>OFHU01003119.1:0-600000 GCA_900245905.1 Lacerta viridis
CTCTAATGGAGAAATTCACACATTTCAACAAGAACTAGACAAAAAAGAAAAAATCAGTTAATGAAAGACCTAAGCTGAGAACTAAGAACCTGAAAAGGCAGGAGAGGGATAACTTTGTGAGACGCTTGGGTTGCCAAGACTGGTTCTCTCAAGGGCACCAGAGGGGATTACAATGAATTATAGTTCATCATGTTTGAACAAGCAACAACCTTTAATCAAGATCCACAGAACTGAGAGGGGAAAGCCATTCAGGGGTTAATGTACAGGTGAAACTCGAAAAATTAGAATATGTGGAAAGGTTCATTTCTTTCAGTAATTCAACTTAAAAGGTGAAACTAATATATGAGATAGACTCATGACATGCAAAGCGAGATATGTCAAGCCTTTATTTGTTATAATGGCGTACAGCTGATGAGAACCCCAAATTAACAATTTCAACTTTGGGGTTTCATCAGCTGCGCCATAATCATCACAATTATAACAAAAAGGCTTGACATATCTCGCTTTGCATGTCATGAGTCTATCTCATATATTAAACTCCAGTAGCTAATGAAAACAATTGCTTACATAAATGGACTTCCACAATATTCTAATTTTTCGAGTTTCACCTGTACTCTCCACTACAGGGCAGTGGTTCCTGAGCTGTGAATTTAGTTTCTCCTCCCCTTTATCTCCTTGCTTCTGCTATAACAACTGATGGCTGATATTGTTAAGCAAAATACCCAGATCAAACCTCAAACTACCGGTGTGTCTGTCTTCCTTCTGGTGAGACAAAAAAACATGCTCTGCCTCAAGCGATACTACCAACCCATATTTTCCTCTTGGAGTATTTCCATATAAATATGCTGCCTTTTATATACCAGGTGCTATTTTTCTATATTCTGGTGTTCTTTTACATTCATGTAAGTGGATTTGGGATTGTGTCCTTTATTTCCAACGGAGCGAGACATAAGGTGGAACATCTATTATGCAGGAAACCGGAGCGTAAAATGATCTCTGCGTAACGTTTTCTTTCCGGATAGGGAGACTATTTTGTAATTCAGGAGCTGAGATCTTCACATTCATTTTTCTCATTGATTGCTGTCTGTATCTTCCTTGGGCTCCTTCTGTCTTAAAGCACAATCCACACAGGAAGGGCCACTCACCACTTGTGCCCCTTCGAGGAATTTGCATAAATTTCCATTCTTGACACTTAATAATTCCTCCAATTTTATCCCCGTCATTCTGAAGCTGGGCTGCCTTGGGGGCGATACTCTCTAGGAGACAAGAGAAAGTTTAATGAAGACCGGCATCATGCTTCAGATTTGTTTGATTTGGCTGGTCTCAGGTTTCTTTGAGGGTAAGTTTAAGAGAAGCATAGTTCCCTCCGAATTTCTCTGGCAAATGCAATGGATTCATTTTTTTTCTCTCCTCCTTAGAATCCAGCGGGCAGATTGTCATCACTCAGACACCAGCTTCGATACAGGCGAATCCTGGGGACAGAGTCTCCATCCTGTGCAGGGCTTCCTCTTCTGTCGGTAGCTATATGAATTTATATGAGTTTAAACCACGACAGAAGCCCAAGCTACTGATTCATTCGGGTTCAACCCGTTTTGACGGGACCCCAGATCGCTTCAGCGGCAGCCAAAGCGGCAACGACTTCTCCTTCACTATCAACGGTGTCCATGCCGAGGATGTAGGGGACTATTACTGTGGCCAAGGCTACAGCGTTCCTCTCCACAGTGATACAATTCAGTACAAAAACCAGCTCAGTAGTCTGAAGACATCAGGAAGAGATGGCTATCAGTGCTTTGCAGCAGCACCACTCAGTGGTAGAACATTTGCTTGCAGTCAGGAGGTTCCAGATCAGATGCCTGGCATTTTCAGCTACAGGAGGAGAAGCAGGGAGCCCCTGTCTACAGGGGCATACAAAGGGGGGGGTAGAGGGGGCGGGTCACCACGGGTACCACTCTGGGGGGGGTTTGACAAGATGGCCCGCTGCCTCCCCACAGCTGTAGAGCAGCCGAGGGCACGCGCACAGTCAGTATGGGCGCCACTCACGCTGTGTCCGTACAGGCTGCTTCTCGCATGGCGACTGTGTGGGCTGTACGGGATGCCGTGAGTGTACAGTCCGAACGGGATCCCGCCCGTGCGCAGTCCGTACGGACGTCGCATGTATACTGCCAAGTGGTTTGCCCCGTCCCTGGTGCCGGAGAGGGTTCCTCTGCCACTGCCTGTCTAAAACCCTTAGAAAGCACTATCAGACTTGGGGAGGTAAGGATCCCACCCGCAGAATCCAGTTCTTCTGTCAGGGACTGGACTGAGGAGAAATGGTGGAGACCGCCCCCGCCTCCTGCACTTCCCAGAGAAGAGGGAGACAGTATAGATTCACAACAGTGGTTTGCAGAAGGTCATAGTTCAGAGGCGGCAGAGGGGAGGAAAAGAAGAAGAAGAAGAAGAAGAAGAAGAAGAGAAGAAGAAGAAGAGAGAGAGTTTGGATTTGATACCCCGCTTTTCACTACCGAAGGAGTCTCAAAGCGGCTCACATTCTCCTTTCCCTTCCTCCACAAACACTCTGTGAGGTGAGTGGGGCTGAGAGACTTCAAGAAGTGTGACTAGCCCAAGGTCACCCAGCAGCTGCATGTGGAGGAGCGGAGACGCGAACCCAGTTCACCAGATTACGAGTCTACCGCTCTTAACCACTACACCACACTGGCTCTGGGAAATATTGGAAGGGGAGCAGGAAGAAGAAGGAGCACCAGGGGAGAGAGAGCTGACAGACCCGGTGTCTTTAGAAAGCATTCACATTTTTTTTAAAAAAAGAGCTCTTTTTGTCTACATATTTTAATGCTGTCCACTAATGTGATTAAAAGCTTTACTGTTGGTACTATTCCAGCTGACATTTCCAGCATGTCCCACAGAAATCTTCTGTGGGCAGATGTTCGGATTGCAGCATTTTCACTGTCTCTTTGACAGGTAGCAGAGCAGGTATCGGTTTCTGAACCAAGACCCAGTCATTGTCAAAGGTTGGGATGGGGGAGAAATTAGATTCAGTTCAGATTTAAAGGTGAATCTACCAGTTTCATGAGATCCAAAACGCAACCACCCTTAAGAATTCACGCATACCTGAATCTTGCAATTTTGCAATGCAGTTCTCCCACCAAACCATGTTTATGAAAATGCATATACAGTGGTAGTTAAGAACTTAATTTGTTCTGGAGGCAGGAACCGGAAACGTTCTTAACTTGAGCCAGTTTAGCTAATGGGCCTCCTGCTGCCGCCCCGCGATTTCTGTTCTCATCCTGAGGTAAAGTTCTTAACCGGTACTATTTCTGGGTTAGCAGAGTGTGTAACGTGGGCGTATGTAACCTCAAGGTATGTAACCTGAGGTACCACTGTAGAGGTAAAAGTGAGCATAAAATAATTCACATATGAAATCCCAGGGCCGTCCCTCTCCTTAGGCGGCAGGTTCCCTGGGGCAGCTGATCCCGACGATCATCTTTTTGGTCCCCTTGCTCCTGATCTAGATATTCACTCATCTCTTCTTTCCTGCGAGGAGGGAGATGCCATTTTCTGGTTTGCCTCAGGTGCCAAAATGTCTTGGGCCAGCACTGCAAAACCCCCATGTTTAGGAGAAATTGATTGCAAAAAGGTGCACCTTAGTCAAAACTGTATACAGTCAAACCTCGGTTGTCGAACACATGGGTGTAGCAAGGTAAACTGGTACCCAGGGGCAACACATTTTTGTCACACACCCCCCCCAGGCATGGGAAGGTCAGGTGGTACCCGGTGTGAAAATTTCTTGTCAACCCCCCATTGATTCCCCCCCGCAAAAATGGTTTTACATTATTTCATATTTTCTTACAAAGGAATAATAACAAGTAATAATAAAAAACTTTTATTTATATCCCACCCTCCCCGGCCAAAGTCGGGCTCAGGGTGGCTAACATCAGATACATAACATTGGTATAAAATCAAACAATAATTAAATTACCTCCTAAAAACATCTCAAAATCAAATTAAAGTCTAATTAGATGGCTTTCCACAGGGTTAGGGTTGGGAACAGTAAGTGCTCCACTGAACTGAAATTTCAGCCTTCACGACATAGGAAAACAGCCAAGTAAACAGCTATTTTGGTGGAGGAGGGTCAAGATATTAACCAATATGCATGAAATTTCATATATAGCTATATAATCCCTAGTATAGTAAGATAAGACCTTTGGAGCAGGCATTTAAAAAAAGTTTTTTTGAGCCCTAGTAGGGCAGTAATTGTTCCTTGATAATTTGTCACCCCTCCATTATGGAACATGGGGCGGACCACCCCCTTGCTACGCCCCTGATCTCATACTTTCAAATTTTCAATGTCATTTGTGTCATTGTACTCAGGTTTGTCTCTTTCCTTCTAATTAATAGAGTCAGAAAGTAGGAAATTCATTATGCAGAAAAAGGAAGCTGATAATAATCCCCATGTCACATTTTCTTTCTGAAAAGATCAAGCTATATTATAATTCGGGAACTGGGATCTTCTCATTAACTGTTGCCAGTAAGAGTGACATCTATCTTTCTCAGGTTCTCCCTGTTTTATGAGCTGGAACCTGAAGCAAAACCCCCACAGGAAGGGACTCTCCTCCCTTGCACCCCTTCAAGGCATTTGCATAGATTTCCATCCCTGGCACTTAATAACTCCCCCAATTTTATCCCTGTCATTCTGAAGCTGGGCTGCCTCTTGGTGATAATATCTGGGAGCCAAGAAAGAGTGTCATCCATCATGTTGCAGATTTGCTTGATTTGGCTGGTCTCGAGTTTCTTTGAGGGTAACTTTCAAGAGCTGTGCTCTTCTCTCTGAATTTCTAAGGGAAATGTTGCAGATCCACTAACTTCTTTTATGCCTCTCCTTCTTAGAATCCAACGGGCAGATTGCCATCACTCAGACACCAGCTTCGATACTGGCGAATCCTGGGGACAGAGTCACCATGCTGTGCAGGGCTTCCTCTTCTGTCGGTAGCAATATGAATTTATATGAGTTTAAACCAGGACAGAAGCCCAAGCTACTGATTTATTATGCTTCAAACCGTTTCGAGGGGACCCCAGATCGCTTCAGCGGCAGCCGAAGCGGCAACGACTTCTCCTTCACTATCAACGGTGTCCATGCCGAGGATGTAGGGGAATATTACTGTGGCCAAGGCTATAGCTTTCCTCTCCACAGTGATACAATTCAGTACAAAAACCAGCTCAGTAGTCTGAAGACATCAGGAAGAGATGGCTATCAATGCTTTGCAGCAGCACCACTCAGTGGTAGAACATTTTCTTGCAGTCAGGAGGTTCCAGATCAGATGCCTGGCATTTTCAGCTACAGGAGGAGAAGCAGGGAGCCCCTGTCTACAGGGACGTACAAAGTGGGGGGGGGCAGAGGGGGCGTGTCACCCCGGACCACTCTGCGGGTGGGGTTGACAAGATGGCCTGCTGCCTCCCCCCAGCTGTAGAGCAGCCGAGGGCACGCGCACAGTCAGTATGGGCGCCACTCGCGCTGTGTCCGTACAGGCTGCTTCTCGCATGGCGACTGTGTGGGCTGCCACCCATGCGCAGTCTGAATGGGATGCTGTGAGTGCACAGTCCGAACGGGATCCCACCCATGCGCAGTCCGTACGGATGTCGCGTGTATGCTGCCGAGTGGTTTGCCCCGTCCCAGGTGCCAGAGAGGGTTCCTCTGTCACTGCCTGTCTAAAACCCTTAGAAAGCACTATCAGACTTGGGGAGGTAAGGATCCCGCCCGCAGAATCCAGTTCTTCTGTCAGGGACTGGACTGAGGAGAAATGGTGGAGACCGCCCCAACCCCCGCCTCCTGCACTTCCCAGAGAAGAGGGAGACAGTATAGATTCACAACAGTGGTTTACAGAAGGTCATAGTTCAGTGGCGGCAGAGGGGAGGAGGAGGAGGAGGAGAGGAGGAGGAGGAGGAGGAGGAGGAGGAAGAGGAGGTTTGGATTTGATATCCCGCTATCACTACCCGAAGGAGTCTCAAAGCGGCTACATTCTCCTTTCCCTCCCCCCACAACAAACACTCTGTGAGGTGAGTGGGGCTGAGAGACTTCAGAGAGTGTGACTAGCCCAAGGTCACCCAGCAGCTGCATGTGGAGGAGCGGAGACGCGAACCCGGTTCACCAGATTACGAGTCTACCAGTCTTAACCACTACACCACACTGGCTCTGGGAAATATTGGAAGGGGAGCAGGAAGAAGAAGCAGCACCAGGAGAGAGATAGCTGACAGACCCGGTGTCTTTAGAAAGCATTCACATTTTTTAAAAAAGAGCTCTTTTATTGTGTACATATTTTAATGCTGTCCACTAATGTGATTAAACGCTTTACTGTTGGTACTATTCCAGCTGACATTTCCAGCCTGTCCCGCAGAAATCTTCTGTGGACAGATGTTCGGATTGCGGCGTTTTCACTGCCTCTTTGACAGGCAGCAGAACAGGTGTTGGTTTCTGATCCGAGACCCAGTTGTTGTCAAAGGTTGGGATGGGGGAGAAAGTAGATTCAGTTCAGATTTAAAGGTGAATCTACCAGTTTCGCGCTTTCCAAAACTACATGAGATCCAAAAAGCAACCACCCTTAAGAATTCACGCATACCTGAATCTTGCAATTTTGCAATGCAGTTCTCCCACCAAACCATGTTTATGAAAATGCATATACAGTGGTACTTCGGGTTAAGAACTTAATTTGTTCTGGAGGTCCATTCTTAACCTGGAAACTGTTCTTAACCTGAAGCACCACTTTAGCTAATGGGGCCTCTGCTGCCACCCCCACCCGATTTCTGTTCGTCATCCTGAGGTAAAGTTCTTAACCTGAGGTACTATTTCTGGGTTAGCAGAGTCTGTAACCTGAAGCGTCTGTAACCTGAAGCGTCTGTAACCTGAGGTACCACTGTATTAGGTGAAAGTGAGTATCAAATAATTCACATATGAAATCTCAGGGCCGTCCCTCTCCTTAGGCGGCAGGTTCCCTGGGGCAGCTGATGCCGATAATCATCTTTTTGGTCCCCTTGCTCCTGATGTAGATCTTCACACATCTCTTCTTCCCTGGCGGGGAGGGGGATGCCATTTTCTGGTTTGCCTCAGGTGCCAAAATGCCTTGGGCCAGCACTGCAAAACCCCCATGTTTAGGAGAAATTGATTGCAAAAAGGTGCACCTTAGTCTAAACTGTATACAGTCAAACCTCGGTTGTCGAACGCAGGGGCGTAGCAAGGTATATTGGTACCCGGGGGGAAAACATTTTTTTCACACACCCCCCAGGCATGGGAAGGTCAGGTGGTACCCGGTGCGAAAATTCTTGTCACCCCCATTGATTCCCCCCCCCAAAATGTTTTACGTTATTTCATATTTTCTTACAAAGGAATAATAACAAGTAATAATAAAAAAACTTTTATTTATATCCCACCCTCCCCGGCCAAAGTCGGGCTCAGGGTGGCTAACATCAGATACATAACATTGGTATAAAATCAAACAATAATTAAATTACCTCCTAAAAACATCTCAAAATCAAATTAAAGTCTAATTAGATGGCTTTCCACAGGGTTAGGGTTGGGAACAGTAAGTGTTCTCTGAACTGAAATTTCAGCCTTCATGACAGGAAAACAGCCAAGTGAACAGCTATTTTGGTGGAGGAGGTCAAGATATTAACCGATGCATGAAATTTCATATATAGCTATATAATCCCTAGTATAGTAAGATAAGACCTTCGGAGCAGGCATTTAAAAAAAAAATTCAAAAAAAATTCATTTCCCCCCCCCAAAAAAAGTTGTTCCTTGATTATGGAACATGGGGCCGCCCGTCCCCTGGTCCCCCTTTGCTACGCCCCTGCCTAACCCTGTGGAAAGCCATCTAATTAGACTTTAATTTGATTTTGAGATGTTTTTAGGAGGTAATTTATTGTTTGATTTTATACCAATGTTATGTCTGATGTTAGCCACCCTGAGCCCGACTTCGGCCGGGGAGGGCGGGATATAAATAAAAGTTTTTATTATTATTACTTGTTATTATTCCTTTGTAAGAAAATATGAAATAACATAAAACCATTTTTGCAGGGGGGATCAATGGGGGGTGACAAGAAATTTTCGCACCGGGTACCACCTGACCTTCCTACGCCTCGGGGGGGGTGACAAAAAATTTTTGCCCGGTACCAATTTACCTTTCTACGCCTGGTTGGGAACAGTAAGTGCTCCACTGAACTGAAATTTCAGCCTTCACAACATAGGAAAACAGCCAAGTAAACAGCTATTTTGGTGGAGGAGGGTCAAGATATTAACCGATATGCATGAAATTTCATATATAGCTATATAATCCCTAGTATAGTAAGATAAGACCTTTGGAGCAGGCATTAATTTTTTTAATGAACCGCCCTAGTAGGGCAGTAATTGTTCCTTGATAATTTGTCACCCCTCCATTATGGAATGGGGGGCGGACCACCCCCTACGCCCCTGTTCTCATATTTTCAATTTTTCAATGTCATTTGTGTCATTGTACTCAGGTTTGTCTCTTTCCTTCTAATTAATAGAGTCAAAAACAGGAAATTCATTATGCAGAAAAAGGAAGCTGATAATAATCTCCATGTAACATTTTCTTTCTGAAAAGATCAAGCTATATTATAATCCGGGAACTGGGATCTTCTCATTAACTGTTGCCAGTAAGAGTGATACCTGTCTTTCTCAGGTTCTCCCTGTTTTATGAGCTGGAACCTGAAGCACAACCCCCACAGGAAGGGACTCTCCTCCCTTGCACCCCTTCAAGGCATTTGCATAGATTTCCATCCCTGGCACATAATAACTCCCCCAATTTTATCCCTGTCATTCTGAAGCTGGGCTGCCTCTTGGTGATAATATCTGGGAGCCAAGAAAGAGTGTCATCCATCATGTTGCAGATTTGCTTGATTTGGCTGGTCTCGAGTTTCTTTGAGGGTAACTTTCAAGAGCTGTGCTCTTCTCTCTGAATTTCTAAGGGAAATGTTGCAGATCCACTAACTTCTTTTATGCCTCTCCTTCCAGAATCCAGTGGGCAGATCATCACTCAGACACCGGCTTCTTTACAGGCAAGTCGTGGGGGCAGAGCAACAATCCAGTGCACAGCTGCCTCTTCTGTCGCCGTTATATGGCCTTATATCAGTTTAAATCAGGTCAGAACCCCAAGCTACTGATTCATTCGGGCTCAACCCGTTTTGAAGGGACTCCAGATCGCTTCAGTGGCAGCTACAGCGGCAACGACTTCTCTTTCACTATAAACGGTGTCCATGCCGAGGACGAAGGGGATTATTACTGTGGCCAACACAATACGTATCCTCTCCACAGTGATACACTTCAGTACAAAAACCAGCTCAGTGGCCTAAGGCAGCAGGAAGGAATGGCAGTGGGTGTTTTGCAGCAGCACCTTCCTTGCAGCTTGCTGAATGAGAGGGGGCTGTAACAGAGGATAAGAAAGGGGGTGAGGACCAATGGCTCTGCATATCAACCAATAGGAAGACAGCCTGGGCCTGTCTGCTCCAGGACATCACTCCTCCTCCTCAGACTATTATTATTATTATTATTATTATTATTATTATTATTATTATTAACTGTATTTATATATGTCTATAGGACACATACATGACATATCATTTATATATGTCCGACAATGTCTGAGGCACAAGAACCTGGGCCATATTTTTTATTCTGATTTTGTCATAAATTTATTCGTGAAGGGAAAAAGAAGCAAGCAAAGCCATTTTAAAGAGGAAGGAAAGGAAAGAACTTGGTAAATCGCCACAAGACTGTTCCAGGACTGTTCCAGATTATGTTGTTTTCCAACTAATTCATGAAAACTGAAGAAGCAAGTATATCTGAGTTGATATTGGTCATCATATTCCTGGCATGCACTGTTGTTTTGTACTCAGTACTAGAGTTTCCTGTGATTTCTGTTCAGTCTTACCTCAGACCTTGTCCTTCATGTTGAGCTTTTAGATCACAATATGCATGATGCCAGGACGCGGGTGGCGCTGTGGGTTAAACCACAGAGCCTAGGGCTTGCGATCAGAAGTCGGCGGTTAAATCCCCGCGACGGGGTGAGCTCGTTGCTCGGTCCCTGCTCCTGCCAACCTAGCAGTTCGAAAGCACACAAGTGCAAGTAGATAAATAGGTACCACTCCAGCGGGAAGGTAAATGGCGTTTCCACTGCTCTGGTTCGCCAGAAGCGGCTTAGTCATGCTGGCCACATGACCCGGAAACTGTACTCTCCTGGCCAATAAAGAGATGAGCGCCGCAACCCCAGAGTCATTTGCGACTGGACCTAATGGTCAGGGGTCCCTTTACCTTTACCTTTATGCATGATGCCATGATTCTAAATTGTAAATATACAGTCAGGGCATACTTGAGTCAAAGCAAGTCAACAGGCACCCTCACATCCAGATTATTTCCTGAGCTCCCCCAGTATTTCAAATAATTACATCTCATCCTTGTCACTTTTCTGTTCATGGACTATGCAAATGAGAGTCCAGGGGTGAGTATCTTATATTCACGTCATTGGCATGAAGAACAATCCGCATCCTCTTGTGTGGCAACATTTGATGACACTTGGCTTTAATTCTGTCCATGTCACGTAACCAGGATATTTAGATTCTAGGCATATAGCTGAAAGCATTATTACTACATATTAAAAAAAATGATTTTTCACATATTTTTCTCATGCTGCCTACCAATGTGCTAGAAACCTCCATTGGCAGCACTTTAGAGACTGCCAGCTGCTGCCTCAACCATGTCTCATAGAAATCCCCTGTGGCCACCTGCTCGGATCGCAGCGTTTTCGTTGCCACTTTGGCAGGTGACAAAGCAGCTGTCAGTTTCTGAACTGATATTCAGTCCTCGTTGCACATCATCACGGCTGCATGTTGCCGCGTCTTGACAGGATGACTTCCTTCCATTTCAACACACCACCTTTCCTCCAAAGAGCTCAGGCTAGCACACATAATTCTCACTCTCCCCGTTGTATCTTCACAACAACCCTGTGAGGTCGGGCCAGGGGGAGAGGGTGAGATTGTCTCAGGCTCAACCAGTGAACTCTTTAGCTGAATGGGATTCGGAGCCCAGTCCTCTAGCTCCTAGGCTGATATTGTAACTGCTACACAGAAGAAGAGTTTGGATTTGATATCCCGCTTTATCACTACCCGAAGGAGTCTCAAAGCGGCTAACATTCTCCTTTCCCTTCCACAACAAACACTCTGTGAGGTGAGTGGGGCTGAGAGACTTCAGAGAAGTGTGACTAGCCCAAGGTCACCCAGCAGCTGCATGTGGAGGAGCGGGACGCGAACCCGGTTCCCCAGATTACGAGTCTACCGCTCTTAACCACTACACCACACTGCACTCTCTCCGGACATTATCATCATCATCACTTTTAATTTGTATACAGCCTTTCTTACAATACTCAAGGTGGTTTACAAGCTGAGGAAACGAAGAATGTACATCTTATAACAATCTAATACAATACAAAAATGTGATCATAAAACAAAGCTTTAAAATAAGCAATCTACATCAAATAAAGTAACGCTCAACAATCATTAGGATAGAATAATATCAGCATATAAAAATTAAACAGAAACCCACTCTTAACAATCACCATAAATTATTTCGAAACTGCGATCAATAAAACAACGGCAAGCCATGGTGCATAAAATAATACAATACAAATTGAGAAGCAGAGACCGGAGGGTGGGGCAAGGCAGGTGGAAGGAGGCCTTGCCTGATGGAATCTCTCCCCTCTTAGACCAAAAATTATCCATTAATGAAAGCAAGTATATATGAGGAGGTGAGATCTTCTCTTTGTTTCATTAAGTTTGCTTAAAATCTCCCTTTCTTTCCTTCTGCTTCATGCATTGCAACACCCACCCCAGACATTTCTTGTGCCCTGTAGCACAATCCCACAGGGAGGGGACGTTCATCCCTTGCACCCCTTCTACTCATTTGCATAGATTTCCATCCTTGACACTTCATAACTCCCCCAGTTTTACCCCCGTCGTTCTGGAGGTGTTGTCTGGCAGTGAGAATATCCTGGAGGAAAAGGGAAAAGTTTCATGAACAGCAGCATCATGTTTCAGATTTGTTTGATTTGGCTGGCCTCGGGTTTCTTTGAGGGTAGGTTTTAAGGGAAGTGTTGTTCTTCCCGAGTTTCTCCGGGAAATGGGCATTCACGACCTTCTTTTCTCTCCTCCTAGAATCCAGGGGGCAGATTGTCATCACTCAGACACCAGCTTCCATACAGGCAAGTCCTGGGGACAGAGTCACCATCCTGTGCAGGGCTTCCTCTTATGTCAGCAGCAATATGGACTTCTATCAGTTTAAACCAGGGCAGAAACCCAAGGTGCTGATTTATTCAGGTTCAAGCCGTTTCCGAGAGACTCCAGATCGTTTCAGTGGCAGCCACAGCAACACTGACTTCTCCTTCACTATCAACGGGGTCCATGCTGAGGACAAAGCAGAATACCACTGTTTACAACGCCAAAAGTTCCCTCTCCACAGTGATACAATTCGGTACAAAAACCAGCTCGGTGGCCTAAGACAGCAGGAAGGAATGGCAGTGGGTGTTTTGCAACAGCAGTGTTCAGTGGTTGTGGTTGTTCAGTCGTTCAGTTGTGTCCGACTCTTCATGACCCCATGGACCAGAGCACGCCAGGCACCCCTATCCTTCACTGCCTCCCGCAGTTTGGCCAAACTCATGTTAGTAGCTTCGAGAACACTGTCCAACCATCTCATCCTCTGTCGTCCCCTTCTCCTTGTGCCCTCCATCTTTCCCAACATCAGGGTCTTTTCTAGGGAGTCTTCTCTTCTCATGAGGTGGCCAAAGTACTGGAGCCTCAGCTTCAGGATCTGTCCTTCCAGTGAGCACTCAGGGCTGATTTCTTTAAGAATGGATAGGTTTGATCTTTTTGCAGTCCATGGGACTCTCAAGAGTCTCCTCCAGCACCATAATTCAAAAGCATCAATTCTTCGGCGATCAGCCTTCTTTATGGTCCAGCTCTCACTTCCGTACATTACTACTGGGAAAACCATAGCTTTAACTATACGGACCTTTGTCGGCAAGGTGATGTCTTTGCTTTTTAAGATGCTCAGTGTTCAGTGGTAGAGCATCTTTTTTGAAGTCAGAAGGTTCCAGGTTAAATCCCTGACATTTCCAGCTACAGCACAAGGAAATCTGAAATCCCAGAGAGTCCTCTCAGACTTGGAGTACATGGGCGGGGGGGGGGGGGTTTAAAAATCCCACCTGCCGGATCCAGTTCCTCACTCCTAACCTGGTTTGAAGAACATTTCTGGAGCACTTTATGTGCATGTTATGTGTTGACATTCGGGATTGCCTAATTGCCCTGATTCATATTCAGAAAGCTATTTTTCATCTACTGTATATATTGTTACGCTGCCCGCTAACATGGGTTTTTTTTTTTAAAAAAACTGTACTGATGGTACTTCTGAGCTTTCCAGCTGACATTTCAAGCATGTCCCACAGAAATCCCCTGTGGCTAGTTGTTCAGATTTCAGCGTGTTCACTGCCACTTTGACAGGTGGCAAGGCAGGCGCCAGTTTCCGAACTGATGCCCAGTCTTTGCCAGGGGGCAGGAGGGGGCATGCATTAGATTTGGTTCGTATTTAAAGGTGAACCTGCCAGATTTGCACTTTCCCAAACTACATGAGAACCGAAACACAAGTATGCTTAAGAATCTGCACTTACCTGAATTTTCCATGAATTTCTCCCACCAAACCACGTATACAAAAAGAGCATATGTTAGGTGAAAGTAGGCACCAAATCAACATACTAGTGAGAATAACACACAAAAGCACATTCTGGTTAGGGGAAATTGCCAGAAAAAGGGTGTGCAATAGTTAAAACTCTCTAACCGCTTTACCACACTGGCTCTCAGAATATTAGTTCAGCAACCGACATCTGCTTTGCCAATCTCAACTCAATGCCACAAACTGAATAGCATTTGGGAGAGAAGGCCCAGTTGCACTCAGAGTATACAGTCGTACCTTGGTTGCCGAACGCCTTGCGACTCACACAGTTCGGCTCCCGAACGATCAAAAACTGGAAGTGAGTGTTCCGGTTTCCGAACGATTTCCGGAAGCCGAACGTCTGGCGCAGCTTCCGATTGGCTGCAGGAGCTTCCTGGAGCCAATCAGCCGCCGTGCTTTGGTTTCCAAACTTTTTGGAAGTCGAACGGATTTCCGGAACAGGTTCTGTTCGACTTCCAAGGTACGACTGTACTAGAAGACTGTATTGGCTGCACTTTAGAGATTGCCGGTTGACACCTCAACCACGTCCCATAGACATCCCATGTGGCTGGTTGCTCAGACTGCAGGTTTTCATTGATACTTGGGCAGGTGGCAGAGCAGCTGTCATTTTCAGAGGTGATATCCAGTCCTTGTCACAGGTTACCATAGCTACCTGTTGCCATGTCTTGACAACACTTGCGTAGTTCCAACAGTCCCTCCAAACTACCACAGCTTCAGTGCCATCTTGAAGAGTTATCCAAGATGGATTTATTCCATTCTAATGCCCACACACCAAGTTTCCTCCAAAGAGACCAGGCTAGCATGCATAATTCTCTATCTCCCCATTATATTTTCAAAACAACCTTGCGTGGTCAGCCAAGGTGAGAGAGTGTGATTAGCCCAAGCTCACCCAGTCCACTCCTTAGCTGAGTGGGATTTGAACTCTGGTCCCCCCACACCAACTGCCAACCTAGCAGTTCAAAAGCACGTCAAAGTGCAAGTAGATAAATAGGTACCACTCCGGCGGGAAGGTAAACAGCATTTCCGTGCACTGCTCTGGTTCGCCAGAAGCGGCTTAGTCATGCTGGCCACATGACCGGAAGCTGTACGCTGGCTCCCTCGGCCAGTAAAGCGAGATGAGCGCCGCAACCCCAGAGTCGTCCATGACTGGACCTAATGGTCAGGGGTCCCTATACCTTTACCCCCAACACCCTAGGCTGATACTGTAACTGCTTCAAGCACAAAACTGCAGCTGGCCTGAAAATATATCGAGGCAATATATTATTTCTAGAAAGATGAATTATTTTGTAATTCAGCAGGTCAGATAGCACTGTCTTGTATTTCAGAAAGTGAGGTCTTCTCATTAACTGCTGTCTGTGGGTCAGCAATGGGGCAGTGTGCCTTTGGGGGTGAAGTCAAACTGTTGGAAGGTTGCAGTGCCTCGTGGTTCGCCCTGCTTTAAGAGCTGTAACCTCAACCACAGACGTTTCTTGTGCCCTGAAGCACAACCCCCACAGGAAGGGACTCTCCTCCCTTGCACCCCTTCAAGTCATTTGCATAGATTTCCATCCCTGGCACTTAATAACTCCCCCAATTTTATCCCCGTCACTCTGAAGCTGGGCTGCCTCTTGGCGATAATATCTGGGAGCCAAGAAAGAGTGTCATCCATCATGTTGCAGATTTGTTTGATTTGGCTGGTCTCGGGTTTCTTTGAGGGTAACTTTTAAGAGATGTGTTCTTCCCTCTGAATTTTTAAGGGAAATGTTGCAGATCCACTAACTTGTTTTGTGCCTCTCCTTCCAGAATCCAGTGGGCAGATTGCCATCACTCAGACACCGGCTTCTTTACAGGCAAGTCGTTGGGGCAGAGCAACAATCCAGTGCAAAGCTGCCTCTTCTGTCGACCGTTATATGGCCTTATATCAGTTTAAATCAGGTCAGAACCCCAAGCTACTGATTTATTTTGGTTCAACCCGTTTCGAAGGGACTCCAGATCGCTTCAGTGGCAGCTACAACGGCAACTACTTCTCTTTCACTATAAACGGTGTCCATGCCGAGGACGAAGGGGTATATTTCTGTGGCCAATACTACAGCCTTCCTCTCCACAGTGATACACTTCAGTACAAAAACCAGCTCAGTAGCCTAAGACAGAAGGAAGAAATGGCAGCAGGTGTTCTGCAGTAGCAGCAGCTTTCTGTGGTAGAGCATCTTTTTGGAGGTCAGCAAAAGCAAGGAACCCCTGACAAATACCCTGTTGAGCCCTGTCAGACTGAGAGCGATACGGATCTCACCCGTTGAATCCAGTACCTCTCTCCTAACCTAGTCTGAAAAAGAGTTCTGGAGCACTCAATAGCTTGCATGTTATATGTTGATATTCGGGGTTGCATAATTGCCGCAATTCATATCGGGCGTCAGTTTCCGAACTGAGACTCAGTTTTTGTCACAGCTTGGGATGGGGGATAAATTAGATTCAGTTCATATCTAAAGGTGAATTTAGCACATTTGCACTTTCCTGAACTATGTGAAAACAGTGACACAGCCAGAAATCCATGCTGAATTCCCCCATGCATTTCTCCCACCAAAACAAATCATATATTAGGGGGAAGTGAGAATAAAATTAACATAAAAGTGAAAATAACATGCAAAAATGCATTTTTTCCCCCAGGGAAAATTGCTAGCAAAATTGTGTACGTTAGTCAAAACTGTATACAAAAATATATTAATCGGGAGGAATTCACAACAAAAAGCAGAGGAATTTCCTTTTTTTTTTAATAAAAAAGGAAGGTTCTCAAATTGCTTCAGAAGTCATCCTCCCCCCCCCTTCTTTCCCAACCTTATACTGTACTCAATGCTAATGTCTCGCAACAAATGTAACTGATTTGTAAGAACAAATGTACAACCTGAAAAGAGAGACAAGGCGTGTACTTTTGTAAACCGAGAAAATCTTTAATAAAAATATTTATTTTAAAAAATTGCTTCAGAAGCGCGAAGAACTGAATTCATGGTTGGAAAACTAAGAATCAAAGAGAGCAGAAACTGAAAATACCTTCCATTCCTAATCACAGGTCATCCTGTGGCCCATATTTTCAAAACTCTAATGACCACTCCAACAGATCAGTGGTTGGTACCATCTTGTTCATTAATCCAAGATGATTATTCAATTTTAGTGCGTACACACACGGGCACACGGACATCGGGGTGGTATATTGTCAGGCACGAACAAGCTGGCAGTAAATCACACCATGTGAGTTGGAGTTAACTCTTTATTAGCAAAAACCCAATCTGCACAGTCTTGGCGGAGTGTCAAGCCGAATGAGCACGGCCACCTATCCCTGGAAGGACTTGCTCCCATGAAGCAGCTGATGAGACTGAAGGTCCCCAACTCCCCCCAGCTGTCTAAGTCTCCTCCTCTCCAGGGTTTTCCCCAAGCCACTGGAGACTGCTTGTGCACATAGCCAATCTCTCTTCCATCCTTTTCATGCCTCTCCCAGTTCTGGGAGACCGGAGGGAGGGGAGCTTGCAGCAGCAGGAGACACCTTGCCTTCTTCGCCAGCCTCACTCTTGGCCTCTTTCCTCCCATCCTTCTTCACTTTCTGCCTCTGATTCTGACTCTGGACTTCTGTCTGCCACAGACTCTCCCAGCTCACTCAGCCCTGTTACCACCTCCACATCTGACACCTCCTCTTTCCAGCCCTCCCCCTCTTCTCCCTCTGACCACTCATCATTGTCTCCTCATTCATCTCCTCCCTTGGTGCTTCCCCAGCTTACCTTGGTGTGATGCTGCATAATATTGGCATGGTCACGTACCCTTGGCAGTGTCTTGCGCCTGAACAAAACATGGGGTTGGGTTCGTGTTGTGTATTGATTCAATGATTTTTATATCTGTATTACTATTGTCTGTATTCGCATTAGGGTAAAGTAACTGCCTTTCTGTTCCAGAAGGAACAGCTACTATTGGTTCATTTAAGCTGCTGTATTTGGATCCTCAGTCTTATTGGTTCCCACCAAAAGGCAGCTTTGTGATTGCTTGAGATTGTTCCCTCCAAAATGTATCCTTTCTAGCCAGTCTTCTGTCCCTATAAATGTAGCTTCCCTCTCCTCAGTCTCCAGTCTTGTTTGCCTGAATAAAGAGTGTTACATGAAGAAGCTGTCTCCTGCCTGCTATGTCAGAAAGCTGAAATCACTTATGAAATCACTAACCCCATGCTACAACAGTTCATTCTAAGCCAAAGTAGACTGTGGGGTCATTGGGTTTCCTCCCGTTCAGCTTTAAAGAACAGGTTTTGGTGGAGAAAGCTCTGGTGCAAAAACAAGCAAGCAAGCAAGCATGATAGGACACAGAGTTTTAAAGTGCACACCTGGGAAGAGCTGGGCAAAACGTAAGTGTAGATAAGACCTGAGTCTACATAGACTAATTGTTATGTTGTCAGCAATAAGAGTTGCAGTGTCACCATAATATGGTGTCAAAGGCAGGAATAACAGGACTCTGCTTTATCCTGAGTCAGACCATTGGGCCCATCTAGTTCAGTATCATCTGCACTGAGGGGCAGCAGCTCTCCGAAGCTTCAGTTGGGAGGTTCTCCCAGACATACGTGGAGGTGTAGGGCAGGTGCGTCTGAGGATGCACTGAGCAACCTGTTGGGTGATCTGTTTTTCAGTGCCTATCATGGGCTTCAGGTTAAGCTGCCGATTGTCATATGGTAGATAGCGTAGAATGAAATTCCCTTCCTCGTTTCTCCTTACGGCATGAAATGCTGGATCAGCAGATAGACAAGCATACAAACACCTGCGCTTGTCTTGCTTGTAAATGGGTCTTGGCCATAGCGGTCAACTTTTCCCTTTTCTTGTGAGGAATCCTATTCGGAATAAGGGAATTTCCCTTAAAAAAGGGGGAAAGTTGACAGCTATGGTTGACGAAGAAGAAGAAGAAGAAGAAGAAGAAGAAGAAGAAGAAGAAGAAGAAGAAGAAGAGTTTGGATTTGATATCCCGCTTTATCACTACCCAAAGGAGTCTCAAAGCGGCTAACATTCTCCTTTCCCTTCCTCCCCCACAACAAACACTCTGTGAGGTGAGTGGGGCTGAGAGACTTCAAAGAAGTGTGACTAGCCCAAGGTCACCCAGCAGCTGCATGTGGAGGAGTGGGGAAGCGAACCCGGTTCCCCAGATTACGAGTCTACCACTCTTAACCACTACACCACACTGAAGGGAAGGGTGTTTGGTTGGGCTGGGTTGTTGTTGTTGTTGTTTGCATAGATCAAGGCCTCAGGACTGTGAAAAGACTCAACCCCTCTGAAATACTAGGACAGGACAATAATGCAAGCGAAGACCACCAGGCACCCTTTGCTAGAAGTGTGAGTTTTGGAGAAGCAGAAGTAATAAAGTGTTTCCCAATGCAAATAATATGCTGGAAATGAGGCCCTCATTTGTCCTCTCATTTGTTTTGCTCCACCCACATGCCATTCCTATCAGCTCTGGGCAGCGATGATAAATCCTTGGGTGCCAATCTGGGGCTTCATTGGCAAGGGCCTTCATCGCTAGGCAGTGAACACCATGCGCGTTTCAATGCTTTTCCCCATAAGTCTCTTTTTCTGGATCCAAGGTAAGAGGAACAGTTAAAATGGATTTGATTATTTTTTTAAATGGATCTGGTACTTGATATTTGTCAAAGATTTCTTGTTGGCCTTGATTTCTCTGAAAGACCATTCCATTGCTAACTATTATAACGTGGGGAGTCATATAGATTTTTCTCCCTATTATCTAGATGCCAGAGGGGATGTTGTGGTGTTGACTCAGTCTCCAGAATCACTCTCCTTATCCATTGGAGATACGGCTACAATTAAATGCCAGACCGTTCTCAAGATCGATGACGATATCAACTGGTACCAGCAGAAACCAGGACAACCCCCAAAACTCCTCATCGCCGAAGAGCATAAGCGCCAAAGTGGGGTTCCAGATCGGTTTAGCAGCAGTGGCTACGATACAGATTTCACCTTCACCATTAGTAACTTCGAAGCAGATGATGCTGGAGACTATTACTGTCTGCAAAGCGACCGCGTTCCTCTGCACAGTGATTCGAAGCAATACATAAACCTTCCTCAGAGGGTTGCATCTGATATATCAGCCACTTGTTAAGCAGGGGGCAGGTAGACTCTTCTAAGCTCTGTCGCATGCGAGTGAAGCACAAAACTCTCTGAACAGTAACCTCTCCGGATGTCCTGGCAGCCAAGGAGGCGTGAATCCCTTGAGCAGCCTCCCCCCCCCACCGCCGCTCTACCTTTAAACATTTCACAGGGCACTTGTGAACTTTGAGAAGAGCACTGTTCTCACACCAAGGATCGCTGCCTGAGACCATGCACACATAAAGCAATGTACACAGGTTAATACATTGGCAGGGTTGTAATTTTATTATGAATGGACAGTAAGTAATTCAAATGGTTAAAACTTTACAATGGACATGTAGTACATTGATACACAATGGAACCGAGGAAGTCAATCTGTTTTGTCTTGTTTTTGTTGCTGTTTGTCTTATTCTTAGTATTGTTGGGAAATTAATAAAATGTCATGAAAGAGAGAGAGAGAGAGAGAGCACGCACACATGAGCACATTATTTTTATTTTTAAAAAGTTAATTGTCCAGCTCAATTTCAAGCATGTGTTGCATTCACCCCAATCTCTGAGCAGGGAGAGACTCCAGGAGTGTTAGCGCTAACTTCCTTGGAATGAAGGTCAAACAAGAATGCGGTGCCATTATGACATTGTCACGTACCAACCATCCCAATATCCACGAGAGGTGCGAGATGCCAGGGTTCTCAGGTGTGCATTACCCAGGGCCTGTGTTATCTTTTGGACACATGAGGCACAGCAGAGACTGTGGTGTCTTTATCATTTATGGTTTATTTACACCTGAGCCTTGAAGGAAGAGAATCCCAGCATTAGATGCCAAGAGGGTCCTTTGCTCTCTCTCTCATAAGCACAGCAGGCTTGGGTCTTCAAACAGAGAAATGAGCCATGGTCTCTGTGTCTTTGTCCCAGCCAGCCCAAATAGTGTTTTCCTCCATCACCTTCTCCTTGCTAACACTGTAAAAACTAACTCTTCCCAGCTTACGTCATCCAAAACTGAAATCCCAAACCCTGCCCACTAACACGCAGCTGGAGGAGGCTTCACCCCTCCTTGACTGTCAGTCTTCACTCTCTTGATAGCTTTCTTGACTGGCCATCATCAACCTTTGTTCCTCCAATGACCCACACTCAGCTAGCTCTAGCCAAGCTGGCCTGACTCATTAGCATAAGATGGATCCAGGGGTTTCTGTGCTTGGCACAGTTTAGTCAAACCTTAATTCATTCTAACTTTGGCTAAATCCAAGAATCATAGGCGACTTGCGCCCACAAACTCGCACCCAAACCTATCACAATATATGGTTTTACAGAGAACCTCATTTCTAGAATGAAGTGGCCTCCAGGCAGGTGATGGGGAGGCCAAGGCCTCTTTCCTCCTTATGGAAGCACCATTGGCGATTCTCTCTATGGCAACATATCTGCACTCAACCGACTCTTTAGATATGTAAAGAAGGTGTCCAACAGACTGCCCATTGACGCAACAAAGAAACTGGTTTTACCACTTCAGTAGTTCCTTCTGTATAAGCTCGGAGGGGTCCCAGTGCTTTTTTGTGCTTAAAATGAGGTGACAGCACTTATATATTGATAAAAATCTGTGGGTGCTAGCACAAAATAGCTGTGATTGGGAGCAATGTATATTTTTCCTACAGGTAAAGGACCCCTGGATGTTTAAGACTAGTCAAACTTGACTATGGGGTGCAGCGCTCATCTTGCTTCAGGCCCTACAACTGGGGGGTGCGCCTAGTTGTTGCTAAGCAACAACAGATACTATTGAGTGCACCAATCAGTAGGGTGGTCTCCACAGTTGGGATCAGCAAGACGTAATTGACTTCCCACAGAAATCAGGAGGCTGTATATGCACAGTTGGGATCAGCAAGACGTAATTGACTTCCCACAGAAATCAGGAGGCTGTCTGGGGGAGGAGGGAGGAGCATTTAATTTTGTGTTAAGTCACTTGTGAGGTTCTGATGTTTCTACAAACGATATTATGTGTATATGTAATAATAAGTTAAATTTGTAGGTAAGTATAATATTTGAATTAAAATAACATGGTGGGTGCAGAGGACACACAGAAAAATACATAGTGTGAAGTTTGAGCACCATGTGGCATAATGTGGCAATTAAACCCAGAAATAGGGTTGCCGTGTTTTAGAAAGTGAAAATCCGAACACAAAGTTGTTGAGCTTTTTCAGGCAAAGTTGTTGAGCTGTGTGTGGTGGGTTTTTTTGGGGGGGGGTGGAGGTGGTTGGGGGACAAAGTTGTTGAGCAAAATAAAAGACATTTTACAGCTATTTCCCCCTCATAAATTGTCAAAACCACCGATTCCGATATGGGTTGCCAAACATCTGGATTTCCACAGACATTTCAGCAATTTCCACCTGGATGCTATACCCGATAGCTGAATCCTGGCTATGTCCAGGAAATTCCAGATGCATGGAAGCCCTATCAGAAAACTGTCAAGTTTGAAGGCTGTTTCAAGTAAAGGCCACACTAAGGGCTTGTATATATAATATATTTTTGAATAATGTTTAATGGATTTTGTTGTACACATAGCACACTAGAACAGTAGAAAATAATCCCCCGCAAAGGTACCATAATATGAAAAACTTGTGATGAATGTCTCTTTCTCTTCTACTTTTTCACCCTACTATTTTTACATACATGTTTATGAGATCAGGATGAAAAGCAGGTGATGGAGGCTGAAAATGACATTTCAAGGGAGGAAAAATGTACGTCGTCATGGAAGAAGGAGTAGTGATCAATTTTATGATTGCCAGATTAATGAAGTTAGCGACTTCTGAATCGTTTTATCATTGTTATTGGCATGTGAAATAAAGAAAGCGTCCAGTTTTTGCTTTCCTTGTAGGGCAGTGATAAGATACCATATATAAGATACTGTTATATTCTGAAACACACCCTGTGGGTAATTTAAAATAATTGTGGGAGCATGAACATGGAGATTGAAGACTCTTCTTCCACGTCATCTGTGTGGGACAAACCACCATTTCGTTCTCTCCCAGCAAGAAACAAGGAACTTAAAATTGATTCATAAAGGATTCAGATTTGGATCATGAATAAACTTGGATTGCCTCTTTATTTATAATTTAAAAGGTCAGAAAACAGGAAACTATGCAGAAACAGGAGCTGAAAACAATCTCCATGTAATATTTACTTTCTGGATTGACTGAACTACAGTGGTACCTCGGGTTACATACGCTTCGGGTTACATATGCTTCAGGTTACAGACTCCGCTAACCCAGAAATTAACGCTTCAGGTTAAGAACTTTGCTTCAGGATAAGAACAGAAATTGTGCTCTGGTGGCGCAGTGGCAGTGGGAGGTCCCATTAGCTAAAGTGGTGCTTCAGGTTAAGAACGGACCTCCAGAACGAATTAAGTACGTAAACAGAGGTACCATTGTATTTGGTAATTTGAGAGAGCAAATCTTTGCATTAATTGTCTCCTTGGGTTCCTCCTGCTCCATGAACTGGAACTTCCACCACAGCTGGTGGTTCTGCCTTGAAACACAACCCTCGCAAGAAGTGACAGTCATCCCTTGCAACCCCGCTATTCATTTGCATATATTTCCATCCCTGGTGCTTGATAACTCTCCCAGTTTTACCCCTGTCATTCTGAAGCCGGGCTGCCTGGTGGCAATAGTATCTGGGAGTCCAGAGGAAAAGTTTCATAAACGGCACCATCATGTTACAGATTTGTTTCATTTGGCTCGTCTTGAGTTTCTTTGAGGGTAGGTTACAAGAGGTGTGTTGTTCTGTCTGAGTTTCTCAGGCCAATGTTGTGGATTTAACATTGCGCTTTTTGTTCCTCTCCTTCCAGGATCCAGGGGACAGATTGTCATCACTCAGACACCAGCTTCCATACAGGCAAGTCCTGGAGACAAAGTGACCATCCTGTGCAAAGCTTCTTCTTCCATGAGTAATGACATGTCCTTATATCAGTTTAAACCCGGACAGAAACCCAAGCTAATTATTTATTATGCTACGAGCCGTTTTGAAGGGACCCCGGATCGCTTCAGTGGTACCTACAGTAACACTGACTTCTCGTTCACCATCAGCGGTGTCCATGCCGAGGACGAAGCAGATTATTACTGTGGCCAAGACTACAGCCGTCCTCTCCACAGTGATACACTTCAGTACAAAAACCAGCTCAGTAGCCTAAGACAGAAGGAAGAAATGGCAGCGGGTGTTCTGCATTTAGCACCCTCCTTTCAGCTTGCGGAATGGGAGGAGGTAGGAAGGAGAGTGGGAACTAGGTTGAGGGTCATTGGCACCTGCAGAAGGGTAGCTTGAATATGGCTAAGTGAGCCACGTCGTGTCCAGAAATAGACCAATCCCATATGAGTTGAAAGAGGTCATCATGGCTTTGAGTTCTCTCCAGACTTCCAGAAATGCTTCCAAGTCATCACTCTCCCTTTTCTGTGCATGGACAGATTGAAGTCCACTGATGAGATTCGCCTCATTGACATGGGATGAAATCCTCATCCTCTCCCATGCTGATGTTTGATGATGCTTGGCTTTAGTCCTGTCCGTGTGAAAGAGCAGGATGTTTATTTAGGTTCTTTGTATATTGTTGCAAGTATCACTTCACTTAAAAAAAAAAAAAACTATTACACACACTAAAAAAACTAAAAACACACACACACACACACGCTTCCTACTAACTGCCTGGAAACCCAGATTACTGGTACTCTTGAGATTTGCAGCTGACTCTTTGAGCATATGTCACAGGAATCCCCCGTGACAAACAGTTCAAATTGCTGCATTTTCACTGCCGCCTTTTCAGGGGGCAAAGCAGCTGTCAAGTTTTGAACTGTTACCCAGCCATTGTCACTGGTTGGGATGGGGAAGTGTTTAGGTTCAGTTCACACCCAAAAATGTATACCAGGGGGTCAGCAAACTTTTTCAGCCATGGGCCGGTCCACTGTCCCTCAGACCTTGTGGGGGGCCAGACTATATTTTTTTGGAGGAAATGAACGAATTCCTATGCCCCACAAATAACCCAGAGATGCGTTTTAAATAAAAGCACACATTCTACTAATGTAAAAACATGCTGATTCCCCGACCTTCCGCGGGCTGGATTGAGAAGGCGATTGGGCCGGATCTGGCCCCTGGCCTTAGTTTGCCTACCCATGATGTATACAAAGGTGCATGTATTATGAGAAAGTGTGCATAAAATGTGAGGATGACGTACATTGCTTTACATTATGGAAAACAGCTTGCCAAGAATGTGTTTATTATTCAAAGCTGTACAGTGGTAACTCGGGTTACAAACACCTCAGGTTACAAATACTTTGGGTTACAGACTCCGCTAACCTGGAAGTAGTACCTTGGGTTAAGAATTTTACCTCAGGATGAGAACAGAAATTGTGCGCCAGCGGCATCAGCGGCAGCAGGAGGCCCCATTAGCTAAAGTGGTACCTCAGGTTAAGAACGGTTTCAGGTTAAGAACAGACCTCCAGAACGAATTAAGTTCGTAACCAGAGGTACCACTGTATTCTAAAATGAATTTATAATGAGAAATTAGCACAAAATGCTGGTGAATTTTCATAAGGATTAAAAAAAAAAGCTTCACCAATTGGAGAAGTAGTTTGGCAAACTGAATTTAAGATGGGAAAATAGGGAAACAGAGAAAAGCAAAAGCAGTAGAACCATCATTCCCTAACCACAAGTCACCATGGGTTCATATTGCCACATTTGGACAAAATTCCTACAGTCCCATAAGGTCATAAATTAAGTGCCATTTTGTAGGGCTATCAAAGATGGCTTCTTCAGTGCTCCCTCCTCCCTCCCTCCCCCGTCTCTCTTGTGTGGTGCATAGCTGTCAACTTTTTCCTGTTTTTAAGGGAAATTCCCTTATTCCAAATAGGATTCCTCGCAAGAAAAGTTGACAGCTATGGTGTGGTGTAGTGGTTAAGAGCGGTAGACTCGTAATCTGGTGAACCGGGTTCGCGTCCCCCCTCCTCCACATGCAGCTGCTGGGTGACCTTGGGCTAGTCACACTTCTCTGAAGTCTCTCAGCCCCACTCACCTCACAGAGTGTTTGTTGTGGGGGAGGAAGGGAGATGTTAGCCTGCTTTGAGACTCCTTCGGGTAGTGATAAAGTGGATATCAAATCCAAACTTCTTCTTCTTCTTCTTCTTCTTCTTCTTCTTCTTCTTCTTCTTCTTCTTCTTCTTCTTCTTCTTCTCTCTCTCTCACACACACGCTGCTCTCTCCATTCTCCAACCTATGCCTATTCCTCTGCCCTTCTTCCGCACCTGACCAAACCCCACTGCTTGGTGAGAGCCATGTGACTGAGCTGGACCAACCAGCTCAAACCTCCTCACATGCTGAGTTTCTCAGGTAGTTTGGAGCAGCTGGAACAACTCGGGGCGGTTCAGGCATTGGGTAGGCATAGTTTTGGAGGGAGGGGACGTTGTCATCTCTGCCTGCCCCTCCGGAAAGTGGAATATCCCGTTAAAGGGATCCAGGTGAGATGCTTCCGTCTGGACGCCCAGGTGGGCACTAGGGCCACCTAGAAGGTTTACGATTCTTTGAGGTAGGTAAAGAACTCCCTCTATTCCAGTTGACCCCATATTATGTACTTCCAGCTGGGGGGGCGGGCGAAGGGGTGAGGTCTACCTAATGCCTATGCCAAGCCTCTTCCACCTGTAGTCAATAAAGTTGTGGCCTTTATTGACCCAAAATAGAACTTGTTGTGCCTCATTATTTATGGTTTAAGACAGTCCGTCAGGTGCAGGGAGCCTAGGCGCACAGTGAGGAGACCAACAAATGCTTATAACCTCTTAATGCTTTGGCAAAATCAATTAAAAATCGCAAGCATAGTAAAACCTTCTAAAGGAATGACTCTCTTTACATTAATTGGCTCCCATGAGTTTCTCCTGCTTCATGAGCTAAAGGTGGTAGCTGCCAGTTTCTGAACTGACACTCAGCCGTTGCCACAGGTCCGCGTGGCATGATATCGCCAGCTCTTGACAAAACTCCCATAGTTTAATGTTATATCAGCGCAATACATTTTGGCACCCGAGGCGAACCACAAAGTGGTGCCCCCTCTGCTTGCTCTAGCTTTAGGGATATGCTACTGTTGCTGTGAACCAATGCATGATTCTAAAGTAAGTAAATATCCTTTTTAAACTTACTTTACAAGTTGTTGCCCGGTCCTTTGTTAAATGGGAGAAGAAAGGGAGAGCCAACTTACTTCATAGCTGGATTTGTTCAAAACAAGGTTTTACAGCCTAATTCCTGTGGTTTTCATTTTGCTGCCATGGATGGGATTTTGAAACTGTGTTCAACCCCCGCACATGGGCACCTGGAGGGGCAAATTGCAATTTTTTATCCTCTTCTTTCCATTAAAACCCATCCCACAGAAAGCCACTAAGGGGTTAATGTACCTGGGGGTATGGGGCTGGTTAGCTTTCCTAAGATCTGAGTCTGGTTTCTGTTTACTATCCTAAGCAATATTTTCTCCAAAAGTGTTTCAGTATAAATATATTAACTTTTTATGTTGCAGTGTGTAATTTTCCTCTGTTCTGCTGTTCTTTTACATTTGCTTTAGCGAACTTGGGTTTATATCTTGATTTCTAATTCAGAGAGCCGGAAGATGGGGTATTTTTCACCCGGAAAACTGGAGCACAAAATCTCTTCCTATTATTATCATCTTTCTTTTCAGACAGATCAAATCTTACAATTCAGGATGGGAGAACTTCTCAGGAATTGTTCTCCTTCAGATTGCTGCATATCTTCCCGAGCTTCCTTCTGTTTCGCGACCTGGAACCTCATCCACAAGCGTTTCTTCTGCCTTGAAGCACAACCAGGAAGCAACACTCCTCCCTTGCACCAGCTTCTCCTCATTTGCATAGATTTCCATGCCAAACACTTAATAACTACTCCACAGTTACCCCCTTCATTATGAAGCTGGACTGCTTGGTGGTGAAACCATCTGGGACACAGGAGAAAGCGGTTCATAAACAGCATCGTCATGTTACAGATTTCTTTGATTTGGCTCATCTTCTGTTTCTTGGACGGTAAGAGAAGAGGTGTTGTTCTGTCCGAGTTTCTCAGGCAAATGTTGTGGACTCACCCGTGTGCTTTATTCTTTTCCTTCCAGAATCCAGCGGGCAGATTGCCATCACTCAAACTCCAGCGTCCATACAGGCAAGTCCTGGGGACACAGTCACCATCCAGTGCAAAGCTTCCTCTGCTGTCAATCAATATACAGCCTTGTATCAGGTTAAACCAGAACAGAAACCCAAGCTGCTGATTTATGATGGTTCAAACCGTTTTGGAGAGACCCCGGATCGCTTCAGTGGCGTCTACGGCACCACTGACTTCTCGTTCACTATCAATGGCGTCCATGTCGAGGATAAAGCAGAATATTACTGTGGACAACGCCAAAGCTATCCTCTCCACAGTGATACACTTCAGTACAAAAACCAGCTCGGTAGCCTAAGATACCAAGAAGACAACAGCCTGTGTTTTCAGCAGCAACACTTAGTGGCAGAGCATCTACTTTGCAGCCAGAAGGTTCCAGATTAGATGCCTGGCAAAATAGGGATGTCCCATTCCAGAAAGATAATTTTACTTTTTACACCCCACACATCTGACTGGGTTGCCCCAGCCACTCTGCGCAGCTTCCCACATATTTAAAAACATAACAAAACATTAAACATATATATAAAAAAACTTCCCTTTACAGGATTGCCTTCAGTCAGCTCAGGGGTCGGATCCATACCCTCCAACATTTCTGCAATTTAAATAGGGACATCCTAAGGAAAAGTGGGACATTCCGGGATCAAATCAGAAACCTGGACGGCTTCTGTAAATCTGGGACTGTCCCTGGAAATTAGGGACACTTGGAGGGTCTGGTTGTGACATCTAGGGTTGCCTAAATTGCCCTAATGCAGATTTTGAAAACTAATTGTGTGCCTTTAAGAGTCCTAAAAGGAGCTATGGGAAGCATGAATAGCTCATGCCCACATTGCTTATTTCTCCTGGCATGCTGCTGTATATTATTGGCATGGTCAAATGACCTGGGCAGTGTCTTGTGCCCAAGCATGGGGTTGGGTGTGATTCTGAGCTAAAGCTCTGTGGGGTACACAACCCTATCCCATACCCTTATTTATTTTTTTCACACATTGGGCTAGCTTGCTCCCAAGCATTCTCCCGCAAGTGGGGCTGTCTGATCTGGGGTGGCCCAAAACAATTTAGGGTGCACACCCCTAGTTCTTGGCTTGCCACTAGGGCCCTCAGAGATTTAAAAAGCGTTGTGCAAAACCAACACTTTTGCACAATACTATGATAGAAGATAAAGATTCTCTTTGAGAAGAAAAATTGTGAATCTCAAGAGGGACAATCTCCCCCCCAAAAGAAGATATATGAGATTCTCTTATTGTGGACTACAGGGACATAGCAATAGCAGTTCCTTATTAGGTTTACTGGCCGAGCTCCTTTTAAAACCTTAAAGGAAGTAAGGAACTTGGAATAAGTAACCCACCGTATTTTACAGTGTATAAAATGCCCCTATGTATAAGACGACTCCTATTTTTTGAGCCCAACATTAAGAAATAAATATTTTAAACATTCTGCATATAAGACTATCCCCAATTTTAAACTTATAATTTTTTGGGCGCTGTGGGTTAAACTACAGAGCCCAGGGCTTGCTGATCAGAAGGTTGGCGGTTCGAATCCCCGTGACGGGGTGAGCTCCCGTTGCTTCGGTCCCTGCTCCTGCCAACCTAGCAGTTCGAAAGCACGTCAAAGTGCAAGTAGATAAATAGGTACCGCTCCGGCGGGAAGGTAAACGGCGTTTCCGTGCGCTGCTCTGGTTCGCCAGAAGCGGCTTAGTCATGCTGGCCACATGACCCGGAAGCTGTACGCCGGCTCCCTCGGCCAGTAAAGCGAGATGAGCGCCGCAACCCCAGAGTCGGACACGACTGGACCTAATGGTCAGGGGTCCCTTTACCTTTACCTTTACCCAGAAAATGTACAGTGCTTTGTCCTTGTAATGTATAGAGATAGAGAACAGATAGCAGCATCTTATTTGCATAGCCCAGAAGTCTTTCAAGAGAACAGCTATGGGGGTGGGGTGGAATCAGCAAATGCAGTTAAAATTAAACTTTTTTTTTTTAAAAAAAAATTGCTTGCCTTAGGGCTTATCCACCTTGTTAAGCAGGGGGCATGTAGAGAAAAGCAGACTCTTCTTAGCTCTGTCCACATATAAGTGAACCACAAAACTCTCTGAACAATAACTTCTCAGGATGTCATGGCAGCCGATGAAGCGCAGATTACTTGAGCAACCTCCCAGCACTTCAGTGCCTTTTAAACGTTTCACTGGGGGAAATAGGTATGCTTGTGAATGGCACTGTTCACGTGCCAAGCATCACCACCTTAGATGGCGCGAACATTCACATGCTTAAAAAAATTAATAAAAACAGCTAACAATCTTATGAGCATTTACTCAGACCTCAGTCTCACAATTTAATGGGATACCAATAAAAAACCAGTTGAAATATATATATATATATATAAATAAAAAATTGTCCAGTAGCACCTTAGAGACCAACTAAGTTTGTTCTTGGTATAAGCTTTCGTGTGCATGCACACTTCTTCAGATACACGGCTACCTACCTGAATATATATAATATTATATTGCAATAATCATATATGGAGATATATATATATAATCAACTGCGTCAGACCAGTACAACTTACAGGATACATATATTTCTTAGAATTTCTTTCCCTGTTTATCTGCCCAGCTGAAAGAAAAATGGGGGGGGGGGAACGTACTTGGTATATATACTTAATTTCGCACCTTATGGTGTAGCAGGTTGCAATACCATCTTTAATACTGGGAATTTAAAAATATATATATTGTTTTAATAAAACTAATGCGTTTTTATTCTAAGGCTGTGTCCTTTTACAGACTTACCTGAGAGTACAGTTCTCTGTATGACCATAGAAATGTACCAGACAGCTAAATCATACAAGATACACATCATATTCTCCAAGTAGGCAAGTAAGTTTGGATTATTATTATTTTTAAGTGTGTATATTTTATTTCCCCCACTGCCATTGGTGTGCATTTTTCAGGGAAGACTATTTTCTCCCCATGCCATGAGTATTTCTGGAAATTTTTCATTTGTTGGCCAAGCCCAGTGGTAAACATTACATGACTCCAAAGTGTACAGTTATTGCGCATGTTTGCAAGTTTCCTTCCATCCAGGTATACCTAGATTGTATCAGGCCAACATAAATCAGCCTAATACTCTCAACGTTCCTTCACGATATAATCAGTTGCAGAGTACTCAAAACCCATGCAAAGTTGATAATGTAAAACTGTGAGGCAAGTCTCAGAACAAGAGAACCATAACGGACAACTGAAGACTAAGGGGAAGGAGATCATGAAAGGAAGTCATCTTTGCCATGTGCTGTTGATGAAATGAATCCACACAGGGACATTCACGCAAAAGACAAGTGGCTCATCTCTCTCATACAGAAACACGTCAGATACTCACAAAGGCCTAGTTTGGGTGGCAAGTTAAACTATGGTTTGGTATTCTAAGAACAAGCTTTGAGTTCATAAGCTGACCCCATCTCCTCTCCTTCAGCATAGCTGTGAGGAGGGATTGAAAAATTGAAAAAAATTGACTTCCAAATAATTATTGTAGGCATATAGGCACCCAACGGAAACAAGACAATTTTTTTTCAGGGAACTAGCGCACAACCTGCTTGAATATATAAATGAGGAGATTATCCTTATGGGAGACTTTAATCGCATTTGCGCTTTTATATCCAAACTGAGACAAACTGTGGCGAGACTTAGTTATGGTTCATTAAAGCAGCAAACCATGGTTTATAAAGCTGGCTTGTTTTCCTATAGTTTAGGCAAGCCACAGTTTAGGATTCAGACATAACAATATACTGCAGTTCATTAAAAATGGAAGTGAAAGCTTTCGATCTCTTCCTCGCAGGTGTGCAAGAGGAAGATGGAGAATTGCATGTGCCTCAGGTTTAAACCATGGTTTAATCCTAGGTAGATCTAGGGCCTACTTGGTGTCTGTTCCCAAATGTGGTTGGACTACAACTCGCATCATCCCTAGCTAGTTGGACCAGTGATTGGGAATGATGGGAGTTGTAGTCCAACCACACCTGGGGACCCAAGGTAGGTTTAGAGTGTATCTAGCAACAGCAGTTTATAGCCTTTCTGATCTTTGGCAAAAAAAGGTCCATTCTTGTCATATTTCTTAAAATCTTTTATTGTGGATGTACGCAGGAAAGTCCTAATGAGAATTTTGGCTATCGTAATAAAGAACAAGGACATATAAAGGACTCTGAAACTTGCTTGGTGCAGTCCTACTCATGTGTATTCAGAAGTAAAATCCCATGAATTCCAGTAGGATTTCTCCCAGATTGCCATGTTTAGTTTTGCATCCTAAGTGGAGAAAATAGATGTTTTTCTTTGTTAAAGGATGAGGCAAGACCATGTTTCAGTTACAGGTAGGTAAGTAGTAAGTAAGTAGTACTTTATTATGGTCGACGACCAGCACACACACACACAAAAAAAGACACATACAGAATCAATAATAAATGCAATTTAAAATTGATCTGAGATTTGATCTAAAAGGGGTTGGCCGTCTTAAAATTAAAGTACATTAAAATTAATAATTATTGCTTTAAAAGAATAAATTTAGAAATTAATTAAAAAATCAACAATTCAGATTATTATAATACTTAAATCAAAAGAAGGATCAGGAGCCACCTAATTGTGCGGACCGAAGCTTAATAGCGACAGCACAGAACTTTGCCACCGCAGCTGTGACCTTAGGGTTGGCATCTGAGAGGAGCCAATGAGTATAGTGTTCTTCGGGACATCCAGGAGACTCACATAGTAGCGGTTACAGGTAGGTAGCCGTGTTGGTCTGCCATAGTCAAAACAAAATAAAATACAAAATTCCTAAGCACCTTAGAGACCAACTAAGAAGTGTGCATGTACACGAAAGCTCATACCAAGAACAAACTCAGTTGGCCTCTAAGGTGCTTAGGAATTTTTTATTTTGTGTTGAGGCAAGACCATGTTATAGGCAGTCCTGTGCCTAGTGCCCCATTTTGGGTGCTCTGCAATGCTCTAAGGAGCAAATATTCTAAGTTCTGGTTTGCATAGCATTCTTTGAAAGCTTTCCTCCAGTGGTCACAGCTGGAAGAAACTTGGTTTTATTTTATTTTTGTCAAGGGAGCAGGTCTTGCTAAAGCACTGTGTTACACTTTTGGTGCCGGGACCAAGCTAGAAATTAAGCGTAAGTCTCGTTTTCCCTCTGCTGCTTTGGGGGTGCTGAGCGTGGGATGCCTATGTTTTTAATGTAATTTTTGATGAGTGTGGGAAAGCAGTGAGACGAACCCTCTATGCACGATGGGGAACGGATAGCTGTGAATTGCAGTGTATTGCCGTGGAATTTAGAGTTGCTTGGGCAGTGAAAAATGTCAGCAGATGGACGCAAATCCATGGGGCAAAAGCTGTGGTTCATTCTCAGCAATGGGACCAAGGGGGAGCAGGGAAAAGAGTGTTCCTTATTGTTCTTTTCTCCCCCCCCCGCCATCCCCCAACATGTTGGGGCCCTGCGTGAAAATAATGCTAGCGGAATTTCTATCCAAAGTTGAGTTGAAGATTAGAATGACTTCTGTAATAGGACTGAGTTGATATGAACTTGTGAAAGCACATACTTCACCTGACTCAGTTGGTGGAGCGTGAGCCTCTTCATCCCAGGGTGGTGAGTTCGAGCCCCACATTGGGCAAAAGATCCCTGCATTGCAGGGGTTTGCCTAGATGACCCTCGTAGTCCCTTCCAACTCTACCAACTCGTCCATGATTCTACGAGTATGAGTATGAGAACGCCACAGCTGAAATTCTGGACTCTACAGCGATACGTTAATTTGCGAACCAGGTATTTCCAGGGAATGTCATGTTTGCCCCCGAGTTAACTCTGTCAGAGGCAGAATTCTGATCACTGGTGCGATAAGGAAAATAGGTAAAATAAAAATCGTAAACCAGTGAAGTTCTTTTCAAAGGGTATAAAGTGGGCCTCTTATCCCTGCGGAGATATCAATCTGGCGGCGCAATAATTTGAAAATGCACATTGCAACAGGTAAAACGTGCAAGTCCTTCAAGGAGCTGAGGACGAAATGTGGTCACGGTTAAAACCCACTGTAAGTTTAGACAGTGTTGTGTCACGTTTTACACAGTGCGTTTTACCTTATAGGAAAAAACCCTATCTTTTGTGGGATGGGGATTGTTTCACAAGAGCTTCAAATCAGCTTTAATTGTTCAGATTTGCTGGGATATGTTTGGAATCCTGTGCGGGTTTAATTTTCAGTTCAATGGGATTTGCTTCCAGGTAGGTGAGCTTAAGACTGCCACCTAAGTGACGAAAATAAACCTAGTTTTTCCTCTGTTAAACGGCTACGCTTACCGTTCCAGTTTGTAGGCACTGTAGGCAGAGACTGGTACCTCGTTTCCAGATCTCTAGGAGCGAAACCACTTTGCTTACTGGTAAAAAACTTTGAAATCTTTCCTTCAGTGGCCACAGTTGGGAGGGACTTGGGTTTTTGCCGAGGGCATGAGCAATGGCAAACCACTGTGGTTCACTTTTGGTGCTGGGACCAAGTTAGAAATCGCACGTAAGTCTGTTTTCTCTCTCTGTTGCTTTGGGGGTGCAGTGTGTCGGAAATCTATATTTTCATTTCTGTTGAGTGTTGGCAAGCATCTGGGCATTGGGAGAAAAACTACACAAGCTGGGGAGCTGGTGATTATGACAGAAAACTGAGGTAGGGTTTGGGATTGTATTTTTTCCTAACTGAAGCTGCTAAGAGCTCCGTTGGGTGGTCCGTTAAAAAAAACTTCAGCGTGTGGGGAAATGCTGTGATTCACTCTCAGCAATGGGACCAAAAGGGAGATAAAAGGGTGCGCATTTTATTGTTCCCTTGTGTCACCTCTGCCTCTTCCCCCACAATGTCTTGAGCTCTCCATGAAATTGATGCTAGCAGAATTTCTAGCCAAAGCTGCAGTAAAGATGGGAATAACATCTCTAACTGGTTTAATTTGGTATAAACTAAGTGATATCCAATGGAGAGCCAGTTTAAAGAAACAGTTTAAAGGTTTTCAGAATGTAGGGGGTCGTCCCAAAAGCTAAATTTGGTTGCCTCTGGACAAACCAATAACAGTTCAGACTTACTGTTTTGTTTTTTTAAAAAGTGCCAATTGCTGAAAACTTGGTGAAGAAACCAGATCACAGGCAGAGAAGTGCAGAAAAAAAGAACTGAATATTCAGTTGAAACAGATTTCTCCTTTCTCCACTTTACCAAGTTTTTTTACACTGGGTGTTCAGCAGCAGTTAATAAAAACATGTATCCTTCATAGAAAGCGCTTTACTGTATTTTAAATGAATTACAGTGGGGCGGGAAGGTTTTTTTTTTTGCACTATCAAGCGCTTGGAAACCAGTTCATTTCAGGGGAATTTATTTCAATGTAAATGGGCACCATTTGGAATATTTTGGTACTCTTAAGTCCCAATGGATGGCTGGGTGGTAAAAATTAGGTAACTCCTGGGCTTGACTGCATAGAACCAATCCTGCCATCATACTTATTTGGGGAGAAATTCAATTAAACCTGCATAGGATTGGGTAGTGTGGCCCCACTGGGTATCGATATAGCACACATTCATCTGAATGGATGGAAAGGAATCCCATGGGAGCAGTGAATAGTGATTTATGCACTTGATAAAGTAGCTAGAACACAACAGGTGATTTCTGGACTCATTAATTTGAGAATATATTAACTTGAGAATACAGGTATTTCTAGGTGAGATCATATTTGTCTGTAGTTAAGTCTAACATTGTAACTAAGGTGCTAGAAATACCCTATCATTGATTTTCACAGGGATTTTAGTCTGGCTGTTCTGCAAAAGCCTATGTTAGAAATTGATATAGATATAGCTCTATAGACTACCGTAATTGGAGGATCTTTGCCCAAATGGCACAGTAAAGCCCTTTTTTTTCTCTTTTGGCTGTGGCATACCATGCATATTGATGATGCTGTGCAAATATATTGATTGATCAACAAATACATTGATTAATCAAAATCTGTTCTATCATAGGATAAGTCAAGTGGAACCTAAAAAATAAAATAAAAAAATAAGCAGGCATTTTGTCAATGTGCTCTGTCAAAGGCAACTGGGATTGAAGATGCTATTCATTTATAGCAGAGACAGAATTCTGCAATAAGGAAAGTTGTGGGGGGGAGGAAGAAAAATCGTGAAATTTCAAGGTTATTTTCAAAGCGAATATAGTATTTCTTTTGCCCCTACCAATTTGATGGTGCAATACTTTGCACAGATCAGGTATAGCAAGTAAAATGAGATGTATGTCCTTTACGAAGCTTACAGCGCAAGCTGATCAATGTTAAGCCCACTGTATGCTTAGCACAATAGCACATGCTTAATTATTTGCCATTGAAATTAATAGGGGGGCTTCATATTTTACTGGTTTGGGCCATTATTAGTTACTTGGGCATTTCTGAAGTAATCCAGAAAGGAGAAACAATGTAAAAAGATGGTAAAAATGTAAGTTTTATGATGGAATATAGAATTTAACTCTCCTGTGTGATTCATGTATGGGTGCTTAGAGAAGGGTTTAAACAGCATATTTCATCTACAGTGGTACCTCAGGTTACATACGCTTCAGGTTACAGACTCCGCTAACCCAGAAATAACGCTTCAGGTTAAGAACTTTGCTTCAGGATAAGAACAGAAATTGTGCTCTGGTGGCGCAGCGGCAGCGGGAGGTCCCATTAGCTAAAGTGGTGCTTCAGGTTAAGAACAGTTTCAGGTTAAGAACGGACCTCCGGAACGAATTAAGTACGTAACCAGAGGTACCACTGTATAGGATAGAAAATGTAAAAACTATGTACGAAGAAGTCAAGAAATATCTGCACTTACACTCTAGCCAAATTTATAACAATGCACCACACACCAATTATGAAATCCAAAGTAATGCAGAACATTTCTAAATTTGCAGCTTTCTTTATGTGTTCTCCCCACGAGCTCAATTTCTCTGTCCCACATTAGGACAGCGCTGCATCCGGATATTAATACTGGCCTGTTCCTAACTTTACTCAGTAGGCTGAAAGATACCACTAGGGAAATGTTCGCTTTAAAAATGTGTTGAACTATTTCTTTTACAACGACACTTGCCAAGCTTTAGATCAGTTCTGTGCACAGCTGCTGTGTCTTGTCTGAGGGTGTGCTGAGCCCAAGTTTTACTTTCCTGGAGTACATGCACTGTCGCGAATGCGGTAGGATTTTGAATTTCTATGGTTTTCAAAACAACCGTGTGTCCATGTTTGCACGGCAATAAGACGTTCTCAATTCAGCAGGGTTTATCACTTCCAGATAAGGGCACATAGGGTTGCAGTTTGAAGTCCTTTCCGTACCTTTAACAGCTGTTTAATCTGCAGACATCATCAGCAAGAATAAAAGCATTATACCTCCAATCAGTTTCTGAATGTTGGGCTGCTCCTAAATGTGTGGGGGAAGTGATGATGATTTCAAATCTGAGCCTGAATGCTGTTTGCATTTCTGGTGTGATCAAGGTGGCCAACTAGGTGTGTCGTGAAACAGCAGCAAATACTTCACTTACTTTATTTTGAGGGGGGGGGGTTGTGAAGAAGTAGACCCAGTGCCAGCAGAGGAAGCACTGGGGTCTAAATTTTTGTCCCGTTTGGGGGTCTCCTGGACCGGCAGGGAAACTCGTGGATTTCCGTTGCCTCAAGCAATTACCTTCTCAAATTTTGTTTGGACGGCAGCGCCATTTGCAGCGAAATGTTTTGAACTAGCATTGTGGTCTTTCAACGGCCCTGTGGTACGCCTGAATGATGCAATATTCCGTGTTCTTGTTTGTTTTTGCAGGTGGACAAGACGCCACGCCGTCGGCATTCATTTTCCCGCCCTCTAAGGAGCAACTGAAAACGGATTCAGCCACCTCCGTGTGCCTGGTCAACACGTTCTACCCGAGCAGCCTGAACGTGGTCTGGAAAGTGGACGGCACTACCGTCACTGAGGGCGTCCAAACCAGCCCCCCATCGTCTGATACAGATAACACGTATAAGCTGAGCAGCACCCTGACGCTGCCGACATCAGATTTCAACTCCCACGAATCATACAGCTGTGAAGTGACACACAAAACGTTGTCCAGCCCTCTTGTGAAGAGTTTTAGGAGGTCTGAGTGTTCCGGATAGGGCCCCCCCCTATAAAGCACGTTCTTCTTTATAGTCATCCCCCTGCACCAAGTTTACCATCCATATCAGAAATCCCCGTAGTATTATGACCGAAGGAAAGAAATCTTACATAATCTCGTATTGCATGTCCTTTCTCTGCGGTCTGTAACTTCTTCCATGTCCTTTTAAAATCTTACTTATATCACGTTAACCTTGGGAAAGAATATAAATGCATAAATAAACTCATTCTCTTGAAAAGCACGTTGTCTCCCTCCGCTTCTTGTTTTCAAAGTCGCAATCAATCGAAATCAAGCAAAATCAGATGAATTATAATACTTGATGGGGCGGGGGGGGTGTCGAGGGGAGAGGGCAGGTTGCTGCTTGCTATCGATCCTAAGGTATAATGAATCAACGGTAAGGAATCAATATGACGGTAACCGTAGGCGTGGTTGGTAAAAGGTCTTAAAACTTCCACCTGCTCTGAAACGACTTTTCAAGTCCCAGCAAATATGGCTGCCTGTGGTGTCACTGCATCCCTTCATCCACTGAACGGGTGAGAATTTGTGGGTTGGTGCCTTTGGTCGCCATGGTGCACAGTTACAGGGTGCGTTTACAGTACCAACCCATATCCATTTATTTCAGTTAAATCCACATAATCCTGCAGCTTGCATTTTGACACACACACAAACACACATCCCTACAATGTCCGGGGTTCCCTGGAGGAGCGGGGATGACTCTGAGGTCTCCTCTGCACTGTGTATTAAAAGTAGTTTCATAGCTCTGCTTCCCACATAGATTTCTGGGAAACAGGGGCGTAGCAAGGGAGGCCCTGTGTCCCATAATGGAGGGGGTGACAAATTATCAAGGAACAATTTATTTTGGAAAAAAAAAATTGAAAAAAAAAATTGATTTTTTTTTAATGCCTGCTCCGAAGGTCTTATCTTACTATACTAGGGATTATATAGCTATATATGAAATTTCATGCATATCGGTTAATATCTTGACCCTCCTCCACCAAAATAGCTGTTCACTTGGCTGTTTTCCTATGTCGTGAAGGCTGAAATTTCAGTTCAGTGGAGCACTTACTGTTCCCAACCCTAACCCTGTGGAAAGCCATCTAATTAGACTTTAATTTGATTTTGAGATGTTTTTAGGAGGTAATTTAATTATTGTTTGATTTTATACCAATGTTATGTATCTGATGTTAGCCACCCTGAGCCCGACTTCGGCCGGGGAGGGCAGGATATAAATAAAAGTTTTTTTTTATTATTCCTTTGTAAGAAAATATGAAATAACGTAAAACCATTTTTGGGGGGGGAATCAATGGGGGGGTTGACAATAAATTTTCCACCGGGTACCACCTGACCTTCCCATGCCTCGGTGGGGGGGGGACAAAAAAATTTTTTGCCCCCGGGTACCAATTTACCTTGCTACGCCCCTGCTGGGAAATGTGGCTTGTTAAGGGTGCTGAGAGTTGTCAGGAGACCCCAATGTCCTTCACAAAACTACGGTTCTCAGAGTGCTTTGACAACCAGTCCTTCTTCCCAGTGAACTCTGGGAACAGTAGCTCTGTGAGGGGAAGAGGGCTCTCTTAACAAATTTCAGAACCCTTTGTTGTTGTTGTTCAGTCGTTCAGTCGTGTCCGACTCTTCGTGACCCCATGGACCAGAGCACGCCAGGCACACCTATCCTCCACTGCCTCTCGCAGTTTGGCCAAACTCATGTTAGTAGCTTTGAGAACACTGTCCAACCATCTCATCCTCTGTCGTCCCCTTCTCCTTGTGCCCTCCATCTTTCCCAACATCAGGGTCTTTTCTAGGGAGTCTTCTCTTCTCATGAGGTGGCCAAAGTACTGGAGCCTCAACTTCAGGATCTGTCCTTCCAGTGAGCACTCAGGGCTGATTTCTTTAAGAATGGATAAGTTTGATCTTCTTGCAGTCCATGGGACTCTCAAGAGTCTCCTCCAGCACCATAATTCAAAAGCATCAATTCTTTGGCGATCAGCCTTCTTTATGGTCAGAACCCTTAACAAAGGACAATTCCTTGTCTCTAATGCTATGTCCATAGAAGGTTGATAATGCTTTATGTGGGTACCTGCTTCTCTCTCTCTCTCTCTCTCTCTCTCTCTCTCTGTGTGTGTGTGTGTGTGCGCGCGTGCCTTTAAAATATATATGAAATAAAACATTTGCACAAAAGAGCAGAAAAATAATAATCATCACCATCATCAATGGTAATAAGTAACCCAGGCAATGATTTGGAGTCACATCCTTTCCTCCCCACCTAATGTATCTGCAAAAGCAAAGTTTCTTTTTAATATAAGGTGCTTTGTTCAACAGCAGTTCCGCGTGAAAGAGCTGTTTTAGAAATGAAATAGTCAATTCAATTCAATTTATTTATTGCATTAGCCATATGGCCGTAGCACATAGTAAAAGACACGATTATACAAAGAATACAACAGATACAGTTAAAACATTGGAGGTAAAATCGTGCTGGAAAATACAAATAAAATAAAAAGCAATAGCAGGGCATGACGCCAGAGTCCATGTCAGGAAGATACATAAGACTAAGGCTAAAGGAAGTTAGCCAAAAAGGTGGTCCTGAGTTTCATGAAATACTGCATGAAATACTTACTGGTAGATGCCAACTCTTTGATTTCACGTGGAGTGGCCATCTACATATTACAGGCCCTGAAACTCAGGACCAACTTTTTGGCTAACTTCCCTTAGAAATAAATCAACTGCAAACCTGCCTTCAGCTACAACTGGTGGAGAAAGGCACCCTGAATTGTTTCCTTTGGGTTATTGCCGGAAACACGATGGAAGGGTGTGCATGAAATGTCCGTGAAATGTCACTGCGCACTGAAACGAAATCTCCCACACAATGCATTCCTGTGTGTCTACCTGCAAATCAGGAAAATCCTAATTTGGTGAAGAAAAGGTGTGGGCTGCCGCTTGGATGAGGATGACATTTTGTGGATGCCACACAAAAAACTGAGGCCCAAGCAGCTTCAAATCCACAAGGTCAAAGTGGACAAGCCCTAAATTTCTCTGGCACATGCGTTTTCTCGTTGGCGTCTCTGAATGTCGCCTTGCAGTGCCTGGTTCTGCCCCACCCTTGTTCAGACAGACATTAACATTTTCACCCTTAGGTAGAAAACATCCTGAATTGGACAATACTCCTCTGTATCTGTCGGCTTTCCCCCAGGGATCAAGTTTCGAAGCTGATATTCCCCCTTTTCCTTTTTAAGCACCGGCAATCTGGTTCTACTCCGGTTAAAAATATATATTAGATATAATGTCTGGTTGTTGGATAGAGGTTATAATAGATGAAATATGAAAAGTCATTTGATGGGGGAAGATAAAGTAGGAATAGTGATGAATTGGGTTCAATATTATTATTATTATTATTATTATTATTATTATTATTATTATCACTGCTTTGTTTATATTTTTCTAAATATATAAGTGCATTTTAAAAGGGCGCTAGTTACCGAGGAGGACAGCGGCACAATATTAGCCATAATTTTACTGTTTTTTATTGCCAAATGAAGAGACAAAATTGTGAAGAACATCAGGTCGGTTATAACTGCTTCTCCAGAGTGCCAGCTGAATAGAGCTCAGAGTCTGTAGCTTTCATAGTGACCGTTCCCCACATCAAAATGGGGTGCACCTTTTGCGTGGTCGCGAGTAGCCCCCTTGGATCACGGTGCAGCTCCTGGCAGTTGGGGTCTGGCACCACCTCCCCAGGTTGGATACCTGTGGACTCCACCTACTCTAGCAGCCGCCCAATCCTGGCTGGAGAGGTGTTGCCGGGGGAATGGCCAGGTAGAAGGAGGGATTAGTCAGTACTCACAATAAGTTCTAAGTTTCCAAATGGTTCCCGCTGAGCTATAGAGGGAAACTCACCCAAAGAAGTTTCATTTTAAAGAACAAGCATGCCTCTTAAAGAACCAGGCCACCCACACTATATGTTCTGTATAACCTCAGACACGCTGTTGAAAAACACCTGGTAAAAATTATTAAACCACAAATTTAAAAATGTGTCTCTTCTGGGAGGGAGATAAGGAGCTGTGCTGATTCATGGAAGCTCCTTCTGTTGCCATCGCTCCACTTCTTCCTTCTCCCCCTTTGTTCTTCCTGGGGGACTGGCTAAATATTTCTGGCACACTGAGTACACACTGATTCAGTTCTTCATGGCCACCTGTGTTTTCATCTGGTTGGAATGAACGTTCCCCACATCAAATGGGATGCGTGTTTTGCGTGGTCGTGGGTAGACCCATTGGAACACGGTGGCAGCTCCTGGCAGTTGGTCTGGCTTCGCCTTCCCAGGTTGGGATACCTGTGGACTCCACCTACTCTAGCAGCCGCCCAATCCCGGCTGGGGAGGTGTTGCCAGGGGGATTGGCCAGGTAGAAGGAGGGATTATACAGTACACACAATAGAACTTGAGTCATACCTGGGAAGCGGCCGTTGGATTCAGAGCTTCCCCACCCTCCACTCCCTCAATTGACGTTTACTTTGCAGGTTTAACCACCTTCTTTTCCACAGCCACACAGGCACGCAGGCGCTGCTATGTCAAGGTCGCTGTTGAAGGGCCGGAAAGGACTTTCCCTGCATTGGCAGGTTTCGCCTTTCCCGTAGCAATTCGTCACAACTTTGGCGGTTGCAGGCCTTGGGCGGAATCCTTTAGTCATCTACTAAATTGGGGGGTGGGGTGGGGCGGTGACGCCCGCCCCTATTGCGGTGGCAATAACAGGGTTCCCATTGAAGGGGTCTCAGGGGGAGGCATTGGCCCATACGCCCAGAGGTTGTCATTGCCCTCCCCCTCCAGCGGCAGCGAACAGGTAGGGTGGGCTATCTGCTTGAACATATGTTCTCCAGAGTTAGCCCACTCCCCACACATGCTGGATAACCCTAATATTACCCAGAACCCCGGCTGGGGGGCTGGGAAGGATAAACGCCCAATGCCTGAGCCAAGGTCTCCCTACATCTGAATATTAATAAAGTTGTGGCCAATTTAATCCCATAGAACATTGTCACGTGTTGCTATTTCCCTCAGGGGCTGCCCGGGGTTTGGGGGGACGCAATAGGCAGAATACATGCGGCATTTAATAAGGACCAAATGCAAAAGCTTCATTTGTTGAGTTGAAATTCTTGCTAGTTCATCTCCTTTATGACACTGAGTATCAGGAATCCACAAACAGGACTAAGGATGCAATCCTCATCTCAATTAGTTGTGGTTAATTAATTCCCCACAAACAGTGGCACATAAAACTGTTGGTATCACCACACCTTTAAAATTAAACATTTTATAATGTTGATGCATGGTCTTTCAAAGAAGCTGAACATTTGATAAATGAAAAATTTAGACTTCAGGCTAAACTGGACGCCTGAACCTAATCTTTACTTTGCCTAAGAGTTACAATATTTTTTCCTGAAGAAGTGTGCATGCACACGAAAGCTCATACCAAGAACAAACTTAGTTGGTCTCTAAGGTGCTACTGGAAAGAATTTTTTATTTTATTTCGTTTTGAATATTTTTTCCTGATTCCCAATGATTTTTTTTGTGGGGGGGATATTTTCTATAGGTCCATGAGTTTAATATTTTCTTTTCTGACAGCAAATTTTTAAAATTCCTTTTGCAATGCTGTGTGTGTGGTGTGACACCACATACAGTGTCCTCATTATGGTGGTGACAGCCATAGTTCTCATTTCTCACCTCTCTATTTCTCCTATTCCGATTCATGTGAAGCAATGCAAGTGTAGAACTGGTGCCTGGAATCTGTTATAGACTGGATGAGGATTGATAAAGGGAAACTTAGGCCCCCATCTGCACTATGCGTTTAAAGCAGTTTCATACCGCTTTAAACATCATGGGAACTGTAGGCTTAAGGGGGTTAAGGGCCCTGAGAGTTGTTAGGAGGGCCATAGTCCTCTCACAGGGCTACAATTCTCTCTCTTGTTTTCTTTTTCTTGATAATGCTTAACTGAGGAAACTGAACAAAACCACATATAATTTAAGGAGAAATAAACAAACAGGTTTTGCCTTCCTTAGTTCAGGCCTTGTACATAGCAGGAAGACATTCAGCAAAAAAAAAACGCACTACAGGAAAACTCCCTCAGAACTACAGGCCAATCAGAGCATGTGCCACCTCAGTGAAGATCATGCTACTCAGCCTGGTTGCTAAGCGACACCATCACCACCCATGAGTAGCTGAGTGAGAACAAAATCAAGCCTTTACATTACAAACTGAATGATCCCTACCGTTGCACTTCCTATTGCTCCTAGGGAAGAAAGCTGGGAAATAAAGAAATACCTTTTAAAAAAAAAAATTGGAAAAGGGCTCAGTTCTCAAGACACCCAAGTAAGATCAGAAACTATGTTATTCATTTATTTCCCTCTTGTCCAGGATAAGAGGGTCCCCTGAATCTGGCAGCAAAATTGTCTGCCCATAGAATGACCTTTATGTAAAGAATCCCTTTACAATTCTCAGAGCGGTCCAAAAAAATCAATGCTTCTTCACAGGGAACTCTGGGAACTGTAGCTCTGTGAGGAGAGAAGCTGTGGCTGTTTTTAAGCGGCATGCCACAGCGTTAAATGCAAAATGTACATGGGGCCTTAATCCCAGCAAGATGGAGGTTCTGTGGGCGGGCAGATCTTCTGCTCCTGCTCAGGGAGATGGTATTCAACCTGTTCCGGACAGGACTGCCCACCAACTGTAGGATCAGTCTAGGGGTCCTCTCAGAACATCCTTCCTCTAGATCTGGGCCGTGTAACAGGTAGATCAACTTCCCCAAAGAAGCTCAACAACTTTAGTAGATCACTGCCAGTTTTTTTAATAGTGTGAGTAGATCTCAGTCTATTGAAAATTGGACACGCCTGTTGTAGATGATGTTGAACTATCCCCATTTTGGCATTAAGCCTAGTAGTAATAGTATTGGTATCAGTATTATTAGTATTATTCTCTGACCACTGGCCAAGCTGACTGGATCTTTGGAAGTTCAGCAACACATCTGGAATTTGGGGAAGGTTGTCCTAAATCTGACTTTATCACCTGAGACCCAGGTAGACTCTATGGCGAGGAGAGCCTTTCATGAGGTTAGACTGGTGCACTAACCTATTTTAGGCAAGGGTAGCCACAGTCATCCATGCTCTGATAACTGTCAGGATTGACTACTGCACAGTGTTGTATGTGGGGCTTCCTTTGAAGACTGCTTGGGAACTGCATCTGATTCGCAACACAGCGCTTGGCTGCTGTGACCAGTCACTGGGAAGATACCTTCTAGGTACTTGAAGATCATCTGGTCTGTTTCTGAGCACAGTTCAATGGGCTGGTGCTTACCTTAAAAGCCCTATGCTGTTTGGTACCTGGGAACCTGAAGGAATACCTTCACCCTATTAAAAAAATAATAATGGCAAAGGACCCCTGACATTTAAATCCAGTCACGAACAACTCTGGGGTTGCAGCGCTCATCTCGCTTTACTGCATGAGGGAGCTGACGTTTGTCTGCAGACAGTTTTTCCCGGTCATGTGGCCAGCAGGACTAAGCCCAGGGGCGGAACAAGGGGGCGGGCTGCCCTGGGTACCGCCCTGGGGGGGTGACATTCGGGGCGGCGCCCCATCCCCGCGATTGGTGCCGCAGGCGCACGTGGGGCGCAGCAACTTTTAAGGCTGCAGCGTGTGAACAGCAGCACAGGATCTGTGCTGCTGTTCACGCGCTGCAGCCTTGAAACTTGCCGCGCCGCCGCACGGTCGGAAGGGGTACCGCTGCTGGCCGCTTGTGCCCGCCATCTTGGGTGGACATGCGCTGTCCACCCAAGATGGGTGGACATACACTGTCCACCCAAGTAGGGCGGCAAAGCGGCTCCCTACACCCCTGTCTAAGCCGCTTCTGGCGAAACCAGAGCAGTGCACGGAAATGCCGTTTACCTTCCCGCCGGAGCGGTACCTATTTATCTACTTGCACTTTGACGTGCTTTCGAACTGCTAGGTGGGCAGGAGCTGGGACCGAGCAACAGGAGCTCACCCCGTCGCGGGGATTCGAACCGCCGACCTTCCTATCGGCAAGCCCTAGGCTCACCCTATTAGCATGCCCATATATTGAGGTACGTTTCAGAAGATCTCTTCTGAGTGCTCCTACCAAATGAAGTCAGGTTGCAGGGGGCTGACCAAAACTTCCTTGGTGTTGGCAACCCCCAAGCAGACTCACCTGGCGCCAATATGCCCACATTTTTTGGCTCCAGGCAAATTCATTTTTAAAAAATTCTCCCAGGCCATAAAAGTTCTTATTGTTTTTAAACTTTTCTTGTGGTCTTCAAAATATTTTGTTTCTATTGTGCTTCCATTTTGATTTTGAAAAAAAGAGAGCATGTCTGAAAGGGGATTCATAGATTTTAAAAATAAACAGTAATATTTCTGAGTCGTACTGCCTGGCAAAGTAAGAGGCAGTCCATTGAAGATCTTAGGCATAGGAGAACCATTTTCTTCAAGATCTTCCTTTCGCCTGGGCAAAAAAAAAGAATTGCTACTAACACATTATAATGCTTCAAGCTACGATCCTATGCCTACTTACTTGGGAGTATGCTACATTGCACTCTATGGGACTAACTTCTGATAGCATTGTAGTGTTAGCTTTGCTTTTTCCGTGGGTAAATATGAAATAATGTTTGTGACATGCTTTCAACACCTAAATTGCTGTTTCTTCTTCTTCTGGTTGAGCAACCATCAGCTTCGGCCCTCCTTCCGAGATTGGGGTGCTGTTTGTGATGCCTCCAGGTGCGTTGCGGTTTCGGGGTTTCGGTTCCTCATAACAGGGTCCCGACTGATACTGTTGCCTTGGTGATCTCTAAATTGGCCGATGCGGCTACTCCCTTGAGGCCTGTTTAGACTTTCGAAACAAGTCACGTTGAAACCGTAACCTGCAGAAAATGGTGGTTCTCTTATTCTCAGTATGGGACAGGTGTCACTGGACTTTCTGGCTCTCGCTACTGGCTGGATGAGAGAGAGCTCACCACACATTTTTCAGTTCAGATATAACATTATGCTGTTATAGGTTTTCCTGAGATGGTGCATTCTGGCTGTTCTTGCAAGGCAACACAAATATCCTTCCATTGCAGGCCAGGCAACCATTTTTATCACAATATTTCCCCCACTGCTTCAGTTGCTAGTGCAGTTCAGAAAAATGGGATCAGATTTGTGAGTCTTTCAATGTATCGATTACCCTGAAGCCTGCTTAGGTGTGACAACGGAGCGTTTAAATAGGGTCTCCATATTTCAAACAGTCAAAATCCGGACGCAAAAGTTGAGAGTTAAGAGCTTTTTTTTTGGCAAAGTTGTTTGGCTTTTTATTTTTTTTTAGTTTTGCCTGAAGTTGTTGAGCTTTTCTTGCAAACTCTTTTAAAAAACAAAACCCTATTTTTAAATTCGCCAAAATCTAGACTTACAATATTGGTTGCCGTACGTCCAGATTTGCGCCAGGACGCTACTTGCAGGGCTGGAATATCGGATGGGTGGCGACCCTAATTTGCGGCAGCTAGACTGGTGACTGGGAGTGGCCGCCGGGACCACATAACACCGGTCCTGAGAGCGCTCTCTTATTCTCAGTATGGGACAGGTGTCACTGGACTTTCTGGCTCTCGCTACTGGCTGGATGAGAGAGAGCTCACCACACATTTTTCAGTTCAGATATAACATTATGCTGTTATAGGTTTTCCTGAGATGGTGCATTCTGGCTGTTCTTGCAAGGCAACACAAATATCCTTCCATTGCAGGCCAGGCAACCATTTTTATCACAATATTTCCCCCACTGCTTCAGTTGCTAGTGCAGTTCAGAAAAATGGGATCAGATTTGTGAGTCTTTCAATGTATCGATTACCCTGAAGCCTGCTTAGGTGTGACAACGGAGCGTTTAAATAGGGTCTCCATATTTCAAACAGTCAAAATCCGGACGCAAAAGTTGAGAGTTAAGAGCTTTTTTTTTGGCAAAGTTGTTTGGCTTTTTATTTTTTTTTAGTTTTGCCTGAAGTTGTTGAGCTTTTCTTGCAAACTCTTTTAAAAAACAAAACCCTATTTTTAAATTCGCCAAAATCTAGACTTACAATATTGGTTGCCGTACGTCCAGATTTGCGCCAGGACGCTACTTGCAGGGCTGGAATATCGGATGGGTGGCGACCCTAATTTGCGGCAGCTAGACTGGTGACTGGGAGTGGCCGCCGGGACCACATAACACCGGTCCTGAGAGATCTACATTGGCTCCCAGTACGTTTCCGAGCACAATTCAAAGTGTTGGTGCTGACCTTTAAAGCCCTAAACGGCCTCGGTCCTGTATACCTGAAGGAGCGTCTCCACCCCCATCGTTCAGCCCGGACACTGAGATCCAGCGCCGAGGGCCTTCTGGCGGTTCCCTCACTGCGAGAAGCAAAGCTACAGGGAACCAGGCAGAGGGCCTTCTCGGTAGTGGCCCGCCCTGTGGAACGCCCTCCCATCACAGGTCAAGGAATAAACAACTACCTGACATTCAGAAAATACCTGAAGGCAGCCCTTTTTAGGGAAGTTTTTAATGTGTGATATTTTTGTATTTGATTTTTGTTGGAAGCCGCCCAGAGTGGCTGGGGAAATCCAGCCAGATGGGCGGGGTACAAATAATAATAATAATAATAATAATAATAATAATAATAATAATAATAATTAGAGCGGTATCATACTACTTCAGTCATAACTTTCCCCAAAGAATCCTGAGAACTGCAGTTTGTTAAGGGTGCGGTGTGTTGTTAGAAATTTCCCAGAAGCTACGGCAGACATCATCGTCTTATGTCATGCAACTTCCTGTAAACGTATTCTAATATAACTTCATCATGTCAATTAATATTACATATAGATATGCATCTGTAATGTATCTACAAGCTGAAGTTATGTACTTCATAGTTAAGTTTTGGTCCCCTAAAACTGTTGACTGGTTCTCCCCTTGCCCTTAGCATTGTCCACCAAGGCTTTCTCTTGCTCACCCACCTGACCGTCTGAGAAATCAACATAAGTTGGGTGAATATTGAGACAATTCACACTGTTAATGCACCCGCTTTGTGAAGGATCGTTTTTGTACGAAACCGTTGTAGTGAAAACATAAAATAAAATAAACAGTACGCTTCACATCCTCAGGCTCTTGATGCTTCAGGACTGCGGGATTTCAACAGGGTGGTACTTGAAATTGTCGGGCCTACGTAAAGCCAAGTTATGAAACATCTGCTCACAACTCCACATGCCCTCTTGGTCCCTTCTTCTTCTTCTTCTTCTTCTTCTTCTTCTTCTTCTTCTTCTTCTTCTTCTTCTTCTCTCTCTCTCTCTGAGCTGTTTCCTGAGTCACTTCTTTGCTTTGCTGAGTCACCTTCCCCTGTCTCTTATCTGAGTGGTCAGTCTTGTTGGTCTTCAGCAGGGGCCAGCAAATTTTTTCAGCAGGGGGCCGGTCCACTGTCCCTCAGACCTTGTAGGGATCCAGACTATATATTTTTTTTGGGGGGTGAACAAATTCCTATGCCCCACAAATAACCAGAGATGCATTTTAAATAAAAGGACACATTCTACTCATGTAAAAACACCAGGCAGGCCCCACAAATAACCCAGAGATGCATTTTAAATAAAAGGACACATTCTACTCATGTAAAAACACCAGGCAGGCCCCACAAATAACCCAGAGATGCATTTTAAATAAAAGGACACATTCTACTCATGTAAAAACACGCTGATTCCTGGACCGCCTGCGGGCCGGATTTAGAAGGCGATTGGGCCGGATCCAGCCTTAGTTTGCCTACCCGTGGTCTTCAGGATGCAGATCTGGAGTTTCCACCTTCCCACAAGATTTCTTGTTCGTTTTGTGAGATAGGCACCTGCCCATGTGCTTGAATGGCCACCTTTTTGCAGACTGGTGTGAATGACAGCACATTGCGAGTGGCCCTGCTGTCTTTTTGCTCAGCAGTATGATGGCAAACAGTACAGAGGAGTAGACACCCTGCACCCAAAATAAGCTTTGGGGATACCCCTAACCTATACCATCACTTCCATGCATAATTAGCATCACTGGATGTTTTCAGGAAGGGAGTCTGAACGACAGAGGAAAATAGTGCTGACAACAGCTGATGTTCTGCTAGCTAAAATTCACCCAAGAGTTCGTAAGGAACTGAAATGTAAAAGTGCTAATTTTCTAAGAAAAATATGTAACTTTCCCCTAAAATCAGCCTCCATACTTGAGGATTGGACAGCAGCCAATGTAACACCAGGTTTTTAAAAATAAAAATAGATGGGAGTGGGTTCTAGGAAATTACAGCCCAGTTAGCGTGATACCTGTTCCTGGTAAATTGGTGCAAAACATTGTTAAAGATAAAAATAGATTTTAATTTATTTATTTTTTTAGCATATAGAAGAACAAGCCTTGTTGAATGACCATCATCATGGCTTCTGCGAAAATAAATCCTGTCTCACTAATCTTTTAGATATATATATATATATTAGTGTTAATAAACATGTGGATAGAGTTGGTCCAGAAGGCATTTTGTATTTGCAACTTCCAAAATGCTTTTAATATAGTTTGTTACCAAGTACTCCTGACCTGAGGAAATTTAACAGTCGTCAAGGATAAGAGGACAGATCTGCTGGTGTACTGGCAACTGGCTAAAGAATGGAAAGCAAGAGAGTAGGAACAAAATGACAGTTCTTCTCACAAGAATCGATACACAGACATGTGCTTATTTTAAACTTGTTCATAAATGATCTGGGGTAAGGGGTGGAGCAGTGAGGTGACCAGGTGGTGGTAACTCAAAAATATCCCAGTTGGTAAAACTAGAAGGATTGTGAGGAGCTCCAAAAGGACCTCTCCAAACTCAATGACTGAGCATTAAAACATCAAATGCAAGGGATGAATATTGCGCATAGCTGTCAACTTTTCCCTTTTCTTGCGAGGAATCCTATTCAGAATAAGGGAATTTCCCTTAAAAAAAGGGAAAAGTTGACGTCTATGATATTGCGTTTTACAAAATCTGAAGTTCTGATGTGCACTGATGGGGTCTGAGCTTGGGGATACTAACCAGGAAAGGGATAATGGGGTCTTAGTCAATAAAAATGTTGTCCTAGAGCAGGCATCCCCAACCTTTGGCCCTCCAGACTTTTTGGACTACAATTCCCATCATCCCTGACCACTGGTCCTGTTTGCTAGGGATTATGGGAGTTGTAGGCCGCAGGTAGGGGATGCCTGTCCTAGAGTGTAGCACTTTAACAGCACGATCCTATGCATGTCAGTTCAGAAGTGAAGCTCATTGACTTCAATGGGGCTTACTCCCTGGTAAATATGTATAGCACACTATCTGAGAAAAGCCATGACACTACGTCGCTATAAGACTGGTTCTCTTCAACCCTGCTAAGCCTGTATGGTTTTGTCCCAAAGCATCTCCTCCCATGAGCAGATAGATGCCAAGTTTTATTTGTCGATTTGTAGAGCTCTTTCTTCTCTGTACGCCAATAAAGGTTGATTGATTGATTGATGTTTAGGATTGCAGTTTGCTGCAAAAAGGGGGGAAAGACAAGAGCTTTCAAAGAACACATAATGGTTAGCTTTTTTAAGATAAAAATTTTCCTTTATTGAATTTTGATGATACAGAAAAAAAGAAAAATACGTAAACAAATGGAAATAGACTACTATTTACACAAACACCATTTATTCCCCCCAACCCCATGACAACCTATCACCACTCCCCACAGCTTCCCTCCACCTTGACTTCCATATATTTTCAATTTGTTACAAAACACTGCAGTCTTTTGGGTTTTGAATTTTAATCTCTTTATGTTGTTGTTTAGTCATTTAGTCGTGTCCGACTCTTCGTGACCCCATGGACCAGAGCACGCCAGGCACTCCTGTCTTCCACTGCCTCCCGCAGTTTGGTCAGACTCATGTTAGTCGCTTCAAGAACACTGTCCAACCATCTCATCCTCTGTCGTCCCCTTCTCCTTGTGCCCTCCATCTTTCCCAACATCAGGGTCTTTTCCAGGGAGTCTTCTCTTCTCATGAGGTGGCCAAAGTATTGGAGCCTCAGCTTCAGGATCTGTCCTTCCAGTGAGCACTCAGGGCTGATTTCCTTCAGAATGGATAGGTTTGGTCTTCTTACTCCTTTAATCTAACATATCAGCATATTCATTTTTGAACAGTGTTTATCCATATATTCTTTGAAGCATTGCCATTCTTGTCTAAGTTTTTGATTTGACTGCATTCTTATGTATGCTGCTAGCTTTGCCATTTCCATAAATTCACTTAATTTATGTAAACAGACGTCTTTTGTAGGTATTGTCTCATTCTTCCATTTGCTGGCAAACACAATCCTGGCAGCTGCTGTAGCTTATAGGAAAATTCCTTTCTTTTTTCTGGGGTGTATCTTTCCCCAGTAGACCTAATAGAAATGCCTCTAGTTTCTTTTGCATAGACACTTTTAGCATTTTTAAAAGTTCTTCGTGAATCGTACCCCAATATATCTTAGATTTTTCGCAAGTCCACCAGGCATGGAAAAAATGTTCATTCTACTTTCCTGCATTTCCAGCAAAGGTTGGATTTCTGTCTGTCAATTTGGGCAAGCTTAGATAGTGCTGGGTACCACCTGAAAAACATCTTCTTAAAATTCTCTTTTGTGTCACATAACAAGCGGTGAACCTAATGTCTATACGCCAAAGTCTTCCCCACCTTTTAAAATACTTCATAGTACCCAGTAATATACAGTCATACCTCATGATACGAATGCTTCAGGATGCATACAACACGGGTTACGAATGCGCCGAACCCGGAAATAACGGAACGCATTACTTCCGGGTTCGGCGGTTCGCGCATGTGCAGATGTGTCAAATGACATCACGCGCATGCGCAGAAGCGCCGAATCACATCACGCGCATGCGCAGACGCGGCGCTTCAAGTTAAGCACGTCACGGGTTACGAACGGGGCTCTGGAACGGATCCCGTTCGTAACCAGAGGTACCACTGTAGCTGCTTCTGGGGAATCATTGTATGTTGGCTGTGCACATACTATACCTTTTAAAGCACATTCCAAGCACATTGTTTTCCTCAGAGAATTGTGGGCGCTGAAGTTTAGCCCTCACAGCGTTACAATTCCCAGCATCCCTTTACAGACGGAAGTACAGAGTGGGAGCTGGTGGTTCTCTCTCCTCCTCAGTAACATCTCTGACTAGAACCACAACAAAATGGTTCCCTGGCCTACAGTGAAAGGAGATGTGTTTTGTTTTGTTTTGCTTCCTTGGGTGAATAATTAGATAGCCTTACACACCAGAATGTCACAGTCCAGAAACACTATAACTTTAACGTTCAGGGTTATAGTGGACATTTATCTGAATCGAAGATGTGTGGCGATCCCCCTCTCTCATCCACCCATCCAGGGCTGGGACCATCAAAGTCCAGTGACACCTGTCCTCTACTGAGAATAAGCCAACTTTCTTAAGAGTGCACCAACATTTTCTGCAGGTTACAGTTTCGTCCTGACGTGTTTCGAAAGTATAAACAGATGTCGAGGGAGTGGGCCCATCGGCCAGTTTTAGCGATCTCTGAGGCAACAGTATCAGCCGGGGCCCCATTTTGAGGAACCGAAACCCTCGAGCTGCAATGCACCTGGAGGCATCGCAAGCAGCACCCAAGGCTGTGCCACGTAAGAGGTGTTTTCCGTCTCGGAAGAGGAGCTGAGGCTGACTGCTTTGACAACAAACGTTGAACCAGAAGAAGAAACAGTAGCATTAGCGTCTCAGGTGTTCAGAGCGTGTCACGAACATGATCTCCCAAGTGTCTTTATCCATAGAAAGTTTAAGCTAATAGTGCGAGCCTTTCCATGTCTACTCAGAAGTAAGTCCCCTAGAGTCCAGTGGACAGAAAGAGGACTGAAGCCTGAATTACGGCAATGTGAGTGTAACAATTATTTGCAGCCCAGGAAGACCGGAAGTGGTACTTATCCTGCCTAAAATTCCTAATGGGTTGTCTATTACTAATCTGGCAGCATCATGATAGGTAGAAAAAGAAAAAAACCTGCCCAGGTGACTATCAGGTATACAGTAAATGCATTAAAAAAACAACTTTATTTAAGGTCTGTAACATATTGAGCACTAAGATCCCAATGACATTCATAAAACGATAATAATAAGCTATATATCCAAACATAAATTGTGTGTGTGTGTGTGATAAAGGATTATATTATAATTATAAAATATTATAAATTATGTAATTATAAAAGAATACCCATGATCCTTACAAAACACCATTCTATAGAAAAGAGAATGAGTAAATGCATGTTGAGGTAGAAGGGGAATGGAATCACAACGTCAAACCTTGTGTTTTTTTTTACCTACAATGCACGTTCAGTGTAAGGACTATGCACATGGTGCAATAAACACGCCTATTCTCGAGCCAGATTTCGCTGCTGTAATCTCCCTCTCCGTTATGCACGTTCACAGAAAGTATGGTGCAGACATGAGCAGTCGTAGGAAGACAGGAAGCTGTCAGGCCAGTGGTCCACCTGTCACGGGGACATTGCTCGACATTCTCCTCTAAATCACTGCCTTCCCACACTTTCCCCTCCACATTTTCTCAGGCCCTCTCCTTTTCCAAAGTATTCCTGGTATGAGAAAAATTGGATGGTAATGTGTGGGAAGGCAGTGATTTGGAGAATGACACCAGAGAATTAACGGAGGAAAAGAAAAGATTCTATCCAGCAGGGCCAGCCCAAGATTTTGTGGCGCCTGAGGCATGGCATGCCATCAACACTCTCCTGCCCCAGATCCAGCCACTACCAGATGTGGTTTGAGGAGCGTGCCGCCTGAGGCGGGTTGCCTTATTGGTGGCCAGCCATACTAGGGAAGCAAGCTAGCTTAGGGGCTGCAGGGCAGACTATGTGTATCTGAAGAAGTGTGCATGTTCACGAAAGCTTATACCAAGAACAAACTTTGTTCATTGTTCAGTCATGTCCGACTCTTCGTGACCCCATGGACCAGAGCACGCCAGGCATGCCTATCCTTCACTGCCTCTCGCAGTTTGGCCAAACTCATGTTAGTAGCTTCGAGAACACTGTCCAACCATCTCATCCTCTGTCGTCCCCTTCTCCTTGTGCCCTCCATCTTTCCCAACATCAGGGTCTTTTCCAGGGAGTCTTCTCTTCTCATGAGGTGGCCAAAGTACTGGAGCCTCAACTTCAGGATCTGTCCTTCCAGTGAGCACTCAGGGCTGATTTCTTTAAGGATGGATAAGTCTGATCTTTTTGCAGTCCATATATGTATTTCTGTACACATTACTTGGCTTGAGATTTGCACTGCAAAATTTTGAGAAGTACAAATCTCGAAGGATAGTTGTGCTTCAGTTCACATCTTGTTTCAGACAGTGCTGTTTACGTAGATATACCTTTCAGTGCGAACAGACTCAATCTTCTCCTCCACCCCTAGCATGAAAGCGCCCTCCCTGCAGATGTTCGTGCTTGTGTGTTAGGACAATATGAACCTCTTTTGAACCTCCTTTGAAAACCCACCATTTTCCAAATCTGTTTTGTGCCTTGTGGTCTTTTTTTATATTTTTTTATTATAGATTTTACAGATACAACAAACTAAAACACTAAATCTCCAATTACAAATACAAGTCAAACGCAAATACAAAACTTAAGTAAAGTTATATACAATCATTATTTTGATTATATGCATCATAATTTCCCAGTTCTGAACAAAGTGTATTGTACATGTACACATACAGTAAACACAACTAAAAAGAAAATAGATAAGTAAAATAAAAAAATGAAAAATGAAATAAAATAAAATAAAAAATTGAAAATAATGGGGAAAAAAGAAAAAAATTAAATGCTCTGCTCCGTCTTCACATAAAATATTTACCGTCTTCCTGACAAATCCCTGTGCTTGAACTAAGTTGAGTGTGAATGCTTACAACCCTGCGCACTTTCTTATCTCCATTCTGCCATACATTCTTAGGCATTTCATTGCTCCACTTTCTTTCCTTCAAACTGTTTTCATTCCCTTCATCCCTCGAATGCCGGCATGGTAACAATACTTTTATTATATTTTAACACATATTTTTTATAGACCTCCCATTTACCAGCAAAGTTCTGCTTTGTATTTCCTCTTAAATTATTTGTTAGTAGAGCCAGCTCAGCATATTCTTGTAATTTGATTTGCCACTCAATAACCTTCGGTGCTTCTTGCTCTTTCCATCCTTTTGCCACTACTGTTCTTGCCGCTGCAATTGCATACAAAAAGACTTCTTTCAACTTATTTGGGATCTCCTTATACTTAATAAAAATATCTCTGGTCTTTTCACAAAAGAAATTGCCATCAACTTTTTCATTTCATCATATACCTCCCCCCAGAACACTTTAATTTTTACACACTGCCACCACGTCGTGCCTTGTGGTCTTTGGTGGCAATCAATCTTGGATTCCTCTGTTGAAGCAAAGCAGGTGGCCATACAACTATACTGGAAAACAGACGGAAGGAGATCTTTGCTGGGTATGCTATATTTCTGGTTTGCTTTGCAGTGAATTCTGTTCACTTCGGAGCAACTGCCTTCAGTTCAGGAAAATAAATTGTAAAAAGATACAAGGAACCCTGGACAGTTAAGGCGACTATGGGGTGTGGCTCTCATCTCGCTTTTCAAACCGAGGGAGCTGGCATTTGTCCACAGACAGCTTTCCAGGTCATGAAAGTTAACTTGCCTATTGCAGTTGCCTTACTCCAGTGTCCAAAAATGCTTCCCCCCCAAAGAAGTAAAAAGTTCACCTTGTCTGGAACAACTGCAGGAGCTCTATATGGGGGGAAAGGTATGGATAGGCAACACTTTCCATTATTGCTATTCCACTACCATAATCCCGTTTCAGCATTTATTTATTATTTTTTTAAATTTTATATCGCAAACTTTTATTTTATTTTTTTTTAAAAATAAATCTCTCTCCTTGGTACAATACGGGTGGATCAAACACACAAACCCAGGTTTGCAGTCAGTTGCGTGCCTTCGGTGCTTCACTTTACATTCCTTTTTGCGCTCTTCGCGAAGCGTTCCACCAGCATCTCAAATTCCTCGGCGCAAGCATCCTTCCTCAGGTCCCCTGTGGCCTGTCGTCTTGGAGGCAACGCACTTGCCGTACGCGGACGCCTGCTCCCCACAACCCGACAGCAACTCGGGGAAGCGCTGCAGCCTCTCCCGGACGTGACCCCCGACTCCTCGGCTGGACATGGCGGCGGTCACCAACCCTCCGGCCGCTACTGGGCAGCCGCCTGTTTCAGCATTTATCAGGAAACACAATGTATTTTTGAAGCACCACAGAGAGTTTCAGTGTATATCAAATACAGAAAACGACTGATGTTGCTCCCTGCCCATTTTCTTTTTTAATTTTTTTTTCTTTAAAAAAGAACTTTGTATTGCTATTAAAAGTTTGCCTTTTTGTTATGTACTGAGTTGAATAGGATCTAAAATGCACCAGTCTGATTGGTCTTAGAACAATAGGATTGAGATTGCAGCAGTCTGACTGGTCCCAGAACAATAGGATTGAGATTGCAGCAGTCTGATTGGTCCCAGAACAATAGGATTGAGATTGCAGCAGTCTGATTGGTCCCAGAACAATAGGATTGAGATTGCAGCAGTCTGATTGGTCCGCAGGAGCCACCCAATCCAGCTCCAGGTGGAAGTGAATCCACATTCTGATTGGCATACAGGAGTATCCCGGAATTAGCCAATCATGTGTTGCCCATTGTGTAAATAGTGTATATAAAGCAAACGTTTTGGGGGAACTGCATTCCTCACTACTATGAGCTGAATAAAGAGCATGAAAGTCACACTGGACTCCGAGTATATTTCACTTTTGCTCCTCGGGGTTCTGTCTTGTAAAACAATGCGTAAAAGGACAGTGGCTGGCCTTGTTTGTTCATCATGCATTTAGTACTATTTGTGCGCCACATACTTTGCGGTTATTTATTTAACTGATCTGTACAATAATCTTGCAAAGCTGCTCATTACTACCACGTTGTTATTCCTCGCTGGTGTGCAATCCACGGATGGCATGAACCATGGCAACAGACGCTTTGTCCCACTGAGGCCAATGGCGCTAAGTTACTCTGAATGCAAATACCATAGTTCAAGCCAGGCACGGGGACTCTGTGGCCCTCTAATGCTGATGGACTACGACTCCCAGGAGCACAGCTAGGGACTAGGGATGATGGGAAGTGTAATTCAACAACATCTGGAGGGCAGACGGTTCCCCATACCAGCTGCAGCCTAACAAGATCTGGCAGACACGACGTTGACTACCCTGTAAGAGAGGGTAAAGGTAAAGGTAAAGGGACCCCTGACCATCAGGTCCAGTTCGTGTCCGACTCTGGGGTTGCGGTGCTCATCTCGCTCTATAGGCCAAGGGAGCCGGCGTTTGTCCGCAGACAGCTTCCGGGTCATGTGGCCAGCATGACAAAGCCGCTTCTGGCAAACCAGAGCAGCGCACGGAAATGCTGTTTACCTTCCCACTGGAGCGGTCCCTATTTATCTACTTGCACTTTGACGTGCTTTCGAACTGCTAGGTGGGCAGGAGCTGGGACCGAACAACGGGAGCTCACCCCGTCGCAGGGATTTGAACCGCCGACCTTCTGATCAGCAAGCCCTAGACTCTGTGGTTTAACCCACAGCGCCACCTGGGTCCCTATGAGAGGGTAACTGCGGTCTTATTGGTAAATCAGGATATCAGGAGTCTATCCATTCAGCTGCCTTCACTGTGGGTTTCTCGTGACTCAGCACTGCAAGAGTACGTTTCCGAGCACAATTCAAAGTGCTGGCCTCACCCTGTATACCTGAAGGAACATATCCACTCCCATCGTTCAGCACTGAGATCCAGCACCGAGGGCCTTCTGGAGGTTCCCTCACTGCGAGATGTGAAGCTGCCGGGAACCAGGCGGAGGGCCTTCTCGGTAGTGGCACCCGCCCTGTGGAATGCCCTCCCATCAGATGTCAAACAGATAAACAACTATATGACTTTTTGCTGTGTTTCAGGAAGGCTTTTGATGTTTTATCGTGTTTTTATGTGTGTTGGAATTCGCCCAGAGTGGCTGGGAAAACCCAGCCAGATGGGCAGGGTATTATATTATTATTATTATTAGGTTCAGCTTCTAGGAAAGTAATGATAAAAAGTGCATCTTCCAACTTGCTATATGGCAGTATTCCTTTATGTTCTTTATTTTTGGCTTATTTCATTCATTTTTTAGAAAGTGCATTTTCACACAGGTTAAATTTATGGTTCTTGTTATCCTCTTGTAAAACATCTTTCTGGAAGCATCATTTTCTTATATATATATATAAAGAAGGTACAGTATGTTCAAAACTGGAAATGAAGCCACACACTGTGTTCTGAGGAAGTGGGGAGTTTGTGTGCAGGAGGCCCATTGTAGTCAAGCAGTGTGGTAACCAAAGCTTAGCTAGCTCACAGAACAGAGAGCAGCGAATCTACATATCGCTCACAAACAACAGAATTAAAAATAGTTTTATCACCCTGCAAGGTACAGAGAGTTTGCTAGCGGCAGTAGCCTTGTCAGACGTCGAAAAGATAAAACGAAACTCCACTCTTTGCTCAGAGAACGTATTTCACAAGTCTGCGGAACATAGGCTTCTCTGAAGGTACCAGTCATCTTGGTGACAACCACATACACACAATTACCTTTCAACATAAATTCAAATGAAAAACTGTGTTTGTGTTTTTCAAAAGCATTATTCCTTTGCATTCATGGGAATTCAGATTAGCGAGCTTTGGGAACAGCAGGACCAGCTGTGAGTTTTCATTGCAAACAGGAGCTACTCTCTCCTTTTCCTTAAAACGAGAATGTGGAGAATGAAATGATCTGCCCCCGTCACTGAACTGATGCAGGTTTTGGACTGGATTATGTCATCTTAGAGCTCCCTCTTGTGGTCTTCTGAGATTACCAAAGGGTCAGGAGCCAGGCTGAGATAACCCAGGGGAACCCAGACCCAAATCGAACCTATTTGTGGAGGGATCTACGCTTTGTTCGAGTGGATCTTGAGTTGCATTGAGCGGGGCATCAAGAGGTGAGGCAGGTGTGAACAAGAAAGAAAGAAAGACCACAAAAAGTGTCTGGGACATTCGCAGGGAAACCAAAATACTTGTTTACAAAGCTATTGTACTACCAACCTTACTGTATGCTTGTGAAACATGGACCACTTATAAACGCCATCTCCAACTCCTCGAAAGATTCCATCAACGGTGTCTCCAAAATTTTTACACATCACTTGGGAAGACAAGCGAACTAATACCAGTGTACTGGAAGAAGCAAAGATCACCAATGTCGAAGTGATGATTCTTCAACATCAGCTTCGTTGGACTGGTCATGTTCGGATGCCTGATTATCGTCTTCCAAAGCAACTACTCTATTCCGAACTTAAAAATGGAAAGCGTAATGCTGGTGGTCAACAAAAGAGGTTTAAAGACTCTCTCAAGGCAATTTAAAAAAAAATGTAGTATAAACACAAACAATTAGGAAACACTGGCCTGCAAGCGCTCCAATTGGAGAACAGCCTTTGCCAAACGTGTCATGGGCTTTGAAGACACTTGAACTCAGGACGCAAGGGAGAATCGCACTAAGAGGAAGGCACACTTAGCAAACCCTCACCATGATCAACTCCCACCTGGAAACCCATGTCCCCACTGTGGAAGGACGTGTGGATCCAGAATTGGCCTCCACAGTCACTTACGGACTCACTGTTAAAACCGTGTTTATGGAAGACAATCGTACTTGGCTACGAGTGATCGCCAAAGAAATAATAATAATAATAATAATAATCTTTGTGGGAGAAAGTAGAGGGATGCCTTTTCTGCCATGCCACTCCTCCTTATTGCCCCCTGAAGTAGCAGGGCACAGATCCTGTTAAGCGTCAGGATCCAATGTTGCATGATGTTGGTCCACCTCTACTGACTGCGTTTCTAAAACAGGGTTTTGAAGAACCCATAGCCCTGTCCCCGAATGGCTTCAGGGGCCAATGTGGGGCAGAGCATCACGGGGAACTTTGACCCAATCTGGGGACCAAAGGGCAGATCAGGAAGTCGTTTAAGAACAAACTCCGAACACAGAAATGGCTGGCATTACAGCTCTTTATTTCAGTGCCTAAAACAAAAACGACAAGTCGTACATTTCTGACACGGTTATCATGCGAAGCACTTAAGAGATGGGACACAACACGGTTTTTGTTTTTTAAAAAAGTGCCTTGCTGTTGCTACATAATACAATCCTTCCAGTAAGGCTCGTTCTTTGGATGCGTTTCGAGGCAGCGTTCTGTGAAAATGTCGTCATGCAAAGGGAGGACCAGGAACTCTTTGGAACTCCGACTGGGCCCAAACATTGTTAAACTGGGCATTAACCCAGAGCATGTTCACCTGTACAGATGGCTAGGCAGCCTCGAATTTCAGCCATCCATTATTGGGGAAAGTGGAGGGGGGGGGGGCTGAAACTATTTCCAAAGTATATTATATTATTATTTCATATATTATTTTAAAAGTATGATTTTTTTTTTTGCATGGAATGGGCGCCATGGCTGATCCCATGCCACACCAATTCCACGGAGGCCAACTGCACAAATTATCAGCGATTTATCTATACCAAGACTAAACATTCTCTGTTAAAAACAGTTATGGTAAAAATCATTGAAAGGCATAAATTATAGAACCGAAAGAGATTCCAATAAGGCATCTGTGAGTACCAACTGGGAACAACCCTTCTGCGTCAATGCTTTTTTGGGGGGGAGGGTTATGCAAATCCCACAAATTGCAATTTCAATTTTCTCCCCCTGCCAGACACACTCCGAGCAACCAGATGGTTCAAGTACTGTATAAAATATCCTTTTTGGTAAAATGTTCTTGTATAAAAACCAAAGTGGAAAAAAAAGTTTAAAATGCTCAAAATGATTGATCACATTTTGTTTAAAAAAACGATTTGCATGAAAAAAGTAAAAAATATAATTTAAAACAACATTCACTTCCATTATCAGTGAGATCTGCTGGACCTTTGGTTACGTTCACCAAGATCCCGACAGACAGGCTTTAAGGCAAGATGTCAAATTGGCACCAAATTGATAAAACTGTATGCAATGGGCTGAAGGCAGAGTAGATTTGGGGGGGGGGGGCTGGGTGGCGGTCAGTGGACTGGCTTCTCCCGGACACTTACAGAACCATCTTCCATGCCGAAGTAAACCCGCTCCGCCATGTCGATAAACAGGCCCGTTTCCACCACTCCTAGAACAGAAAAGCAAAATCATGTCTGAATGGAAGAGAAGTATTAATAGGCACTGAAAATACTGGACTTGTAAATACAGCGGTCCCTTGACTTATGAAATTAATCCGTTCCGAACGGGGGGGAAATCCGGAAGTTGAAAAAAGCACATTCAAATTTTCGTAAGTTGAGGTATCGTGCCGCCGCTTTCCCTTCGCAAATAGGAAATTTCGGAAGTGGCGGCCATTTTTTCGCTTCCGGGGTCATCCGGAAGTCGGGGGGGGGGAAATGGAAGTCGAGTTGCTCGTAAGCCGAGGTACCACTGTATTACAGTAGCCAAAGATGGAAAGTTTAATAACCTAAGAGGACGACAGGTGGAAGCCAGCTGTCGGGTGTGGAGTAAAATAAGTGTGAAATGATTTATTAGAGAGATACAAGAGAGTCGAGATAAACAAGTGAATGTTAAAACGATGAAATAGTGAGAATATGGATAATGTCAAGATTTGTTTATATGTCTGGAATATACAGTATATTTTTTAAGTTATGTTTTGATTTATTTTTGATGTGTTTTATGGATTTGTATTTTTAAGTTAAGTTCAATAAAGATGATTACTTAAAAGGGAAAAAATTAAATAAAAAGAAGAAGAAGAAAATACTGGACTTGTAAGATTACCATCATCATCGTCATTTTTTATTTGTATGCTGCCTTTCCACAGTTAAAACAATGCTCAAGGCGGCTTACGACATGACAAGATTTACATAATTACAAAAGTAATTTCAGGGCAGTATTGTGTAGCACAGCGTTGAATTTTATTTTTATTTTTATTTGCAGAATGCAGAATACAGATAGATATCTTTTCAAAATGAGGGCATGGGCATCAAGTGATACTGCGAGCTCACAACTTTTGTGGAGTCTGCATACACCAGTGATGGCCAAACTTGGCCCTCCAGCTGTTTTGGGACTACAATTCCCATCATCCCTGACCACTGGTCCTGTTAGCTAGGGATGATGGGAGTTGTAGTCCCAAAACAGCTGGAGGGCCGAGTTTGGCCATCGCTGGCATACACAATTAAGGTACACATACATACATACATATATGTAAGAGGCTCATTCATAATTTTATTTTGGGAACAATTTATGTTTTATACTTTCTGGATGACTCATGTTCATATTATAAAGCAGCTGCATTCTATGTTATGAAGCAAGCACTGCTGGGAGCTGCTTCTTTCTGTTTTCCAATGTATTTCCTATCAATAAAAATAAAAATTGGTGTGGCACGATCAAATTTCCCCCCTGGAAGTGTAGTCCAGAGAAACAAGTTTGAGAAACACTGCTGGGCACCACAGTTCAAGAAGGATACTGACAAGCTGGAACGTGTCCAGAGGAGGGCAACCAAAATGGTCAAAGGCCTGGAAACGATGCCTTATGAGGAACGGCTTAGGGAGCTGGGTATGTTTAGCCTGGAGAAGAGAAGGTTAAGGGGTGATATGATAGCCATGTTCAAATATATCAAAGGATGTCATATAGAGGAGGGAGAAAGGTTGTTTTCTGCTGCTCCAGAGAAGCGGACACGGGGCAATGGATTCAAACTACAAGAAAGAAGATTCCACCTAAACATTAGGAAGAACTTCCTGACAGTGAGAGCTGTTCGGCAGTGGAATTTGCTGCCAAGGAGTGTGGTGGAGTCTCCTTCTTTGGAGGTCTTTAAGCGGAGGCTTGACAGCCATCTGTCAGGAATGCTTTGATGGTGTTTCCTGCTTGGCAGGGGGTTGGACTGGATGGCCCTTGTGGTCTCTTCCAACTCTAGGATTCTATGATTCTATATAATGGTAGAACAATGTTATCCACACGTGCCATTGTCCTATGCCTCAAGTTTGTTTCTCTGTTACTGTATTTACAAACTATTCATTTTGAAACACTTAATAACGGTACAAAAAGTAAAATAAAATAAATGATGCTACTGTATATCTTGTTACAGGTGGGTAGCCGTGTTGGTCTGCCATAGTCAAAACAAAATCGAAAATTCTTTCCAGTAGCACCTTAGAGACCAACTGAGTTTGTTCTTGGTATGAGCTTTCGTGTGCATGTATCTGAAGAAGTGTGCATGCACACGAAAGCTCATACCAAGAACAAACTCAGTTGGTCTCTAAGGTGCTACTGGAAAGAATTTTCGATTTTGTTTTGACTGTATATCTTAACACAGGTGATGTGAGAACAACATGGGTAGGCAAACTAAGGCCCGGGGGCTGGATCCGGCCCAATCGCCTTCTCAATCCGGCCCATGGGCAGTCCAGGGATCAGCCTGTTTTTTACATGAATAGAATGTGTCCTTTTATTTAAAATGCATCTCTGGGTTATTTGTGGGGCCTGCCTGGTGTTTTTACATGAGTAGAATGTGTGCTTTTATTTAAAATGCATCTCTGGGTTATTTGTGGGGCATAGGAATTCGTTCATTCCCCCCCCCCAAAAAAATATAGTCCGGCCCCCCACAAGGTCTGAAGGACTGTGGACCGGCCCCCTGCTGAAAAAAGTTTGCTGACCCCTGAACTGAGATAACCACGTACTGTATAGAGCAATCTACACCAATGGCGCCACCTGCTGTCTAACTGTTGCAAATACAGCATTAACGTCTCCATGAGGCTTTCGGTAAAAGAAATATTTTTCTAAGAATTCATATTTATCACTGTACTAGGACGTTGTATGGTCAAGGGCAAAATATAAGTTCCAAAGCACTTAATTCTGCTCTAGTGTTATTCAGGCATTGGCCTATATTTCCCCTCATTTATAAAGAAGAGGACTGGACTCTCTAATTAATAATTTCTTTTAGTTCCAGTTGTACAGCTGTTAATACGCCAGATACAAGGGATTAAAAAACAAAACAAAAAACCCCTCAGGAAATATGCTTCTGTTGCAAGACTACCTACCTGGTATCATCTTGATTGCCACATTCGCTTCACGCCAGTTATGGACTTTATCAAATTTCCAGTCCAGCAAGAAGTTCCCATTGTCAGTCACGACAGGGCCCTAGCAGCGAAGAGAATAGGTAGAGATTCGTTTTTTAAGAAACAAAAATCAAAACGGGTGAAACAGAAACAAGACAAACCCCAACTTCCAAGTGAAAACTTAAGCAACTCTAAAACTGAATCATTATATATGGAATTATGGACTGCTGGACTGAAGGAAGAAAATTCCACAATATTCACATGTGATGTTGTTGTTCAGTCGTTCAGTCATGTCCGACTCTTCATGACCCCATGGACCAGAGCACGCCAGGCACCCCTATCCTCCACTGCCTCCCGCAGTTTGGCCAAACTCATGCCAGTCGCTTCGAGAACACTGTCCAACCATCTCGTCCTCTGTCGTCCCCTTCTCCTTGTGCCCTCCATCTTTCCCAACATCAGGGTCTTTTCCAGGGAGTCTTCTCTTCTCATGAGGTGGCCAAAGTACTGGAGCCTCAACTTCAGGATCTGTCCTTCCAGTGAGCACTCAGGGCTGATTTCTTTAAGAATGGATAGGTTTGATCTTCTTGCAGTCCATGGGACTCTCAAGAGTCTCCTCCAGCACCATAATTCAAAAGCATCAATTCTTCGGCGATCAGTCTTCTTTATGGTCCAGCTCTCACTTCCATACATTACTACTGGGAAAACCATAGCTTTAACTATACGGACCTTTGTCGGCAAGGTGATGTCTCTGCTTTTTAAGATGCTGTCTAGGTTTGTCATTGCTTTCCTCCCAAGAAGCAGGTGTCTTCTAATTTCGTGACTGCTGTCACCATCTGCAGTGATCATGGAGCCCAAGAAAGTAAAATCTCTCACTGCCTCCTTTTCTTCCCCTTGCCAGGACGTGCTGGCACCAGTCGCCATGACCTTAGTTTTTTTTTTTTTTTATAACGACTCCCTAATTTAATGCATATCAAAGCACAAATGGGGGCGAATGTGTGTTACATACCCCCTGAATGCATACTGCCGAACAGATTCAACAGTGTGATGATACCTGGAATCGGACAATGAAAGCTACTCAGTAAAGGATATTGCAAGTCGCCTCATCTCAAAAAGGATATTGTTAAGAGTTTGGAGGTGTTCAAACATGGGCAACCAAAATGAACAAGGCGGTGATGCAACATCCGTGAGGAAAGGATACAGCATTTGGGGCTTTTTAAAGTCTAGGATGCAACATGAGAAAAGGGTATAAAACGATAGGTAGCACTGAGAAAATGAATAGGGAAACGTTTTCCTTCCTCTCCCATAAACTTTGCCAACCAATTTGCTAACCTATTTTTAGCTGAACACACTTAAGAGCATGTAAACTCTACATATATATTTCATCAGAAAAAAGCATCTCATTTATTTTTCAAACGTCCCATTTCTTCATTCACATTACAGTTGTTCTCTTGAGAGGATATTAGAACTGCTCAAAGCTACAGCAATGGTACACTTAAATTTTTACGGAGCCCATGAAGCCAACGACTCCCAATTTCCCACAAGCCTTGGCAGGTTTTAATAAAAAACAAACCCACCCATAGTTCGTATCACGAGACGTTTTAGCACTTTCTCAAGGTATGAAAAGGGAAACGGGTGGCGCTGTGGGTTAAACCACAGAGCCTAGGGCTTGCTGATCAGAAGGTCGGCGGTTTGAATCCCCGCGACGGGGTGAGCTCCCGTTGCTCGGTCCCTGCTCCTGCCAACCTAGCAGTTTGAAAGCACGTCAAAGTGCAAGTAGATAAACAGGAACTGCTCTGGCTCACCCTGCTCCGGAAGGTAAACAGCGGGAAGGTAAAAACACGCTGATTCCAATCGCCTTCTCAATCTGGCCCATGGACGGTCTGGGAACCAGCGTGTTTTTACATGAGTAGAATGTGTCCTTTTATTTAAAATGCATCTCTGGGTTCTTTGTGGGGGATAGGAGTTAGTTCATTATTTTCCTCAAAATATAGTCCGGCCCACCACATGGTCTGAGGGACGGTGGAATGGCCCACGGCTGAAAAACGTTGCTGACCCCTGCTCTATAGCTTTGTAATAAATACAAAGCAAGCATAGAAAAGGCTGACAGGATATATATATATTTTTACAGAGCTGCATGTATACTGCGATTACAAGGAAATGCAGACAATGGTATTAGGGGCACAAAGCTCATTTCCCAGGGAATCATTGTTTTCAATTAAAAAAAACAAGTTTCTAGTCCTTGTGGCTCGAAATGTATGCCTGTTGAAAGGAGGCGTATCTGTGCCTGAATAATATTTCTAGTGGGTGGAGGAAGGGTGCCAGAACCCGGCTTAGATCGTTATATCCTTTGCCCACAGCTAGCAAAAATAAAATAAAAAACCCTGTCAGAATTGCAGCAAGCAGTTACATAAACAGGAGTGATTTATACATGTCATAGAATTCAATTTATCTTCTGCAATCGCAGGATTTAGATTTCCTGGGTGCAAGATTTTTAAAAAGTTAAGCACAGTATTACCTATAGGGTAACCATCCTACAAGGTGATCAAAGGGAAAAATTATACATGCCCAAACTGAAATGAATTCTATACCTTCTAGAAGGGGCATTTTTGCTCAGCAATTAATACTTACCGCCTTATTCACAGCCATCCTCAGCTCTGCAACGCCCCCAAACCTCTTGGCCAGAGCTCTGGAAATTGGAACATAGGCCATTGGGATGACTTCAATAGGGATACCTTTCTTCCACTGCTCTCCGAGGCTTTCAGACTTTTTCCTACAGGGACATTGTTTAAATGTATTTTAATGTTCTGTTGGAAGCTGCCCAGAGTGGCTGGGGAGACCCAGCCAGATGGGCGGGGTACAAATAATAAATTATTATTATTATTATTAAGCAAAACCGGAATTAACAAATGCACCCTTCTTTTGCAGATGTTTGCAGAGGAAGAGCTCCCTGAGAAGATGGACTGGTTGATGAACCACTCTGGGAATTGTAGGGCTCTCTCAACAACTCTCGGCAACCTTAAACTACAGTTCCCAGGGTTCCATATTTTTTTTACGGTGTGTGTAGCCATGACTGCTTAAAGTGGTATGACACCGCTTTAAAAGTACAGTGCAGAAGGGACAGGAGACAGTGTCCCTATAATATTTAATAGGACGGTATACAAAAGGGTAGGCGACACCAACACCCCTGATTCCAATATGTTACCGAACGGGCCTTATTGATAAACTTGCGGGAGGTCCTCCCCCTGCAACGTGCAATGGTCGATTGGGTGAGACAGTCTTTCAGGTATGTTAGGGACGCGGGTGGCGCTGTGGTCTAAACCACAGAGCCTAGGGCTTGCCGGATCAGAAGGTCGGCGGTTCGAATCCCCACGACGGGGTGAGCTCCCGTTGCTCGGTCCCAGCTCCTGCCCACCTAGCAGTTCGAAAGCACGTCAAAGTGCAAGTAGATAAATAGGTACCTCCGGCGGGAAGGTAAACGCATTTCCGTGCGCTGCTCTGGTTCGCCAGAAGTGGCTTAGTCATGCTGGCCACATGACCTGGAAGCTGTACGCTGGCTCCCTCGGCCAATAAAGCGAGATGAGCGCCGCAACCCCAGAGTCGTCCGCAACTGGACCGAATGGTCAGGGGTCCCTTTACCTTTAGGACTGAATATAGCTCTCCCTCTCTCTTCTGGAAAAAGCACCAAACAGCCACCTGCATATTTTACCTATAATCAGCAATGACAACGAAGCTCTTTGCATAGCCAGCGACTATCTTCTCCTGCGTCAGGCAGCCCCTGCAGGAGGAAAGAGAGCAGAACACAAACCCAGTTGCCCAGACTGATCAGAAGTCAACTAAGGATTTAGCAACTGAAGGCTTAGGAAGGAAGTCTATCTATAGAATCTTGGAGCCCTAGATATCAATGCAGTTATTTAATCCAGGCCAGTGGAGGCTGGTCAGCTTAGGACAACTGGGGCACTGTCCCATCGCGAAATCCCCCCCAAATATAACCCCCACCCAGCCAAGAAAACCGCACTATTTCCTGCTCTCCCGGAGCACTCCCTAGTCTTTCATTGTAACGGCTGTAGCTATTTCTGTCAATCAGCTCTTTCCACTGCTCAGCCAACCCTGAGCCAAAACTGCCACTGTGGCCTGAAGGTCTCTATCAACTCACCTCAGGGCAGAAAAATACATTCCCATAGCAAACGCCAGGGCACCCACCCACCCACCCCCAAGGCATTTTTGCTGTTTGTTCATTCATTTTTTAAATCTCCATCTGCATCTGTATAGGCAATCTGGCCAATCTGCGCACAGAAGTTAGCAGGCATCCCAGATAAACACTCCCAAAATGTCTGGGACTCCCGAGGCCTTGGCAATTTGGCAAGCCGATTAGAATTATTTTTTCTGTTCTGGGGATGCCCAGCCCTGCTTCTGTGCAAATCAGCCTCCTGCGGTTTTCCAGCAACTGGTATTCTAGCTTTTCTGTTTTCTGAAAAGCAGGCTGTCAGGGAACTGCCCTCGGCCCCGCAAGAAGTGTCTTTGATGTATAGAGAGCCCAGACACCTCCACAGCAGCAATACCTCTCCAAGCGGGCAGAGCGACTCCTCCTCCGGCGGGGAGGGGCAGGGAACTAGCAGTCTGGAGAGGCAGCAGCTTGGGGGTGTTGCTGAGAGGCCCAGCGCGTCCCGCGACATTCGCTCAGAGGGGAGCACGCCTCTTCCGTCGCCCCAGTTGCGCAGGGGGGTCAAAAGGAGACAGGGGAGGAGGCGCCTGGGTATGCCGAAATTCCTTTGCTGGGGTCGTAGCCGGAAACCGGCACTCCCGGATTCTGCTAGCGACTGATAACAGTCATGTTTTTCAGCTCTCTGCTTGTAAATAGCTTAGCACAATAAAACTGTTAAAAGACAGTTCGGACTCATGCCTGCTTACTCGTGAGCAACCCAAGGCACACCTGACACAGGCCTAGAAATAAATAAGCTGGAAGAGGGGAATGATTGCTTTCCATAGCCTTGCCTGGTCACCAGCCTACCAGCTACCGGGTCCACCAGTTTCCAACGAGCCAGGCTTTCCACCCTTATTCTCAGCACTTTCGCCTGCAAGTAAAATAATTAGGCATTATTTCTCACCCTCCTCCTTTGATAAGATTGAGGTCCAAGTCGACTTCATCGGCACCATCGATGGCAACATTCAACTTCAGGAAAGAAAAGTTAATTTTTAAAAATAATAATAATAATGATTTGTATTAATTTTTCTGTTTTGCAATTTCAGATAAACATTTTACATCCTTAAGATATCAATGACTTCCCTCCTTCTCTTTCCATGGTTCATTTTGCATGTCTTATATCTCTGCATGCAGGGCCGGCGTGTCCATTAAGGCGAACTAGGCAATTGCCTAGGGCGCCCAAATGGAGGGGGCGCTGGCCAGGCTTGGGCAGGGGGTGGGACGGGCTAGCAGCAGCTTCTCCGCTACAGCTGCCTTGCCTCTCCACCCCCCCCACCTCCCGCTAAAGCAGGCTTTGGCGGGGGGGGGGGCGGGGGCGCCAGAAGGTGGTCTCGCCTAGGGCGCCAGAAGCCCTAGCACCGGTCCTGTCTGCATGTTTTACAAAAACTATACCAATCGGTTTTCCATTATTACATCCATCAAAAATCATTTGCACTGTTGAATTTATCTTAATGCTGCACATAGTTATTTTCCATATATTCAATAAATGTTTTCCAATCTTTAAACGTATGTTCTTCTTGTCCTCTTATTCTATATGCCAGGGGTGGCCAACTCCCAAGAGACTGTGATCTACTCACAGAGTTAAAAACTGGCAGTGATCTACCCCTTTTGGGGGTTCAGGTCAAAGTTGTTGAGCTTTTTCAGGGAGGAGGTAAAATGTTGAGCTTTTTTTAGGGGAGCCACAGTTGTTCAGCTTTTTGGGGGAGCCAATGACCTACCAGTGATCTACCACAGACATCCAGTGATCTACTGGTAGATCACGATCTACCTGTTGGACATGCCTGCTATATGCTAAGTCTGAAAGTTGTGCATATTTTGTCAACTTAAGCTGCCAGTCTTCTTTGGTTGGGGCCTTGCTCGTTTTCCATTTTGGGGCTAACAAAACATGGGCTGCAGTTGTTGCATACATAAAAAAAACCTTTAGAAAAGAGATTTAGGGTTACCAGGCGTCCCCGTTTCCTGGGGACATTCCCCGGATTTACAAATCAGTCCCCATACAAAATCCATTGAAGTTGAAAAGTGTCCCCCGATTCATTGAAAAAATCTGGTAACCTCAGAGTGTTTATCACCCCCATTTTGGACACCATACAAACCTACAAATAACAATTCAGGAAAAAAACACAAAAAACACCACCCCATAAAGAACAGCAATAGCTGCGTTATGATGGGGGCAACAATATCCAAAAACACTAGTCAGGTAATATTGAAAAAGTGGCTATAGAAGAGCCATCAATTAATGGAGGGGTTCCCAATTAGCTAAGTACTATAGATCCCCCGTTTTTCTAAACCCAAGCCATGGACCCCCTACTTTTGAAAAAAATGATATCTCTATGGTCGTTTTTGTTATTTGAATGGTGCCATGGACCCCCTGGGTGGGCTGTGCAGACCCCCTGGGGTCTGGGGACCACCAACTGGGAAATGCTGCTTTAATGTATGGGTAGACAGAAACAGAGCCCCTTCAAGTCTCTGGGGCCTAAGCCATAATTTCTGTTAATTTATACCCCACCTTTCCCCCTGACGGGACTCCTGGCTTCTTACTGATAAAAGCAAGAACTACTGAAATCAATAATTAAAAACCGGCAAAATTAAAACGATGTGATTATATAAAATCTGCTTAAAGCGCAGCAAGAATTTACAGTGAAACAAGCACAGCACCAGCCCTTTCATTAAAAGCGGTCAGGTTCCAGAAGTCTGTTGGAACAAGAGGGTCTTTTTCCTGCCAGCGGAAGAACAGCAAGGAGGAAGCCAGTCTGGCTTCTCTAGGGAGGGAGTTCCAGAATCTAGGAGCAGCCACCGGGAAGGCCCTGTCTCAGTGTCCCATGCCCCCACCAAGCATGACTGGGAGGGTGGCGGGACTAAGAGAAGATCTCAGAACCAGTTCTCAAACGGCTTAGCTGATGAAAAAAATCGGCTCCCGAACGCCAAAAACCCAGAATTAAGTGTTCCGGTTTTCGAACTTTTTCGGAAGCCGAACGTTCAACACAGCTTCTGCTTGAGTGCAGGAAGCACCTGCAGCCAATCGGAAGCCGCACCTTGGCTTTTTCAAAGGTTTCAGGAGTCAAACGGACTTCTGGAATGGATTAAGTTTGAGAACCAAGGTTCCACTGTACTGAGAAAACTAAGACAGAGCAGTGTTGCGTGGGAACTGAGCAGTTGCTGAATCGCACAAGAAAAAACCAAGTATTTTACCTCAGGGTGTCGATCCAAGTCACTTAAGGTTAAGCCGTTCTGCAGAATCAACTGTCGTGCCTAAACGGAAAGTAAATGACAAAATTGTTTCCTAGATTTTATAGGGGAGGAATCAAGAGTCATTTCGACATTTTTATTGGCAGCTGTAATACAAATTAGTGGTTAAGAAACTGCACTACAGTAGTAACCCCGGGTTACGTCCTTAATTCGTTCCGGCTTACAGTACGTAACCCGAAAAGGACGCAATCCGAAAAATCGCTTCTGCGCATGCGCAAATCGCACGCGCTTCGGGTTGCGCTTCTGGGTTAGTGGAGTTCGTAACCTGAAAAGTACACAACCCAAAGCGTACGTAACCCGAGGTACTACTGTATAATGGAGTGGATGTTAATCTTTCAGGAGCATTTTATTTTGATCCAATGAAAGCGGGTTTTCAACCAAGAAAAGACTAATTTCTCCCACAATGAAGGAGTGTTAAAGCCTTTGCACCCTCAAGTTCTCGTCTTCATTAACAAGCCAGGCAGATATAAAATCCATCACCTTCTGCAAGATGTCGGAATGGCCCTCTCAGAAGCAACACAAACATGTAATCAAACCAGCACGAATAGCAGAGCACATGCATTGCGTGCAAAATGTCCCAGATTTAATCTGCCGCAACTTTGCCTGAAACCCTGGAGAGAGGCTGCCATACTGAGCTAGACAGGCAATACTGAGCTAGACAGACAAATGGTCTGACTCGGAACGCCCATTTAGTATTTCAACAGACGGTGAAAGATACTCACATTAAAAGCGTTGCACAAGGTTCACAGTCAATGCAACTGAATGACGGCTGCAATCCTAAGCCTGTGTGGGTGGCCTGATCCCCTCCGCAAGCAAGATCATATTCCATTGAGGATTAGAAAAGGCCGGGATTTCTTAAAATGATTTGCTGGATTCCGATATTAATGCACTGGGGCAGGCACACCTGTAACTCTGCATACCAACAGTACGTTTTGAGTGATATAAGCAACAGTTGGAGATGCTCCTCTGAGCACATCTTTTTTGACAGCTATGTCATATTCAACAAAAGCAACCTGGGCACCACCTAATCCAGGCATGGCCAAACTCGGCCCTCCAGATGTTTTGGGACTACAACTCCCATCATCTACAACTCCCATCATCCCTAGCTAACAGGACCAGTGGTCAGGGATGATGGGAATTGTAGTCCCAAAACATCTGGAGGGTGTGGGGGTGCTACCTGTTGCTCCTAGCAACTCCAGCCCCAGGAAACACTCTCGTGAAATCAAGGCCTAATGCAGTTGAAAGGTATTTTTACAGGCTACCTTTTCCCAGTAAGAAATTGCTTAATATCGTTGGGAGAACCAAATATTGTCAGTTGATTCTTACAACTACAGCCATATACCCCACAAACCAAGAAAGCCGAAAGGAGGGAAGGGGGGGGGAAATTGGTTGAGGAATTAGGAAAGTGCAGAAGTACAATGAAGCTGAGGTAGAAAAGAAAATGTTAACAATTAATTGTGGAATATAAATGTTTTTTAAAAGTGTCAAGGAGGAAAGAATTGTGGCATAAATTAGATTTGGAAGATGAGAGGAAAACTGGGAATTGTGTGTTATTTTGAAGTCAACAGGGGGGATTCGGGGAAGTCAATTTAAAAAATGAATTTGTGGGAAGTATGAATATCTGGCCCAGGAAAGGGGTCGGGTGTAAGCAATGGTTTTAGTATAGTATAAGGTTAAATGTGGAATGATTTTATGTACTCCTGTGAGAGGGGGGTTTGGATATTTTGCTCCCCTCGGTGGGAGAGGGGGGAGTATGAAAAGTTTAACCATGTAATGATTTGTGCTTTTAATTGGAAAATCTTATAAATTTTTAATAAAAAAAGAAAGCCTGCTCTGTACTAGATACACAGCCACACCTCAAAACTGACTTTTCCAGTGTTTAGACACCTTGCAGGTCTCACCCATCAGATTACCTTGTTTCAACAGGATAACGAAGCATGTAAATGCATGCTAGATCTTTTGAATGAATAGAGCTTGGGTATTTACTCAAACCCCACCTTCCAGTCCCAAAAGGAACACCTAAGGTGGCCAATCAAACATCCTACTTACACATGGAAATGAACATTATTATGGGAATGAACATTATTATGTTGTCCAGCTGAATGTATAGCCTTACTGCACCAACGGTCTAATGATCTGAAAATTCAGACTCCAGACACGAAGGCAATTCGGTGTTAGTTGCTAAGAAACGAACAGTTGCTAGGCTGTGACCTCAGGTGAGTTCAGCACACAGTTCAAAAATTGTCAGGGCTGCAAGTAGCACGGCTGTCATGTTCAAAGCTCTAATCTCGGGAGGGGCATTAAGATGCAGCATCCTTTGAGTCCGGCATACCAAAAACAATTAATGGGAAAAAAGAAACAAAGCAAATTAGCGATGCCTTTCCAGTGTGCTGCCTTGACGACTGACAAATACAACTCACTGTTGGAAGACAGTTTCCCCGTGGTCGAGACACCACAAGGGGTATTGTTAATACCTCTGCAATGGCGTATAGATTTTCGTAAGGAAGTCAGAAGTGGAGTCCTAATGGGATAGGGGTGGACACGAGATCACTTCAGAAAGCTATCCTACAAATAACCTTAATTCAGCTGCTTACATATTGGAAAACAGCCTCTTGGCTGTTGAGTGATGCAAACAGAAGATCTGGCTCTTTAAAAAATGGAGGTGTCAAAGGGAAGATTTTACCTGGAAAGACGAAGGTATACAGACTATGTTGAGATTCTCTTGCTTCACTCTCTCAGCTGTGGGGGGGAAATTGCTTTGTTAAATACATACTCAGACCAGAAAGAGTCATGCACCCACATTAAAACATTCCTGCTTAAACTAGTTAATTCGTTTATTTATTTTTCAGTTACAATCGTACCTTGGTTTTCGAACAGCTTAGCTCTCGAACGTCGCAAACCCAGAAGTGACTGTTCCGGTTTGCGAACTACTTTTGGAAGTCGAACGGACTTCCGGAATGGATTCCGTTCAACTTCCAGGGTATGACTGTATCGTGCTTCATTCTGCTTGCAAAAGGAAGGAAATGCCCATTGTTGGTGCAGTTTATGGTTTCTGCCGAATGGAGGAAAATTTCCATTTTCAATCTCTGATGAAAAGTCTAATTACATGTTTCATTTCTGTGCAGCAAAGGAAGCAAAAGGTATATCCAGTTAGTAGCACTTTAGTAAAGGGACTAATTAGCTAATGCCCCCAAATTTAGTGAACATACCAGTTTTTACAGCTCCTAGGTAAAGGTAAAGGGACCCCTGACCATTAGGTCCAGTCGTGTCCAACTCTGGGGTTGCGGCGCTCATCTTGCGTTTACTGGCTGAGGGAGCCGGCGTACAGCTTCTGGGTCATGTGGCCAGCATGACTAAGCCGCTTCTGGCGAACCAGAGCAGCGCACGGAAACGCCATTTACCTTCCCGCCAGAGCGGTACCTATTTATCTACTTGCACTTTGACGTGCTTTCGAACTGCTAGGTGGGCAGGAGCAGGGACCGAGCAACGGGAGCTCACCCCGTCGCGGGGATTCGAACGGCCGACCTCCTGATCAGCAAGCCCTAGGCCCTGTGGTTTAACCCACAGCGCCACCCGTGTCCCTTTACAGCTCCTACCTTGAACAAATTGCAAGTGAAACTACTACCTTACTCACAAGTTCAGCAAAGACTCTTCAAACTACTTGCTACAGATTGAGAAAACCATCTTGAAGGTAATACAACAGATGCAGGATAGGTAAAGGTAAAGGGACCCCTGACCATTAGGTCCAGTCGTGTCCAACTCTGGGGTTGCGGTGCTCATCTCACATTACTGGCTGAGGGAGCCGGCGTACAGCTTCCGGGTCATGTGGCCAGCATGACTAAGCCGCTTCTGGCGAACCAGAGCAGCGCACGGAAACACCGTTTACCTTCCCGCCAGAGTGGTACCTATTTATCTACTTGCACTTTGACGTGCTTTCGAACTGCTAGGTGGGCAGGAGCTGGGACTGAGCAATGGGAGCTCACCCCGTGGGGATTCGAACCGCTGACCTTCTGATCAGCAAGCCCTAGGCTCTGTGGTTTAACCCACAGCGCCACCCGCATCCCTTTGATGGAGGATAGCCAGTAACAAATCAAAAGAAAATTTCTGAGCATTCTGGTTAGAAGCTATCATGGAAAAGCTAGCATTGCTGTTCTTCTGAAGATGGCCCTTTTCCCACCCATGAGCTTTGTCATTTGGTGTTAACATTCATCTCTACTCAGCTAAAGCAGCGGTTGAGACTCTTCGAACCAGGGCTACTGGGGAACAGGCACTCCCAAGGGCAGATCAAAACAAATGAACACCCAGATTTCAAGGCCACATACTCTTCCCTGTCCCACATACATGTTATACTTCCATTTGAACTTGAGAGAAGCTCCGGAGATACTTCTGCCAATCAGCTCTCTGTACTGCTCAGCCAATTCCAATCCAGAGGTATTGCTTTATTTCAAGGAACTGAATCTGCCAGAGGAGGTTCCTTCCGTGCATGCTTGGGCAGAAAAGCCATGTATCACTTGAATTAGGACTGCCGGCTGTTTAGCCCCAATCGTACAGGTTCCTGCTCCCTTCCTGCTGTCATGAGGGCAATACAAGGGCACTGCATTCATTGGGGGGGGGGACAATGACTGCAGCATTTTGAGCCCTCCAACCTCTCAGAATCGTACATCTGTTCCAAGCATGCCTGAGCAGTTTCCTTGAAGGCTACATCTCTTCAGCTCTTAGCATGTTCTGTTAACCAGAGACACATCAGGAAGCGTACCATATCATGAGATTCAACTGGCTTCTATCCAGAAGCACAACCCAGAGGCCTCAGCAGACCACACATGAGATTTGATTCAAGTCACAACCGTGCAGCTGCTTCACATGAAAACGCTACCATAACTGTGCTAAAGAGGAGATTGGGCTGTTATGACGTGATACTGTAGCTCAAGGCACTTTTGGAAATTAAGATTCTGAATAACTTTTCAAAACCGTGGTCAGAGAAAACTTTAGAATCATCCTGGAATCTTATTTATAGTTGGGACCTTAATCCTTTGCACTTATTGGTCCTTAAGTAGAAACAGTGTCGGGGGAACTCTATATTTCAGCTGTGTATCATTTATGTAAAATCATCATCACCTTTTCGAAAAAGGTAAAGGTAAAGGGAGCCCTGACCATTAGGTCCAGTCATGTCCGACTCTGGGGTCGCGGCGCTCATCTCGCGTTACTGGCCGAGGGAGCCGGCGTACAGCTTCCGGGTCGTGTGGCCAGCATGACAAAGCCGCTTCTGGCGAACCAGAGCAGTGCACGGAAACGCCGTTTACCTTCCCGCCGGAGCGGTACCTATTTATCTACTTGCACTTTGACGTGCTTTCGAACTGCTAGGTGGGCAGGAGCTGGGACCGAGCAACGGGAGCTCACCCCATCGCGGGGATTTGAACCGCCGACCTTCTGATCAGCAAGCCCTAGGCTCTGTGGTTTAACCCACAGCGCCACCTGTGTCCTCTAAAGTCCTCTAAATTAACAACATACAGCAGCCTTTGCAACCTGGCTGGGGCTGACAATTGTTGTAATCCAAAACATCTGAAGGACGCTAGGCTGCTCTTGCTTTGTGCATGGAGCTACCTCACTAGATAATCACATATCTCACCTATCATCCACCCCAGCCGGTAAAGGTGTCCTGACGGCCGGCTGATGGGAGTTGTGTTCCAAATTTTATCCCCTGTGTTGCTTAACAACGACATGAAACTGCTGAGTGGGGCTATCCGAAATTTCAGAGTGTGGTGTCTGCTATAGGCTACGCTGATGACACTCAGCCCTATTTCTCCTTTCCATCCACACTTCCGCTGTGGAAGTGTTGGACTGTTGTTGTGCCTCAATAATGGACTGGATGAGAGCCAAAAAACTGAAGCTCCATCCAGATTAGACTGAGGCACTGTTAGTGGACAATTCCCTAGACTGGATAGGTGGGAAGTGGCCTGCTCTTGATGGGGTTACACGCCCTCTCAAGGAACAGATACGTAGCTTGGGGAAACTTCTGGATCCTTTGCTGTTGAGCACTCTCCCCAGAGAGACTCACCTGGCGCCTTCATTACATCTTTAGGTGCAAGGCAAAAACGTTTTTCTATAACCAGGCTTTTGTCTGATCAACATTCTACAGGCTTTTAAATGTGCTTGTGGGAGAGGAGTTATTGGTTTATTTTATTAAGCATTTTGTGCTCTTCATTTGTGTTTTTGTGTTGTGATCTTTAGATGAAGGGCAGTATACAAATTTAATAAATACCTCAAGCCTCTGGAGATCACCAGACTGAAGAAAACTGTGTGAAAACCACTAAGTAACTGTATGTTTTGGGCCTACATGTGTTTTAATCCATGGAGTCACTGTACAAAGATTACGTCCAAGATAGAGATATCCCAACCCTTGGCCTGAAACAGACTCCACACACCGGGCTAGCTGTTTGGCAGGTAGAACTAGGTACACTTGTTTAGAACAGACTCCAGTAGTTTAAAAAAAGTGATACATAATTTCTGACAAAAAGAATAGCGGAAATCCATACCCAATTTCTGCACAGCGTGAACAATTGTAGATCCACTTCCAATTCCAAGGACTTGATTATTCTAAAGAAAAAGGACAGAAATATTTTGTTCTCATTTAGTCAACTTACAAAACCATGTGGCTTGATTTTACTAGAGAGTATTTAGCATACGCAAAAAGTGGCAACTTTTAGAAAACTTGATAATCTATGGCACAGGTGTGGACCCTGTACCCTTCCAGGCACGGTTGGACTCCCAACTCCATCAAACCAAGTGGCAGAGCCACATACAGAGGGCCAGAGGTTCCCAATCCTTGAACTATGGTATTACTGTATATTCTGGCATATAAGACTACTTTTTAATCCAGGAAAATCTTCTCAAAAGTCGGGGTCGTCTTATACGCCGGGTGGAGAATCTGTGGTCGAGTATATCTCAAACTCTGTATTTTAACTGGAAAAGTTGGGGGTCGTCTTATACGCCCAGTCGTCTTATACGCCGGAAAATATGGTAGTTTTAAGGAGACAGAAAGACATCCCATGTAAGATAGGGCCAAGTTAAATAAGACACACTTTGGTATAAGAGCTAAAAAGCACCCTTCTATGTTAAAAACTAAACAGATAAAAAAAGTATGAAGTCATATTTATTAATTTCCTTACATTAAAAACTAACATGTACAGTTAAATAATGTACTTCGCCATTGTATTTAATACAGAATTCTGCTACTTATCTGATGACTGTCTGTATGGTATATATTTTGAATTACAGTACCTGTTTCAAGTGTGTATTTAACAACATTATGAAATACCTGAAAGAGTAACCCATGAAGTTCAGCGGAACTTAGCAAACATGCATGGCAAAAGTTCCTAGCTGTGAACAAACAAAACTTTTGAGTGCTTTACTGCTTTTGGTCCAAGCCAAACATACAATTCCTGGGATATTAACAAGATTGAGATCAAGCAAATGCCCTCAGTCACTGCATTCTTCTAAGCACCTTCTAAAACACTCTTGTTTATACAGATGCTTAGAAAGTCGAGGTGCATTTTAACCCATTTTAGCATTTTAACTTTTGTACTCTTTAAAGCGTGGTTACGGATTTTTCTCTGTTTTCTTGCTGCATCTTTACATAAACTGCTTTGAGGGGTTTGTTTGTTTGATTTGTTCCAATAAATAATAGAATCAAAGAATTGTAAAGTTGGAAGGGACCCCCGTCGGTCATCTAGTCCAACCCCGTGCAATGCAGGAATCTTTTCGTTCAACGTGGGACTTAAGAGGCTTGGGCTCTACAAACTGAACTACGGTAAACAGAATCATAATGAAGTGGCGAATAAATTTTGTGAAATACAAGGGCATGCATATGACCCTCAAGAGTCCCTTCCAACTCAACAATTATACAGGATTAAATTCTAAGCATTCTAGGATGAAACTTTTGAGAGTGTTATGTCTCTCTCTCTCTCTCTCCACCTACACACACACACTTCGCAGTAGTCCTACAACCGCTGTCCTCCATCATCACAGCCTAGGAAATGTGCACAAAATCCACACCCCCCAACATTTTAGATGGGATCCTACATTTCTGGTGGAAGCAAACGCGCCCGGCTCCCCCAGCTTGCTATTAACCTCGGGAACTTTGCAAAAGCAAAAACAAAAAGCAGATTTCCCCAACCTGCACGTGGTTGTTCACCGCAGCCCAGGCGGCCAGCTTCTTCGCCTCCTCGGTCATCGTGTTGCTTTTGCTGCTGCAACGCTGGGCGCGTTCGTGCACGTGCCGCGTCCCCTCCGCCACAAGCCTCCTGCAGAGAAGGGCGGCGCACTCCCCCCGGTTCCGCATTGCCTGCCTGCCCTCCGCCCCGCCCCCGCCCCCGCGCGGCTGCCCCCTTTCAGCTCCGCCTGCCTCTGCCCGCCGGCCCCATCGAAGCGACCTCGGGGCTGCCTGCTCCGGGGGGTGAGGGAAGCCGGCCTCTCCCTCCTCACCTGAGAACCTCCGCCTCCCAGCGGCCGCATGGGGCTTGTAGTGCCGCCGCGACGCGGAGAGCCTGCGCCAGGCGGCCGGGGAACTACAGCACCCACAATGCACCCCGGCGCGCGAGGGCCTCATGTTAAGAACAGGAGAACAGCCTGCTGCATCAGGTCGGAGGCCCGTCTAGTCCAGTATCCTGACCTTGCAGTGGCTGAAATATTATATTATATATTATATTATATTATATTATATATATATTATATTATATTATATTATATTATATTATATTATAATTTCATGTCATGTCATAATTTACTTTAATTTAAAGTTATATGCCGCCTTTCATTACACTGACAGTTTTGCACCTCCTGCTGACAATAGCAAAATAGTAGGGGGGTAGATGGGGGGTTTGACAGTTTAGCCTTAATCCTAGAAACACCCCTCCCATGACAACACCGGTATGATTCAGACTCGCTAGATTGAAGTTTTGTGATGGTTATTCGGGGTTGTTGTTTTTTATTTGTTTTAATTTATTTGTTATTTATTATTTTACATCTCGGGGCAGTTTTCCAACGGAACTTTCCTTATACAGAGGCTGTTCCTACCTAGATCTGAGTTGCTGGCAGCTAAGCAGACGAAAGCAGAACAAGGCGACCTGTGGAAACTTATGAATGCAGAACTAAGTTTATACATTCGACAGCGGTGGAATACTAAGGAGGTATAGAGCCGACTGCAACTCGAGGCAGCAGTTAATGGGTATTTAGGTTGTTGTTTTTACTGCCTCACTCCCGCAACATACCTAACACTCTAAAAGTTTTTTTTTATATTCTTTCTTGTCAAATACAATGGGGAGAAAGGTTCTTGCTCTACCCCATTCCCTGCAATCCTTCCTCTCCCCCCCCCACGCCAATTGCAGGAAATGTTCCATTGTCTTATCAAACATGTGAATACAGCCCCTGAAGTGGTAGTCATCCCCATTAATTTTTTTATTTAATAAAATTCCTCAGTTGTAATATCTATATTTTTATATATCTCAAAACGATTTACAAAAAAACTCCCAATAAAAATCGGGGGGGGGGGAAATCAGCTATACTTTAAAATATACACAAGTTAAAATACTAAAATGGATTAAAATTACAGTGCCTAAGTATCTGGGTGTGCTTGTCTAAACAGGATTGTTTTCAGTAAGACTTGATCTCAATAGGCAGGGAGTTCCAAAGTGTAGGCCACCACCAAATTGTGCATTCAGGGAGTCTCCAAAGCCTCATTCTACCTAGCCTAATTACAAAACAGGGCACTTAATTTTTATATTTTTGCTGCTGGGATTAATGTTCATGTACTGTAGCATATTATCATTATTATTTATTATACATTCTCAGCTGCTGCCTTGGGCGCGTGCGAAAGAAGCATTCAGATTCCACACGGCACATTCGCGATGGTTTTACCCTTTGCAAAAACCCAGCATGGCTAAGCGCTCTATTGCGGCGGCCCCTTTAAGACGCGAACTCCCTTGACGCCCTCAGCACTGGGGAGCGTGGTCCACATTCAGAATCGGCCACGTAGGAAGCATTGGCGTTGCCCAATCAGGAAGAGGCGGGAAAAAAGCAGCAGCCAGTCGCTGAGCTCCACCAACCGCCACCGCAGTCCAATCAGAGAGCGGAAAGCCAATAGCAGAGGGGGCGGGGAGGGCAGGTTACTTAAACCAACCATTGGGAAACATGGGAAAGTGAGCTCTTTTAATTGGCGGGAGAGATTTGTGGTGTCGTCCCTGCCATTGGCTCGGATTGAACCGTGTTGACAAAACATCGCGCGTCGCTTCTCCTTTTCCGGTGTGGAGGCGGGAACAAAAGGCATCCAGACCTCCGATTGGACGAGCGCGCAAAAACGACAGCTTTCCTCACTAATGAAACCGAAGGCTGCGGGGTTGGGGGGGAAAGCGAGCTCGGTTTCTGTAAAACAAAGCGCGCTGGTAACGTGGCCGAGGAAGAGGCGGGGATTGGTTAAAGGCGGGCTCGCGGGTAGTGTGTATGTGTGTGTAGGCAAGTTGAGTTGCGTCGCTCGAGCTCGCGCGTGCGCAGTGGCGAGCTCCGACTTCTGTGGTAAAACCGACCGAGCCCTTCTCGGCGTTGGGTCTGGTTTCCTATCCCCGAAGCATAACGGTGTTGCTGAGGCGACCGGAGCGGGGAGGGCCGCTCCATGCCAGGGCCGCGAGGCCCGAGCGCTCGGCCTCTTCCTCCCGCCGCCGCCGCCGCCCTGGTGCTCCTGTGGCTGCTGCCGCTCTGCGTCCCCGTGAGGGGGGCGGCAGCGGCGTTTCTGGGTGAGGACAGCCGGCCCGGGCTAGGGCTCGGCGGGGCTGCCGCCGCTGCGCTCCCGTTGGCGGCCGACGTGACGGTGGAGGACGATGAGACCGGCGGCGAAGTGGCCCAGGCGGCGGCCTTCACCTCCGGGGAGCAGGAGGATGAAGGGGCGGAAACGCCCGCTCGGGGCGGCAGCTGCAGGTGAGGCACTGGAGTGGGTCGGGGACCTTGGCAGAGGCCTGGATCCGGTTGCCTTGCTTCCGCGATCCCTTCTCTCTCCTCCATCGCTAGCCACGGACCAGTCTCCTGTTGTTGTTGTTGTTGTTCTTGTTGTCAATCATCTCGCTCTTGTCCCAAGCGCCCTTCATGATGCAGGAATCCAGCTAGAAGAGAGGCTTTATAATGTCTTGGTTGTTTTTTTTTTATAAAAAAATCACCTCCCTTTCTCTCCCTCCAAGAATTATTATTATTGTTATTATTATTAATATTTATTAAATTTGTACGCAGCCCTTCATCCGCAGACCTCAGGGCCGTTCACAGCATAACAATAAAACACGAAATGCATAAGAACAACAAAAGGAAGCAAGAACCCCCCCTGCCCCTCCCACACATGGTTCTTCTGCAACCCTGCCCCCCCAACCTCGTTTTTGTGTTCCTGCAGTTAACACACCATTGAGGTGGGCTAAGTGTGGAATGGGCAGTTTCAAACCTTTCCTTGGTTTGAAACTGGCCTGACTCACCAGAAATCCAGTCACCCTGAGTAAAAGAACAACCTGCTGCTAGTACACCATCCTTTTTATTATTTATTTGTTTTTAAGTTTAAACACAACACATGAAAACCCCACCATCCTGTTCTCACTGCGCTGCAACTTGATAGGGTTTGGGGGCTTCATCGCCCCTCTTCTGTTGGTGGCCGTTTCTGTGTGCAAACCAGACTGCTGGAAAGTCACAGGTGGGCGTTTATTTGGCCCTTGATCAGTGGGATAGGTGCTTGGGGTTGCATGCCTGGTGGGTGTGGACTGAGGTGAGGGTGAGCGTGGCTTGAACATGTACACAATTGCTCATATACACACACAAACCTGGTTTTTCCTTGCTGGGGTGGAGACTAGCAGGCCTATGGCCTCTCCAGTAGGAAAAGAAGTGTCCTTTGAATGCACTTTCCTTATTGCAGTCACACAGAATTTTGGCAGTTGGGGCAGCTTGGGTCCCTGCATGGGCTGTTACTTGTCCACATGCTGTGTTCAGGGATAGATATAATTTTCTCTAAGTATTGTAATCTCGAAGGGTGGTATTTTTCATCTTTCAGATTACCTACCTACCTACCTCTGTGTGTGTTAGGAGACAAAGCTGCCTTCTTATGTCGACCTATTTGCAAAGATGCAAAAGTCTGCGTGATGCCTTACATTCAATTCCTTCCTGTTTTTGAGAGCATTATGTATAGTTTAGTGAGATTGTTCCTTCCTGCTCTGTATTGGTACATTCCTTATGTTCTGTGTTATATTTGGCAAACTATACATTTGATCACACCAGTAACGAAGTGTTAAGTGAATGGTTTCCCAGTAGATCCATTGAGGGTGATGAGTATGTTGAAGTTACAGGTAGGTAGCTGTGTTGGTCTGCCATAGTCAAAACAAAATAGAAAATAGAAAATTCCTTCCAGCAGCACCTTAGAGACCAACTAAGTTTGTTCTTGGTATGAGCTTTGGTGTTCTTGGTCTCTAAGGTGCTACTGGAAGAATTTTTTTTATTTTGTTTTGCATATGTTGAAGTTGAAGATAATATTATGTTAGGATCACTTAGCCCAAAGGCAGATTTTGGAAAGTCCATGCTTGTGCTGAAACCTCCAGAGGCATTAAAATGTTTAAACCGTGATCACAGTCCTTTGTGACTGTAATTTTTGCTTGCCTCTGGTAGTGGTGTGATTTGAAGAATCTTGTGTATGCAAGCCACTGCACAGCCAATAAAAAGTCCTTGTAGCTCATTCCTATGCAGACTTACTTTTGAAGCAACTACCATTAAATAGTCATCCCTCTGCTTTCAATACACCTCTCTGTCTCAGAATATTATTCATACAATCTGGCACTCGCATCTGCTTCTTTTGATCTGCTTGAATTCTTATTTGTCTTAAGTTCAGTACTGTATGTCCAAGAATCAAATTTACCCTTTTCCCATCCCAAAGCTCTCATTTCCTTATATTTGTACAACATCACCATCTACACCATTGAACACCCACAAAGCGCTCTTTTTCTTTTCACGCCTTTGAAAGTGAATTCAGTGGCCAAAAGACAGGACAGTGGGACAGACCGAAAAGCAGATGTGGTGAAAGCAATAGGGTGATTGAGTGAGGTTTAAGGGGACACACACATCCTGCCCCCAGTGCAATAATTGATTTTAAGGTACTTGAGATGTCTCAATCCAGGGGCCTCAGCCTCCTATGCATTAGCTTCTGTACCCCCAGCATGAACTCTGGGTCAGAGACATCCCCTGGGCTTCTGAACCTGGTGACTCTGCTGGCTCCACAAACCAGCTAAGGCTAGAGATACAACATTTTTATAAAATTTGAAGCCACAGAAAAAGTGGTTTGTGAAAAATCAAAGTACTGTACAAACAATACTTGCTGGTCAGACTTACTGGTAATCTTATTTTATGGCTTTAACAGCATTAAAATTATTTATAATTTAGCACATAAAACTGTACCATATTCATGAAAATTACAAAACAATCCTGTTGGCAAAACCACTGGTGCTGCCCACCACCTCCTGCCCCTTGCTGCTGCTCGGCACCTGGCACTCATCACTGCCAGACGCTCACTGTTGCTGGGTGCTTGCTGCCTCCTGCTCCTTGGCCCAGTCTGCAGTGGCACACTCCTCTACTCACCCCGGGCTGCCCTGAAGAGGGCAAAGAGGAGGAAGATGACCCAGGGGGTGAGTAGGGGAGTGAACCACCACCCATAAGTGCTCTGCTGCAGCTGCTGGGATTGAGGAGAAGGAGGCAGCAAGTGTCCGGCAGTGGTGAGCAGTAAGCCCCTGGCAGTGGCTGCTGGGGGCACCAGCTCCACCTGTGTGTGGGGAGGCATGATGGTGTGGTGAGTGGTGGCTGCTGTTGGGAGCGAGGCAACAGGAGATGCAGCCCCCAACCAACCTCCCTTGTATTGCCGCTAGTTTCTCCTCCTTTCAGGGTGACGCCCCACATCAGCTTGCTTCATGGACTCCTGTGCATGTTTACTCATAAATGTTATATCCTTTGTTTAGTGGAACTTACTCTTCGGTAAGTAAGCATAGGATTGCAGCCTCAACCATATGAAAGGCTTAGGCTGCAACCCCGTACACATACAGTGAAACTTTTTGAAGGCAATGGGACTTACTTCTGAGTAGATATGTATATAATGCTGTTTTGCAGCAGGATGTTTGTGCTGTAGTCATCTGAGGTGAAAAGCCTGACTATAAGGGAGGGGGCAGGTCAGTATCTCTTAATTGCATGAGAGGTCATAGAAAGAGGGCAGACTGGAATTTATAATAAATGAAGGCTCTGTATAGTCCACTCATGAAGATGGCAGTACCCTATAGGTGCAGAAATGCACACTGGATATGTGTAATATATTTAAATATTTATAAACGGCACTTACATAAGAAATACAAGGTGGTATACAAATAGTAAAAATATAATAGTACAGTGATAATATTAGAAAAAAAATGTCTGAAAACTGGTTGGTAACAAATGTCAAATGCCTTATAATGTCTTGACATCCAAGTAGGCAAATATCTGCAAGTATTTGGAATCAGTAAATATGTTTATATATTCTCAAATCAGAAATACTTCGCTCACCCTGTTTGTTAACATCTGAGATGTGTACAGTCATGCCTTGTTACTCAAACGTTTTGGCTCCCGAACACCGCAAACCCTGAAGTGAGTGTTTCGGTTTGTGAACATTTTTTTGAAGCCAAATGTCCGGCGCTGCTTCGGATTGAGTGCAGGAAACTCCTGCAGCCAATTGGAAGCCACACCTTGGTTTTTGAATGTTTTCAGAAGTCAAACGGACTTCTGGAACAGATTCCATTCAAGAACCAAGGTACAACTGTACACAATACACAGTTTCGTAATTTTTTTAGTATTATGGGGTTGTGGTATAAAATCGCTATAATACAGCTATTAATGTGTTCCCGCTTCCTATATCTGTTTGACATTCTTAATATGAAACCAGTGTACAATATATAGCAGTAATTAACTCCTGCTTGAGGTAGTTATTTCTGTTCTGAATAAACATGGCATCAGCCTTGTACATGATAAGGCTGGACTTGTCTTGTGACTATATAATTGTTTTTAAAAAAGCATTACCTTTTGGCTCTGGAAAGAATTGTTTGTATAAAGGTGTGGCTTATGAAGACTATGAACACTGGAGTTCAGGGATATAATTAAGAGTTATCTTTAAAAATAAGAAACTTTGTTTAAAACTATAAAATTTAGCTGAGACGAAATTCTGCTTGTGAGTTGGGCTCATTTGTAGAAGTGATGTCATGCAGCAGTGAGATTCAGGACGAGCTTTGCGTAAGGTACAATGCAACTGCTTAACAAATGTGAGGATCTGGATCTACTGTAGTTCCACTCACATTTGTACTGTACAGTGAAAGTACAGTATATCCTACTTTGGCTGTAGCCCTGCTACTAATCTTGATGTGCCTTTGCTCTTGTCCTCGCTCCCCAGGGGTTGAAAAGACAATAGATGATTCCAGTGCCAATACAAATAGGTGGCAAATGGGGAAGGAAATGTTTACTTATTATTTGACCATTTAAGAATTGCTTCCTGTGAAATGTCCTAAGGCAATTTATCAAGAAAAACAATTTCTAATCCAGTGCTTGTGCAGGCTAGGATAAAAATCTCAATTTAAAAATCTTTTTAGAAAAAGGTCTGCAATAGCTGCTGAAAAGTCAGTAGAGACAGCAGCTGCCTGATACGCAACAGAAGAGAGTTCCAAAGAGTAGGTGCTGCCACATTAAACACCCCAAGTTCTACATGGTACATAGAATAAACCTCCTGATGTAAGAGTATCTGTAGGAGGTCTGGTAGCTAATTGGCAGCCAGTGGAGTTCTTTCAGCAGCAGCATAACATGATGGCAATACCTTCCCCAGTGAACAGTTGAACTGCTGCTTCCAGGCAAGCTTTGGAGGGAGCACCAAATGAAGCATATTGTAGTGTCCAGGCTATTAAAGTCCAGAAATGACCCAGCCAAAGCTGAAAAGGGCACTCCAAGGCGCTCTCATCACCTGGGACTCTGGTGATAGAAATGAAACCATGGGAACCCCCAGACTACCAACCTGCTCCTTCAGTGGGAGTACGACCCCATCTGAAGCAGGGACATGACCAATTATCAAGAATAGATTAAGAAACTGCTCGCCCACAGCTCCTATGTCTTGCAAGGATTCAAACTGCATTGGCCTTCATCTAGCCATCAGACTTCAGAAACTGACCCAGGTCTTGCACAGCTCCTCTCCTTGTTACAGAAAAATGGAAATCTAATGATTCCTCCCAATAGTTTTATTTAGGTACTAAATCGGCACCCCACAGCACAACTGTTAGGGCGCTGAATACCTAGTGATATTCTATTACACCAACCCTGAAGATAGGGTTGAAATCATGGTAAAACTGTGCCCTCGGTGCCCATCACAGAGCTGGTTCATCAAGATACCATGGGCAGTGGTATCAAAAGTGGCCAAGTTATCATAATAATTTTATTTGTATGCTCCCTTTCCATGGTTAAAACCATGCTTACAACATGACAATAGTTACCTAACTGCAAACAACAAAAGCCACAGGCAATAGATAAAACACATTAAAAAGTAGACAACCAAACTGAAACAATTTCCACATAAATCATAAGAAGATATAAAGATACAAAAAGTAATATCAACAACAACACCCCCCTCCCCTCAGCAAAACACTCTAAAACAGCCCAAGAGTGTCCAACAGCTTTTGTAGCTGTCAGTCCCAGGTTAGGTGGGGAAAGGCTAGTAAGACAGGGAGCAGATCTTCAAGGACTCGCAGCCAAAATGACATAATAGGGTCACATTCCTGCTGTTGTCCTGATAAAGGACATCTCTCAGAGAGACCAAACCTGATACAGTTCCATAACCAGACTTAAACTGGTCTGGCTAATCTGTTTTATCCAAGAGTGCTTGTAACTTTCCTGCCATGACCCTCTTCATTATCTTCCCCTCAAATTGGGTGTTTATGACTGGGCAATAGTTGCCACAAAGCAACGGCTCCAAGGTTGGTTTTTTCAGTAGTAGTCATATTACTGTCTGTCCAAGATGCCTGAGACCAGTCCCTCACACAAGAATACATTGATCCCACATAGGACCCAACTAGACATCACCAGCATGTCTAATAAGCCAAGAGGGGGTCAAGGGAGCGCATGGATGGGCACATCACCAGGCTGCATGAAGTGAAAATGATCCCACATGTGTTATGCTATTAAGAGTGGTTCAAACTATTTTTGATTCTTATTTCTTTTTTGTTGGGGTTGATGTTGGTTTCCTGTCACAAGTTGGCATTAAGTGGGTCTGGGGTCTTAAAAACATGAACCCTGGAATAGTGTAATTTCTAGTTCTGACCTTTGGATGTGTCTTCCATGTACAGATCATTAATAATCATAAGCACTTTGGATGGACGGATTGCTGCTCTAGACCCAGAGAACAGTGGTAGAAAGCAGTGGGATCTGGATGTGGGATCAGGTTCTCTTGTCTCGTCTAGCCTCAGTAAACCAGAGGTAAGATAAATACATTGTTGCATGTTTCTAAAATGTTAGTTTGTTTATTACTAGTTTAATATCTTTTTTTGTTTTCATTTAAGTTAAGATTTGTAAAAAGCTCTCTTGACTCTTGCATCTGTGGTAAGGACTCTTAAACCAGATACAGCGTTATCAACTTCACTAGTATTTACCTGGATATCAGTGTTGCATGTCGATATCCCGACCCCTCCCGTGAATAAATAAGACACAAGACACCGTATATAAGGTTAAATGGAGAATAAAAGGCCACAACTTTATTGGTTCCGGATGTTGAGCGGTATTGGCTTTAGGCATTGGATCTAACTAGACTATATCCGACTCCAGTACGACGTGCTGGCAGTCCAGGAAGGGATAACCACTGTTGGGTGAGCCCTTGCTGCTGCACATCAGCTAAGGACTCACCCTGTGATCACCGATCTGGGGCGTGCCTTAGGCCCTGACCACCCACGGCTCCGGACACGGACACGCCCCCCGGACTCCTTTACGAAGTACCCTTCAGCACTTGGGGGGAGGTGTTGGCCCGTCCTCCCCCCCCACCTCCTAACCTTCCTGACCTTATCCAATGCCTAACCGCCAAACCAAAGTTGTGACGAGTTGCTACGAGGTAGGCGAAAACCACAAGGCGGAGCCAATTTGCCAGGTGGAAAAATTCCTACCAGGCCCCTCAACGGCGACCAACCGTGGTCCATAGCAAGGTCAAGGAAAACCTAGCCTAAAGGGAGGGTGGGAAGGGAAAGCAGGAACGAACGGGAGCCCAGGAAAAGAGGGCGAGCTCTGGCTGCGAGCCCACTTAAGTGCAGTGGGCACGCCCTAGCCGGCTGCACCGGTTGGTCAGCCAGCTGGGCACCGCACCCAGAGCTCACCCAATAGCGCCAGGGGATGCAAGCATCCCCTGTGCACGTGGAGGGCTCGTGCTAACTGCAACCCCCCCTCCTTTCTAAGGGCGGAAGGGGCTTTCTCATTTTTAAAACTACTCTTTTCCACACAAATGTGTCCATATAAACTCATATATTAAATACTTGCATTGTTTTTCTGGTACCAAACACAAAATGTGGGCATATTACGGATTTGATCCTGTCCTAATCTGACTCTTTTATTTTCTATCCAATAAATTTATTACAAAAATACATGCAAGAAAGCACCAGTGAATTGTGTTGGACTTACTTCTGTGTAAGACTGTGAGGAACTCCAGAAGACAGAGCCTGTTCCATCAATTCCTAAAGTTGACATGGGGGATATTATTTGTTGACTCTTGATACTTTAAATTGTAAATCTATTGGGTTTCTTGGCCAAAAGGCAGCATCTAAATGAATAAAGAATACTTCTCTTCCTTATCATAGAATGCCATTGTGGCAATTCCTTCAGTTACTTTTGCAAATCTTCCCTTTTCTGACCATTAGTAGAACAAATTAATGGCAGCATTAAAAAGGTCAAAGTGCTTTTCCCTGTGCCTCTCTAGGGACCTGAACATTAAGAGACTCAGGACTGAAAGTCACACTGGTTGACAATCCTCCAATAAGCTAGATAGTAACTTAATTTTGAGTAGCATTGAGAGTCCATAACCCTATGGAAGAAAATATATTTAGGCTGCATTCCTATACCCATTTGACAGCAAAGAAACAGTCAAAATATGTACTCCTAAAACACTTCATGTCTTCGAGGGAGGCTCACTTGGCACCTTCCTTACATATCTTTAGGCACCAGAGAAAAACATTCCTCTTCTCCCAGGCCTTTGGCTAATTAAACAATCTATGGCTTTTTAAACTGGGGAGTGGGGTATTATTCTTGTGGAGAAGCTGGTAAAATGTGGACTGGACGAGATAACTCTTAGGTGGATTTGTAGCTGGTTGACTGACCAAACCCAAAGAGTGCTCAGTAATGGTTCCTCATCATCCTGGGGAAAATGTGACACATGGGGTGCTGCAGGGACCCATTGTTGTTCAACACCTTTATAAATGACACTGGTGAAGGTATTGAGAGGAAGCTCATCAAATTTGCAGATGGCACCAGACTGGGAGGGGTAGTCAATGCCACTGAAGACAGAATCAGGATTCAATATGACCATAATAGATTGGAGAACTGCTCGCAAACTAACAAAACAAATTTAAATAGGGACAAATATAGGTTCTGCACATAGGGAAGAAGAATCTTCTGCACAAATGTAAAATGGAGGACACCTGGCTTGCCAGTAGTACATGTGAAAAGGATCTAGGGGTCTTAGTAGACAACAAGCTTAAAACAAGTTAACAGTGTGATGCAGCAGCAGACAACAAGAACCCAACAAAACAAAACTAATGCTATTCTAGGCTGCATCAACAGACGTATTGTGTATTGAACAAGGGAAGTAATAGTCCCGCTCTATTCTGCCATGGTCAGACCACACTTGGAGCACTGTGTCCAGTTCTGGGCAGTACTACTTAAGAAGGATATTGACAAACTATTATGTGTGCAAAGGAGATAAACCAAAATGATCAAGGATCTGGAAATCAAGCCTTATGAGGCACGGTTGAGGGAAAAGAGGAGACTGAGCAGAGATAAGATAGTCATCAAATATCTAAAGGGCTATCACATGGAGGATGGAACATACTTGTTTTCTCCTGCTCTTGAGGCTAGTTAGGTTAGGGGGCTGTGACTGGCCGAACATCGCCCATGATCTTCATGAGTGTGTGGGGATTTGAATGCTGATCTGCCAGGTTCTAGTCTGACACACTAACCACCACACCACACTGCCTTCCTGGAGTCCTTATGCTGTGGGGCAGCTATGTAAATTTAGTAGGTAAATAAATATGGGGAAAGCAAAATCTCACTTAGAGAAGCATCTGAAATATTTTTCTTGAAGCTTGAATTTGTTCTGTATTTTATTTGATGTTTTAATGTATTGTAAACTGCTTTGAGATTTAATAATACATTCGCTGCAGTAAAAACACCTAGACATTCCATTGTAGCGACTGTAACCTAGGTTGAAGGCACCATTTGCCGATCAGCTTATATATCAGTGTTTCTGACGCTGATTTTGGCCTCTTCCAGCAATTGTTCCCTAGGGGAGAGAGTTGTTAACAGTGTCTAAAGCAGGGGTAGTCAAGGTGGTGCCCTCTTGAAGTTGCTGGACAACAGTTTCCATCATCCCTCTAAACTGGCCATGCTGCTTGGGACTGATGGGAGTTGGCTACCCCAGTCTAAAGGAACTGGGAAGTTCCATCTATCTTAGATAGTGGTGTGAGTGACTTCCTTTTTAAAATCTCTGCTTAAACTGCCATCTACGTTCTTGGATGTTCAGATTTAAAAAAAAAACAACCCAAAACCAAATATTTATCATTGCGCATGCACAAAGAATTCCCTGGGTATGTAGAACAGCTTTCTTATTTTGAGGCAGCCTCATTTCATATCAAAGCAGAAAGGCACTTGACTAAACCTGAATTAAATATAAGACAGAACTATAATGATTTCTGTTCAGTGAAGTTGAACAAATGATGACTTAAATTGACAGTTCACAAGGCATGTGTAAGTACCTTGTGATACCGTACATCCTTTGTATCAAGATAATTGGACATGACTGCCTGGATGACTCATTCTTGCATTAGATGAGATAATGCTTTAAGCAAAAAGGAAGAGGGGGTGATGTCATTTCTTTACCTAACTTACATGCCTTTGCTGATTCTTACTGCCTCCCATGAAATCCCTTTCTACTTCCGCATGATAGTACACATTATTTGAACCTCTTCCTAATTCCACTGGGAGCCCATGCTCCCAATCTTTCTGGAGCATGTGGTGATCTCATCACTTGACTTATGCATACATCAACCAGAAGAGTCTGGTTTTAACTTCACTTTACTTCTTGAACTCTGAATTGTCTCCACTGGCATTGATTTCTGCTAGCACAATCCTTCCTCAAGACCTTTGAGCCATCCAATTTATAGTCTGGGTTTTCAGCTGGGAGATTCCAGATGAACTTTTATTATTATACATGGCAAGAATATCCCTACGTATTTACAATGTTCTAAAGCAGTATAACCAAAAATGGAATTCTGTAGATGAAACCAAGAAAGAAGAAGCTAAGGAGTTTCAGTTGGGATATGCCCATCTTGCACTGTTTATAGGGTTTATGCCTAAAAGCAGTCAAGGACACACAGATTATACATACTCCATGTTAGGCTGCCTATGCATAGCCTGCACACAAAGACAGCAGTCTGCTTATAGTTTCCACTGCAGATCTTGTTCAAAGCTTCCTGCAGCACTCAGTAACAGGAAGTGCACCTGTATGGTATTCTGGGATGGCAGATACAAAGCAGCTGTACAGATATTACAGTTAAGATTATATACCGGTAAATAGAAATTAGTCAAAAATCACATTATGCATGAGAAAAAAGAACCAAGCATTTCTCCTACACTGCTTCTTTAGAAGATCTTGGTTTTCCCCCTTATGGATAAACTTTGTCTAGTGCTGGAATGTTGATTTAGTTGGTTAATGTACACCTGCTGATTCATTGGTTTGTGGCCAAAAATACCAAATAAGTTGATCACCTGATACTTAGTTTGCAAAGGTACAGAAGATAAGTGGTCAGAACAACCCTAACTCCTGCTACCTTGGATTTTGAAAACTTAACCCTGTCTTGCCCACAGAATACTCTGGTGAATTTGGTCACTTTTCTGTATAGTCATTTGCATTTATAATCTACAAATTTAACTGTAATTAGGGTTCGCTCTTCCTGTCCACTGGCTACATTTCAGCCTGTGAATTCACTTAGGCTTGTTTTTTTGCAGCGCTGCACTTATGTTTGCAGGGAAGTGAGAGAGGAGTGATTCCTTCAAGGAAAAGGCAGGCTGGTCATTTGCCTTTCAAAAGCCGCATGATATGACATTGGACTCTGCTGTTCCAAAGAAAATCTTTACAGATTCTTCTTAAGCTGCCTTGAGTCCCGGCAGCAGGGAGAGGTGAAATATAAATAAATATTCCCTCCTCCTCTGGGTGCTTCTGCAAAATGAATGGTGACAGAGAGGCTTACCTAGCACCTATTTCCAGTTTTACTTTGGGTTTATTCTGCTACTTTTTTATTTGTTACGTTTTAAATTTTATGTTTGCTTTATTTGTTTGCTGAATAGTGTTAACTGTTACTGCAAACTGCCTAAAGAACACTTGTTGAGTGGTATGTAAATAAATATTGAGAATAACCATGGATATAAAAGCTGTTGCAGATTCCAGTACACAACACACAAACTGGCATTTGCATCCATGCCAAGCTAAAGGTGGAGGAAGTAGCTAAAAATGAATATTCACTATTTACAGTAGACATGTAAAATTTGTAGTAGACATTTGCAGTAGACATGTAAAAGACAAACTATGAGGATGAAGCTACAAGTATTATTGCATTGTGCCCCACATTTGATAAAAAAATAAGTTTGTGTCCTGGTTGCCATTATATGTATTTATGTTCTAATGCTTTGTAGGTATTTGGGAATAAGATGATAATTCCCTCCTTGGATGGAGACCTTTTTCAATGGGATCGTGACAGAGAAAGCATGGAAGCTGTCCCTTTCACTGTGGAATCTCTTCTCGAATCATCATACAAATTTGGAGATGATGTTGTCCTGGTTGGAGGAAAGTCCTTGACAACATATGGGCTGAGCTCATATTCAGGAAAGGTAAAAGGTTCCTACTGATGATAGGCTTTTTCTTACATATTTGCAAGAGAGCACATCAAAATACATCATGCGCTCAGCGCCAGATAGCACTGACCCATTTTACTTCTGGCTATCAGCTGCATACTCTAATAGAAGCTGTATGTATATGGAAATTTACCCATTTCCCAGAAAGACACTCTCACTTAGCCCAGATGGAGCAAAGTAAGCTTCACTGAAATTGATGAAGAAGAAGAGGAAGAGTTTGGATTTGATATTCCACTTTATCACTACCCTAAGGAGTCTCAAAGCAGCTAACATTCTCCTTTCCCTTCCTCCCCACAACAAACACTCTGTGAGGTGAGTGGGGCTGAGAGACTTCAAAGAAGTGTGACTAGCCCAAGGTCACCCAGCAGCTGCATGTGGAGGAGCGGAGATGCGAACCCAATTCACCAGATTATGAGTCTACCACTCTTAACCACTACACTGGCTCTTATGCACTTGCTTAGTTACTGCTTAAAGATGATTGATTATATAATTCCTTATGGAATAACCCTTATGGAACCAGGGTTATTGTAGTAGCATTTCTTGTGGGGTTTCACATTTGTTTGCATGTGTGCAAGTGAGAAAGGAATTTGAGAAAGAAAGACACAGAGCCAGTGCTTGAACCAGCAAGCCTCTTGGCAAGAGTCAGAAGGAGAGAAGAATCCTCTGCCCTGAACTCACACTAGGGTATTTTATTAACCAAAGGAAAACACGCCACAGAATACTAACCATCCAGTCAGATAAAACCAGCACACCTCAAGAAGTCTCCATGTGGTTGAGATCTTGTTAACAAAGACCCATAAAAGCACCCAAGAAACTTCCTTGCATTCCCACACATCAAAGGGTCAGGATAGATGGCCAGGAACAGGAAGTCATGAAACAGAAGGTAGCAGGGAGGTAGGATTTAGCATCCTAACCCCAGAACCAAGTTGTTTACCAACTCCTGGGTAGGATCAAAGATGCTATCTAAGTACAAAGAAATGCCTGGCAATTGGGGCTGCAGCATTTGGTTTGCCCTTGTGGCAAGATACTTGCTTCATGGTAAAACATGACTGCCAGGTTAGAAAACATGGATGCAACATTTTCTTGCCCTTGTGCTTCCCTAGTATCATACCAGGCAGTACTCCCACCAGAATCCTCTGAGCAGGAGAGGAGGGCTGAGTGGCTGGATCTTGTTCGGGGATCTTGCACAAGGATGTGGAGCTGAGCAGTTTCTGTGTATCACGGCTCACTCCACTCAGCAGGAGTGGAGGGAGAAGGCAAGAGGAGGTGGGAAAGCCAGCTTACACCTCCTTTTGCTGGCAGATGTCTGGATCCAACTTTTTTCATATTTCACATAAGGCCTCAGTTTTAATCTCACATACTAGGTGGATTTAGGCAAGCTATTCTCTCTCTGAATTTCAGCGCTATGTGTAATATAGAGTAATAACGTTGGCCCACCTTGCAAGTTTTCTAAGGCTTGCAGAGGTTGGCTTATTTTTACAAATTTCTGTTCTGCTTCCAAGCTGTATTATTATTATTATTATTTTTACTAAAACTCCTTACAACCCTTTAATTCAATAAGCCACTAGGGGGCAGGGTGGTTGTTCACATTTATTACCTGCCTTTCATCCTCGGGCCTCAGGACAGGTTACAACAATTTAAAATACAACATTAAAAGCAGCTTAAAATGACCTGCAGCCAGAAAAATAGAGTGACTCCTTAAAATTGACACCACTGGTTTCAAAGGCAAGGGAAAAGAGGTATGTCCTCCGCATTCATCGAAAACTGTACAGTGAAGTTGCCAGACACACCACTGTCGAGAGGGTTCTCCACAAGCTCGGGGCTGCCACAGAGAATGCAGTCTCCTAGACTACAACCACCCACTGCCAATCTTAACAGCCAAGAGGGTCTGTAGGGAAGAAGGCAGTTTTTCAATTATTTCGGGCCAAAATTATTTAGGGCTTTGAAAAGGTAGCTTGAGCGCCATGAATTGTGCTGGCAACCAATGCAGCTGTTTTAAAACAGGATTATGTGCAATCTAAAAGAACCCCAGCCAGTAATTGGCTGTTGCAGTTTGGACCAATTGAAATTTCTGAGTTGCCTTCAAGGGCAGCCCCATATAGAAGCACATTGCACATCCGGTACAATAGAAACCCAATGATAGCATTAAAATAGTAGGCCCCTCCAACTTCCGTGCATTAAAAACATAAGTATTATTTTAGTGAATTTTTATATAAGTTAGCGACTTTTCCTCAGTATCGTTTTGTGTATGGAATCCATTTTTACATCTCTGGGTACAAATACAATGGGAAGGTGAGAGCAAAATGGAGTGGAGTCACACTTTTCACATGATTAGTAAATAGAAGGATATACTGAAAAAACTATGTTCTGATCCTTTAAGACTTCTCTTTCTTGTCCAGGTGAAGTACATATGTTCTGCAATGGGCTGTCGTCGCTGGGATGAAGACGAGATGGAACAGGAAGATATTCTTCTTTTACATCGAACTCAGAAAACTGTTCGTGCTGTTGGGCCCCGCAGCGGCAATGAGAAGTACGGACACGCATAGTATATGAGATTTGTAAATAATTTCTGCAGCAGAAGGTGCATTGTCAGATTGTTTCCCTTTGAAGAGTTCATGTTCCTTCTTACTCCAACAATTTAGAAGGCCGGAATCTGACATGTCTAGTTTTTATGAAGATGCTTGAATTTGCACTCTCTTTCCTTCACCCAGAAGACATTGAGCTCTGATAGATTTTACTATTTTCACAACAGTGTAGTAACTAGGAAAAGGTTTGCCCAGTGTCCTGATGTATTTTGCAGATACTGGGTGTGATGGTTGTGTTTGCCCTTCGCAATAACCACCCTCTGCTCACTCAGAGAGATATTTACAAGTCTTTATTTACATATGTGCAGACAGGACTGTGTAACTCATGCATCCGAATAATCAGATCCGGGGAGTAGTCTTCTTTGACTCTTTCTCCAGCATAAGAGGTGGGGAAACTTCAAAGGACGCCTCTGATCCCTGCGTTTTAGTTCTCTCCTTTCCTGTGCTGACGGGACAGGCACAGCTTCTCCGTCAGTGCCTGAGCTTGTTGAGCGGTGCTGAGGCTCTGCTTCAGCATCGGAGAGCCTTGTCACTTCCTGGCTTCCCCCTTGCTGCTGTCCCGTCACTTCCTGACCATTGCCCTCTAGCTGTCCTGGCTCAGACTCTCCTCCTCCCCCTGCCTCAAGGTCGTTCCCCGTCTGTTCCATCACACTGGGCTGGGAAGAACTGGAGGGATATGCTGCCTACATGCATGCCCTAAGGCACGGGTAGGGAACTGAATCTTGATGATGGTGTAAGGTGATTGACACTCGTCAAAGTTCAAAGGAGGTTGCTGTAACTGTATTCACATTATAGCAAGTTGGTGAACAAAGCATTTTCCCCTCTGCAGAGAAGCTGTTTGTTTTCAAACGTGCTTTGGCCTTGGGCTTGCCGATCAGAAGGTCAGCGGTTTGAATCCCTGCGACGGGGTGAGCTCCCGTTCAGTCCCAGCTCCTGCCAACCTAGCAGTTCGAAAGCACGTCAAAGTGCAAGTAAATAGGTACTGCTCCGGCGGGAGGGTAAACGGCGTTTTCGTGCACTGCTCTGGTTTTGCCAGAAGCAGCTTTGTCATGCTGGCCACATGATCCGGAAACTGTACACCGGCTCCCTCGGCCAGTAAAGCAAAATGAGCACTGCAACCCCAGAGTCGTTCGCAACTGGACTTAACTGTCAGGGGTCCTTTACCTTTACCTGTACCTGTACCTTTACCTTTACCTGTACCTTTGGCGCAAAAGTACTGCTTTTCCCTTTTTCCTTTATCAACTTTTCCAGTCTGGAAAAGATGTGTGTGAAGTCAAAAGCTTGTATACTATGTTAGAAAACAACATGCTTTATTACTACAGTGCAAAATAGGCTTACATTACTTTAGAAATACCATGTTGTCTCATTTTACATATTTTTAAAACTGGATTAATTTGCAGTCACAGTCATCTTCTCTCTTTTTTTTAACTTAAAGGTGGAATTTCAGTGTTGGTCACTTTGAACTGCGCTATGTTCCAGACACCGAAAAGAGAATGGGATTTCTTGAAGGCAATTTAAAACCAAATCTAAACAAAGAAGATTCTAAAATAATTTCCGATGTGGAAGAGCAGGAGGCTGTAATGAAGGATACAGTGATAAAGGTCTCAGTAGCCGACTGGAAGGTGATGGCATTTAATAAGCAGGGAGGACATCTGGAATGGGAATACCAGGTACTAAAGATGGTAACATTTTGACACTTTCTAGAAATTTTACAGCATTGCCAAAAATACGTTGCATCTTTCTGGAATTTGAGGCTTGTTTTTTAATGTTTTTCTTTTGTAATATGTTCACTTTTTGAGTTCATGAAAAGCTGTGTTCTTAAAAGATTTGGTATTACAGAGAAAATGGATTGAACTGATTTTCAAATATTTGTACTTTTATCTGCAGTTTTGCACGCCTGTTGCTTCTGCCTGGCTGGTTAAGGATGGCAAGGTAATTCCAATTAGCCTCTTTGATGACACAAGCTACACCTCCAATAGTGACGTCTTAGAAGATGAAGAAGACATAGTGGAAGCTGCTCGAGGAGCTACAGAGTCCAGTGTCTATTTAGGTACAGCACCAGCTTTCAACACAAGACATAATCTTTGCATTGTCCAAACCTTAGTAAACAGATTCTTGACTTTTCTTTTCTTTTTAGGTGGGTATAATTAATTTAAGCGTTTCAGCGAAAGCCAAAGAACAACATGGTAGAAATCTAAAGTATTGTGTGTTTTGCTTTGGCAGTGGAATAATTTTTTGCATCAGTGCATTATTCTTGACACAAAAGCCATGCATCAATATGAACAGTGCATTTTCATCCTGATTCTGTGCATATTTACTCAGAAGTAAATTCTGTTTACTTCAGTGGTATCTCATTTCTAGTAAGTGTTGAGGGTGAGGTACAACCTTAGCTTATTATTGCAGCTGGAGTTACTAAGCAGTGTAAAGTACTGTCCCATTACATGCACAAATAGTACGATTTTAACTAAATCCACAAATAGAGAGTAGTTTGATTAGAATAGGCCTTTACTCTGTTGTCAGTGAATTGCTGATAAGACTTAATGTTTGCCGTAGACTTGAAGTCGTATAAAGTATCTGTCCTTCACTGGCTCTTATTTTCCAGAGTTCCCCCTACTCCTACAGTGGGGGGCTTTCATTCTTTCTGGTGAATTGTGGTTTGTGGGTTATCCCTTTTCAGAAATATTTGTCTGTGCTTCCAACCTTCCACTACCATGTGCACATTCCTGAAAATTAATAAATGAGACTGCTAGATTTTGTTGTAACTAACTTCTTGACCATCATTTGGCCTTGGGCTGAAGCATGGAATGTTGCAGTAGTCGTTACTTGTATTTTAAAGTTTTTATCTCTGGCTTTTCTTTAAATTAATTAACCAATACTCAGAGCTCATGAGTCATGAAGTTGTGAGCTCACTGATTGTCCTTTGGAAGAAGATGACATCCTGAATAGGGTGGTTCCTTCCAGCTGGATTTTTGGGGGATTTAACAACTAAGGCAAGTGGAATCTCCAGAGATTGCTTCAGTTTTATACTTCTGCAGATTTTCTTGCTTAAAAGCTGCATAGAGCAAGAATGTTAAATAGTTGCTAGGTTATGAAAAGATTCCATTTCTTAATTAGTTTAATGCACAGTACATGTTTCAGATTCCTAGGTAGGTAGATGTAATAATATCATCTTACAATCTTTTGCATTGCTCTAGAATTCATGGCTTAGGCATTTGTATTCTCTTCCTCTCTATTCTTAAAGGTGCACACGAATAAAATAATTCCTGAGATAAATAATGATCTGTGGTTTATTATGCAGGAATGTACAAGGGCCAGCTGTATCTTCAGTCATCAGTCAGAATTTCTGATAAGTTCCCGACCAACCCTAAAGCTTTGGAGTCCAGAAATGATAATGCTGTTATCCCTTTGCCTGTAATCAAGTGGAAACCATTGATTCGTAAGTGATGTTCCTAGGATTATCTTTTTTTTCAGATTGGAAGGTGATAGGCCATAATATTGATAGAGAGTTTTATTACTGTTTTCAAACACATATCTTGAACATAGTTGACTTGAGATGTCTGATACTGATGGTGGGGTGTCACGAAACTGGACTCTGAGTGGATTTAAGTGTTTCGTTGAAACTAATTCAAAGCTTTACATCAAGTGTGGGAACCTTTGGCCCTCCAGACATTGCTCTACTATGGCAACTCCCATAAGCCCCAGCAAGCTTTCCCAATGGCCAAGAATAATGGGAGTTGTAGTCCAGCAACATCTAGAGGTTCACATGCTCCCTACACTTGCTTTAAATAGAAGCTACATTTGTCAGAATACTTGTAAATATTGTAAGACATGACACACCATGGCATATTATTTTCTAACCTTGTTTATGTTTTGAGTGGTGGAAGGGAACGAAAGCACTGAAAAAGTACTGGGAATTTATTTATTTATTTGTTAATTCATTCTAAGGATAGCCATCTGAAAAAAGTTAATTGCAACTTTATTTTTTTTATATTAGACTGTATACTGATCATTCTGAAGTGCCAGTTTAGCTGGCATTATATTTATTCATTAGGTTACTAATTCTAGTACATAAGGCATTTCTAAAAATGGAAGATTTTCCATGGAAAAACTAAATAAAAAAACCAAAAAAATTGTTCCAGTAGCACCTTAGAGACCAACTAAGTTTGTTCTTGGTATGAGCTTTCGTGTGCATGCACACTTCTTCAGATGGAAAAACTATCACTGCTTATTGAGTTTTCCAGCTGTGGCGTTTTAACAATTGTCCAGGTGCGCATTTTTTTCCCAGCAATAGAAAAATTTGAAATTTATAGAACAGGGGTAAGGAACCTCCAGCCTGCAGGCCAATATTTGTCTGTCAGGGGATCCAAATTTGGCCTGCAAGGCCACCCCCCCCAACTACACCCACCTGTCAATCAGTCAGCTGACTGGTGGGGTTCAGTCCTGCTTGGTGCTGCTTCACTAGTATTTTCCCAGTGGGGAATGTGCTAGCAAAGCGGACTGTCTCTCTCCACCATCAGGTCAACTTTCCAGGGTGGGCAGGACCACCCACTTGTCTGTTACCTGTCAGTCATGATATGGTACCTGTCTAGTATGTTGGTCCTCAGTGTGGGGGGAGATGAAGACCTACCCACCAGGCCAAAAAGGCTCCTCACCCCTGCTCTAGATGATGGTAGCCATTTCTAGAAGCACTATTTAGGATTTCCAAAAGCTTTTATGCATGCAGGAATGCTCATTGAAATGTAATGTGTGAAACAGACTCGCTCTGAAAATTATGCTTTGTTTCTAGATTCTCCTTCTAGAACTCCTGTGCTGGTGGGATCAGATGAGTTTGATAAATGTCTCAGCAATGACAAGTTTTCTCACGAAGAATACAGTAATGGTGCCCTTTCCGTCCTGCAGTATCCCTATGGTGTGTGTGAGCTATGCTTTGTTTTCACCCATGGTTTTTATGGGTGAAACCCCTAGCTCCTTTTTATACTTACAGTAACAAAACCTAGTTAAAATAAATCATGGTATCTGTGGAACCCTAATTGTTAGCCTCTAAATAAATTGAGATGGCTGTCTTCTGAATACTGGAAGAGTTTCTCTGCCCTATGGAGGACCTCAGCCCAAGGAGGCTTTCTGCATCGCTCTTGAAGAGCAGCCTCCATGCTGCATTGCAAAACCCATCTCGAAAGGAAGGAGAGCCACAAGGAAAGTATGCAGGTTCAATCCCTGGTATCTCCAGTTAGGGCTGGGAGAGACCTGAAATCCTGGAAAGTCGCTGCCATTTAGCAGAGACCAAGTGTGGGGAACCATTAGCCCTCCAGATGTTGCAGAACTACAATTCCCATCATGCTAGCTGGTTGTAGCTCAGAAACATACAGAGGGCCAAAGATTCCCCACACTTGATGTAGACTGTACTGAGCCAGATGGACCAATGGTTTGACTTGCTAGCTTTCTATGAGATTTCAAAAACCTTCTAGTATGCTATAGAGTCACTGTTCAGAGGACAAAATATCAAAATTCTCACTAGATTTGCCTAAAGTTGGCCATATTCTTTAGGTTCTAGCCACTTCTTTCGGTTCTTTGGCCGCTACATGGGTTTTTCACTGGTCAGCAACATTTGAAAAGGGAAATTTTATTTATTGAAAGATTAGTACTACCTGGTGGTTTGTAGATTTACGAAAGCATTCTTATACCTTTGTTCATTTTTTTTTAAAAATACAGATAACGGATATTTTTTGCCCTACTACACTCGAGAGAGGCACAGACGAAGCACCCAGATCACTGTGAGATTTGCTGACATGAACTATCCACAGAACACCCGCAAAAAAGATCCAGTTCTACTTCTGCACTGGTGGAAAGAAATCATTAGCACCATCATATTATGCATTGCAGCCACAACTTTTATTGTGCGTAGACTTTTCCATCCGCATGTTCGCAGTCGAGTAAGTAGAGTGAATCGATTCTTGGAAGTGTAACTGCATGTTTTCCCTTTTGAGGCTTTTCGTGTTTGAGATTACATTTATTCAAGTAATGAAATGCAGCTCTTACGAACTTGATACAGTGGTACCTCGGGTTACGTACCTGATCCGTTCCTGGGTGCTGTTCACACCCCTAAAAGTACGTAACCTGAGTGTCCATTTTGCGCATGCGCAAATTGTGATATCGCGCTTCTGCGCATGCGCGAACTGCGCAGACCGCGCGGACATGCGTAGAAGCATCCGCGTGCCGAAAAACACTTCCAGGTTACCGGAGTACATAACCCGAAAATACGTAAGCCGAAGCGGACGTAACCCGAGGTACAATTGTACAAGCTTGCTTGAGTTTCATGTAAATCAATAGGTTGTCATAAGTACTGACTACTAGATCATCTCAGGCACTTGTCCTGATCATTACTTTTAATAGAAATTTATACAACCAGGTAGTTATATCTAGTGCAAGAACTTCCCTTTGAAGCTGTGCTTTGAAGCTTCCGCGTTGCAGTTGAGTTGCAATGATCATGTTTTCGCAGTTCCAGATGCAGTGAACTTTTTAATCTTCCTCTTTTCTAATTATCTGACAAACGGTTGTACAGCATCTAGAATTTGAGGCAGTTTATAAATGATATAATGTTATTCCATGTGTAAAGCACGTGGCAATTGCCATGTGCAGTTACGATTATCCAAGATGTTAATGATGACACCACTCCCTTGGTGCCTATCCCATCTTGCAGCTTAGGTACTTTTAATTATTTAAAGGTTTTCAAGGCTTCAACAATCCTCTGCTGTGTCACTCCAGAGTGGAAAAGCACATCTAGTAATAGAAGGGTGTGGAAAAATGTTGGCAAACTATTGCTCTGTCCTCAAAGCAACTCCCTGCCATGTCATGCAGGGAATTACTGTTACCAAAAACAACCTCCAAATGTTAGCTTATGAAAATCATGTCCTTTCTCTCCCCCAACCCCCAATTTTTGTGTGTGGTGACCGGGATTTAGCACTACCTTTTAATTTTTGTTCTTCCATCCTTGTCAATAAAGTTAGTATTGAGCTGCCTCGGTTATAAACAATCTGTTCCTATCTCAGCAGCGGAAGGAGTCCGAAACTCAGTGTCAGACAGACAGTAAATATGAACCTGCTATTGGACAGGCTAAAGATAACAGCTGTGGTGACTTTCAGAACTCTGGATATGTGTCAAGGTAAAAGCAATGACTTTTCTATCCCTCTCTTCTGTGCGCCATTCAGAGTGTAATGGACTTGCATTCTTTCTGAGTCCCTCTTTCCAAAAGCAATTCTCCTTCTCCATAAAACTCAACGAGCCATCCCTCAAACTCAGGGGAGCTTTAAAAGGAGCCTCCTACATGGCACAAGGTACAGTTTTTAAGAGGAAATAAGTGGGGAAAGTGTATGTTCTCTGTTGTGGCTCTGAAATGTGGGGTGGGTGCTGTTAGAGGCATACTTACTTAAAAGATGCCATTTGCGTGGAAAGGGTTTCCTTAAATAAATAAAATATGCTCTAGTTGCCAAAAGATGTTACATTGGAGTACAATGTGGTAGGTTGTAGCTCAGTGATAAGAGCACATGCATCGTGTGCAGAAGGCCCCAGATTCAATCCCTGGTATCCCCAGTTAGGGCTGGGGAGGACTCCTGTATGACATCCTGGAGAGGTGCTCCGAGTCATTGTCAACAGGTAAAGGTGAAGGACCCCTGGACGGTTAATTCCACTCAAATGTGACTAATTCCACGGTTAATTCCACTCAAAGGTCAGCGGTTCAAATCCCTGCGATGGGGTGAGCTCCCGTTGCTCGGTCCCAGCTCCTGCCCACCTAGCAGTTTGAAAGCACGTCAAAGTGCAAGTAGATAAATAGGTACCACTCTGGCGGGAAGGTAAACAGTGTTTCCGTGCGCTGCTCTGGTTTTCCAGAAGCGGCTTAGTCATGCTGGCCACATGACCCGGAAGCTGTACGCCGGCTCCCCCGGCCATTAACGCGAGTTGAGCGGCGCAACACCAGAGTTGGACACGACTGGACCTAATGGTCAGGGGTCCCTTACCTTTACCTTTACTTAAACCACTGTTATGTGCAAAAGTAAACCAAAATACATCTCTAGTACAGTAGTACCTCTGCTTATGGACGCAATCTGTTCTGGAGTGCCATTTGCACCCCGCAAAGTCCGTAAGTAGAGTGCCGCTTCTGCGTGTGCACGTGATGCGATAGAGTGCCCCTGTGCATGCACGAAGTGCGCAGATCGTTCCTGCGCGTGTGCGAAGTGGCGAACCCGTAAGTAAACAATTCCAGGTTTGCTGCATTTGTAACCTGAAAAAACGCAACGTGAAGCAAACGCAACTCGGGGTATGACTGTATTTTAGATGAACTGCTGATCATCATCATAATCAGATCTTAATCACAAGCATTTTTCTTTCTTTCTTTTGCAGATATCTAACCGACTTTGAGCCAATTCAGTGTCTAGGTCGTGGAGGATTTGGAGTAGTGTTTGAAGCCAGAAATAAAGTGGATGACTGCAATTATGCTATTAAAAGAATTCGTCTTCCAAATAGGTGAGTAAATGTCTTTTTATTATCTAGTTTCCTTTACGTGATGCATCTCTAGGTGGCACTGTGTTCCACATGTCAGTCCTCCTTGGTCTCATCCTAGGACATGTCTTGCATACCAAAAGAGTTCCCGGGGCATGTTGAACATTTTCTTAGGTACTTTTTCTCACCCCAACAAAGCAGAAAAAACTGTGTTAATAATAAGTTGCTGCACTTACCTGTTGATTACAAAGTGTACCTCTAGTGTGGTGTCCACACACCAGAGCATGAGACTCGAAGCAGAATTTTTTCTTTTCTAAATTAAAATAACCATGACAGTTAAAAGTTGTCTCAGTTCATCCCCCACAGAGAACTGACTTCTTATTTATTTGACATCATTACTCTTTCAATTTTAGGGAATTGGCTCGTGAGAAGGTGATGCGTGAAGTAAAAGCATTAGCAAAACTTGAGCATCCTTGTATTGTTCGGTATTTCAATGCATGGCTGGAAGCGCCACCTGAAAGCTGGCAGGAGAGAATGGACAAACTGTGGCTAAAAGATGAAAGGTATCACTTTCAGTTCCTGGAAAGTCTCAGGAAAGTATTATACTTCCCTGGAAAGTATTGTACTCCCAGCAGCAAGAAATGAGAAAGCTCTATATTTCTGCACTGTAACTTCTAATTTGTATAAAAATGGTGTATTGTTCTATGAGTCCTTGTTTAGCTGTCTCTACTGGATTTGTTTTGCACTAGCTTTTAAAACAGAACATGCATGTACTTGGACATCATCTTACTGCTTTGTTTCAAAACTTATGTTTTTTTCTTTATGTTAGTACACATGCAAGTACACATACAGGACCTGCATCTGCACAGGAAACAGGACATGGTCTCAGGCAAGTGATGGAACCACCCTGTAGAAGCTAAGCAGGCTTGGGTCTGGCTAGTGCCTGGGTGGGAGATATACCTGAGAACCCCCACTTTGAAATCCACAATGGAAGAAAAGTGAGATGTTAATACAATAATCAGACGCTTCTAGAGCTTAAAAGGGTGGGAGAAAGTACACCCCCTCTCTTTAAGAGAAGTTTCGAAGGAGCTTCATGGAGAATTTTCTCTCGAGCTTTTGTGGGCTCCCCCCCCCCGTACTGTAGTTATTTCTTAGGCCATCAGTAGCCATGAGAACTGCCTGGCCTTGCATGTGCTATGACACCTTTTAAAACTCTCATTGCTGTGGGATGAAGGTCCCCAATCCCCAGGAACAACAAGCCTTCTTGGGAGAGGAGCAGAAGGTGGTATTGTGCATTTTCTGCTTCAACATTTACTAAGGAGACTTAATGAAATAGTACTCTGCACTTTAGAGCTGCTTTGTGGGAATGGGCTTTGAAAACCTGTAATGTGCTGTTTGCCAACCATCTGCTGGCTTTTGGACAGGGATTGTCTCCTGACCCTGATGCTGGCATTTCTGCTTTCTGAGGTTTGAGGCCTTCAGGTTCTGAGACTTCTTTAGTACAACCTTCATCGCAGCCTGGATTCTCAAATGGGATTCCATCTGCATCATTGACCCTTGTAATCTCCGTGCATTGTTTGGGCTTGTAGGAATATTGTAAAAACTATGCAGTCAAAGCCTAGGGACTTAGCTGTGACCTAGACAACTGGCTTGGACACTGACTCACAGGGAGAGGGGCAAGCTGAGTCAGTTGCGCAATGCACTATCTGAGCCTGAGCGCAGATGGAATGACAAGAAGAACATTGAATGAATGTCAAATGAAATGATGATTAATAAGAGAAGACATGGCTGCAATAGGCATCCTGCCTCTGAATGTAGGAGAATACACTCCTTCATGCACCATGAGCATTTTTGGCTTCCTCGGTTACTGGGACTTCGGATCCAAGTATCTCAAAATGCCCCAAAGCTACTGAGTGGCATCATCTGCACATAACAAGAAGTATAAAAACAATGCTAGTATCTTTGGCCCACCAAAACATTGCATGTCGACCCATGATGCTCATCTGCACCCGGGCTGCTACTTCTTTGTGCAGTAGAAGCTTTCAGCCCCTATTTAACCTCGGGGTATGGTACTTTTGAACTTGTGGAAGCTAGGTACTCAGAAATCATATATGGCTGCACAGGATGCATTGCCTTTAGTTGTCCCCGTTGATTTTGGAACATGCCCTGGATCTGGCTATCTCCTCCCTGCCTCTTCACTTTTCTGCTTATCAGCCTATTGCTGATCAGTTGATGACTACTCAGTCTGGTCTCATCCCTTAAGTATTTTCTGAAATTATTCTGCAACTTCCATTCTCCTGCCTATGTGTCCATCCCTTTATGGAGCTTGGACTTAACAGCTGCCTGTTTTAGCCTATGGCTACCTGTGAACTGCAGTTATGTCTTCCAAAACTGCTTTTTTGGGTTATTATCATTTTGGCAGAATGTTGCAGGCAGGCTCTTAGGTCAAGTGCAACTGGTCATCACTTTTTGAATTGGGACTTGTTCCTTCCTGTGTTCTTCTCCGATTCTAGGAGTGATGCGGAGTGGACATTCCACACTTTGGACGTTCAAACATTTGGCCAGACAGCGCCCTTTTGGTCCATTCTATAGGCATGTGTTTGGAATGGTGATCCCTGTAGTGTTTTCAGCTGATTACTATTCACTTACTACCAGTAAACCAGCCAGCTACTCTCCCATATGTGTTCCTGTAAGAAACTTCAAACAAGACAAGACAGGTTGCTTACTTTTCAGGAAGATTTCTTGACTGTCTTCTGCTCAGTTACTCATCCCCCCTGCAGGCTCTCTTTTCAGTTGGTCTTCACACTCCAGAAGTGTGAAGGCACTCACTTGCCCATCAAGGCACAGGCGTAATGTAGTGAACTTCTTTCTCCAGGGGAGGCATTAACAACCTCCCACCATTTTTAGCTTTAGAAGTTTCCAAGAGGCTGCTCTGTGGAGTTGCAATTTCTGTATGTGTACCTCTGCAGAAGGCCGCTTGAAGAATGTGCGTTACAGGTAAAGTAACCTGCACTTAATTTCCAATAGTTTTGGAAAGAATGTGAATACGGGACACTGAAGACTTAGAAAAGAATTACAAGGAACTGACTTACAGGGGAACCTAGAACAGATTGATGGCTAGGGTAAGCAAACATGGGCTACCTCAAATTAGTTTTTGCATAAGCGAACAACAGAGAACCTACAGAATCAACGCTGACACCAAACCCTACATATATTAAGGAAAATAGAAACATCGTCACCCCACCTCCTTTCCCCTTTCTCTCCCTAATGTCTCAACAACCAAATCTGATTTGTAAAAATGTTACATGGGGGGGGGGAATACAAGAGAGACATTGCACACACTTTTGTAAATCAAGAAAGTCTTTAATTAAAAAAATTAGTTTTTGCATAAAGTAAGTTAAAATTTCGATTATATTGCTTTTTAAAGAATTACCTGCCCTAGATTCTTTAACAGGGGGAGATTAGAAAAAGGGGTGAGGATGAAACCTGATGCTGTGTCCTGCCTAGTCAGTGATGTGGTTTTCCAGAACATTTGGTGGTAGGAGTGCTACCTCACAGGAAAGTATCAAAAGCGTTCAGGGGGACATTCCTTGTTACACTGTCCATAGGTAAAAAAAGGTAAAACACTGATGGTTGAAAAAACAACGGCAAAAAAATATTTGATGGTAGGTGGTGACAGTTTTCTTTATGTCACTTTAACTTGTTTATACTTCTATTTTGAGAAAGAAAATCCAAAGCTGTGTTGATACTGTTCTTTAGGTAATGCATTTTAAAATGACCAAAAGTTTTGTAATGTTCTGTTCTCCTTTTTTTTTTAATTAAGTACTGATTGGCCACTCAGTTCTCCCAGCCCAATGGAAGTGCCGTCATTTAAAATTAGAACTGAGCCGTTCTCTGCAAAGGAACACATTGAAGTTATTGCCACATCTGTAGAAAGGAAGACCTTGCTTTCTGTTGGGATACCTTGTGGCCAATCGGATTCATCAGAGAGCCAGTTCTCCCCTTTGGAATTCTCTGCCATTGATAACGGAGACTTGAGCCAGTTGGCAGATCCTGTGTCAAACATGCAAGACAGCTTCCTTGCCGACTGTGATATGGAGGGTAGTACTGTTGATGAAAATGATCCTGGACACTCCTTTGAACTTTGTCTTCCAGCCATGCCAGCAGTGAGAGTGAGGGAGAGGACCTCTTCGTCTATTGTCTTTGAAGACTCTGGTTGTGATAATACTTCTAGTAAAGAAAGCAACACGGATGACTCACTTGACGATAGCCACTGTGAGGATAAAGCAACAAGCCCCAAAGGATCCAATAACAGGAAGTCATCTTCAGCAAGCCCTTTATCTGTTTCTCCACCAAGACCAACGTCCTTAAGTTTAGACTTCTCGAAGAACTCTGCACAAAAAGCCATGCCTACCACTCCAAAAGTGTACCTTTACATTCAGATGCAGCTCTGTAGGAAAGAAAACCTCAAAGACTGGATGAACAGAAGATGTACGATAGAGGAGAGAGACAGGACGGATTGCCTGCTGATCTTTCTACAGATAGCTGAAGCTGTTCAGTTTCTGCATGGGAAAGGGTTAATGCATCGGGACCTCAAGGTTTGTACCAAAAAACAACAACACCATGACTATAAACTTTCAGTTCCTTAGCACAAGCTAGTTAGGAGTCTGCATGTGGATGCTTGGGAACCCCATGAATTGTGTTCATTGCTCTTTGCCCTTTAGCAGAGTATCAAATGAGGGATTAGTGTGGCTGACCCAGCGTCCAAACTGGGAACTGTAACACAATGCTCCCACAGGGGTTGTTGCATCTTCCTTGTGCAACTTCACTCTGTTTGATTTAAGATACAGCTTTTCAAGGAACTGACATGACATTAAGAAACCATTGTTCTATTTGAAATGTACTTGATAGGATCTTAAGCAGTTGGTTACATCAATTCAGATTTCTTTCTCCATATGATTATTTCTTCTTGGGCATTCTACCTGCGTCAGAGCATCCTTGTTCATTAGTTGTAGATGCGTGTTACATACACATGCAGATTAAGTTTTCAGTTGTTCCCCTTTGTATATCTCCGCATGCCCCTTCACCCTCTAGCATGTCTATAAACTGAGAAGAATCTGAGGAGTATTTTCGAGGCAGTCTGATTTAAGAGGGAGCTTAGTCAAATTCAGAGTCGACCCATTCAACGCATTCCTTACTTAGTGGGCCTTCTCAGAGTAGAACTAAGTTGACTACAATCCCAAAATTTGTAATAACATGTTCCCCATTTTATTGGGCACTAGAGTATTTATTTCTGAGAATGGCTTATGCACTTACTAAGGCCTTAATCTAGTACTTGGGAAAAATACTAAGAATGTGTAAGGGTGATGATGAATACATCATGTCCTTGGTTTCTGTCCATTGGTTATGTACCACTTTCAATGCAGCAGATGTCATTCAGGTGCCAGAAGGTCCCTTGTGGCCAAGAAGCAAACCAAGGCAAAACACTTCTACCAAAAACACTGCAGCTTAAGAGGGAGCAGCAGCGATCAAGCACTCTCCAGTTGAGAGCACTGTTGATTCCTTTGGTTTCTGCAGCTTTTCCTGTTGCCTCCAGGGAACATTGCCCTCCGCCGAAGAGAAGGCTGTGCAGTCTCAGAGGGATCAGCAATGGCTTTGGCAACAGATAACTTTTCCCCTGATCTCCCCCATGCAGCTTCTTAATGTGAACCACTTTGGGGGTTGACATAAGGCAGAAAGGTGGCGGATATGCTTTCAAAAGAGGGGGGGGGGGAAGTTCCTTCAAAGAATTGGTTTCACTTCTGTGAGCTTTAGCACAGCTACAGTCTGGCCTGTGAAACCAAGGAGTTTCAGTCACAGAGCAAACGGCAAGCAGGAGGAAGAGAGAGAAATGTGTGTGCTTCTCACATCACTTCCCCATCAAAATACTATCCTTGTTTGGCATAATGCTACCACTGTGGGACACTCTGCTGCTGCTTTACACCAGTAAAGTGTGCCACCACTGCTTGTCTTTTATTTTGAAGCTGTTGTCCTGCAGCAAAGCCAACAGAATCTTCAGGATGGCTTTCAGAGCAGCACATGCGGGTTTTACATTTTGGGTAAACAAAGGCCATCTTCCACAAATGTTGTAGGGCTCAGCAAATTAGGAAAATGTATTGAAACAATTGAACAGCAACTACTAGATGTGGACAGTAAGCTAGGTCTTACTTAATATATTGACTTGGTCCTCCACGTGCTCACTGGATCTGTTTTTCTTCTAGCCCTCCAACATATTCTTCACAATGGATGACATAGTAAAAGTTGGGGATTTCGGGCTCGTGACTGAAATGGACCAAGACGAAGAAGACAACTCTGTTCTAACACCAATGCCAGCTTATGACAGGCACACGGGGCAAGTTGGGACCAAGCTCTACATGAGCCCAGAACAGGTGCGCTCTGTGCCTTGGTTTTAATCAGCAGAGCTAAATGCCACTTTTAATTTTTAAAATCTAGATGCTAGAGCAGCTTATTGACTATAAATATGAACTGTGAACCAGGAAGCTGTTGTTTTTTTAAATCTAGTCTCGGGTACAAGCTGACTAAATGACATTGGACAAACAACTCTTTTTTTCCAGTCTCAGCACTCCTCTACAATATGGGAATAGGGACCTCCGGGTATAAGGCGGTATATAAATTCAATAAATAATAATAATAAATAATATTTCTGATCCATGTTACAAGGTTGTAGTGAGGAATGCTGAGAGTGTGTGTGGTGTGTGTGTAACTTTTTCAGGCTTTAAATATTATATTAGCTTTCATTACATTCATTGGTGGCTGGTTTTTAAAAATTCTGTACACAGGAGAATCATATAACTTCAACTTTTTGTAGGTGTAGAATAATGTTTTAAAATATCTCTGGGTGTCATTACGTTTTTTCAGACAGTTGTTGTTTAGTCGTGTCCAACTCTTCATGACCCCATGGACCAGAGCACGCCAGGCACTCCTGTCTTCCACTGCCTCCCGCAGTTTGGTCAAACTCATGTTGGTAGCTTCGAGAACACTGTCCAACCATCTCGTCCTCTGTCGTCCCCTTCTCCTTGTGCCCTCAATCTTTCCCAACATCAGGGTCTTTTCCAGGGAGTCTTCTCTTCTCATGAGGTGGCCTAAGTACTGGAGCCCCAGCTTCAGGATCTGTCCTTCCAGTGAGCACTTTAGACAGTATAGGGTGTCAAAGAACAGATATTTGCAAGTGTGGCCTGCAATAAAAGGTTGCAGTGTGAAGTGCTCCTGTTTACTGTCCAGCCAGCCATGCCCTCTTGCATGATATTCCATCCCGTCCCTGCTATCAGTTCACCCTTCAAGAGACTCTTAGTGGATGCTCTGTCCTCATTGGTCTGTTTTGAACTGGAGTCCCTTAGGGTTCTTTCTAAAGATGCTTCATATCTCTGCAGCCTCATGGTACCCCTGAACATCCCAATAACTACCTCTGCTCAGTTGGTGCCACTTGGGTTACAGTTTATTAGAGGGAGGAGTTATTGTTGTGAACAACATTTTATTCAAAAATACTCACCATTCATGGGTTGGTGTATATGTTTCCCACATTCCTCAACCTTGTTGCATGTATTAGTTGGCCGCTGTTATGAAGTACCGTATTTTTTGCTCCATAAGACGCACTTTTTTCCTCCTAAAAAGTAAGGGGAAATATCTGTGCGTCTTATGGAGCGAATGGTGGTCCCTGGAGCTGAATTGCCCAGGGGCCAAAAGAGGATCATGCTTTTTATTTTACAAAGAGAAAAGGGGTGTTGAAAGGACCCCGCTCAGCAGCTGATCAGCAAGAGATCGGGAGATAAGAGTCCCGGCTCCCTTTCAGCCCCACCCTCCATTGTTGAATGTGCTGCAGAGGGAGGTTGTTTGTTTCCCCAGCGACATGTGACTGGCTGATTAGATTATCTGTCTGGAAACTGTAGAAAAGGCTCCCTTTCCTTTAGAAGCTGCAGAAATGTGAGTTGAACCCCATAAAAATGGGGCTTTTCCTCTTTGCTTTTCCCCCTTTGCAAAAAAAGCTGCAAAACTTTTAGCTGATCCTCAAAAAAACCAGGGCTTTTCCCTTTGCAAAAAAGCTGCAAAACTTTTAGCTGATCCTCAAAAAAAACAGGGCTTTTAGAGAGGAAAACCAGAAAAATATTTTTTTTTCTTGTTTCCTCCTCTAAAAACGAGGTGCGCCCTATGGTCCGGTGCGCCCTATGGAGCAAAAAATACGGTAGATTTTTGAGTTGCAGGCATAGTAAGTCTGTACCATTTTCAGGCTCTTCAAGTAATTGTGTCTTACAATGAAATTATTATCCATTAATGTTTATTAAAACCAGCTAAAAATGATTATATCTCGGCTGATGGCACAGTTCGCTCCAGTTCTGTATATTTTGTTGGGTTTGGGCAGAGACAGGTGTAGGAAGGAATAACTGTGGCTTATATGAATCCAAAAGATCCAATTCCCTGACCACCACTTTTTTTGTCTTGAATTCTCTAGGTCTATGGAAACGCTTATTCACACAAAGTGGATATCTTTTCTTTGGGGCTGATCTTGTTTGAGCTCCTTTACCCTTTCAGCACTCAAATGGAGAGAGTCACGGTAGGTACCTCCTGCTAGAAGCTATCCTTCTCTCTTCCCGGTGAGAAAGTAGATTTTAGCTTAGCAATAAGAAAAAAAGTTGGGTGTGCAGGATACTACAGAATCATTGGCATGGAGTTGTGGGTTCATAATATCGCTGGAGAAGCAAACAAAATACAGCTCGGGTGTTCTGGAGACACCGTAGGCAGGGACACCTGTAAAAGTATGTTGCTATGTAGATTGTAGAGTACCCCAAGTGCTGAAACTGAGCTCAAGTTGGGGCTGGTTTTCATATCAGTTTTTTTTTTTTTTTTGGTATGCTAAGACTTGTACACTTTTGAAAGCTTGTGCAATATAAAGGGAATGATGGTTGCAATACCTATTTGGGGACGCTTTCTTGCATCAGAGGCAAGATGTGACCTTTCATAATTATCCTTACGGTACATTTTAAATGCTTATGTGTAATGATCTCTCCACCATCACCACCCCAAAATAAGGAGCCTTTGCTCTGGTAATTGCTAGTCTTGATTTTGTAAATTGTTCTTTTTAAAATATGTTCGTCCACTAAAGGGAAACCCCAAATGTTACATATAAAAAGGATTCGAGCTTCCATGGAATCTGAAATGTGTACTAAACCCAAAAGCATTAAATTGGGGGGGGGGGGGACTGGATCCCGCACAGTGCCTGCTCCCCCCTCCTTCATTAAACAGCTCTCCTGGGCTGGCTATCCATAGAATAATAGAATTGTACAGTTAGGGGGGGGCACCCCAGGGGTCATCTGGTCCAACTCCTTATAATGCAGGAATCTGAACTACAGCATCCGTGGGACCACCTATTGGCCGTCAAATGAACTGCAAAGTGTGGTGACACCTTACATTTTTATGTATCTAGGAAGACATAAAATAACTGGAGTATTTTAATACAACTATGCAGATAGAGATGTTCATGATTTCTATAATTTCTCCATACTGTGAAATATTTGCTATTTCAGTAGCAGGGCAGACCCTTTGCACACAGAATTACAAAATTCCAACTGACAGGCCCTACTCTGATGGTTTTCAATCTAAAACTCAGTGTGTGATGGGATAAATAACAGAGGTAGTACTATATTGATGATGATGATGATGATGATATAATTAATAAATGTATTACTTATACCCCACCCACTCTGGGAGGCATCCAACAGGATATTAAAAACACAATAAAACATCAAACATTAAAAACTTCCCTAAACAGGGCTGCCTTCAGATGTCTTCTAAAAGTCAGATAGCTGTTTATTTCCTTGACATCTGGTGGGAGGGCGTTCCACAGGGAGGGCGCCACTACCAAGAAGGCCCTTTGCCTGGTTCCCTGCAACCTCACTTCTCGCAGGGAGGGAACCGCCAGAAGGCCCTTGGCACTGCTTGAAATGCGTGGCAGCTTACATAGTTTAGGATCTGCATGATTCTGTGCACTGTGGAAAATGTGATTTCTGCTTTTGTTATCTAAAGAATTGCAGTTCAGGGCTTAAAGCTAAAGCAAGTGTATGAACAATGTTTCAAATGACAATATAAAGGCTTTAAAAAAATTCTTGTTACAGACACTGAGCGAAGTAAGGAACTTGACATTCCCTCCACTTTTCATTCAGAAATATCCGCAGGAAGTAAGTTTTAATATAACTTGTGGTCTGGTTGTGTGGTTTATTTTCAAGCTTTGCTTGGGTTATAGTTTTAAGCTGTGGAATTTTTTTTATCTTGGGGGATAACATTTTAACAAGCTGAAATAAATAATGGTGGTGCATAACTTCATTAGAAAATTCACATGACTTACTTTGATTTCAAAGGGGAACATTTTTTATCATGATGTAAATGTTAATGAAAGAAGCCCATAAGATAATGAATGTTGAAAGGGATTCCGTTGCATCTTATTTGTGCTTCATTTCTGGTTTATGCTTGCTCTCCTAACACTAGTACTGTGTGTCGTTAAATCATTCATTTAAGACTGGCACCACATTAAAAGGAATGTATTTTGCCCACCCTTTTATTTGCTATGCACAAGCAATCCAGTCCTTTTAATTACCGATTAAGTATTCCCAGTCACATGCTTATGTAGTCAAAACTGCACCAGCCACACACAAGAGAGGAATTATCAGTAGACTCAGGTTGACCTTAAGGTGCAAAACCTCTGCAGGAAAAAAGTAAGTGGGCATATAATAAAATATTTTAAAATGCTGCCTATAGAAATAAGTGGAGAAATCCATGATATTAATTTAACTGGGGCTAGGCACCACTGTGTCCACAAAACACCCAAATAACCCAAAAGTTAGAATCATGAGCTCTCCTTAATATTAATTAAATCAGTTTGTATGAGTTCCACAAACAGTTTTCTATTTTAGCTTCAGAGATAGAAATTTCAGATACCTCCCTACCGTTCTGTTGGGCAAAAACTTGGGTTAATAATTCATTTCATTGAGAAAATTCTTCATTAAAAAAGAAATCTCTTAAGAGTTTTGCAAAGGAAAAAAGTCTTAAGTCCTCCAAGAGAAGTAAGTAATAAGTAAAATATGTATTTAATCACTGGAATTTTAAAATAAAAGATTGGGGTTACAATGAGCCCAAATTGCTTCTCAAATGCAGGGCAAAGAGAGTCTTTGCATTTCTTTTGTAGTCGGGAGGCAGACTAGAGCTGGGCACTGAGGATAACTGAAAGCATCACTACTGCCTGAAATCTCACAGATTTCCCCTCTTTTCCATTTAGTATGCAATGGTAAAGCACATGCTGTCTCCAAGCCCCACGGAAAGACCAGAGGCTGCAGACATCATCGAAAACCCTTTATTTGAAGACCTCGAGTTCCCAGCAACACCAGTTCTCAGGCAAAGGTCACGGACAATGAGTACATCCGGAATGAAGCATTCAAGATAGCCGAGTAAACAAAATGGCACAATTATTATGAGCACACTGGACAGATCTCCGAGTGGTCTCCCGGCAGGATAATCCAGAATCAAGCAATGTCACTGGAATATTCCTGCTCAGAGCTTTATTTTCTCATTTCAGTTTTATGCACAAAATTATCATGGGATGAAGCTAATAGTTTCTGTTTAACGCTTTTCAGACGACTTTCACACCATAACTTGGCCTACCTTAGCTGCGATACACCCTTTGGTGTTTGGATTGTGTTAATATTTTCTAGGGAATTTGGAAAAGATGCCTGTGATGTAAATAGAATTAAATTCTGTATTTTTATAGAACCAAGTGGTCTCTCTAACTCTGATATCTAGGTCCTGATTACATTCATTTAAGACATGAAGACCTTTAAAACAAGCTTAAAATATTAAAAAAAAAACCTCTATATTTTGTCCCTGGAGGATAAAGTAAGAATAGTTTTACTATTGGTAGCCAGTTCTAGAGCAAATTGTGATTTGTTTCTACACAGTAGAAGTTATTGAAAAGTGCTTAGATGAAGATGGAAGAAGATTTAGTAATAAAAAATCTGGTTGAACCTGGGTTCAAATTACAACAATAACAAATTAAGCATTTATTCATTTTTATTTTTATTTTGTATTTCCTGGATGTAGCATCCACTGTAATCTTGCGGGCTTGTAGTAATCATTCTGACACATTTCTTTACTAGGATGTTATTGCATAATAACACCCTTTTCTTACTGTAAATATGTTAATTTTATTTATAAAATGGCAAGATCAATCCATTTGGGTTGGCGGTGTACAGTATGCACTTGGAACAATTGTTAGGTGCATTTAATTACTGTGACTTCTTTCAAGTCTGATTTAATAAAGTCTTTTTTTATTTAGATGCAGTTGTTTCACCCCATCAAATAATAACCAGTGTAACTTCTTTTGCCGTTTTCCATTGGCTGCAATCCAAAGAGCTATGCATCTTTGCCAAATATTTCTCTGTCTCACAGATGGATCACATCCCTCACATTGTACCTAACTCTGGATGGTTACCCAACCCATACTTATCCTGTTTTTTGCAGGCTGCAATAGGAAAAAGAACTGAAAACATCCCATAGCACACATGACCTTTTGGATCCTAGACAGTATATTCTGATTTCTGCTGCCATTTACGAAGTATAATGCAATTTATATAGTCTCTGCTGAACATCAACATGCCAACTAAGACCAGGGGGTTGAAAATCAAGAAAGGTCTTGATTTTGTGGTTAATCCTAGACCATCGATTCTCGAAAGTTTACTGCAGTTGTCCCTTCAGAGGTTTAAGAAGGACACTAGTGAGGAACAAAAACAGACAAAAGGGATACCAACCCATTGATTCAAGTGGTGATTCAAGCTGGAGACAGCATCGGAAATAGCGGTGGAGAAACCGAGCCAAAGGGAATAACGGCAGTCGTGGCAAAGGCTGTTGCAGACAACCTGCTAGAATGGCCGTGTCTTATAGAAAGCTAAAACCCAGGTCTGTAGCTTAATGGATCTAACTCGTGCTCTGCTACATTTGGCACTGAAAGGGCTTGAATCCAGCCCCGGCTAGAATCAATGGCTTCTTTTGTTGGCATATTCTAGCTATTTCCCCTGGTAGCTATTCACCTGCTGCACAAGAAAAAAACTTCACCATGCTTACGTTTTGCAATACAAGTTCAGCCCAAAATCTGTTTTATATCTAGGGTTCCCGTACTGGATGGTGAAGGATTCCAGTGACCCTCCTACCTGCACATGCGAAGACTTGCAGAGGTTGCAGCAGGGGGCGCGACCATCGTGTCTGCCCTTGTTATTCAGAGCCGCAGAACACGGATCTTCTTTCCCCTTGCACTCTGGGCTCTTGAGCCGTCTTTGTGAACGTAACTATCGAAACGATATCCTCGACCATGTCCACTTGAGACCTGCGCCTGCAGGCCAGCAGTTTCTTCAAAGCGCGCTGAAAGTCCCGGTTGAGGAAAGCGTAGAGCATTGGGTTGATTGTGGAATTGCAATAGCCCAGCCAGGTGATGATCTTGAAGGTGCCGACAAGAACTTTGCTGGTGGAATTTGACCCTTTGGTAGCTAACCATACGTTGAGGACAAAATACGGCAGCCAACACAGTATGAAGACGGAAATGAGGATGCTGATCGTGCGAGTTGCCTTGTTTTCCAGCTGCAGGCTGTTCTGGCGTTTACTCTGTGGGTGGTAGTGAAGGTCGAGGGTCTGAGACATGATGCGGGAGGCCTTGAGCCTCGATGCACGGTAGATGAAGAAGTACATGCTGCACATGATGGCGAAGGGGATGAAGAAGGCCAGAGCTGAAGCTACAATGGCAAAAACCCAGTTGGTGACAAAGACGCACTCTCTGCTGGCGTCAAAATCCACGCCGGGTATCTCATTCCAGCCTTTCATGACGGGCAAAAAGGAAATCAGGGAAGAATATATCCAGACAGTGCAGGTCATTAGGATGCACCTGTGAAATGAAAAGAAAAGGATACTTGGAACATCTACAACCCTCTTGCTGTAACTGGTGTGCAGGTGCTGAACGTGGGCCCATGCTTTGGGCCACGTTGCAGATGGAAAATGAGGAAAGGATCAGGATTTTAGATGCATGCTTCTGCTTCAGGATTGCCAAAAAATAAATAAATGTTGCTTTATTGTCATTAGAATACTTGTCGTATACAGACTGATTTCAAGGATGTTCACGTTATCTTAGTGAAGTTGTCGCTGCCTTTACTTATCCTATACAGGCGTCCCCCCCCACTTATACGGGGGTCGTGTTCTGGGCCCCTGCGCACATAAGCGAAAATCTCGAGTGGGGAGCACCCTCTAAAAAGCCTCTAAACTCGCACCCCCCCCCCCCCGCTTTCCCACTCTCCACATGACACTTTTCAACTAGCCTGGAGGCCGAGCAGAAAAGTGACTGCTTCTGTCGTCTCGCCCCGCACATTGCTTGCTAGGCAGGGAGGCTGAGCAGCGTAAACTAAAGCCCTGCGGCGCTTCCGGTCTCTCTGGTGTCTTTGGGGCTTCCTCCACCCTCACTGAAGTCCTTTTTGGGCTCTGGGGGAGGAGGGGTCGTCTCCTTGCGAGCCGCAAAGACTGCAGCTTTCCCACCATTTCCTGGTTTGCATTTATATACAGGTGAAACTCGAAAAATTAGAATATCGTGGAAAAGTCCATTTATGTAAGCAATTGTTTTCATTAGCTACTGGAGTTTAATATATGAGATAGACTCATGACATGCAAAGCGAGATATGTCAAGCCTTTGCTTGTTATAATTGTGATGATTATGGCGCACAGCTGATGAAAACCCCAAAGTTGAAATTGTTAATTTGGGGTTCTCATCAGCTGTACGCCATAATCATCACAATTATAACAAAGGCTTGACATATCTCGCTTTGCATGTCATGAGTCTATCTCATATATTAGTTTCACCTTTTAAGTTGAATTACTGAAAGAAACGAACCTTTCCACGATATTCTAATTTTTCGAATTTCACCTGTATTTCCTGCACACGAGTCAGTTTTGCGTGAGTATAGCAGAAGGGAGACTGAGGCTTAGTAGTTTGTCTGAAGCCACCTGTTTGTTTCTCGGAAGAGAAAAGATTCGAAGCATAAACCTCTTGGGTTGCAGATCGCTCACTAGCTTTAGGATTCAATTTTTGTGGAAGATCCTAATGTTTTTGAACCAGTTAAGTAATATGCAGCCTCCTTTTCTCAACCACAGAACCCTTTTAAGACCCCATGGCTGGCCATACAAGTTTTCAGCTGTTAATGAAGGTAATATATATGGAATTCACCTTCAAACATAATACTGCACATTATTTATTATTATTATTATTATTATTATTATTCATCCCATGAGTAATCCTGAAGCTATTTACAATATCATACATAAAAAAGTTACATATATGTATATTTGATGACAGCTTATATTTTGAGGCCGAAAGGTATTAATGAAATGGCTCTTAGGTTTTCACTTCCTCCTGAGTTGGAAGAGCAACAATGGCATTTTCATTTCTCAATCCTTAAAACCTGCACATCAGGTTTTGCAACGGAATCTTTGACCGTGTTCCAAAGAGGCTTCGGCAGCTCTGCTCCAACAAGGGGGACGAAACATACTTGCCTTTGCCGCGACATCCTCTTTGAATAGCGATAGGGTGTTACGACACAACAGTATCTGTCTAGGCTGATGAAACACAAGGTGACGATGGAAGCCGTGCAGAACATGACGTCAAATGAGATCCAGACTTTGCAGAACTCTCTCCCGAACATCCACATGCCGGTCACTTCATAAACGATGCTGAAATAATATTATTTTATTATTTTTACCCCGCCTATCTTGATGGGTTTCCCCAGCCACTCTGACCGGCTCCCAACAGAATATTAAAAACACGATAAAACATCAAACACAAAACTTCCCTAAGCAGGCCTGCTTTCAGGTGTCTTCTGAAAGTCAAAACAAAATAAATCCTTCCAGTAGCACCTTAGAGACCAACTAAGTTTGTTCTTGGTATGAGCTTTCGTGTGCATGCACACTTCTTCAGATAGTTGTTTACAGTCGTACCTTGGATATCTCGAATGCCTTAGCTTCCGAACAAATCAACTCCTTAACAATGAAACCCGGAAGTGAGTGTTCCGGTTTTTGAACGATTTTTGGAAGCTGAACATCCGACGGGGCTTCCGATTGGCTGCAGGAGCTTCCTACAGCCAATCAGAAGCCATGCTTTGGTTTTCGAATGTTTTGGAAACCAAACGGACTTCCGGAACAGATTCCTTTAGACTTCCAAGTTACGACTGAATTTCCTTGACATCTGATGGGAGGGCGTTCCACAGAGAGGGCGCCACTATCAAGAAGGCCTTCTGCCTGGTTCCCTGCAACCTCACCTCGCATGGAGGGAACGGCAAAAGGCCCTCGGAGCTGGACCTCAGTCGGCTGAACTATGGGGGTGGAGATGCTCCATGAATGTCCAATGGCATTCCTTTTGAGCCAGTTCACTCAACATGCTCTACAATCAGTTAAATGTTGAGTTGGTTTTTTTCTTTTTTCTTTTTTTTTAAAGACAATGATTTTCAAGCTTTCCATCTCCAGGGAAAACATTCCACCATGGTTTGTCTGCAAAGAAATGACTTGCATGTCAGCTGTGGATTCTGAAATATGGTCAATGACACCCAGGGACGTGGCCAGATTTATTGTTGACCTTGCATGAACTGGAGGCATTCTAGAAGATGCCCAGCCCTTTCCTGATGCTGTGTGATGGTAATGTATTTCCAGCTAATTTCTAACCATCTATGTTTTCAGTATCAAAGGCACAGGGAATAGCAACGTGCAACTAGATTAAACCCCAAACCCCAGGAAGTTGCTTACCTTTGTCAGATTTCTTACCTAAATGGCATCACCAGACAAGCCACAAGAAAATCTGCCATTGCTAAGGACATGATAAACATATAGGTGACTGTCCGGAGCCTCTTCTCCATCAAGGGGCAGATAAACACCACTGTATTTCCCAAAAGAGTCGCCAAATCTATAAAAGCGAGTATCAGTCCGATTGCCACCTGCTGGAATCCAATGCCTGCTTCTGTCTGATTGGTTCCTGCTTTTACCAAGGACAAGGTGGCTGAACAGATATTGGATAGTAAAGAGATATTTATATCCATCTCTTTTAGTTGGGCTTAAAGCTGAAGAAACCAAGGGCATCGAAGCCAAGTCTGTGAAAAGAGGGCGGGGGGGGGGGAGATTTTAGTCACTAACAGGTGATTCAATATATTGAGCAACTTGCCGTTATAGGAATAGGAATAATTTATTATTGGCCAAGTACATTTTCCAACATACTTGGAATTTGTTTCGGCTACATTGCAATGTAAACATACAGACACTGTTCCTCTCACAATACAAAGAAGCAAAGAAACCCCACCCATAATTTACCTCCCCTTCAGCTATACAACTACGAATTTAACAATTTAATGGCACAAGGGAAAAAACTATTCTTGTGCCTGGCCGATTTTGTATATGAAGTCCTGTAGCGACGTCCAGATGGAAGTAAATCAAGCAGATGATGACCAGGATGTAAAGGATCTGCTACAATTCTCTCTGCTCTCTTCCTAACTCGGGTAGCATAAATTGTCTCTATTGAAGGCACGCTAACACCAATTACCCTTTCATAGAAAGGGGGACATGGGTGGCACTGTGGTCTAAACCACTGAGCTTCTTGGGCTTGCCAATCAGAAGGTCGGCAGTTCGAATCCCCACGATGGGGTGAGCTCCCATTGCTCTGTCCCAGCTCCTGCCAACCTTGCAGTTCGAAAGCACACAAAAAATGCAAGTAGCTAAATAACTGATGTGGCGGGAAGGTAAACGGCGTTTCCATGTGCTGCTCTGGTTTTGCCAGAAGCGGCTCAGTCATGCTGGCCACAAGACCTGGAAAAACTTTCTGCGGACAAACACCAGCTCCCTGGTCCTGTAAAGCGAGACAAGTGCTGCAACTCCAGAGTCATCTGCGACTGGACTTAACTGTCAGGGGTCCTTTACCTTTACCTTTTTGTTCAAAGAAATGTATTCATTTGACCAAACTGCAGGAGGCAGTGGAAGACAGGAGTGCCTGGCGTGCTCTGGTCCATGGGGTCACGAAGATTTGGGCACTACTAAATGACTACATTCATAGTGTGCACAGGATAACGGATGGAAGACTTTTGTGGTGAATGAGCCACTTCATTCATTAGTTAAAAGGTGTAAGCTAGCGTTTAAAGGCGCTGGCAAGGAAGCCCAAATAAAAAGCTTCAAATTACAGCAATCAGTCAACAGTATGTGGCACACCTCCTCAGTAGGAACTGGTCACGATGAGCAAGGAAACCCGTTTTCCCATTTTGTTGCTATTGTAATGGGTAAGGCGCTGTGGTCTAAACCACAGAGCCTAGGGCGTGCTGATCAGAAGGTCAGCGGTTCGAATCCCCACGACGGGGTGAGCTCCTGTTGTTCGGTCCCTGCTCCTGCCACCTAGCAGTTCGAAAGCACGTCAAAGTGCAAGTAGATAAATAGGTACCACTCTGGCGGGAAGGTAAACGGTGTTTCCGTGCGCTGCTCTGGTTCACCAGAGCAGCTTAGTCATGCTGGCCACATGACCCGGAAGCTGTACGCTGGCTCCCTCAGCCAATAAAGCGAGATGAGCGCTGCAACCCCAGAGTCGTCCGCGACTGGACTTAACGGTCAGGGGTCCCTTTACCTTTACCTTTAAGGAGATGATGCTAGAGTACTGCTGTCTCTGATGCCTATGGCACCATGAATGTTCCACTTTGAGGACAGCATCACCAGAGTGGGGAGAGCACTGAATAATACTTGAAAATAATAATGGAACCAAATCCCCCTCCCCCAAAATCCCCAATTCAAAATTTGGCTATCAAAATGGGTGTTTCTAGGCAGTAGATGGTTGATTATCCTTCAGATCAGGGGAGCGTGGAAGATTGACTCCCATGATTTGGATGGAAGAGAAAGACACAATTCTGTCCTTAGAAAGAAATACTGCTGGCTACATTAGTGACAGAGAGCGATGCAAAAAAAACAAAATAACCACCCACCAAACCTGCTGGACTTTTTTTGTTGTTATTTTCTGACTCATATGGAAGCCTTTGAAGTTGCATGTTTGCAAAACTTCCATATACCGGTACTTTAGAAGCGGTCAAAATGCCCAATATTTTTGGATATTTGATTAAAAAATGCACAGCTCTGCTCACCTTCTGTTTTTCAGTACATAAATCAAAACAACATATACACAAATTTCTGTAATGTACAATGTTCCTGTTACAAACTGGCTTCCTCCTTTGCCATTAAGCTGTATGGGGAAAAAATCCGACGGAATTTGAAAGAAAGAAAATGCACATCAACAATTCACTTCTAGATAAAATCAGCACTGGGTGCAGCAACACAGTGACAATGAAGGAAGCTTCATGCAAAGATACTCACCTTCCTCTTGTCTTTCTTTGGTAATGATGGTATTACATTTTTAAAAAACTGATTTCAGCACTAGGCTATTTTCTGGCTTGCTGGAAAAAAAAAACCCGGAGTCTCTTTCAGCGAGTGTGCATGATTAATCCACCTCCTCTGCAACAGAGTTGGTTATAATCTGATATTTCTCCCAGCGCTCATTTGAAAAAAGGATGGGGGGAAAAAACTTCCACTGCCTACACTTCCTATGCTGGCAATTGAATCGAAGAGATGAAGAGTTGGGAGGTATAAATACAAGCATCTTTTTCAAGTGACTCACATCGGATCATCTCAAGAGGGCCTGCTTCCCTCAAAGGTACGATCTCTTGCCACAAAAGGTTTCCCTGAATTCAAATGCACAAACGCTGTCTTTCTGTCAACATTGGAAGTTTAGTTTGAAACAACGGCTCGTACTTTTAATAGACTATACAGGTAAAACTCGAAAAATTAGAATATCGTGGCAAAGGTTCATTTCTTTCAGTAATTCAACTTAAAAGGTGAAACTAATATATGAGATAGACTCATGACATGCAAAGCGAGATATGTCAAGCCTTTATTTGTTATAATTGTGATGATTATGGCGTACAGCTGATGAGAACCCCAAATTAACAATTTCAACTTTGGGGTTTTCATCAGCTGTGCACCATAATCATCACAATTATAACAAGCAAAGGCTTGACATATCTCGCTTTGCATGTCATGAGTCTATCTCATATATTAAACTCCAGTAGCTAATGAAAACAATTGCTTACATAAATGGACTTTTCCACAATATTCTGATTTTTCGAGTTTCACCTGTATATCTACAAAGAATGGGAAGAGAGGAGAATAAGGAAATTCATGTGCTGGCTTTCTGCTACTGAGTCCGAAGATCTCTCCTGAAGGCCGTATCCTGTCCACTCCGATAGAAACTGGAGTCAGACCTGGAGCGAGCAAGAATACGGTCTCCTCCCCATCACTTGTAGCCTGGGGTGTCTGGACATTTGGTGGAGGGACTGTTGATGGGAAGGAATTCCCATTTCTCTGCTGCACCTTCCCAAATGTCCCTGTTCCTCTAGAAATTCAAGGAAATTAGGAGGCAAAGCTGCACACTGCACTGTTAGTATATAGCATGTAGTTTGGCCCTTGAATATAAACCACCCGGTGCTCTACTTCCATAAGGAGGGGGCATGATTTTGTTTTTTTTGACGGGGGAATGAAAAATATAAAGAAAAAATGTGTCCACTTACTGAGACACTCCTTGCAAATTGGGAAAATATGAGAAGAATGCCATCTTCATATTTGGCGCCTTTAATGTCTGTTTCTTATAACAAATTTAAACTAAACCCACTACAAGGAAATAATTTGCTGATGCTCCAGTCCTTTGCAGTTATCTGGAAGCAAGACCCACTGAACACAATCGATGATTTAGAATCCGAAAACTACCTACTTCCATCCTGTTACTGGAAACCCTACTAGTATAAAATCAAGCCCAACATTCCTTTTTTTATCATTTACATAACTGTTCTCTTCCCTATTTAACAGACTGTTCTCCATCTGGCTTATCCTCACACTCATTTGTTCTGGCAATGGATTTGCCTGTCCTCTTCATTTTTTTATTTTTTATTTTTTAAAAAGATCCAGTTTGTGGCCATTTCCCAACTGAATTCCTTTTTTTTTTAATAGGAATTTATTAAGATTTTCAGAATAAAAAACATTCCACAAACAACTACACAACTACACAACAACAAAACAATACAAAGAAAACAAACAAACAAAAAAATACAATATCAAAACAAAATTCTGCCCTTACATATTAAACTTATAAAATCTTGATGAACTTCCCCCTGCTCTCTCTTCTGCGTTCATTTTGAATATACTGTAGTAACTTTGTAACCTCTTTAAAACCTTCTTTAACAAACTTTTCTACCTCATAATTAATATCTCCTAATCATAATCTTATCTCAAAATTAAAACATCATAATTTACAATACTACCTACTTACATCCTATTTCACCTTAACAACTTATTACTATCGCCTATTCTTTCATCTAATTCCCCTTAAATCTCTATTTTTTCTCGTTTCTTTAGATAGTCTTTGAATTTCTTCCATTCTTCTTGCACCTTCTCCTCCCTCTGGTCAATTTCCCAACTGAATTCCAACGCCATCCTTTGTTGTGGCACCTGGCCAATTGCTATTGATGCCCCTGGGCAGCTGAATGGTCCATGAGACGGTTTGTAAACTGAGTGCGCAGGGATCTTTTACTTTAAAATACGGTCGTCATGGCTCGTTCAGGGATAGACTGCAACCACATATTGTAAAGATCAGCACAGAGAAAGAAATCAAGGACAGGTTGCCCGCAAAGCCTTCAGAAACGTTAGGATGCAGAAATTTTCATTGGGAAGTTCAAACAGAATACTTTTAGCAGCAATTGTATGGCCTCCCTGGGATGATGTCCTATGGATCAGAGGATCTATCAGATCACACCTCATAGAAACACCTGATGCTCTTCCTGAACCAGCATCACTTCACTGACATCAGTAGGGCCAAAAGGCCATAAGGGCAAACCAGTTATTTCATGTGAAGACAGGCTGTAGCCTCCAGGGGATTGAGAAGAAGAGACCAATAGCGGGTTCAACGGTCAAGAAAGTGTTTTCTGCATGTATTGTAATGGAAGAAGAAGAAGAAGAGTTTGGATTTGATATCCCGCTTTATCACTACCCCAGGGGCGTCGCTGGGGAGGGGCGGTGGGGGCGGTACGCCCCCAGTGACAGGGTGAAAAGCGGCGGGTGGGGGTGACGAGCGGCGGCCCCTCCCGCCACTCCCACGCGCCGCTGCTCCCTCCTTCACCCAGCAGCACATGGAAGGGGTGCTTTCCGCCGCTTTTTTTCGGCGGGGGGGGGTCGACCAGCGAGGGAGGGTGTCAAGCTTGTCACCCCTCCTCGCTAGTCGACCCCCCCCGCCGAAAAAACCCGCGGGGGGGCGGGGAAAGGAAGCAGAGCCGGGGCTTGAATGCAGAGCGCCGGCTCTGCTTCTTTTTTCCCCTTTCCGCCGCTTTTTTTCGGCGGGGGGGGGTCGACCAGCGAGGGAGGGTGTCACGCTTGTCACCCCCTCCTCGCTGGCCACCACCCACCGCCGAAAAAAAGCCTCGGAAAGGGGGAAATTCCCCCTTTCTGCACCCACGTGCGTCGTGACGTCATGATGACGTCACGACGCGCCGTGCCCCTCCCCCAGGGGGGTTCCTCTGCGCTGCCGCCGCCCCCAGCAGCGCAGAGGCTAGCAACGCCACTGCACTACCCAAAGGAGTCTCAAAGCGGCTAACATTCTCCTTTCCTTTCCTCCCCCACAACAAACACTCTGTGAGATAAGTGGGGCTGAGAGACTTCACCCGGTTCCCCAGATTACGAGTTTACCGCTTTTAACCACTACACCACACTGGCTGGGGCTCATCAACCTGGGAAGGTGACTCACCTAGGAAAAGAAAAACTCGATTCTAAACCTCCACTGCCTTGTGGGACATCTTCAGGACAAGAAAAGACTCAGGAGTAAACCTGACACAAATCCAGAATGGAGTCCCTAAGATGGTTGATGGAGCCTTGTAGGCCTCCTTCAGGCCTTGTTGCCAAGCTGGTGCCAAAGTATTGCTCTGCTTTCCTTTGGACCACATTGATGAGGCCAAGGGTCAGCAGGGCAGGTCTTGCTTGTATGGGTGGCCCAAGACCTCCATATGCAGCGGTTTGACTTCACCCCTGGAGGCGCACTCCATTGTCTCTCAAGACGGACGGATGGCAACAACAACAATAAATAAATAAATGGAGGAGAACATGAGCGTTCCTCCACACTCACTCCTGCCTTGCCAGCAAGAACTCAACAGGACTTTCAGTTCCTTCCCCAGTAAGATTTGTTATTTATTTCTACCCTGCTTTTCAATGAATTTTCAAAAACTGCTTAAATGAAATATGTTGTTGTTTAGTCGTTTAGTTGTGTCCGACTCTTCATGACCCCATGGACCAGAGCACACCAGGCACTCCTGTCTTCCACTGCCTCCTGCAGTTTGGTCAGACTCATGTTAGTAGCTTCGAGAACACTGTCCAACCATCTCGTCCTCTGTCGTCCCCTTCTCCTTGTGCCCTCCATCTTTCCCAACATCAGGGTCTTTTCCAGGGAGTCTTCTCTTCTCATGAGGTGGCCAAAGTATTGGAGCCTCAGCTTCAGGATCTGTCCTTCCAGTGAGCACTCAGGGCTGATTTCCTTCAGAATGGATAGGTTTGATCTTCTTGCAGTCCATGGGACTCTCAAGAGTCTCCTCCAGCACCATAATTCAAAAGCATCAATTCTTCGGCAATCAGCCTTCTTTACAGTGGTACCTCTGGTTATGTACTTAATTCGTTCCGGAGGTCCGTTCTTAACCTGAAACTGTTCTTAACCTGAAGCACCACTTTAGCTAATGGGACCTCCTGCTGCCGCTGCGCCACCAGAGCACGATTTCTGTTCTTATCCTGAAGCAAAGTTCTTAACCTGAAGCGTTATTTCTGGGTTAGCGGAGTCTGTAACCTGAAGCGTATGTAACCTGAAGCGTATGTAACCTGAGGTACCACTGTATAGCCAATAAAATACATTTTTTTAAAATTTGAATTAGCTGCTTGCCAAAAATATTGTGTATGTTGTTGGCAAGGGGTGAACAGAGTGGGGGAAGCCAGTATGATATACTCCAGATATTGTGGACTTTAGCTCCCATCAGTCCTAACCAAGGATGATGGGAATTGTAGTCCAACAAAGCCTGGAAGATGACATGTCAGCAACTGCCTGGCTGCTCGCGAGGAGAGGGAGAGGGGAGGCCCTACTTGGGAGGAGAGCCGGGGCAAGGATATTCCTTGGGAGGAGCAAGGGGAGAGAGGTCCTCCTCTCGAGGAGGAGAGGGACAGGAGGACTACTCGAGGGGAAGGGCTGGTTGGAGGTTCTGCTCAGGAGGAGGGCAGGGAAAGAAGTCCTCCTCAGGAGGAGAACTGGGAGAGCAGCTTTTCGCGTGAGGAGGGCTCTCTACATACAGGGAACCCCGACCGCTTCTGTCGATGGACTCCTCCTCCTCCTCTAGCCTTTCGCCTGAGCTCTCTCCAAGGGAGGGGGAGCTGCAGAGGCTTGGAGACTCTGGGCAAAGACCCAGCACTGCCAGCCAGAGAGGAGTTGAAGGAGAACTGCCGCTTCCAGCGCCAGCACAGCATCGGGGGGGTCAAGCGGCACCGCAGACGTCGTTTTAGGGTGCCGAGACTTTGGTGTTGGGCGGGAAACCGGAGAGGGGCACTTCCGGATTCTGCAAGTGACTGAGCGGTCATGTTTTGAACTAGCTCTACACTGTAAATAGTAATGCACAATAAATAGTCTTAGCAACTGAAGGCTCTGTCGTTACTCATGAGCATCGCTTGGGAAGATCCTGACAGCGACGTTTGCATTAAAGGAAAGCAGGGCTTGGAAACGAGCGAGACAGGAACAAACCCCACCTGCTCCTTGGAGATAATATTGGAGACTTGGGTTTGTTTGAACTCTATGTTTGAACTCTAGGGGTGGCTCACCTGCCGCCTTCCAGGTATTGTTGGACTACAACTCCCATCATATAGCGGGCCACTCTCCGGGAATGATGGGAAATGGGGAGCCAACATTACTTGGAAATCTGCAAGTTAGCTCCCCCTGATGTGGAAGGAAGACCAAGAGAACTAAAGGAAGAAAGCTGTTAGCTTGGCACAGAGCTTTCGTAAACTGTAGCACAATAATTTAAAGGCCACGTTGAAGCAGCAGGAGCAGAAATATGGGCATCGTGGAGGAGAAAAACCTTCACAGAACCAAGAATAGCAGAAATGCCAGCATGTCTGAGGAATAATAGCATGAACTCGAAAGAGATGCAACAGGAAATTGAAATAGAGCAGGCAAGACAGGATATTTGGAGCAAAAGAAATCTAATAGACAGGACGGCTTCCAAACCTGGTTTCTCTCAAGGTTCATAATTTTAGAAGATGAAAGCTGAAAGCATCTGGCATTGCAGAATGAACCAGACAGCTGAAACCATGATGGGATTTTAAAAGGCAAAACATTTCCCCCCTCTTTCATTCCTGCATTGCGGGGAATTGAACCAGATGATTCTTGGGGTGCCTCCCAACTCTGCACTTCTATGATTTCTGAAGGGTGGTCTCTTCCTAAACATTGCTCGACATAGCTCCATCCTAAGCACATTTCTGCCAGAAGTAGCATCAAAAGACATAGTGGGACTCCCATCCTGGTAAACGTGGCAAGATCGGGGGCTGCCGTGTTGCTGCAATTTTGTTGTCGGCAAAATTAAATCACAGAGTTCTTTTGCGACGTTGGAACTGATTATGGCCGAATGCTGACATCTGAAAATAGTCCCATGTTTAAAAGATGGTAAAACGAATGGCCTGAACGTTCTCCCCTGCTGAGATCGCGGCAATACTGAAAACAGACCTGGCCTTCCTAGTGTAGTTGCGGCTTCCGTTGTCCTTCCCTTTCCTTGCCAGGCAGAATGATTTATCCCTCTCCCCCTGCGAGAGAGCTTTGAACCTTTGTCACACCACAGAGTTCCCTTGACAAATTTGAGACTGAGTGATGGTCGGCCATAGTAGCCAGATCCAAAGATGCTTTTTTAAAAAAGCAGTTAGATAATTGCCTCTTTAAGTGGCCCTGGGAAGACTCCCTCACAGGGGGAAGCGTTCACCACCCTGCAGAGCCCATTGCCCAGCCCTTCTCGGCTCGCTTTTATGAGGCAGGATGGGCAAGGAGACAGGTTTCACTCGTCCAAGCAGCCAGTCCACATCCTCGGAGGCAGTTGTATGAATCTTTGCTCTTCACAAAAAACACCTCAAGGCCAAAGGACCAAACCATGTGAGATACCACAAATCCATGGCTGTCTCTTCCACAAATTAAAAAATTACTGTATCTTTTGCTCCATAAGACGCACTTTTTTCCTCCTAAAAAGAGATGGGAATTTCAGTCTGTGCCCGATGAGCCTCTGTTAATTCCCTGTCTTAGCATCACTTGCAGAAGTGGCTGCTTATTACACAGAAAATGCCTTAATAACTTTGAAAGGCACCTTTGTAATTCCTTTAAACAAGGTATTTGGCTTTCTCCTCCCAATTAAGACCACTGAGGAGACAGATTTGTGTATGAGATGCAGCCCAAGGCTTACGCAATATGGATTATACAGTGGACTGCAAAAAGATCAAACTTATCCATCCTTAAAGAAATCAGCCCTGAGTGCTCACTGGAAGGACAGATCCTGAAGTTGAGGCTCCAGTACTTTGGCCACCTCATGAGAAGAGAAGACTCCCTGGAAAAGACCCTGATGTTGGGAAAGATGGAGGGCACAAGGAGAAGGGGACGACAGAGGATGAGATGGTTGGACAGTGTTCTCGAAGCGACTGGCATGAGTTTGGCCAAACTGCGGGAGGCAGTGGAGGATAGGGGTGCCTGGCGTGCTCTGGTCCATGGGATCACGAAGAGTTGGACACGACTGAACGACTGAACGACAACAACCTCTGGTTACAAACTTACTGTCATTCGTTCCGGAGGTCCGTTCTTAAGCTGAAACCGTTCTTATCCTGAGGCGCTCTTTTGCTAATGGGGCCTCCGGCATGTGATTTCCGTTCGCATCCTGGGGCAAAGTTTGCAACCAGGAGCAGCTACGTCTGGGTTAGCGGAGCTTGTAACCCGAAGCATTTGTAGCCAGAAGCGTTTGTAACCAGAGGTACCAGTGTATTGAAATTATCCTCTCCGAACACTCTTAGTATTGTAGTCATAAAGATCAGCATGGAAACAGCACCACCTGCAGGAAGGAAGGCAGCATATGCAATTCTAGAAATGGTACACTTGGTTTGGCTCCTCTGTGACTCAGTTTGTTGCTAGACACGGGCAGCAGGAAAGGCTGGGATTTTGGGAGGCTGAGAAGGGAGCATTTGGAATAGGGTCAGGTCCTTCTGTTTGAAATCTAAGATGAATGTAAAGGCCTGATCCCTCCACTGCACCCTAGCTAAGAATTCTCAAAACTTACAATTAAAAAAAATCCAGTAGCACCTTGTTTTTGTTGTTCAGTCGTTCAGTCGTGTCCGACTCTTCGTGACCCCATGGACCAGAGCACACCAGGCACTCCTGTCTTCCACTGCCTCCCGCAGTTTGGTCAGACTCATGTTGGTAGCTTCGAGAACACTGTCCAACCATCTCATCCTCTGTCGTCCCCTTCTCCTTGTGCCCTCCATCTTTCCCAACATCAGGGTCTTTTCTAGGGAGTCTTCTCTTCTCATGAGGTGGCCAAAGTACTGGAGCCTCAGCTTCAGGATCTGTCCTTCCAGTGAGCACTCAGGCCTGATTTCCTTCAGAATGGATAAGTTTGATCTTTTTGCAGCCCATGGGACTCTCAGGAGTCTCCTCCAGCACCATAATTCTTCGGCAATCAGTCTTCTTTATGGTCCTCTTCTTTGTTCTTGGTATAAGCTTTCGTGTGCGTGCACTTATACCAAGAACAAACTTAGTTTGTCTCTAAGGTGCTACTGGACCATTTTCTTATATATTTCGACTGTGTCAGACCAACACGGCTACCTAGCTGAATCTAATTCTCAAAACTGCTCAGGGTGCTTATTCCAAACGGATTTCGAGAGTCCAACATGCAAGGCTCAGAGAACTCCTAGAAGCATGCTGAATGGGGGGGGGCTTATTATTATTATTATTATTATTATTATTATTATTATTACCACACCTTTTCCCCTGACCAGGACTCAAGGTGACTTACAGCTAAAAATAAAAACAGAACAATTTCGTTTTTTAAAACCCAAGCCAGCCTCAAAGAACCATTCAGGTGGCCAAACACAGTCTTAGGCAAAATGAGCCATCCCGGTTTGTTTTGTCCATTTGTTGTTTATTTAAAAGGCACAATGACCTGAACAATTCTATCTTTGATTATTGATTCTAAGATATATGCATTGCACAGTGGCACTGTCCATTTCAACACACCGTTCAAATTAGGGCTCTGGTTTTACTTTGGTAAAGCAGGTATATCGTATCCCTGCTATGATATACACAAATGTATAAATGCACTAAATATAAACAACTGTCTCTGGTATATAACAGGTCTTCAGTCCTCCAAGGCCCCAGGCCCAAATGTCCATGGCTGGTGTCGCTTGCAGAACTATAACCAGAAAGAAAATAAAAATAAAATAAATATATCTAAGGTGCATTTCAGGGATGGATACTTCCAGAAGCTAAAACAATAACTTCCATAATGGGAATAAATGCAGAGCTCTATGCAGGAAAGAGAGGGAGTTCTTCTTCACCTATTACATGATTAACTTATGGAACCCACTGCCACAAGATGTGACATCACTGGCGTAAAGGTAAAGAGACCCCTTACCATTAGGTCCAGGCGCATGGGCGTACCCAGCGAGGGGCAGGGGGGGGCAGCTGCCCTCCCAAAGCAAAAAAAATTAAATGGTTATAAAGTGATGAAATGAAACAAAATTAGGTAGGGCGATGGCGAATAATCAGTTGTTTACCACACTGAAATGGTGTAAAAACCGAGAAGTATCTAGAGCCACCTAGCGACTGGTAGAGGAATCTATGTCAGCCAGCCAGTGGGATTCAAGGGAGGGAGAGGTCTCTAGCGGGCTCTAGCAGAGAGAAGAGGGAATCTTCTAGAGGGGTCTAGTGAGTTCCGCATCACTATATAAACTGAGCCGCCCGCCGCTAGTTGATCAGTATTTTAGTTGAATGCAAGGCGTTAGTTAGCATTCACTGTTGGTGTTTACTAAGTGTTTCTTTGAAACAACCAATTTCGAATTTATTCCGGTTTATTAGTTTACCTTCTTATTTACATTTGGAAGACATCGAGGCTGCCTAAATGCATATAAGAAACTGGTTGCAAAAAGGTAAGTTAAGTAATTTCTGTAGAAAATTAAATTTTAAATTAAAACACGGCTACTGTTGAACGATCTTTCAGTACCCTTCGAAGGGTAAAGACCTGGCTCAGAAGTACAATGGGAGAGGACAGACTGACTGGGTTGTGTTTGATGAGCGTCCATCGGAAATTCTTCAAGGAAAATCAGGACTGGATTGAAACGAAAGTTTTGAACAAGTTTTCTTCAAACCCAAGAAAAATGATATTAGTATAAGACATGTAACTAGAATAAAAAATTGAAAAAATTCAAGCAAATAATAACTACCGTAATAAAGCACTGCTATAATTATATATAATTTTCTTAAAATTTTGGTTTCATTCGCCTTTTCCGTGCTGAAATGTCACAACCTGAATGACTATGGCTTGCCCCCCCCCTCTATTTTTGATCCTGGGTACACCCCTGACCAGGCGTAGAGGGCTTCAATACAGTATTTGACAAATTGGTGCTAGCTAAATAGAGCCAGGGAATGATGAATCCGTCTCTTTCTGTGTCACTTTAGCATATGGAATAGATGGGCATTTGTTCGAACCAGCAAAGCATAAATGCTTAAATATATAAATGCTGTATCTCCTCACAATCAAATCCAACAGACTGAAGTGTCAAGAACTGCTGAGACCTCTTTTGATCCAGCAATAGTTTAAATGATCTTAGTACAGCTGGATTATTTCCAGGTAAGAAATCCTCATTATATTCTGTGCACGTTCCACTACAAAATTCTCCTATTCAAGCTTCACTTGGATGCAGAGATGGATGGATCTGTCCACTTCTGTTTCTTTCCATTTCCAATTTTTCCAGCCTTAAGTGCTGTATTTTGCATGTTACTTTCACTGATATGTGCATTTTTAGATGCAGTTTCACAGATTCCACCTCCCCCCCCCCCCATTTTATTGTTTGGAGAACTGCATTGCAAAATTTGGAGACGTGCGGATTTCAAAGGCTAACTGAATTTCAGTTCATATAGTGCAAACTGGGCTGTGTGCGGTGATTTGACGTTCTGACTTCGGGACTTCAAAGCACCCAATCACATTATTGTGGTGCCAGATGACTGACAGGTGGATAGCCCTGCCCAACCTACAGAGCCAAAAAAAGGTTTCCCACCCCGATCTACAATATCACAACTGTTTTACCACTTCTAGAATTCTTTGCGTGATTTAGGGTTGGCACAGAGAGAAAGCAGGGCTCTTGTGTCTTTAAACAGGCAGAAATTCGACACATTAGCCTTTTTCTAGTATGGAAATAATTATAGGAAAAGCTTCTCCTGGTGACACTCTGTCCAATGTTTTATTACTTGGTTGTGGCCACTGATTAGTTGGGAGGTAGCCGTACACCCTGCTTGCAAAAGAGGACATAAATTTGCACAAGACACAAAGAACACGAGAATTTTATGCAAGTTTGTGCCCTCTTTTGTAGGTAGAGCAGATAGCCAAATCCACACAACCATAGACTGGACCCCCACATTTGATTATTGTTGGCAATGGCACCCCTGATACCGCGGGGTCCAGTTTAGAACATACCATAATAACTATTGCTGTACACTTTCAAGGTGCTGTGTTCACTGCTATTGGTGTTTGAGAGGGCATCTGGTGAGTGAAATGGGATACGGGCTTGACTGTTGAGCAGAAAGATGACACGGGGTTCCGAGTCTTCCAGTTCAGCTTCTTCAAGAAAATATTGTAGTTGTCCATGTATTCTGATACCCAGGGGTTCCTGTATTGGGAGGAGGAAGGAGAGAGGAGAGAGAAAGAGAGAGGGAGAGTCATGGCAGGATAAAATGGGGGGTGCCCTCTTAAATTTAGAAGCCATGTGCCAAAGTAAGATAACTCTGAAGCCTTCTGATCAGTTGCACTGTTGCTCGTGATTGACTTATGGTTTGTGTGTGTGGTTTGGGAGTTGCACGGTCAGGGAAAGAACAATGCTTTCCAGGGTTGTAAAGACGGCGGAGAGAATAATTGGGTGCCCTCTTCCCACCTTGGATCAAATCTATGCCTGCAGGTGCCATAAGAAAACTGCAGAGATAGTGCAGGATAGTGCACACCCCGGAAACGATCTCTTTCAGCTTTTGCCTTCTGGAAGAAGGTACAGGGTTATAAAGATCAGGACTAGCCGCCTGAGAAACAGTTTCTATCCAAAAGCGATTTTGGTTTTAAACGCAGTGTAAGGCAGTCTCCCGAGGGATGCAGGTAGCGCTGTGGGTTAAACCACAGAGCCTAGGGCTTGCTGATCAGAAGGTCGGCGGTTCAAATCCCTGCGATGGGGTGAGCTCCCGTTGCTCAGTCCCAGCTCCTGCCCACCTAGCAGTTCGAAAGCACGTCAAAGTGCAAGTAGATAAATAGGTACCGCTCCGGCGGGAAGGTAAACGGCATTTCCGTGCGCTGCTCTGGTTCGCCAGAAGTGGCTTTGTCATGCTGGCCACATGACCCGGAAGCTGTACGTCGGTTCCCTCGGCCAGTAACACAAGGTGAGCGCCGCAACTCCAGAGTCAGACACGAATGGACCTAATGGTCAGGGGTCCCTTTACCTTTAAGGCAGTCTCTAAGGGAGTATCTGTATTTAGTTGTGGGGCATCAGAGTTTTTAGGGGGCTAACCAGGTAGGGTATTAAAGTTTAGGAGGTTAATTATGCATAGGCGGGATGGGGAATGAGTCGACAGGCATTTTCAGGATAGTAGGCTTGTCGGTTTTTGCATGTCTGATGTAGATTTTTCAGTTTCGTTGTTCTGTATGGGACAATGACAATAAAGATTATCGTATTGTATCATATCGTATCATGGGAATCCCATTGCATGAATAAAAAAGGACCCAGCACCTGCAACTTCTGGAAATGAGCTATTTAATTTCTGCAGCCTTTTGGTGGAGTCTTAAGGCCAAATTGATGAACTAGTTCTGACGGATTCTGGCAACACGGTGTTGAGAACGCCTCTTTCAGAAATACGGTGTAAGCCCCTGCGGGTGCAATGATTTGAGTTTGGAAGGAGAAACGGCCACCATTCGTTATGCAGTGGTTTGAAGAATTTACTGCATTTTAAAGGACAGCGGTACCTCGGTTCTCAAACGTATTCCGTTCCGGAAGACCATTTGACTTCCGAAACGTTCGAAAACCGAGGCCCAAAGGGCTGGCTGCAGGTTCTATTGAGAAAATCAAAAAACACGCAGCAGAAGCCGTTCGACTTTTGAGGCGCGTTTGAAAATGGAAGCATTTAATTCCAGGTTTTCGGTGAAACGTTTGGCTTCCGAGATGCTAAAAAACCAAGGTACCACTGTCCTTTAAAATGCAGAAAAATGCAGAGTGTAAATGTTACTGTTCTGTTGCTTCCCTTGGTGCCCCTCTCCCATAAAGTAAATACAAAGCAAAGACTCTTACTCAGTGTAGTAGCCATCGTCAAAGACAAGATTGGAGAAATTCCTATTTGCGCTACAAAATCCACTTCGGAGTCTGGGCCAGGGTAAGTAATCTCTTTGGTAAGTACTTGGTTCGGTCCTGGGATAAACTTCTGTGAAAAGAGAGAATTTTCTGTGGAGTTTGCACAGTTTGTATGTCTTCTGCTGCCACTAGGAGTTTTATACATCATCTTGTATTTCTTTGGGAATATTTACCAAAATATCCTCAAGTGGTTGTGTGTGTTTAATTTAACTCAACTGACCTGGCTGAAACACAGTAGATCCGATGTGTGATTTCTTAATTTCACGAAGTTGCATTTGAGTAGCTCGCTGCGTTTCCAAGAGAAACTGTTGATAGTCACTCCAATTCTGGCCCTGTTCTGGGCAGATGCAAGGAGACTGTTCCTGACCTGGAGAAGGGGCAAGTCAACATTTGTAAGACAGGCACTGCAAAATTAGTTGTTGTTCACTCATGCCAAAAAGGCAGACTATATTGCATGTTAGTCCCCAAATAATCAGTTATACTCAGAGGAAAGGTTTAGCTTCCCAGGAGGACTTCATTTCTATGGACTCAGCTACATTATTCAAAAAAACAACGCTTTGAATGCGTTATAAACATGCGACACCAGATGGCGCCAGAGAGCAAACAATTTTTCTATGCGATTTATACATAGGTTTCCCTCCTTTTGTTACAGCAATTTAATTTCTTACTTATTTATAGTATTTTTTCCCTGTGTAGATCCACCCTATATATCTCACTTACCCTATCCTTCTTGCAAGAAACATATTTAAACTATGGAATTCGCTACTACAGTAGTACCTCTGGTTATGAACTTAATTCGTTCCATTCTTAACCTGAAACCGTTCTTAACCTGAGGTACCACTTTAGCTAATGGGGCCTCCCGCTGCCGCCACCACACGATTTCTGTTCTCATCCTGAGGTAAAGTTCTTAACCCGAGGTACTACTTCCGGGTTAGCGGAGTATGTAACCCAAAGTGTTTGGAACCTGAGGTACCACTGTATAAGATAGGGTTACCAGACGTCCCCGTTTCCCGGGGACAGTCCTCGGATTTACGAATAAGTCCCCAGACGAATTGCACCCCCGGAATGTCTCCGGATTTCATCTAATGTCTGGAAACAATGCCTTATGAGGAACGGCTTAGGGAGCTGGGTATGTTTAGCCTGGAGAAGAGAAGGTTAAGGGGTGATATGATAGCCATGTTCAAATATATAAAAGGATGTCATATAGAGGAGGGTGAAAGGTTGTTTTCTGCTGCTCCAGAGAAGCGGACACGGGGCAATGGATTCAAACTACAAGAAAGAAGATTCCACCTAAACATTAGGAAGAACTTCCTGACAGTAAGAGCTGTTCGACAGTGGAATTTGCTGCCAAGGAGTGTGGTGGAGTCTCCTTCTTTGGAGGTCTTTAAGCGGAGGCTTGACAGCCATCTGTCAGGAATGCTTTGATGGTGTTTCCTGCTTGGCAGGGGGTTGGACTGGATGGACCCTTGTGGTCTCTTCCAACTCTATGATTCTATGATTCAAGTAGGAATGGGATTGGGGCTGCTCCAATGGGAACGGAGGCATCACGCTGGCTGAGTGATTCACCACCACTGCTCTCGGCCCTCCTTCTTCGCCTTCCATGCCTGACCCACCGCACACCGCTCTCCCACCACCGCCACCACCAAATAACCAACAATTCAGGGGCTGCCCAGGCTCATGGAGAAAGGAGATAGATGCCTCGGAAGAAGGGGAAATGTGGTGGTTGAGGTCAAGGTAGCGGCCAGCCCTCTGCCACTGCCATCGCTGCAGCATCAACATCCCGAATGTGTAGTATTTATTTGTTTGTTTGTTTAAAGTGTCCCCAGATTCATTGGGAAAAAAATCTGGTAACCTTAGCATAGCTGTCAACTTTTCCCTTTTCTTGCGAGGAATCCTATTCGGAATAAGGGAATTTCTCTTTTAAAAAAGGGGGAAAGTTGACAGCCATGAACCTTAGTATAAGATGTATGCACGGCTACCAACTTCGACAAGCTGAAAACAGAATTAAGACAAATTTATGGAGGCTATAAATGGCCAAATATATTGTGTTGATTCCCCCCCCTTAACAATTAAAATTATTATTATTATTTAATTTAAAAAGGTTTTCCTTAAAAATATGAAGCGGTATAGAAATGAAATGAATAATATAATACATAATGATATTGTTCTCCCAGAGACTGGGTGATATTTCTAGACAAGAGGACATAGCCCTTGTGAAACCAGGGATGTTCCTGGGGGAGCAGATTTATCAGGTTACACCAGCTCCTTATCTCGCGGAAATCCACTATGTGGAATACCATAGACTCCTCACAGCGGCTAGATTAAATGTCCTCGAATCTGTGGTATTGTGGGAAAGATAAAGGGGAGTCCCATACGCCCAGAGAACTTGTCATTGTGCCCTGGGAGAGGTGGAGTCCACTGAGCTGCCCTTTCTATACAGATTTCAGGCAAAATCTTATAGCCCCACTCTTATCTCAACTTAGCTCTCTATCCAGAGAAAGACAGGTTTTATATTTGTTGAATAATGTTACGGGGAAAACAGCTTCCTTGGTGGCCAAATTTCTTTTTCTAGCTCTTAAGCGTCGTAAGACTAAGATGGATTGCATTGACATGGGTTTATCTGTATAGCTTCATGTTAGTGCTGGCTATGTTTTATTCTAAAGTTCCTCTAGATGTTTTAATTCTGTATGGATAAATGTATCTTTTCTGACTGGCGGTCGAATAAAGAATGATGATGATGATAATGATGATATTGTCTCCAGTATTGCAGGCAGTCGCCGGAGATCATGAATGTGAGAATGCATGCTATAGTGCTCAGATTGTGCTTGGTGCCTTCACATAAGCAGCTTGCTGGCCACTGTGGGAACAGTCTAGATGTGGCCTTGGCTGGATCTCACAGTGATCTCTTTAAGTTTTTAAGACTCACATGGCAAACAACTGCAGGACTCTTTACCTGGTGGAATACATGCATCTGCCTGCTGAGCTAGTCTTTCCGCTTCCATCTTCTGTACTGCACTTTGCTGGGGAAGAAAGCGGCAGACATGTTGATCTTCTTGGACCTGCTGAAATGGTGGTGGAGCCGCTTGGTCTATGGTCAGCTTCCGGCCCATGTCCATAGGATAAGGTGGTTGAACTTCTTGGCAGGCAAGTGGCTCAACGTATTTCACAGGTTCAGTCTCAACAGGTGTATGGAACTCCTTGGCCTTCAGCTGGGCTTCCAGTTTCAGCATCTGCACAAAGAATTCACGCAAGTCGTGGATCTGGCTGGGTGGGAAGATTCATTAGAAACTTCCTGCAAACACAGTGCTCAGTGTCCACCATTTCTCTGGTGAAAATAGGCATGCCCTATATGACTGGGTTGCCCCAGCCACTCTGGGTGGCTTCCAACATCTATGAAAACATAACAAAACATTTAAAAGCTTCCCTATACAGTGGTACCTCAGTTTACAAACTTAATCCGTTCCTGAAGTCCATTCTTAAACCAAATCCGTTCTTAAACCGAGGCGCGCTTTTCCTAATGAGGCCTCCTGCCGCCGGTGGCCTCCCACCGTTCGGCTTCCATTTGTAGACTGAGGTAAAGTTCGCAAACCAGGACACTACTTCTGGTTTTGCAGAGTTCGTAAACCAAATAGTACGTAAACAGGACTGTTCGTAAACCAAGGTACCACTGTATAGGGCTGCCTTCAGATGTCTTCCAAACCCTCCAACATTTCTCTGATGAAAATAGGGACGTCCTAAGGAAAAGCAGGACATTCTGGGATCAAATCAGAAACGGGGACAACTTCTGCAAATCCAGGACTGTCATTGGAAAACACTTGGAGGGTCCATGTCAATAGTGATTGATTATATAAGACATCAGTTTTGGGTACTGAAAAATATTATTGAGCAGGGTGAGCAGTCTGTGGCTCTCCAGATATTTGGCTCCCATCATCGCTAGGAGGTATGCCCAATGATCAGGGAGGGTAATAGTCCAGCCCCCTGCTATTTGGCCAATCAGCTAGAGATACAGGATCTCTAAAATTCAGAAAAGCCTGGCTAAAATGCTACAGGTTGTGATTGAAAAGGCACACAGAGAGAAAGTAGGCTGTTCAAGATGCTATGAAATTGTGTTTAATGAAGTCATCCATAGATCACTGAATGCACTTCAAGTCCGTACAGCTCTAGATCGGGGATCTGTATATTATTTTGTAGAATCCATTGGAAAACCAGTGAAAGGCAGGCAGCCATTCATATATATAATTCCAAATTTCTATATTGCTTTTGTTGTCAACCACCCTGAGATCTGTGGATGAAGGATGGCATACAAATTTAATAAAAACAATAAAAAGATACGTAGGTGTATAATTCTGATCTCAAAGATCTCTCTCTCTCTCTCTCTCTCTTTTTACAAATGTACATTAATAAAACATGCCTAAGGAGCATGTATTCCTTCAATCCAAAAGCTATTATTGTAAACCAGATGAACAAGGATATTTCTGTATTTTATGACCCACTATAATATACTATTTATTTCTAGGATCAAGCAGCACATACAATCTCAAATCCCATGTCCATTATAATTCATTTAAAATGCATATTATTAGGAATCCTGCCTTTCAAATGTTTTCATTTACTGTCTTGGTTTTTTTAAATTTTTTGCTTCTGCATCAATAATCCAAAGCGCGAGATATATTTCCAGTGTATTATATTGGCCTTGTTTTAATCGTGGAAGTTTAACATTTTGATGAAATTATTTTGCTGCTTGTTTTAATGTAAAATTGGCCCTGTTTGTATGACTGGTTTTACACCTGTAAACTGCTTATAAGCCATTTTATCAAGAAGGTTATATAAATATATAATCAACCACCAAGTAACAGTGACTTGGCTGGAATTGGCACAACACTGGTGATGATGATGATGATGATGATGATGATGATGATGATGATACAGTGGTACCCCAGGTTACATACTTAATTCGTTCTGGGTTGCAGTACATAACCCGAAAAGGACGTAACCTGAACAATTCATTCTGCACATGTGCAGAGCGGAAAACCCCCACCCCCGGAAAAACCCGCGGAAAACGCTCTGCGCATGTGCAAATCTGACGCGTATCGGGTTGCGCTTCCGGGTTAGCGGAGTTTGTAATCCGAAAAGTACGCAACCCGAAGCGTACATAACCCGAGGTACCACTGTAATAATAATAATAATAATAATAATAATAATAATAATAATAATAATATACCCTACCAATCTGGCTGGGTTTCCCCAGCCACTCTGGGCAGCTTACGGCATATATAAAAACAGTAAAACATAAAACATTAAAATCTAAATAAAGATTCAACTATTTACAACCTGCTATTTAAGGATCACATCCTAAGAGTTAATCTTCCACAACGCTTGTTTCTAATTCAGAGTTAGGTTGACCACATACCTCTTGATTTCATTCTCACTGTACTCTGAAGCGACAGTGGAATAAGGTATTTCTGTTAGCGTTGGCAAAAAAAATTATTATAGAGCGTAACCAGGGCCGGATTTAGGTTTGATGAGCCCTTAAGCTACTGAAGGTAATGGGGCCCTTTATATGTCCAGCTGTCCTTTGTCAACAACAAATTGTCACTGTTTTTTGTGTTGAATATATGCTATATGGTAATTTATGGACCTAATAGGTATCTAAAGCCATTTGCACATAACAAAATATGCATTTTATCAAAGTAATTGTTGAACTGAAATACAATTAAGAAGACGTGTATTAATAGTGAAATACAATTAAGAAGACGTATATTAGGGGGGGCAAGAGAGTGGGACCCTAAGCTATAGCTTGTTTAGCTTATAGGTAAATCTGGCACTGAGCGTAACAGACAACTTAGAGGGGTTGACTCTAAAACACCGTTCTCAGCTATTTGGTCGAATTTGTTTTGTGACTATAGGGAGCAGAAGTCCATCTTCCAAATCTCCACTGTCCATTGTGGACTGGTATTATACCTAAACATTTTTGGCCTTTAGCTTAAAATCTATCATGTTTTCTTATCCCATTCAACAAAGATTTTCAGCAATGTAAAAAGGTTCTTCCTCGTAGTTTCCTGGTGAGCTTGGTTGAGAATTAGTGAGGAACAGAATATTAGTTACCCCTTGAATAGTACAGTATATCTTAATTGCCGCAATGCCGTTTCAGTTTCCACTATTTAAAAAACAAGGAAAGGCAAGAATGAGAAGAAACCAGTACATTTTCTACGGGAAGAGAAGAAACTGACATGGCAACAGGGGAAAAAAGAAAGACAAAATTCAAGGCCACACAATGCTGAGGTGTGTGGAGCCCAGAAGGGAATCCAAATCACTTCCGTCCTAGTCACTGGATTGCTTATTTGAGAAGAAGAATAGGAGTTTGGATTTGATATTCCGCTTTATCACTACCTGAAGGAGTCTCAAAGCAGCTCACATTCTCCTTTCCCTTCCTCCCCCACAACAAACACTCTGTGAGGTGAGTGGGGCTGAGAGACTTCAGAGAAGTGTGACTAGCCCAAGGTCACCCAGCAGCTGCATGTGGAGGAGCGGAGACGCGAACCCGGTTCACCAGATTACGAGTCCACCGCTCTTAACCACTGCACCACACTGGCTCTCCGGTGTGAGGAGCTGGTGCAGGCAGATCGCCCCATTCCTTTGCCGACCTACACAACGCTGAAAATGCAATGGATTTCCAATGGCATCTGGGTGCTCTGAGTGAAGAATGGACTGTGGTCATTCCATAGAGAAGGGCTGAAGTGGAAGCAACTCTAGATATCATAATAAGGAGATGGACTTGTTTCTACTTTCCCATTTTGCTGGACACCTTCCTCGCTGCTTATATAGAGAATGTTCTTCCTGCTGCTGCTGCTGCTGCTGCTGCCCTGAGAAAGGGCTGTTCAAACTTGAAATGGACCAGAATCAGGGGTCAGCAAACTTTTTCAGCAGGGGGCCTGTCCACTGTCCCTCAGACCTTGTGGGGGGGCAGGACTATATTTTGAAAAAAATATATGAACGAATTCCTATGCCCCACAAATAACCCAGAGATGCATTTTAAATAAAAGGACACATTCTACTCATGTAAAAACACGCTGATTCCCGGACCGTCCGTGGGCCAGATTTAGAAGGCGATTGGGCCGGATCCAGCCCCTGGGCCTTAGTTTGCCTACCCATGGACCAGGTGCTTTTATTGAGGGTCATTTGACTCATTTGGGTTTTCCCTCTTTATGAGACAGGGAGCAACGCTTCAAGTGGCTGTACAAACCCATTGTATGTTCTTAGCAGCAGTGGCATAGCAAGGGGCAGGGCGCCCTGGGTTCCAGGGGAGGGGGGTGACACTCCCTGGCCCCTCCCGCCACTCCCCTGCTGCCCGGCACCCTGTCCGTGCTGCTCCCGCGGCGACCGAGCAAACCGCCGAGCGTCCTGTAATGCAGCACAGATGGGGCAGCCCACAAGCCACTGCCCATGTGGTCGGTGCGGGAGCAGTGGCACTGGGCCGGATGGACCGCACATGCGTGGCATTTCTGTGCCTGCGCAGCCCGCTCCTGAAGTGCGTTCTGACGCCGTGACGCCCCGCCCCCAGGGGGGTGCCTCTGCGCCGCCGCCCTGGGTGGCGCGGAGGCTTCCTCCGCCACTGCTTAGGAGAAAAGGTTGGCTGTGAGGAAAGACCTTCACATGAAAACGGTTGAGAAGAACGTTGCCTACCTGTGAGGCATCCATTGTTGGCACCTGGTAGTGATAGTCGTCATAGTGTATGTAGTCCTTAGTGTACAAGGTGTTGTACATATCCTTGTTCACAGGTGGCTGAGCATTGGGAGAGAAGGGGGGAGAAAGGGATCGTTCAAATTATTACGGTTTCCATTGTCAGGGCGCTCACTAAAGCTGCAGAATGGAGAGATGTTCTAAGTTCTTCCGTGACACACAAACTCTCCCCCCTAAACACTTTGCAAAGAGATAGAATAGAATTTATTTCTGGGGTCAGTCTGAAAAGGTGTGTGTGTGTGTGTGTGTGTGTGTTATGGGCTGCCTATGCTGCACTTTCAGGAGGGACACGGGTGGCGCTGTGGTCTAAACCACAGAGACTAGGGCTTGCTGATCAGAAGGTCGGCGGTTCGAATCCCCGCGACGGGGTGAGCTCCCGTTGCTCGGTCCCTGCTCCTGCCCACCTAGCAGTTCGAAAGCACGTCAAAGTGCAAGTAGATAAATAGGTACTGCTCTGGCGGGAAGGTAAACGGCGTTTCTGTGCATTGCTCTGGTTCGCCAGAAGCGGCTCTGTCATGCTGGCCACATGACCTGGAAGCTGTCTGCGGACAAACACCGACTCCCTCAGCATATAGAATGAGATGAGCATGCCGCAACCCCAGAGTCGTCTGCCACTGGACCTAATGGTCAGGGGTACCTTTATGCTGCACTTTCAGAGAGTCAATGCAACGTGGGTACATCTGGAATAGGTATGGCATCAAAACAATTAATTCACAACTATTCTATTTCTGGATATACCCTACTGATTGGAAGCTGCAATTTAGGTATATCTATTTTGCTGCAGATTTTTAAATGCAAAAGCATTTCTTAAGAGCCCGCTGGATCAGGCCAATGGCCCATCTAGTCCAGCGTCCTGTTCTCACAGTGGCCAAGCAGATGCCTACGTTAAACCCACAAGCACGATCCGAGCACATGAGCCCTCTGCCCTCCTGCGGCATCTAGCAACTGGCATTCAAAAGCATGACAGCTCCCTCGGCCTGTAGAGCGAGATGAGCACCGCAACCCCAGAGTCGGACACGACTGGACCTAATGGTCAGGGCCCCCTTTACCTTTTTAAGGTGCTACTGGAAGGAATTCTTTTATTCGAGCATAAGATTACTGAGCCATTTCCCATTTGGTATTAACCTATCCCCCCTGCTATAGCATTGCGCTACCCTACCTCCTATAATCAAAAGCAGGGGGTTGATGTACAGGAGTGTGCAATGCAACAAGTGCAAGAAAGCAGCAATTTTGGTGAAATCTAAGGGGTGTGTGTGTGTGTGTCATTTTTTGCACGTGGGAAAAAATGTGAGAGTGCCTCCCCACTCCACCCCCCACCTTGGGCATCTGCAGCATCATGGCAAATTGGGTAGAAACAATCCATGAGAGTGATTCCCCTGTTTTAAATGTGCCTAGCAAGCATTTACCTTTAATCTCCCTAAAGTAGGTTTTGAAATTTCTGCATGTTTTAGCATCATAGAATCACAGAGTTGGAAGGGACCCCAAGAATCACTCCCTGCAATGCAGGAATATGCACCTGTCCCATATGGTCCTTGGCGCCACGGTCTGAAAACACCAATTTATGCCTTACCTTGGAAAGGGCAATTCTTTGCATTATGTCCGTCATGTTGCACTGGTTCTCTGGAACAAAGAAAAATGGCAACTGAGTCATTAAGGGATTTCCACCCACTGTTGTAAAATTTAAAAAAGGTAACGGCAAAGGACCCCTGACAGTTAAGTCCAGTCACTGACGACTCGGGTTGTGGCACTCATCTCGCCTTTCAGGCCAAGGGAACCGGCGTTTGTCTGCAGACAGTTTTTCCGGGTCATGTGGCCAGCATGTCTAAGATGCTTCTGGCAAACCAGAGCAGTGCATGGAAATGCCATTTATCTTCCCGCCGGAGCGGTGCCTATTTATCTACTTGCACTTTGACGGGCTTTTGAACTGCTAGGTGGGTAGAAGCTGGGACAGAGCAACGGGAGCTCACCCCGTCGCGGGGATTCGAACCACCGACCTTCCGATCAGCAAGCCCAAGAGGCTCAGTGGTTTAGACCAGTGTTCCCCAACCTTGGGCCTCCAGCTGTTTTTGGCCTACAACTCCCATCATCCCTGACCACTGGCCTTGCTAGCTAGGGATGATGGGAGCTGTAGTCCAAAAACAGCTGGAAGCCCAAGGTTGGGGAACACAGACCACAGCGCCACCCGCATCCCTTCTTGGTGTCTGCTACTCTCAACTGAAAAGCCCTTTCAGAATTCCTGCTGGGCCAAACATGTACACGCCTTCTGTGGCCAGGTGAGCTTTGGCACCACGAAGAATTTGACTAAGGTAGAGCGTACGGCTTCGGAAGTGATTGTGATGGGGAGTCAACACCAGTGACTTCGCACTATAGCAAAGAGGGTTTTGGGGACACTTCAGCACCTTGTTTGCTAGCCGGCCCTCACACACATTACCTCTGAGCTGGGGTCTTGACTGCTGCTGTTCTGGCATGGCGGTGGTATTGCTTGACCGGGCTTTGCTAGGCCAAGAGTATAAGGCTGGACTCTTTCTGGAGAGGCAGAAGAATGTTCACCCATTATGAGGTATTGGAGCTCTTAGCAGGTTGCAAAGCAACCTGATGCCACGGAAACAAAATGGCCCTGCCTCTTTCCTCCTCCATGTTTCCTCAGCATCCAGCCAGAAGAGACACAACCCAATGACAAAAGTCAAAAATTCTCCTCCTGGTAGTATTTGAAGGAATAGGCGAGGCTTAGTTTTGAGAGGCTTAGTTTTATGGTCTGAAGCTCAACATCAAAAAAACTAAGATCATGGCCACTGGTCCCATCACCTCCTGGCAAATAGAAGGGGAAGAAATGGAGGCAGTGAGAGATTTTACTTTCTTGGGCTCCATGATCACTGCAGATGGTGACAGCAGTCACGAAATTAAAAGACGCCTGCTTCTTGGGAGGAAAGCAATGACAAACCTAGACAGCATCTTAAAAAGCAGAGACATCACCTTGCCGACAAAGGTCTGTATAGTTAAAGCTATGGTTTTCCCAGTAGTAATGTATGGAAGTGAGAGCTGGACCATAAAGAAGGACTGATCGCCGAAGAATTGATGCTTTTGAATTATGGTGCTGGAGGAGACTCTTGAGAGTCCCATGGACTGCAAAAAGATCAAACTTATCCATCCTTAAAGAAATCAGCCCTGAGTGCTCACTGGAAGGGCAGATCCTGAAGTTGAGGCTCCAATACTTTGGCCACCTCATGAGAAGAGAAGACTCCCTGGAAAAGACCCTGATGTTGGGAAAGAGAGAAGAAGAGTTTGGATTTGATATCCCGCTTTATCACTACCCGAAGGAGTCTCAAAGCGGCTAACATTCTCCTTTCCCTTCCTCCCCCACAACAAACACTCTGTGAGGTGAGTGGGGCTGAGAGACTTCAGAGAAGTGTGACTAGCCCAAGGTCACCCAGCAGCTGCATGTGGAGGAGCGGAGACACGAACCCGGTTCCCCAGATTACGAGTCTACCGCTCTTAACCACTACACCACACTGGAGGGCACAAGGAGAAGGAGACGACAGAGGATGAGATGGGCGGACAGTGTTCTTGAAGCGACTGGCATTAGTTTGGCCAAACTGCGGGAGGCAGTGGAGGATAGGGGTGCCTGGTGTGTTCTGGTCCATGGGGTCACGAAGAGTCGGACACGACTGAACGACTGAACAACAACAAGTTTTGAGAAAGTTCGGATTTAAACGTATGTTTGGTATGTTACAAATGGTATGCTACAAAATACTTTCGGCATAGCTGAGGGCAGGGTGAGCCCAAGACATTTTGGCACCTGGAGCAAACCACAAAATGGCGCCCCACCCTCCACCTGGGAAGAAGGGTGAGGGAAGATCTCTCTCTCTCTCTCTCTCTCTCTCTCTGAGTTTCATATACTTTATTTAAGATGCAACAATAACAAGAAAAACCACATAGAATTATTTAACAATATCTTTTAAGTAAGAAAGGAGATATTGAATTTTAAGTTAAAAGCAGCATGATAAAGGATAGAAGAAATAAGTTTAGTTATAAGAATATTTGGTTATGATTTAGGTTATAATAGTAAGATTAAGATAATTGTGTTATTTTTAAGTAAAACTAAATTTTTTATAGAGTAAAGTTGTTAAGGAAATAGTATATTGATTTAAAACCGAAGGTGAAAAGGCGGGGGAAGTCAAGCGTCAAGATTCGAAAGTAGAAATTTTTTTTTTGTAAGGTATATAAATAAGAAGAAGAATCCTGACATTATGTGTATTTGTATTTGTTTTTGTATTTGTAGGTGTGGGGTCGGGTTTGTGTTATTTTATGAAAATGCTAATAAATTCTGTTTAAAAAAAAAGAATTATTTAACAATATCTTATCGATGGCTATATTTTTCAATAACATAATTTCTTGGATTTCTCTTGTAATGGAAGTGCACATTTAGGCAGATGCATCATTTCATCAGATTCGTGCTGTTAATGACCTTTTAAAAAACAACAACATCCCACGTAGAAGTCTCTCTTCTGCCTTGAACACGTAATCCTTTCTCTCTGACATTAGGAGTATGTTTATGCTCGATCTGTATGTGCCTACATGCACTTTTTAGAAGATGAATTCTAAAAGGGTTCTAGACGTTCATAAATGTAAATAGGAATAAACCGTTATAGATAAAACACTACCAAAGGAGAATCTGGCTGGCCGATATGGTTATTCATCTCTAACCAAAACTTCTCAGGACTCATTGGCCAATTTTTTTTTTTACAAAGTTACAATTTTAAGACATTCACCTGCAAAGTTCTTGCTCCATGCCGTTATTTGGCCAAGTAAAACTTGCCAATAGGGAGCTTTCTATTGGCTTAAGTGATAAAAGTTGGCTGAGATCCCTGAGCATCTTGAGTGGACTTTTGATGCTGAAGTCCATGCCGTGTATGAACAGCTTAAGAAAAACCACAGTAACCACGCCAGTTCATTACAATTACCCATTTTTAACAATAATCAACAAGTTATGGAACACCACATTAACTTACTCAGATTTTCATATTTACCGTAACTTTTGTCTCTTTAACTCTTTCTTAGCAGATCAAAAAGAAAAGAACCAAAAGAAAAGGGTATAGAGAAGAAGAAGAAAAAGAAGAAGAAAAGGAAAGGAAAGGGAGGCAAAAGAAAAAAGGGGGGGACAAGGGGGGAGGAAGGGATTAAAGGGAGAGTTTAAAAAGAGAGAAATAAAATAAACACATTTCACTTTGGATTAGACTCATTGTATTATTTTTTCACACACAGTTCCAGATTGTTGTATCGCTTTCTTTGTTTCCATCAGATACCAAAAACATTATATTTCTTGTTTTACGAGAATCGTTCTAGTTCTGCCAGGAGATGTTTATTATTAGTTTTCCAATTCTTTAGTTTTCCATTCTTTCTGAGGGCAAAAGGAGACCAGCAGAGCTTCCTGTTTCCGAAGGGGTCGTTGTAGAGGCAGCACTGGGTATGGCCAGGACCAGTGCTAGGGTTTCTTGCGCCCTAGTCAGACAACCTTCTGCCGCCCCCCGCCCCCCCCACCAAAGCCTGCTTTAGCGGGAGGTGGGGGTGGTGGAGAGGCAAGCAGCAGTTTCTCCGCTGTAGCAGAGAAGCTGCTGCTCGCCCGCCCCGCCCCCGCCCCCCACCAAAGCCTGCTTTAGCGGGAGCCGGGGGTGGTGTAGGGGGCAAGCAGCACCTCTCCGCTACAGCAGAGAAGCTGCTGCTAGCCCATCCGCCCCCCCGCCCAAGCCTGGCCATCGCCCCCTCCATTTTGGTGCCCTAGGCAATTACCTAGTACGCCTTAATGGACGCGCTGGCCCTCGGGACGGCTGCCATGAAGGCAGCATGCGTTCCTTGGAGGTCAGATCTGCTGCCCCTGTGGATCCTACAACTTGAGGTGATCGCTTCACCTTGCCTCATGGGTGGGCCAGCCCTGCCTGAGGGCTTGCTATGCCTAATAAAAATGTGGGCTTTTCTCTTGGAGATGTGTGTGTGTGTTGTTGTTGTTGTTGTTGTTGTTTAGTTGTTTCAGTCGTGTCCGACTCTTCGTGACCCCATGGACCAGAGCACGCCAGGCACCCCTATCCTCCACTGCCTCCCGCAGTTTGGCCAAACTCATGCTAGTCGCTTCGAGAACACTGTCCAACCATCTCATCCTCTGTCGTCCCCTTCTCCTTGTGCCCTCCATCTTTCCCAACATCAGGGTCTTTTCCAGGGAGTCTTCTCTTCTCATGAGGTGGCCAAAGTACTGGAGCCTCAACTTCAGGATCTGCCCTTCCAGTGAGCACTCAGGGCTGATTTCTTTAAGGATGGATAAGTTTGATCTTCTTGCAGTCCATGGGACTCTCAAGAGTCTCCTCCAGCACCATAATTCAAAAGCATCAATTCTTCGGCGATCAGTCTTCTTTATGGTCCAGCTCTCACTTCCATACATTACTACTGGGAAAACCATAGCTTTAACTATACGGACCTTTGTCGGCAAGGTGATGTCTCTGCTTTTTAAGATGCTGTCTAGGTTTGTCATTGCTTTCCTCCCAAGAAGCAGGCCCAAGAAAGTAAAATCTCTCACTGCCTCCATTTCTTCCCCTTCTATTTGCCAGGAGGTGATGGGACCAGTGGCCATGATCTTAGTTTTTTTTTTTATGTTGAGCTTCAGACCATATATATACTGTTTGGAACCCCCAAACATTTCAAGCTTGTAAAACAAATAATTTCTTTATGGCTTTATCAGAAGCTCACGTTGGGTGGCATTCAACTAAGTTTTACTCAGAGTAAACCCGTTAAAATTCTTAACCACATTAACGGGTCTACTCTGAGTAACATTTCCCCCCTGACTAATACCTGGAGTGTATTAGCTTTATCCTACACAATATATCCCATACTTTCAATCTTTAATTTGTGAAACTCCATGCTGTTTACTGGGAAGCAAATTTCACTGGTGCCAGCAGAACTTACTCCCAAGTGAAAATTCAGCACTGCGGAACTTCGATGAATGACATTTTGCAGTGTTCTTTACTTAATATCACTGTTCCAACAATAAAGTAGTATTTTTTTCTGACGTAAATTAAATCTGGGATCCTGCCGGTTGCCTAGGATAGCCCAAAACAACAGGAGAAAGATCTCAGATCACATTAAAGGGATTACAATCTACTTCCTTCCTAATCTGGCTAAGGCCCATGATGGGAAACCCCCAGGCCTGGGATTTAAGCGTTTGCTCAATTAATTAGGAACCAACCCCTTGCCGTAAACCAAAAACACCCTATAAGGAAGCAGGTTCTCTTCTTCCTGACCCCAAGAGTACTACTTAAATTCCCACGTCAACAAAACAGAATTTTCCTCCTTTCTTTGTAGAATTCCTTGAATACCAGTTGTTAAAATGGAAGATGTGATTGGTGTTAGGGACTCCAACCGAAAACTCCTCCAGGCAACCACAGCTAGATGTTTGGTAGAGGAGTTGCAGGAAGGAGGCCATATAAGGTGCCATCCGACCATCTTAGGGACTTGCCTCCAGATTTGTGTAGGATTTATTCCTCATCCTTTTCTTCTCCTGAAGATGTTCCACAAGGCAACGGAGGCTGGGGGTCAGAGTTTTCCTTCTCCTAGATGAGTTACCTTCTCAGGTGGACAAGCCCCATCTGCCCCTCACTTCCCTCTACAGCACATGCAGAAACCGATACATACAAACAAACACATTTCATATAACCTTGCATACAAATTGGCTTAAGTGGGTTAAACCACAGAGCCTAGGGCTTGCCGATTGGAAGGTCGGCAGTTCAAATCCCTGTGATGGAGTGAGCTCCTGTTGCTCGGTCCCTGCTCCTGCCAACCTAGCAGTTCGAAAGCACCAGTGCAAGTAGATAAATAGGTACCGCTCCGGTGGGAAGGTAAACGGCGTTTCCGTGCGCTGCTCTGGTTTGCCAGAAGCGGCTTAGTCATGCTGGCCACATGACCCGGAAGCTGTATGCCGGCTCCCTTGGCCAGTAAAGTGAGATGAGCGCCACAACCCCAGAGTCGTCCGTGACTGGACCTAATGGTCAGGGGTCCCTTTACCCTTTACCTTTACCCATTTCTGTGTAGAGCTGAACATCACCAGACAACAAAGTTGGGGGCACACAGCCCACAACGTACAACAAATACATAACTGCAAGTATGAAAGCTGTTGTAGTTATTATTTTAATATACGTTACCCGCCCTTTGTGTTAAGGTCCTAGTGCGGGTTACAACAATCTAAAATACGTCATTAAAACAGTTTACAAAGCTTACAATAGAAGGAAAAACACAATCACAGAAGTAGGGTGGGTCCACAAAAATGTGAAGAGGTACATCTTCAGCATCTGCTGAAAACTGAAGGGTGGCAGAATTCGCAAGAGGGTCCCCTTTTGCCCATCTTAACACCTGGTAGGGACTGACGGGCAGGAGCCAGTCTTTCAGACTGCTGCCTTCAGATGGCCCATATCTGCTGAAGAAGAGGAGAGCCAATAGCTCAACGTTGAGTTAGAAGTACCAAAGGCTGTTTGTACTTCACGCTTTGCATTTATCAAGTATCAGAACAATGGAAAGCACAGACAGGTTTGCTGAGCAAACTGGGTAGAATCCTGACTGCATATTTCCCCTTATCTCTGTGAGCAAAAGGGCTAGAGGTTGAGTAGTAATTATATATTACTCATCTCTCTCAAAATTGTAATAATAATAATAATAATAATAATAATAATAATAATAATAATAATAATAATTTATTTGTACCCCGCCCATCTGGCTGGGTCTCCCCAGCCACTCTGGGCGGCTTCCAACAAATGTTAAAATACATTAAAATATCACAGATTGAAAACTCCCCTTGTTCCGGATCCTTACCCTGCATTTTCAGCTTTTGACTTATTTTTCCCCCAGCCTGCGGATTTTTAAATGTCACACACACATACAAACACCTGGAGGTTGAAATAAAGAAGCCCAAATTGAAAATCTGGGAAAGGACCTGGGATATTTTTTGGAGAGCCTTAATCTGCAGCCTGTTCCCCAACCCGTGGCTACAACTCAAGTAACTTTGCCCAGGCATCCATCTTGTCCTCCCATACTATTTTTTTTTTAATTAAAAAACCAACATACTGCTTTTACTGCTGTTTCAGTTGCTGCAGTAGTAAAAAATGAGGACAAATATATTTGCTTTTTGAGACTGAAGACAACTTGAAGACATTAGAGGTGTTAAAAACCCTCTCCACCAACTTTCTGTAAACAAGTTTCCTTCCAGATGGAAATAATGGCTTGTTATCCTAATGTTTTTTTTAAAAATGCTGAAAGCTAAAAAAAGAGGGCAAGCAATACCCCTATTCTGAGCAATAAGACCATACAACACACGTAATCTGTGGAGTGATCTCTACTTGTGTTAACAGGGCACCCGGGGAGAAGAATCTGAGAAGAGAAAATCTGTTTAAGTGTTGACAGATTATTTGGGCAGTACGAGGTCAAACCCCGATTACGATTTAGTAACAGAAACTCTTAGGGATGCACTCAGTGTGATGGATCGTGTCCTTTTTTCTTTTTCTTTTTCACTGGCAAATGTATACAGGTGAAACTCGAAAAATTAGAATATCGTGGAAAAGTCCATTTATGTAAGCAATTGTTTTCATTAGCTACTGGAGTTTAATATATGAGATAGACTCATGACATGCAAAGCGAGATATGTCAAGCCTTTGCTTGTTATAATTGTGATGATTATGGCGTGCAGCTGATGAAAACCCCAAAGTTGAGATTGTTAATTTGGGGTTCTCATCAGCTGTACGCCATAATCATCACAATTATAACAAATAAAGGCTTGACATATCTCGCTTTGCATGTCATGAGTCTATCTCATATATTAGTTTCACCTTTTAAGTTGAATTACTGAAAGAAATGAACCTTTCCACAATATTCTATTTTTTCCAGTTTCACCTGTATGTTGTCTTTGTTTCTTAGTTTCAAGGGGTTAGTATGAGCATCGCTGAACTGAGCTGGTGGATTCTGAGCACTCTTAATGTTTGCTTAGTTAAAGCCCTGCTGGCTTGACAGCTTTCTCACACGTTTGCCCAGTTTGCAACATAAACCATGGCTTGCCAAGCAAGAATGCTGAATCGCTCCAGATTTTCTCCTCGCTTTGTCAGGCTGGAACCAGCAAACCATGGGTTGTGGTCTACCATGTTTAATTGTCTTTTACGACCGCTGGGTGGTGCCCGCGTGGGCGTGGTAATCCAGTCAGGGGAAAGGGGAGGCAGACTATGTTTAGGGGACCTTTTCTAGCCCATCCTCCTTTTCGGGGTGAGCAGAGTGGATCCTAAAAAGGGCTGCTCAGTCATGGATACAGCTGCCGAGCAGGGGCATAGCAAGGTAAATTGGTACCCGAATTTGTTTTATGTGTGTAGATCAGCGCACGCTGACCAACACACAGTCTTTGCAGTAAGGCTCTATTCAGATGGCATGAGCACTCACGACGACTGGTAGATTCTTATCGGCTGCGGCCTTCATGCGCCTTCACAGCCGTTGCAACATACCGCTTGTTCTCATCCGCCTTTTCTGCCATTGAGGACTTCTTAGATCTTTCTTTGTCTAGCTCCTTCCCTTTGACCTTACCACCTTGGGTGACCCTGCTGGGAGTATGAGAGTCCCAACGGCTTCGCTCACAAGGGTCATAGGAATGTGCAAGCCCACTCACCATGACAAGGTGATGATCCAGCGAGTGAGTGGTCTACCATGACATGGGAATCAGCACTCATGGTTTACTATTCTCCTAATTTAAATTTAAATTGTCCCAGGAAGTGTTGATCCAATTCTACAGAGGCATCATTGAAACTGTTCTCTGTAATTCTATAACAGCTTGGTACGGTACAGCCTCCAAGAGAGACAAGAAAAGGCTCCAACGAGCTGTAAGAATTGCAGAAAGGGTAATTGGTGTTAGCTTGCCTTCAATAGAGACAATTTATGCTACCCGAGTTAGGAAGAGAGCAGAGAGAATTGTAGCAGATCCTTTACATCCCGGTCATCATCTGCTTGATTTACTTCCATCTGGACGTCGCTACAGGACTTCATATACAAAATCGGCCAGGCACAAGAATAGTTTTTTCCCCTTGTGCCATTAAATTGTTAAATTCGTAGTTGTATAGCTGAAGGGGAGGTAAATTATGGGTGGGGTTTCTTTGCTTCTTTGTATTGTGAGAGGAACAGTGTCTGTATGTTTACATTGCAATGTAGCCGAAACAAATTCCAAGTATGTTGGAATAGTAAATTATTGTGCCAATAGTAAATTATTCCTATTCCTATAAACAGTGGCATTAAGCCAAGGTTTGTTCTTTATAGTTTATGGCTTGCTGTGTTGTACTAACAGGGCCGTTACACGATAGCAAGCTCCAGTTCGCCAGTGAAATTACACTCAGCTGGGTGCTACGACCAATCCCAATGAATGTATGTACATGAGACATGTGCCTGCAATGTACACTAAACATATTAGGCCTTGTACTCAGTCACAATACATTTTCTGGTGGTATGAGCATAGCTCACATTGCATTTTGTTTGTGGGTATATTTTCATACGCTGCAGTTTTGTGGCCACATGGCTAGAGGATATTTTAAATCCCCTTTTCATTGTATGTTTTGTCTCCATGCTTGGTGTTTTATTCATTATACAAATATATGTGTCTGCATGGTCACATATGCAGCATAGCTATTCTTTCACCGCCCAGCACTCAGGTTGTTGTAGCATGTGGTCTCATCCTGTCATCCTGCAGTCTTCTTGGTGGTTTCCAAACAGATCTTTTAGCAATCATTTATACTGTTTTTATGGTGTTCTTTCCCCCCTGTATATATATTTTGTGAACCATGTTGTATTGTATGAACTCACAGTATATAACTACTTTTACAAATAAAATAAAATAACATGCAGTTACCATGTGGTTATAAAATGTGAGTATGGGGGGTGGACACTAAGGAATATGCTTAAAAAACATAAAAAGCGAAGAGTCCTTGAACAATGGTTGGTTGTGTTCATAGCTCTTCCTTTTATTCATTAAATTTATACCCCATGCTTCCTCCAAAAAGAGCCTATTTCATGGTATTACTGGAACCACTTGTTTCCCTGTGTAGAAAGATCATTCATTCATTCATATAGAGTAGCCACTCTATCATGAAGGATATGAAAACAGGCAACACGTGGACCAATTAATGTAGGGCAAAATGTTTCTTTATAATGTCAAATAATATGCAGCGAAATTTCTTTATAATGTCAAATAATATGCAGCGAAGACAGCATTCCGGATAAGTACACTGTTTCGGTGTAATCTTCTTCAGTTCTTAACTTAATATGCATGCTCCTTACGTGGAGTAGTGGTCACAGCCGTATGGAAACTTTTTTGTATTTAACTCTATCATGAAGGCCTGGAAGGGATAACCAAATAACACAGAAGCCACTAACTCACGCACAGCAAACAGAATAATAATATTTCGTGAAATTTCAGCGGCAAACACTGTATAATTACTTGTTTATGTTTAATATTAATATCAAAGGTGTTATTTAAGAGTGATTGTAAAGCAAACATAAACGTTTATTTAGAAAAGCTACATGAAAAGTTTAAAAATATTTAATTCCGGGGGGGGGCCTTTTCACACCTATTAATGGCCTCTCTCCCCCCCCCCCATTATCTTGGAGAGGAAACATATTCTCTTGAAAACGTTTTCAGTCACTCAGTCTAAGGTAAACATACCTGTGGCCCAGTGCTTCATCGTATCAAATATCCAAGGCTTTGTTAAGAGTCTAAAGACTTGAGATATCCATTCCACCGCGGTTAACTTCTGAGGTGATGAAGGCTCAGAGATGTGATCTCACGTCGTCTCTCGGAAGACACGAGAAAGGATCTGGGATGCACAAAAAAAGCATGCACACCTAATTCAACATTGGCTTCTCTTTTATAGCACCCACCCACACACCTCATTCGTTCCACCTTTCTCCTTTTCTTCTGCTTCTTCTCCCCGAGCATCTTGGGAAACCTAGTCGTGATTTTTGTCCCTGCTTCAGGTGTTTTGTTTTCCAAGCAGAAATGTTCGGAGGATGGTGATAATGGAACAAACTTCACAAAGTAGACCTAACAGGATGCAACCGCAGCCACTTCCGGAATGGCTTATGAATCAATAGACACGGCACAAAAGGAGGAAAGTGGGTATTGGAAGGAAGGAGAAATGGGTATCAATGCAATATGGCTGGAGGCCGAAGTGCCTTGGTCAAGTGGATCGCAGCAAACAGAACAAATCAGACAAGCTGTATCTCTGCAGTCGTAATGGAAGATCAGTCTGCAGGGACTCTCTTATTTTATTGAGCAGAGCTCTTCAAGGGCAGAAACACAGAATCTACATAATTTTTCTCATCACCTGCTTCTGATGAAGAGATCTGCTTCCACCCCATTCATTTCAGCTCAGCCAGCCACAATTCAGTGCCCTGTGACTAGCTATGAGAAACTGGCTGGATTTACTAAAAAGTGGTTAGCTTACTTGATCAACACCATACTGATTAAAGCCAGAAAAAGGTAAAGGGACCCCTGACCATTAAGTCCAGTCGCAGACGACTCTGGGGTTGCGGCGCTCATCTCGCTTTACTGGCCAAGGGAGCCAGCGTACAGCTTCCAGGTCATGTGCCCAGCATGACTAAGCCACTTCTGGCAAACCAGAACAGCGCACAGAAATGCCATTTACCTTCCCGCTGGAGTGGTACCTATTTATCTACTTGCACTTTGATGTGCTTTCAAACTGCTAGGTTGGCAGGAGCTGGGATTGAGCAACGGGAGCTCACCCCATCACAGGGATTTGAACCGCCGACTTTCTGATTGGCAAGCCCTAGGCTCTGTGGTTTAGACCACAGCGCCACCCACATCCCAAGGCCACAAAAGCCCGCCTCTAATTCACTGTCCTTTTTGTGGGGGGCAAATGCGGTGATGCTTCCTGGGGGTAGAACTTTCTTGCAAAGGATTTGCAAAGGGCCTGCCTTTCAGTGACAGTAGTTGTGATTCCCCTGCTCCAAAGAATCTGTTTGTTATATATTGAGCCTGTAACTTATGCACATTTAACTTGCATGCATTCAGCGAAATAAATAAATAGGGGCAGAAAGGGGGTGGGCATCTGGGGGGGGAGAGTTTAGCAATCCCACCCACTATTGAACCCAATGCGTTTTGACTATACACAAGTTGGGCTTTGGGTGCGATCCCCAAAACATAACCCCCAGGTAAGTTGCAGGCTTACACCTGCAGGGGCATGGCGCCCAGTGGAGGGGCAGCCGCGGTGGCACCCCTCCGGGATCGTGGTGCCGGGGGCGGTGGGCTCCCCCTGTGCCCATCTTCCTCCGCCAGTGGCTATAACTTCATAAGATTGCTTCTGGCTAGTCACTGTCTCTTATCCCCAACCTCTTCATCCCCTGTATTTGAATAATAATGCTGGCCTCCTTTACAGGCCTGTTCTAAGAATTATTGAGATAAAGTATGAGAAGCACTCTATAATTATAAAGTGACATGGCAGTTATTAGGATTGTGACATCAAATAGAACTGGAACAGAGGTGTGTTACACAGCATGCAAATGTTTAGCAAATGGAGATTTATTTGACAGCTAGCTACCCTAAGGCAGCATATCAAATCATGATGATTGACCTCTTTTTACAGGAGAACTGAGGCATACATGTATCTGGGGCTATTTGCCCTACTCTGGTCCTATAGAGCAGTGGTGGCCAACTCCCAAGAGACTGTGATCTACTCACAGAGTTAAAAACTGGCAGTGATCTACCCCCTTTTTGGGGGTTCAGGTCAAAGTTGTTGAGTTTTTTCAGGGAGGAGGTAAAATGTTGAGCTTTTTTTAAGGGAAGCCACAGTTGTTCTTTGGGGGGGAACCAATGATCTACCTGTTGGACATGCCTGCTATAGAGGAAACCATGGGGAATGAAGTTGCTTAGTTGTTGCAGAACCCTGGAGAGCTCCTGGTGAGAAACAAGGCTGGAAGTGAACGGAGACCTTTTCAGTTTCTGACTGGAGACCATCTCCCCTTTTAGAAATCTAGAGTCTGTTAAAGGACCGAACTTCTGGAATGAAAACTGGCACTTCTCCTGCATTCCAGGACTTCACACCTGCTCTGTTGGGCCGATAATTTTTATTTACTTCATAAAATGTATATACCGTTTGATTGCAGAAAAAGCATCAAAGCAATTTACGAAAAAGATTAAGCAATAAAATTATCACAGTTTTTTTCCCTAACCATAATTTAAAACATACAGAATGTGAAAGCCACAACATAATGGTCTAAAGCAAACTGAAACTAATACAAACTTTATTTTGCAGTGGGATAAGACACTGTGGGGGGCAGCTGGTTTCTCGGGCCCAGGGGTGGTGGTGGAAGGCATGTGAGGGCCATGGTTTCAAATGTACAACTGTGGCATCTGGTTCAGTGGTCTCCTTGCCTGCCAGCTTGGTTCCGTGGTCCCTTGGTCAGTCGCCTTCATCTAGCCTATTACTGATACTGAATGCCAGGAACGTGGTGACACTGTAGCCTCTGACCCAGTGTCCTGGTCACTGCCGGACTGCGTCATGACATGGTTCCAGCAAACCTGTGGGAAGCAGGTAATAATTCAAGCATAATGTGGCGTCCCAGTTTTGCAGAGGAATGATTGGGTTGCGTTCATCCCTAGTTTCAAACCATCAGAGCAATTTTGTCAAAGACCCAAATCATAGAGCTGCGTTCATAGAGCTGCAGGTGGATTCCTGAATTTATATGCTGTGGCATCTCTGGAGTCTGCGAAAAGATAAGACAAGACACAGGTAGGAGGTTGTTAAGCAGAGGTTGTGTGGCCATTTGTCATGGATGCTTTTGTTGAGATTCTTGCATTGCAGGGGGTTGGACTAGATGACCATGGAGTCCCTTCCAACTCTACAGATCTATGATTCTATTACTCTATGATTCTAATGCTGCTACAGGACCAAGATGACATCCCCACCATCTGTTTTTCAGCCAGGAGCTGAACAAGGCAGTTTATTTGCCAAACCCAGGGCTGATACTGGTTTGAAATGGACCAGATAATTGGTCTCATCCAAGAGCGTCTAATGCAGGGATCAGCAACCTAAGGCCCATGGGCCACAAGTGGACCATGGGGGTCATTTGACTGGCCCAAAAGCCGCCCCTGAACCAAGCTGCCCGCTTGGCGAGTCCCTGCATGCGGTGCTAAATCGGCGCAGTGCGGCGCGGGGACTCGCTTCCGCGGCACCAAAAACCGCGTCTGCGCAGACGTCGGAAATCGCTCTCCGGCCCATGGAGGGATCTCAGTTGGAGTGAACCGGCCCAGGCGAGGTAAACCTTGCCGACCCCTGGTCTAATGTTTTGTGCAAGCACCTGCTCAAGCGCCTTGCCCAATAATTGTATATTTGCAACCAGCTAATAGTTCTTGTAACCTTTGGGGTCCAAGGAAGTTTATCATCCTCGTAGTCCAAGGAGCAAGTCTCAAACTGTTCCTTCGTGCTGTGAGGCACTTATTAACTTCTGGGACAGAAGCCTGCTTCTGTTGGGTGTTATAAAACTAAAAGGGGCCAGAGAAAGACCGCATCTCTCCAGTTACAGGTGGGTAGCCATGTTGGTCTGCCATAGTCAAAACAAAATAAATAATTCTTTCCAGTAGCACCTTAGAGACCAACTAAGTTTGTTCTTGGTATGAGCTTTCGTGTGCATGCACACTTCTTCAGATACACTGAAACAGAAGTCACCAGATCCTTAAATATAGTGAGGGAGTGGGGAGGGGTATTACTCAGAAGGGTGGTGGGAATGGGTGATCAGCTGATAGGTGTGGAAAACCTGTTAACGGCTGCAATTAGTCTTGCAGGGAAAGGCAAGGGGTGAGATGGCTAAAGATAGCTTTGTCATGTATAATGAGATAAGAATCCAATGTCTTTGTTCAGACCAGGTTTCTCCATGGTTTTAAGTTTGGTGATTAGTTGCAATTCAGCCACTTCTCTTTCCAGTCTCTCTCCAAGCGGCTTTGTCCACATCCTCAGGCAGCAGTCGCTGAACTTCATCTCGTAAAAATAAGACTAGATGGTGCCCTTGACTGAATTGCAAAACTAGAGGTTTCCAGGTTGAGAAGATTACAGCTCAGATACTTTCAATAACCCTGTTGTCGCATATCATCTATTATTGTGTTTGCCTGTCATACTGTTAATCCCTAGAAATGGATCGGTTTGTTTGCATTAGTGAAGCATTTAGCGAACCACTAACTATTGAATAGACCAGACATAATATTTTGCTTCAGCTCGGCATACTTTTGCCGTCCTCTATTGAAACCACTTGACTAGTTGCATACCATACTGCCTACCTCTAACCAAACCTCTTCAGATATTTGGTTCGAATAAATTCTCAAGAATTTTGAGGAAGTAGACTCCCGTGTGATTGCCTGCTCTGCGCTTTGTTTGTTGTGTGAACAAAAAATGACACCGTGGGGAAGGAAGAAATCCTTCTCAGGTTACCCTACAAACTGAAGGAGGCTTCTGAGAGGATTATAGGCCAAGAGGCACCCAAAGTACTGGGATGCTGTTACAGTGATATCAAAGGTAACCTGGCAAGTAACTGTCAACAGGTGAAGGGAGGAACAGGCCAAAGAAGAGCTATGCATCAGGATTAAATTCAGACTTATTTCAGCTGAAGGGATCCAGGGGGAGGGAATGCCAACTTGCTGCTTTATTTACAGTTTTGGTGAGGCAGCTGCTGAAAAGTTTAAAGGAAGACGGATGGGTCAAATTGGCCCAGAGTCATATACAGCAGTGTTTCACAACCCTTTTCTGACCGTGGCCCCCTTCCGACCTGGTTTCCCTCCTGTGCCCCCCATGGGTGTAGGCAGGGGGCAGCTGACCCCTCCCCAAATAAGTAAAAATCAATACAAATCTGCCCCCCCAACAAAAATCCATGCCCTCACCCCGTCCTACCAGTAGAAAGGTAGCTATTTAAATGTTTTGTTTGTAAATAGAACATGTATTATTAATATTTTTAATTATTCAAAATACAATTACGTACCTCGACTTACGAATTACTCGACATACGAATTTTTCGACTTACGAAAGAAAAAAGTGCCCGCACGCCTACGAATTTTTCGACAAAAAATTCCTGCAGCCAATCAGAAGCCAATCAGAAGCTGCGCTTTGGAAGTCGAACGTTTTGGGAGTCGAATGGATTTCCAGAACGGATTCTGTTCGACTTCCAAGGTACAACTGTATTGGAAGATCTGGGGCGGATTAAAGAAAGTGCTTCTTCACTCAGTACACAGTTAAACTCACTCCCATAGAAGGCAGTGATGACTAGAGATGTAAAATTTCCGGAAATTTTGAAGCCATGGGGGGGAAATGCCCCCCCGTTCTTTTCTGGAAAAAATGGAAATTTTGGAAACATGGGGGGGGGGAGTTCAGTGTGGAGTAGTTTTACAAATTGTGTGAAACGCAGTGTATATAACAGTACTGTATTATGCACAGGAGTATTTGTAAGGAACACGAAGCAGAACTTTAGGAAGTCTTTTAATTTGTAACTTTAACTTTTATTTCTAATTTATTTCTATTCTTTGTAATTCTTTGTAATTGGATGTGAGTTGTGTATTATAACTTACTTAATTGATGATGTAAGGTAACTTACCTTTTCTTTTTTCTTTTTTGTAACTCTTTAATTTCAAATGTAATACTGTAACAATGTTTGTATGATTATTTGATTATACTTTTAAGGATATTTCAATAAAATTGTTTCTAACTTAAAAAACAACAACAGTACTGTATTATGCTTGCAATAAAACAGGTGACCACCCCCCTTTCCCTCAAAAGCAACAAAAAAAGCAAGAAGCCATCAACAACAAAATAAGAGCAAATAAAATTAAGGTCAATATTTAAGCTCATTGAGTAGTGCTTTTTTTAAAAACAAACCAGAAGACACAACATATACATGCATTTTATTCTATCTCATTTTCTGAACTACTGCTATCATTTTCCATTTCTTCCTCCTCTTCCTCTTTGTCATTTTTCTCATGGACTTCCAAAAAAAAAAAAAAACGGCTTTGGGGGAAAACAGGGGGGAACCTGCACCCCCATTTTCCTGGTTTCCCCCCAGGCCTTCCCATCTCTATTTGAGGACAGCCGGGGCAAAGCCTAAGGCAATATTTTTTTTTGCATGCCAGGCCCAGAAGAAACCAACATCCAGTTACTGAATAGTACGTTGCACTAAGGCTCAAACTCTGTTTAAAAGGAAAAGGAGTGTGTATGTGTGTGTTTTAAATTGAATTTTTCATTATATATTATAGATGGCATGATGGTAGGAGAGCTTCTAAACAGTTTACAAAAATATACAACTTTAAAATGATTGATAAAACACAGTTAAACGCAGGTGTTTAAGAGGATTCAAAAGATGGTTAAAGTCAGCAGCGGTTAAAAGGAAGTAAATCGCATGCAGCTTCTACATGTTCAGATGGGCTGGCCCTAACGAAAATGTTTTGAGCTGTTGCCGGAAAGGGTACAATGAGGGCACCTGCCTGGTGTCAGTCGGCAGGGAGCTCCAAAGTGTGGGTGCTGGAAGCCCTGGGGGAAAATGGGAAAATTGGAGGGGGGCAGGTTTTTTCTGTTTTTCCCCAAAGCCATTTTTTTTCAGGAAAAATTGAAAAAAAAAGTGTCAGGAATATTCAATCAATCAATCAATTTATTTATTGCATTAGCCCTATGGCCATAGCACATAGTAAAAGACCAGGCAGTAGCCTGACACGATTATACAACAGATACAGTTAAAACAATTGGAAGTAAAATCGTACTGGATAAAACAAATAAAATAAAAAGCACTAGCGGGCGTGACGACAGTGTCCATGTTGGGAATATACATAAGACTAAGGCTAAGGGAAGTTGGCCAAAAAGGTGGTCCTGAGTTTCAGGGCCTGTAATATGTAGATGGCCACTCCACGTGAAACCAAGGGGTTGGCATCCGCCAGTAGATATTTCATGCGGTCATCGTCCCTGGCGATAGTCGGTGGGATTAGAGGGAGAAGCCTAGATCTTATTGAGGCATATAGTGGGCAGTAGAGGAAGAAGTGAATAAAGTCCTCTATCTTTCCATTGTTGCATGGGCAGAGTCGAAGATCCAGAGGGGTATTGGAAAATACACCCTGTAAGAATGCTGTGGGAATGGCATGAAATCGAGCCAGTGTAAAGGCCCTTCTCAGCGTAGGATCCATCAGATCACTCAGATAGTGGGCCAGAGATCTAACTGCCTTCACGCGAGGGAACCACGTGGAGAGTCTGGCCGCATTAGATAGTTCTTGATCAAGGGCAGCGTCCCTAGCAAGAATCCAGTTGCGAATTTTGTCCTTGTCCCATGAGGAATATTCAAACTATACCAAACTATTTTTTCCACTTTTTCCAGAAAAAAAAACAGCTTGGGGGGGGGGGACGGAAAAAAACCTGGTTCCCCCCCCCATTTTTTTCCAGGCCTTCCCATCTCTAGTGATGACCATGAACCCAGATGACTTTAAAATAAGATTGCACAAATTTATGGAATTAAAGTCTATCAACAGCTACTTGCTACTTGCCAGCGGGTGGCATTGATGCTTCTGACTACCAGTTAATGGAAGGGAGTGTGCTCTTGTGTTCGAATCCTGCTTGCGGGTTTCCCACAGGCATCTGGGTGGCCTCTGTGAGAAGTGCATGCTGGACAAGATGGGCCATCAGCCTGAACCAGCAGGCTCTTTTTTTAATGTTCTTATGCTAGAATACCTTAATTTAAAAAGAGGAGTCAGTCCCTGCCAGCCTAGATCAAAGAGCATTACTCACCTATGATTCAGGTGTGTGAAAAGGGAGTTTTAAGGCTGGCAGAAAATCACCTATAATTCCTGTCTGAACATTCTAAGCACCGGGTTTGGGTGCCCATAGCAAAGAACAATATTACCCGAGTCCAGGTGGCTCCTTGCGTTGTGTTCAGCTTTCCCCATTGATCCCCTCGTTGCCTCCAAGTGTTTTGTGAAAAGTTGTCCATGCAGCACTCTGTGCAGCTGTCGTCTTGCTTAAACCGGGTTCTGATTTATGGGTGGTGCATTCATGAGCCGCAGATTCCTTACCACCTGATGCAGGCAAGGCAAGCTGGTTTAAATGAGACATCGACCAAGGGCAGGGGTGTCGTTTAGGGGCTTTTGTTCAAGGACAGAATGCTGTAAGCTGTTATTTATAGTTTTGTGTACCTCTCTTTTAGATCTTAAAGGTAAAGGTAAAGGTAAAAAAGGTAAAGGGACCCCTGACCATCAGGTCCAGTCGTGTCCGACTCTGGGGTTGCGGCGCTCATCTCGCTCTATAGGCCGAGGGAGCCGGCGTTTGTCCGCAGACCCCTGACCATTAGGTCCAGTCGCGGACAACTCTGGGGTTGCGGCGCTCATCTCGCTCTATAGGCCGAGGGAGCCGGCGTTTGTCCGCAGACAGCTTCCGGGTCATGTGGCCAGCATGACTAAGCCGCTTCTGGCGAACCAGAGCAGTGCATGGAAACGCCGTTTACCTTCCCGCCGGAGCGGTACCTATTTATCTACTTGCACTTTGACGTGCTTTCAAACTGCTAGGTTGGCAGGAGCAGGGACCGAGCAACGGGAGCTCACTCCGTCGCGGGGATTCAAACTGCAGACCTTCTGGTCTGCAAGCCCTAGGCTCAATGGTTTAGACCACAGCGCCACCCGTGTCCCTCTTTTAGATCTTACTATGACTTATGTGGAAATCCCCCATAAATTGTTCAGTTTGGTTGTGTGCTTTCTTACGTTTATTTATCGTACGTGATGACTTTTGCTACCTTTGTAATTACATAATTTTTCCATGTTGTAATCTGCAGCATACAAAAAAAATTCTGTGTGTGTGTGTGTGTAGCCCTGCCCAGTATGGGATTCTAAAATGTTGAAAGTGTTGTAGAAATATTTCCTTGAGAACTTCAATTTGCAAGCAGGGGGCGGATATCTCAAATAAATAGGTTACGACATCCCAAAAGACCAGAAAAGACTGTTTATGTATGCGACAACAGCTGCAAAGATGCTAATTGTCCAAAGATGGAATGAACCAACAGTTCCTACTAGGGAAAAATGGCAAGCCAAACCGCTGGACTATCCTGAAATGGCAAAACTGACGGGGAGACTCAGGAATCAAGAAGAGAAGGACTTTTAAAAAGAATGGTGGAAATTCATAACTTACCTTAGGAGACCATTGTAAACAAATAAAAACGTTAGCTGGACTTTAAAAAACAACTTGTAAAGAAACGAAAGATATGGATAATTTAGAAAGATGAAAAACTACATCATGATATAAAAAATAAAATAAAAAATCCTTCCAGTAGCACCTTAGAGACCAACTAAGTTTGTTCTTGGTATGAGCTTTCGTGTGCATGCACACTTCTTCAGATACACTGAAACAGAAGTCACCAGACCCTTATATATAGTGAGAGAGTGGGGAGAGGTATTACTCAGAAGGGTGATTGGCTGATCGGTGTGGAAAACCTGTTGACGATTGTTAACGACTGCAATTGGTCTTACAGGAAAAGGCAAGGGGTGAGATGGCTAAAGATAGCTTTGTCATGACGGGGAAGGGGGGAAGTCACGAGATTCAGAGAATAAAAGTTTTTTTTTCTTTGTTATTTTGAATTTGATCTTGTAAAAATTAATAAAAAAATTAAAAATAATATATATATATATCTCAAATAAATAAATAAGTAAAACAGGTCAGCAGATAACTTTTAGCTCTGGGGCACTTTGGGGGGAAAGGGGGATGGTGAATCCCATAACTGCTATCCTTACCTCTGACCTCCCCCTGCAAATCCCCTGCAGTAAAGTCCTGTTTCTGCAGCTGCCCCTCTGCAAATCTTCACCCTCTTTCGCATCTTAAGTGGTAGCAGAGAAACAGATATCCTTGGGGTGGATTTGGCTCAAGAGACTCTGATTGCTGACTGTCTCTGATAGTAGATTATATATGAATGGAGTGGCTGAGAATTGTGCCTGCAGGTAAAATTAGGGTGTCTGATCATTATTTTTAACAGACCCTGCCCCTCTACCGTTTACAGCGGCCTGGTATTCAGATACAGCTTCTTCCTGGCTTGGAGGTGGGGGGGGGGGAACGGACACAGGATTCCATCCGCTTAATGTATGCATATCCGATGTATTAAAGGCAGGGATACAAAAAAACAAAAAACAAAAAAACAAACAGCTAACAAGCCCAGGTAGAGGCAATCCTTGACAGACAGATAATTAAAAAATTGTCCAGTAGCACCTTAGAGACCAACTAAGGGTATCTGAACAAGTGCGCATGTACACAAAAGCTTATACCCAGAACAAACTTGCTGCTGTTGTTGTTCAGTTGTTCAGTCGTCTCCGACTCTTCGTGACCCCATGGACCAGAGCACGCCAGGCACGCCTATCCTTCACTGCCTCCCGCAGTTTGGCCAAACTCATGCCAGTCGCTTCGAGAACACTGTCCAACCATCTCATCCTCTGTCGTCCCCTTCTCCTTGTGCCCTCCATCTTTCCCAACATCAGGGTCTTTTCCAGGGAGTCTTCTCTTCTCATGAGGTGGCCAAAGTACTGGAGCCTCAACTTCAGGATCTGTCCTTCCAGTGAGCACTCGGGGCTGATTTCTTTAAGGATGGACAAGTTTGATCTTTTTGCAGTCCATGGGACTCTCAAGAGTCTCCTCCAGCACGTCTCTAAGGTGTTACTGGACAATTTTTTTATTTTATTTTATTTATTTCGACGGCTACCTACCTGAATCTTGACAGGTAAGTATTAGACCCACACACACATCTTGGCTATAAACTGTTTATCCAAAGCGGGCGAGCGGAAAAGTTTGCAAAGCTATTGAATTTATTGAAGGATAACAAGCTCTTGGTCGAAACTGAAGAAAGACCATTCTTCGGGAACGCCAGTATTTGTCAAGACAATCTCTCCGGATTAATCTTCTGGGGGATGTTCACCCTTTGGGCATGGGTTTTGTTTTTTTTAACGCCAATTAGGATATCAGAGCTCATGATCAGCTGATATGGACTATTTGCCATGAGTGCTTGAGGTGAAGAGACCATTGTGAAGTTTTCAATTATAGAAAGGTCTAAACTCTGGTTCAGTAGCTCAGTTGCGGGAAAGCCCAGTTGTTTGATCTTCTAGAAATTATCCGTTTTAGCAGATTAAAGGATTTGCTTCTATTTTGCCCCACCTACGAAATCTGGGTGGTGGTCCAGTTCTTAACAGATAGAAGTGGTATATCACAGTGTCTAATTAAAAATATATATATAACCACACAGTGGGGAGGGGGAAAAGCAATCGAAGCATCAACTTCACATCTGGGGAAATTCACGTTGATTGTTCTCCTTTGATGCTGTTTAAATTGCTTTACTTATTGTTCCCCTTTATACCATAGATCAAACCAGCAGCTCTTCTCTCACCTTTCAGCCTTTTATATTCCGAGAATGACTTCAAGCCTTCAGCTTGTGAAACCATAAATGTAAATTCTCTGCTGAAATCGCCTGACTTTCATGAGGGCTCAGATTATCCCCAACACCTGGCCCTTGGCATACCTATTTGAACCTATTAGTTAGCGGGTGGGGACGTGGCTGGCGCTGTGGATTCAACCACAGAGCCTAGGGCTTGCCGATCAGAAGGTCGGCGGTTCGAATCCCCGCGACGGGGTGAGCTCCCGTTGCTCGGTCCCAGCTCCTGCCAACCTAGCAGTTCGAAAGCGCGACAAAGTGCAAGTGGATGAATAGGGACCGCTCTGACAGGAAGGTAAACGGCGTTTCCATGCGCTGCTCTTGTTCTCCAGAAGCGGCTTGGTCGTGCTGGCCACATGACCCGGAAGCTGTACGCCGGCTCCCTCGGCCAGTAAAGCGAGATGAGCGTCGCAACCCCGGAGTCGTCCGCGACTGGACCTAATGTTCAGGGGTCCCTTTACCTTTAGTTAGCGGGTGAATCATTGAACATAAGAGTTGGAAGGCACCCAAAGTGCCACCTAGTCCAACCCCAAAGCAATGCAGGAATCACAGCGAATCTCACAGACTTGACCTGCCTAGTGACAGGGCTTCCTTGGTAAAATTTCCATGTTTTCCAAGTTCCTTTGTGTGCCATAGAAACATGTATAGAGTGGTTTATAAGTTTATGCAAGCGTTGCAGAAGGGGAGGCATTGCCATTTTCATTGTTTTGCAGGTAACATTAGATTGCACAATTCATGGTGGCCACACGTGAATTATGTAGTCCAGGGGTGGGGAACTTGTATACGCTGGGTCACAACTCTCATCAGCCCCAGTTAGCTTGCCCAATGGTCAGGGATGATGGGACTTGTAGTCAAACAATATTTTTGAGGGTCGCAGCTCCCAATCCCTGAAGTACAGCGGTACCTCTAGTTACAAACTTAATTCGTTCCAGAGGTCCGTTCTTAACCTGAAACTGTTATTAACTAAAGGCGTGCTTTCATTAATGGGGCCTCTTGCTGCCGCCGCGCCGCCAGCACACGCTTTCCGTTCTCATCCTGGGGCAAAGTTCTCAACTCGAGGTAACTCTTCCAGGTTAGCGGAGTTTGTAACCTGAAGCGTTTGTAACCTGAGGCGTTTGTAACTCGAGGTGCCACTGTACTTTATTTCTCACTGTATAAGATGATGTTTTTTTAATTTAAAAATGTTAAAATTGGGGGTCGTCTTATACACGGATAGTGGGGGGGGGACGGGCGATTGGTGGCAGCCGCGAGCAGGAGATTGTCAGGAGCGATTGGGAGGGTGATTGGTGGCTGCTGTGGCAAGGCCTGCTGGCGATTGGCTGCTGCTGCGGCAATTGGGCAGGTGATTGGCGGCTGCCAGCAGCGAGCGGGCAGACGATTGGTGGCTTCGGCGAGGCGTGCGATTGGCAGTAGCGGTCAGGCAGGTGAGCGATTGTCGGCAATCCCCCCCCCAAAAGAAGCTCAACAACTGTGGGCAATTCCCCCCCCCAAAAGGGCTCAACAACTCTGGGCAATCTACCCCCATTTTTTTAAAATTTGGGTTCCCCAAAAATAGGGGTCGTCTTATACATGGGGGCGTGTTATTCACAAAAAATATAGTTGTTCCTGCCGCTGCCTCTCAGTGCCGAATCTGCAGATGGGTTCAGTACTGATTCACCTTACATGATTGTTGTAAAGATTCCTCAAGTAAGGTGCATATGACCACTTTAGACAAGAGTATGATATAAATGCTAGACACTATTCTTATTCTTATCATCATCAAGTTCCTGCCTATACTGTTTTTTACCTGACACTTTCTTTCTTTTTCTTAAAAAAAACAAAAAACAAACAAGCCTAAAGACCTGGCTCCAGGTATTTAAAGAGAACATAAAGTGGAAGAATATTTAATGAAATTGGTATTATAAACTGCCTGAGATTGCAATCTCAGCATTAAAAAGGCAAAGCCAAAACACTGCTGATTAGTAATTTTTTGAGGAAGCAAGCTGATAGATTCAGAGATTTCAATCAACCAGCACCTTGCTTGCACTCAGCTTCCAAGCATTACAGTCTTGCTCAGGCATAGGCAAACTTGGACTACAATTCCCATCATCCCTAACCACTGGTACAGTTAGCTAGGGATCATGGGAGTTGTAGTAGTCCCACAACATCTGGAGGGCCAAGTCTGCCTATGCCTGGTCTTGCTTAAGTGTACACCTAAGGAGTTCTAAGGATACACTTGGAAATAGTAAATCTTGGAGAAATCAGCGGGGAGGGATGCAAACTTGAGTTTGCAATAGTTAAGGGCTGGTTTAATAATCCCCTTTGTTATAGAAATGCGTTTCTCGTGGAGCTACCCACCACGGACCAACTTTCACATCACCTGATGTTACCGCAGAGGCAAAGCTGAGCAAGGCACCGGCCCACACATTCAGCTGCCACTCATCGAATGACGTGTGAACCAGCACATGCTCACCATGAAGCGAAGCGCGCTGGACTCTGCCTGTGCGTAATAGTTGAAAAGGCCCGGCGTTTATCCTCCTTTTGGAACAGAAAAGGCGCACTGGTTTCCAGCGAGCTTCTTCTCCTCCTAACCCAAACTAAGATACACAGAGACGCACGTCTAGTTTCACCCCGTTTACATTGGGCCTCAGGCCAAGTTGTAACGCGCGCCGGATACCTGTAGGGAGGCTCGTGTTTATGGGAACGCACCCCGAAGCCAACTTCTCCGAATTAAAGCTCTGAAATGGGACCAGCCCGTCTCCCTTACACGCACCCCGCTCCTCCATCCCGATCGCCAGGGCTTATGAATTAACAGGAACACACGCTATTACTGTACTTCATTAGCATCAAATCTGTAGACCAAAAGTTAGAGCACTATCCCTCAGCGCTCTGGAGTACGTGAGAAAATGTCCGTTGCATTAAAAAGAGTTGTCTCTAGCATATTTATTCGTTCTCGTGCTTCTTCACACGGTATTTTACCTTGGGAATTTTTTATTTTATTTTTACAAGGGATGCTTCTTCTTACAAAAAAAATTGCCTAGCTAAAATAAAAGGCCACACCACGAAGGAAAAAATAAAATAAAACACACATTGTCCTGGTAAATACGAAGGGCATTTGTAAATAGTTATTGATTCCAAAGGGTTAGGGGGACGAGACTACTTTAAAATAAAGTCTTTTGGTTTTCATTACGAGAAATGCACAACGCAGTTTTTACGCGCGCTGGTTTTCTCGGCTCCAAGGCAACGAATGGGCCTTTTTACTACTAGAGTTTATGTAATTCTGGCTGGATCGAGCCTCAGATTTTCCTCCCGCTCCACTGCCCTGATTTTTTTTCACACGCACATATATAAAAAGGAGGAAGGAAGATTTGGATATAAGCCTCGGTGATTTAAATAGAAATTGCTTTTCGAGCCACCGTTGTGCTCAGAATGAGGCTTTAAAGTGCTTACGAATAAACTTTAAACTAGGCTGCTATGAAGGCGCGTCCGCAGGAGAATATTTGCAAAAACGAGAGAGAGAGAGAGAGCACCCGGCCCTGAACGGCAGGGATGAAATATTATGATTTTTTTCTCTCTTTCTTTTTTGCAACCGATTTATTTTCCTTCCTGCAGAAAAGGTGGCTCCAAAATCGTTGTTCAGATCATTTGCAGGGTAGTTTTTTATTTTTTTAAATCACTGCTTTTCGCGAGAATAGCGCCAGAAATAAAAAGGGGGAATTCTAAACTGATTGGCGTGGGTAGAAAGCCATTTATCATCAAAAGTTTGCCATTGCCTTATCGTTTTCTCCCCAATAGCCCTGCGAGGCCGGTGTGGCGAGTGTCGAAAGCGTGCAAATATTTTGAGTGGCAGGAAAGCTTCAGGATGCCTTTTAAGCACCAATAAAATGGGCAGAGGAAAATAGGGATCAACTACATCATAAATGGTTCGGACGGGATTGAGTATTCAAAGCAATCCCAGATCAGGGATCAGGAATTAACACGCAATTCTGCTCATGGTTTCTTGGAAGGGTGTCCCATGAAGTTCACTGGGATTTACTCTCATGTAAGTGCCTCATGATGTATATAGGATCTCACCCTGAGAAACGGCCTCTTCTGATCTCAGGGTGGAACCAAAATATCGTAAATGCACAGATATCTCTTCTGAATGTTTCAGGGAAATCGAAATGATTACTTTAAAATGTATATATTTTACTTTAAAATGTATATATTTTAAAAACTGTCCGCGTACAATACAATTTCATCAAGTATTTTTTTTTTAAATCAGGCAATTTTCTTTATGCACACCTGTTGACTCACAATTGAAAGCAGGTTTTCAAAACCACGTGTTTCTTGGATATCTAGCCAAGGGAGTGCTGTTTAATTCATTGTTAATGATGATTAATGATGCGTCTGTACCTCGTGGATGAATTCTGATCAAAACGGTACTCTTCAGGTGCTTTCTGCTTTACAAGATTTCGTAATATAGTCTTCTTCGCCGATTCTAATTTTATTTCGTTCGTTAATTAAAAGATAGACACCTGGAAGAGTTGTTAAGAGCTAAACATCTGAAGGCGACTGCTACGTGCGGCGGGAGATAAAAGACGGTGGATTCCCCAAAATTAGAAATGTCACGAGTAAAACAACTGAATTGTTTCGCACGAACTGGGGAAGTTGGGGGCACAGAATCCAGTCTCCAAAACTGCATATAAGGAACGCCAAAGATCCGAGAATCAAGGGCGTGATATTATTATTATTCCTATTATTATTATTATTATTATTATTATTATTATTATTATTATTATTATTATTTCTTTTGAAACCTTGCTGATCAGACATTGGAAATAGAAAACTGAGTCTGAAATAGATGAGCGCGCCCGTGGGAGGGGTGCGTAGGTGCTGGTTTTGTTTCATCTTTGAGCCAAACAAGTGATTATTTACACGGTGTAGTAATTTGCACCCATCCTGCTTGGCCAGATGGAGCGATGGAATGGTCTTCCGACTAGGCTCTGCAACGCGAACGCGCGTAGACGCAGGTTGCATGAAGTAGGCCTATCCTTCCTGGAGGCGATCCTGAAACGCCTTTCGAATCGCTTTCCTTGGGACCCAAAGCCCCACTAACACGAACCCTTCCAAGTAGTCCGACTCCAGGCTCCCGGAAAGACAAAGTTTCGCTTGTCATCGAAAAGTTCCCCGCGTTCTGCCCTCGCCTCCCCAGGTCAGTTGCAAGGGAACAACACGAAGCGGGACGCCTGGGCTGGGGCGAAAACGCCCATCCTGTTACTCGGAAGTAAGCCCCGTCGAAAGCGCGCGGGCAGCATCTCTGGCGAAAAGATGCGCTGGCCTGGGACTGAGACCCCCTCACCCTAGCAACACATTCAACTCATTGGTTCCCCCCCCCACCTGTCCCACGTTCACTTTAATTCCACCCTCCCCCCCCCGACGTGCAGAAGCAAGCCTCGTCGATCCACAAGCACTTCTCCGAGAGAGGAGGAGCAGAGGAGGGGACCCCCGGGGCGACCGAGGCCAACGGACCAGATCCCCCTCCCTGGCAGTGGCGGCGCCTCCGCTGGGCGCTGCCCGCCCGCCCCGTCGACGGGCTGCAGCCGCGCGACAGCCCCTCCTTCTGGGATCAGCCAGCCCCGGGCCGGGAGGCTGGGCAAAGCTCGCGGGCGCTATAAGGCTCGTCGGCGGCGACGGCAGAGAGGCAGCCCCCCGGCTCGCCCAGACGGCTCTGGGCGGGGACTTGTCCTGCTTCACCGCGCCTCCCTGCCGCCTGGGCCATGAGCGCCCGCGAGCTGCCTCGCCAGCCCGCGCCACGCGCTCCTCGCTCGCCCCCGACGGCGCCCGGCAGCCCGTTGGCGCCTTGGTCGCGGAGCAGCAGCAGCAACAGCAGCGCTCGGGACGCTCCCGCCATGGCCGTCTACTGCAGCGAAGCCTTCAGCGTGTATCCCCAGGCAGCAGCCGCCGCGGCTGCAGGAACGTCGGGGCAGAGGCCGCCGGGCGCCGCGTACGCGCTGGGCGACTACGGGCCTCCGCCGGGGGCGGGCGGCTACTTGTGGGGGGTGAGCGGCGCGGGCCCCTACGTGCCCAGCGGAGGGGGCGGCAGTGGCAGCGCAGGAGGAGCAGCAGGAGGCGGCGGCCCCGGGGGCTCGGGAGCCCCTTTCCTGCCCTACGGCTGCCCGCCGAGGGGCGTCGGGGCGCCGGCGCTCTTGGGCTCGGCTGCGGGGCCGGCGGGCGGCTCCGGGGCGCCGTCGGAGCTGGGTTGGCTGAGCCTGGCGAGCCAGGAAGAGCTGCTGCGCCTGGTGCGCCCGCCCTACTCGTACTCTGCGCTCATCGCCATGGCCATCCAGAGCGCGCCCGAGCGCAAGCTGACGCTCAGCCACATCTACCAGTACGTGGCCGAGAACTTCCCCTTCTACAAGCGCAGCAAGGCCGGCTGGCAGAACTCCATCCGACACAACCTGAGCCTCAACGACTGCTTCCGAAAGGTGCCCCGCGACGAGGACGACCCCGGTGGGTGCATCGCCGCGCGCGTGGAGATGGCGGGGAAGCGGGGGGGAAGAGTGCCTCTGAGCATGGGTGGAGAGGCCCATGAGGCAAGGAGAGGCGGCAGGTGCCCCCCCGCCACTACAGGCTAGCACCCCCCCCCAAAAAAACCGCGGGATTGTAGGGTTTGGAGAGACCCCGTCTAGTCCAACCCTCAGCATTTGCAGGAATCTCAAAGTATCCTTAACTGAGATTTTTAAAGTCAAGTTTAAAACGTCTTAATTTTACCTAATGGTGGCTACTGAGTCTTTTATATGTCCTGTGCCTTTATTATGTCTGGACGTTTTTTGTTTTTGCCTAAATTATGTCCATAAAGGCTGAATGAATGAATGAATGAACTAAGCAGGGGTAGCCAACTCCCAAGAGACTGTGATCTACTCACAGAGTTAAAAACTGGCAGTGATCTACCCCCTTTTGGGGGGTTCGGGTCAAAGTTATTGAGCTTTTTTAGGGAGGAAGAAAGCCCCATTTTTAGGGGTTCAGGTCAAAGTTGTTGAGCTTTTCATAGGGAAGCAAAAGTTGTTGAGGGGAGCCAGTGATCTACCAGTGATCTACCACAGATGTCCAGTAATCTACCAGTAGATCACTACCTGTTGGACATGCCTGAACTAAAGTATTCGATCCCAATGCAAATCTTTCTCCTCTAATTTCTCCCTAATCCCTCCTTCCCTAGAGGTGAGGGGAGGCACCATTTTGGGGTCCTCCTCAGGTGCCAAAATCCCACTGGCCCCTCACATTGCTTGGGTACTGGGATGTGGGTCAAGACGCCGCTTTTCTTTTAAAGAGTAACTTCTGGCAGGACTCGGAGGAGACCTAGAGCGGTTCCCAGGTCCTAAACGGATTAACTTGGAAGGCAGGTGGCAGTGGAATGACCGGAGGCAGTTGTGGGGAAGTGAGTGCCATTCAGTTAACTTGCAGTGGGCTTCGCCACACCATGCCTGGAGCAGTTTAATCAGAAGTAAGTCCCAGGCACAATGGGCCTAACTCCTAACTAAATACGCACCGGAGCATCTGTGCCTTGCAGTCGTCTTCGTGCTTATAGGATTGCACTGCTAGCGTCTTAAGATCAGGTGGCAAGCTTTACAGATGGCCTCCCACTAAACATCACTTCATTCAAAAGAGCGACCCCTTAACCTTTTCCATTTTCCGAGCATGTTTGCACATGCAGTTGCAAAATGCATGCACTCCCCCACCCCCCGCGTGCCATTCCTTAAGGGAAATTAGGATTTTGGACCTCGGTAGTGAGCTGGAAATATTTCAGGATTAATTACGGCAGAGTAAAAGGGATGTGATCTGTGTGTGGTATGTGTTCAGCTCTCCAATTTGACGTGCCTTGGAGCTATGTGCTTCCCCGCTGAAAGAAGCTGAGATTTCTTCAGCCTTGGAAAGGAACTTCCTTTTCCGATTAAATAAGGTGCGTAATCGCACCTAATTCGTAGTAACGGTCTTCCTTTGTACATGCGAGAATTAGAAATTCTCACTCATATACACGCCGGCACATAGATGTGTTTTGGGGGAAAGCAACCTTTCTTAAGTGATCTCGGTGTGTGCCCTGTGCAGTTTGAATCTGCCTTAGTCCCAATCTTGCACATTTTGTTTTCTCGCTACAAAATGGCTTCTGTCAGCATCCTATGGGAGAGAGGATCAATGGCTTAGTCATAGTGCATTCTGCTTTGAACGCAGACGGTCCCATGTTCTGGGATCTTTGTATAAAGATCGGTATATAAATTGAAAATATAAATAAATGTTCAAACCCCAGATAACCTCTGCTGGTCAGTGTAAACAGTAATGTGCTGATGGGCTGAACATAAGAGAGCTTCCAATGTCTAGATGCCCATGGAAACATTAAGAAGCCATTTGTTTCATAGAAGGATTTCTATCCCGTTTATGTCTTAAAAAAAAAACCAAACAAACAAACAAACTCCAAATGGTATGCAATGCGTATTTAAGAATTTAATTGCTCCCAGTTAGCTCACAGATGAAAAATTGAAGATCTTCTCCCCCTCCCTCCAGCTGCAATATGAGGGCAATAATTCTGATCTACCTTGCATGTTTAATTGTTAAGGATTCCCGAGGTAAGTTTGTGATGGGCTGCGAATACTCAAAAGTTCCCTATAAACTCTGCTGATCATCCCTTAGCTGGGAGTTTCGGTATGTGAATTGGGCATTAAGTTAGCAAATTTTCTGACAACCTCGATAATTTCTGCGTACCACATACAGAGTAAAAGAGTGCTACAAAGGGCCGCTTTCTCCCCAGCTCTTTTAAGGCATGCTAATCTGTCCACAGGGTCACCAAAAGAAAATATTAGGTGCTGCCCATTTCCATCCATATAAAACAGTAATAGGCTGAGATACTTGGGGTGCTAGTCACCCCCCTTTTCTCTGAACCTGTATCTTCACGCTCTTTGCAGTATTCTAGATACTGTAACTGCTAGATGTCTGGCCCGCAGATTGAAATAACAGTTAAGTAGCAACACTATTTGCATCTTCTTATTTTTTAGAAAAGAAATTAAATAGCAGTCGGGGTGTGTGAGAGAGGCGGGTGGGGGGGTTTAACTTCCATTGTGGTCCCTATCTGGATTTCCAACGCACGCACACAAACACACTTGCAGCTGCAATTTGCATCGAAAATATACAGTAATACAGTTGTTGAGATATGCGTGACTAATGTCTCAGTTCATTTGGCCCTCGGTCCCAGAGAAACAAGCGCACCTGTGGCAACAGACCACAGAAAGCTAAAGGCTTTGCTTCCTTCTCCTGTTGACCTAAAACCGTGCACCCTTTTTATATGTGGATGGGCAGACATGGGAACAGGCCAAACATGGCCGCCTCTGTCGCATCTAATATGAGCCTCGGCTCAAAGCATTGTTTTGTTTCCCCTTGTATTTCTGTTCTAAGCAGCTTCTAAAAATCATTTTATATGGACATGCAGGATAAAAATTATAGGGCAACATAGCATTTGTGTGAACTAAATGCGTAGCGAACATCCCAATTTGGGACTAAAGTTTTGGCCCTGTGTGCATTTTTTTAAAAAAAAAACTCGTAAGAATTATTACTTATTTTGCAAAAATTATATACCACTTAACTAGAAGGAAGTTGTTTTCATAAAATAGGATTTTAAAAAATCAAATTTTAAAATCTGTAAAAGACTGTAAAAACAGTAGGCGTAATGAAATTATTAGAGTATAGGTACAATAAAGAGTGTTTTGAAAAGCTAATGCTCATGATAAAAGTTGCCTGGGTAGATATAAATATATATTTTTTAAATTAACAATAAAAAAAGCTGGAACAAAGTGTGACGACTTTAACATAGCTTGTCATAAAATCGCAGCAAAGTGAAACCACAGAGCAGCAAGGGCGTTCTCATGACTTATGAAACTTTACCCGTCCCCAAAGGCTTGGACAAAGATGTTCATCATCACCTGGCGATGAAAAGGAACCAGCGCTGTGGCGAGACACACCCCAGAGCGGGGGCTTTTCCATAGGCACAAAGCTGCCGCAGAAAAAGCCCTTACTGGTCTGCGGTGCCCATCATCCCTGACGGTTGGCCTTACTGCCCGGAGCTGGCGTATGAGCCCAAGAACACCCATCGGTTAGCTCTTGCAGCAGATGCAGCTTGGCCCATGCCAAGCTCAAGACATTTTGCCACCCGAGGCAAAGGGCAAGATGGAGTCCCTCTCAGTTCCACAGACAGAAGCCGACTGGACTGGAAGCTGAACCAGGATTTCAGCACTGGTAATGAGGCTTACCGTACCTCAGGCAGCCGGCTAGTTTAGGGGTCCCAGGACATATCCAGGTCTGTACCCCCAGCAGAGGGAAATGGCCAGGAGGAACTGTCGTGGGTGGTTGCTGTCGCTGCCCCCAGCATCTGCCGCCTGGTGCGACTGTTTCACTTTGCCAAACAAAAGTGCCGTTCCTGAGCTCTGTGTTCCTTGATGTGGGGAGTTTGCAAAGTGTTGCCCTAAGATGAATCCTGTGCCGCAGACGATGACTTTTTAGTAAAAGAAAAGCCAATGACTCAAGCCAGCACTAGGGAGGAATGGGTTAGAGCATTGGTCAGCAACCTTTTTCAGCCGGGGGCCGGTCCACTGTCCCTCAGACCTTGTAGGGGGCCGGACTATATTTTGAAAAAAATATATGAATGAATTCCTATGCCCCACAAATAACCCAGAGATGCATTTTAAATAAAAGCACACATTCTACTCATGTAAAAACACCAGGCAGGCCCCACAAATAACCCAGAGATGCATTTTAAATAAAAGGACACATTCTACTCATGTAAAAACACGCTGATTCCCGGACCGTCCGTGGGCCGGATTGAGAAGGCGAATGGCCCACATCCGGCCCCCGGGCCTTAGGTTGCCTACCCCTGCTGTACACAATCATATTTTCTCACTTACTGCAAAAGATTTTCTGGGATAAATTTGTAACTGAGAAGCTGGGCTGCAGCTTAAATGAAAACTGGGGACCCCTCCTTCCGTGAGCATCCACGGGGAGGAAAAGAAAGGGCAGTTATTTCCTTTAGATGAACCACAATCTACAGATCCCCAGCTTCCATTTTTCTTTTTTCAAAGAGTGTGTTTCTAGCATTCGTAGAACCTGAGATATGAGGCAAAATGTACAGTTCTCCATTTTTTGGGGTGAGAAAAAAACGTTCCTTGGTCTTTTCTCCTCCCAAATTTGGATACCTGTGCCGCTGGCGATGTGGGGCTTGTTATGCCAGAGATTGCTCAGTCGTTCTTTGAGGGGCATTTGAAAATCGCGGTAGGGATCTAGGTAGGAGACAATGCTTAGGGTTGGATGGAAGGTCCTGTGGGTGCCATTGAGGGTGGCAAGAGAGATACTGGGGACATCACAACTGTGTGTTTCGGGGGGCGGGGGGAGAGAAGATGCCACCTTATGCTACATCCATGGAGGCGTTGAAGCGTCCGTTCAAATGGTCATACAAGGAATGTGGCTAATACAATTTCTCCAGATGGCTTGAACAAGTGTTACAAGTGTGGATCTTGAACAGGGGGGGGAAATCTGCAGCGTAGAAAGACTTAATTTCAGATGAACGAGGCAGGGATTTAAGGGTGATGGGCATCCTGAACGCTTGTCGACTTCAGGTTTTAACATCTGTTATAATTGGCAAGAAATCCTCCTCTTTCATAACAAGAAACCAGCTTCTGCCTGTCATGGTTCATTGCGAGAGCCGGGAAAGTATGCTTAGAAACAGATTTATCTTTTAAAGCACTGGTGGACACAAACTTGTGGACACGTGATGTTTGGAACAGTTTGCAGATGGGAGATTCTGGAAGAGGAGTTTGGGAAGAGAAGAGGCTCTCTGTCGTGCCATAGATGGTATTAAGTTTCGGCGTGGGGAAGCCAGACTCAAGCCCTTGCTACTTCCATCACAGGGCCAGTCAATGGGTTGCTCTCCAGATGTTGAACTACAACTCCCATCATCCCTGACCATTGGTCATGTGGACTGGGACTGATGGGAGTCATAGTCCAACAACATCTTCTTTTATTCCAACTACTGCCTAATCTACCTCCCTGGGTGTTGGCGGTGGCTGATAAATGAGACAGGAGTTCTGTGCTATACTGAGCAAAAATTGGTGAAGAGATATCATGTAATTTCCGTATGTGAGGCTTAGTTCGCCTTTTGAACCTCCCTAGAAACCTCTTCCTATCATTGTTACAGCAGAAGAGAGTTCCTGAGGAGAGGCACTTGTAATACAAATGTAGCAGCGTGATCCATGTAGGATTTTTTTTGGGGGGGGGACGCAGGTGGTGCTGTGGGTTAAACCACTGTGCTGTTTGGGCTTGCCGATCGAAAGGTCGGCGGTTCGAATCCCCGCGACGGGATGAGCTCCCGTTGTTCGGTCCCTGCTCCTGCCAACCTAGCAGTTTGAAAGTGCAAGTAGATAAATAGGTACCACTCCGGCGGGAAGGTAAACGGCGTTTCCGTGCGCTGCTCTGGTTTCGCCAGAAGCGGCTTAGTCATGCTGGCCACATGACCCGGAAAAACTGTCTGTGGAAGCGGACGAACGCCGGCTCCTTCGGCCTGTAAAGCGAGATGAGCGCTGCAACCCCAGAGTCATTCGTGACTGGACTTAATTGTCAGGGGTCCCTTTACGTTTACCTTTAGGAAAATGAGTGTACCCCTAAACATTTTTTTAGGGGGGGAAAGCACTGCATGTAAGCCTGAGGTGGAAAGACAGTAGATTGGGATCTGCTGGTAGATCTCTAGACGAACTGACTCCTGAATTGTTTAGCGACAAAAAGACACACACACCCCTGAAATTAAGCTGCCAAAATGAAGAAAGCTAACCAGGAGTGGACTTTGGTGTGAAAGGTGCCGAGTTCAGTTCTGGAGTTGAAAACAAATCCCTAAGCACAGCACATAGAATTCTAGAGTAGTAGAGTCGGAAGGGACCCCAGGGGTCATCCAGTCCAACCCCCTGTAATACAGGAATCCTGCCCACAGCCAACCATGGGTAGGCCCGAATCACCAACCTTCTGGTTAACTTCCAGACACACGGACTCATTGCGACACAGAGGTGCTCAGAGGCACTCCGTAATGGAGAGCTAGGGGCAAAAACCTCCAAAAAAGCATTCAACAAATCTGAAGTCCGCTCGCTCTGATATACGGTTTGTGTTCGACTCACAGGCTGATTGAAGCAAAAGCTGTTTTACACTTCATATATTAAACTGCAGTGTAGAACGTCTACTGTAGCAGTTTTCTTGGCAAGAAGGATTGAACAAGTCTGCTTTTCCGCAAGTGTTCACTGCTTCCAGCTCCCTGTCTTGGTTTACTGTTTTGTTTTTTTAAAAAGGCAAACAGAGATGGAGAACCTGTAGCCATCTAGATTTTGTTGGACCACAGTTCCCATCAGCTGTGTGAATCATTTGTTAGAAGCTGCTTGGTTTCAGAGCCCCAAAGGGAACAACACACTGATTAGGGAAATGATTTATTTCAGTTGTAATAAAATATTTGGCCTCTGATGCCCTGCCCTTCGCAGAACAAAGGATACCCAGTTTAATGAGTAGCAAGCACATGGGAGAAGTCAGATATTAAGTTATGCAGACAGGACTGTGGCTCAGGAGGTACATTGTATGTGGGATTTAAATAAAGGCTTCCGTAATTTTTCAGCCGGCCACTCTTCAAGGTTGGGGGACGTTCTGAAGTGGCCTCCAACACGGTGCGAGCAGCTGGAATTGAAAGTGAAAATCGGGAAGTCTGTGTGTTTGTATGTGTGTGCCTCTAGCGTGTATGCACTTTGGATCCTGGCCAGAACCAAGGAATTATGAACAGGGCCAGATTTAGGTTTGATGAATCCCTAAGCTCCTGAAGGGAATGGGACCCTTTATATGTCTAGCTGTCCTTTGTCAACAACAAATTGTCGCTGTTTTTTTTGTGTTGAATATATGCTGTATGGTAATTTATGGACCTAATAGGTATCTAAAGCCATTTGCACATGCAGAATGTAGGCACCCTATATATAGAAATGAGCAAACCAGTGATATTTTAGGGAGCAGGCTAGCAGGCGGGGCCCATTACTTACATCATAGGAGCCTACACAACACAAAACACTGTTGCTGTATGTAGGTTTTATTTTATTTGTGTTTTATCTTATATTTTGGAAATGTACATCCAGGTTTTTTTCCATTTAATTTTTTTTGGGGTCCACAAGAGAGTGGGGCCCTAAGCTATAGCTTTTTTAGCTTATATGTAAATCCAGCACTGGTTATGAATGTGTTACATTTGCTACAGATTTCGCAGTTTTATTATACAGCAGCGCAAACTTAACCTGGTAAAAGAAGTCTCACAAAGTCAAAGTGAGCTGCAGTGATTTCTAGAAACAAAGAGCTCAATTCTGAACGTCCAAATTTAATTTTTATAAACTCAATCCACACTTTTTTTTCACACATAAAAGCACATCATGCAAAAAGGAGGGGGCGGGGCAGGGAAAAGGACAACGCAAAATTTCACAAAAAGCCAAACAATCTCAAATAAAACATCAGCCTTCAGTCGGTTGCTGGGATCTGCAAACCTGAACATTCACTTGGTGACATGAGTTGCATGCGTTGCTCTCTGGTTAAAATCCTGGGAGGTGTTCAGATGACCGTGCCCCCATTTGTAGGACTGAGTGTGCTCATTACGGGTCCAGGCTTGAAGCTTCAAGTACAAACATGGGTGAAGATGGTCATTTGCCCGTTTTCTCAAATAGAAAACCTTTATCAGAAGCCAAGTCTTAGCAACCTGTCTTTGAGAGCTAGCATGGTGTAGTGGTTAAGAGTGGTAGACTCATAATCTGGTGAATCGGGTTCGCGTCTTTGCTCCTCCACATGCAGCTGCTGGGTGACCTTGGGCTAGTCACACTTCTCTGAAGTCTCTCAGCCCCACTCACCTCACAGAGTGTTTGTTGTGGGGGAGGAAGGGAAAGGAGAATGTTAGCCGCTTTGAGACTCCTTCGGGTAGGGATAAAGCAAGATATCAAATCCAAACTTCTTCAAACTTCGTTCGGTGGTATCTGGCGGAAAATACAATAACTGCTCCGAAGTTTCCTACTATTGACCACATGCTAGGGTCATGACCCAGCAGCTCCTGTGTGGCTGTGTGTGATTGATGGGGATCGTCATAGAACCCATATTCTGCTTAGCGCTCCTTCCCCTATTGCAATACTCTCAACTATTTTGTGCTGTGGGAGGTTCGTGCATTCTTCCCATATGTGGATAAGAACACAGTGAACAGCCAGATGCCTGTGGGAAGCCCAGACGCAGGACCTGGGTGAAACAGCACTCTCTCTGCTTGTGATTCCTGGCAACTGGAACTCGAGACACCCTGCCTTCCGTCAGTGGAGGTAGAAAAATGGGACCAACAGATCCCTTTCTTCCCGTCGTCATTCCCGAAGAGAGCCCGCAGAAGGAAAGTCCAAGTCATTTATAGCTGAAAACGCTTCAGTACTTGGGAGCTGCAAAGCACAGAGCAATAGGGCCCACCACTGTTTATTTCCTTGGGGAAATAAATGTAAGAGCTTGGCATCAAGTTCTTGTGTAGCAGAAACGTGTTCCGGAGCTGTTCTTCCTCTGTTGAACTGCATTAAAAAAAAGAAGGTAAAATGGCCCCTGACCATTAGGTCCAGTCGCAAACAACTTCTGGGACAGCTTCCGGGTCATGTGTCCAGCATGACTAAGCCACTTCTGGCGAACCAGAGCATGGCACAGAAACGCCATTTACCTTCCCACCAGAGTGGTACCTATTTATCTACTTGCACTTTGATGTGCTTTCAAACTGCTAGGTGGGCAGGAGCAGGGACTGAGCAACGGGAGCTCACCCCATCGCAGGGATTCCAACTGCCAACCTTCTGATCAGCAAGCCCAAGAGGCTCTGTGGTTTAACCCATAGTGCCACCCATGTCCCATAGATAGATAGATATTAATAAAATATATAATAATATAATAGATAGATAGATAGATAGATAGATAGATAGATAGAAAGGTAAAGGGACCCCTGACCATTAGGTCCAGTCGTGTCCGACTCTGGGGTTGCGGTGCTCATCTCGCATTACTGGCCAAGGGAGCCGGCGTACAGCTTCCGGGTCATGTGGCCAGCATGACTAAGCCGCTTCTGGCAAACCAGAGCAGCGCACGGAAACGCCGTTTACCTTCCCACTGGAGCGGTACCTATTTATCTACTTGCACTTTGACGTGCTTTCGAACTGCTAGGTTGGCAGGAGCAGGGACCAAGCAACGGGAGCTCACCCCATCGCAGGGATTCGAACCGCCGACCTTCTGATCGGCAAGCCCTAGGCTCTGTGGTTTAGACCACATTTTCAAATTTGAATGGTGGCTTTCATTTTTTGTATATGGCATGTTAGGACTGCAGACTATCATCAGCAATGGATTGATCTGGAAGCAGTTTTAAATCACACAGGTTTACTTGTTTGAAGCTGTTTTGGTTGGCGTTTAAGTGCAATAGGGAACGAATGAGCGAGTGAGTGTCTGTGTCTGTGTCTGTGTGTATGCACACATGCCTTTAACCAAAGATGGATGAATATTTGTTAATTACATAGTAATTTCTTATACATCCCAGTGAACTCCCCCTCCTCGCCAAAAGCTTCTACATTAAAGGTTTGCTAATATGGATTTCCCCCCATAGAATTATAGAAGGGACCCCCGGGGTCATCTAGTCCATCCACCTGCAATGCAGAAATCCCGACTAAAGCATCCATGACAGATGGCCATCCGTCCACTGCTTAAAAACCTCCATTGAAAGAGAGAGTGCACCTCTTCCCGAGGGAGTCTGTTCCACTGTCGAACAGCTCTTACAGTCAGAATGTTCTTCCTGATCTTTAGTCGGAATCTGCTTTCTTGTCCCTTGAAGCCATTGGTTCGGGTCATACTCTGCAGAACAGCCGAAAACAAGCTTTCACCACCTTCCTTGTGATAGCCCTTTTAGATATCGGAAGATGGCTATCATATCTTGTCTTGATCTCCTCTTTCCCGGACTAAACAAACCCAACTCCCTCAACCGTTCCTCACAAGGCTTGGTGAATGATCTGTTAAGCGATTCAAAGAATTGGTTAGAAAGCCTTCGGTTTCGATCCAGTACATCCATGTACCTCGGCATCTGCCCCATTGAACTCGGCAGAACTTCCTTTTGAGTGGACATCTATAGGATCACAACCTAATAATTCTTAGTTGACTGACAGGAGAGATTTTATACTTGTTAAGTTTTATCCCTGGTATGCCTATTCTTTTCTAGTCCTAGGTATGGGGGCAGGCAGTGCTTTCCCCCCCTAGAAAAATAGGTGCTGGTACTCGCCATGGGACGCGGGTGGCGCTGTGGTCTAAACCACTGAGCCTCTTGGGCTTGCCAATCGGAAGGTCGGCGGTTCGAATCCCCGTGATGGGGTGAGCTCCTGTTGCTCGGTCCCAGCTCCTGCCAACCTAGCAGTTCGAAAGCACGTCAAAGTGCAAGTAGATAAATAGGTACCGCTCCGGCGGGAAGGTAAACGGCGTTTCCATGCACTGCTCTGGTTTCGCCAGAAGTGGCTTAGTCATGCTGGCCACATCACCCAGAAAAACTGTCTGCGGACAAATGTCAGCTCCCTCGGCCAGTAAAGCGAGATGTGCACCGCAACCCCAGAGTCATTCATAACTGGACTAAACTGTCAGGGGTCATGTACCTTTACCTTTACTCACCATGAAATTGTTACAGTAAGTGCCACACCTTGTTACAGGTTACCTTTACCTTTACTCACCATGAAATTGTTACAGTAAGAGCCAGTGTGGTGTAGTGGTTAAGAGTGGTAGACTCGTAATCTGGTGAACCGGGTTGCGTCTCCGCTCCTCCACATGCAGCTGCTGGGTGACCTTGGGCTAGTCACACTTCTTTGAAGTCTCTCAGCCCCACTCACCTCACAGAGTGTTTGTTGTGGGGGAGGAAGGGAAAGGAGAATGTGAGCCGCTTTGAGACTCCTTCGGGTAGTGATAAAGTGGGATATCAAATCCAAACTCTTCTTCTCTTCTTCTTTTAACAACAAAGAAAAAAGGTGCCGGTACTGCAAACCCATGAACACCCCCTGGGGGGAACACTGGGATTAGGAGCCTGTGCCCCCTGGAGATGTTGCTGAACTACAGCTCCCATAATTCCTGACCACTGCCCATGCTGGTGAGGCTGATGGGAGATGGATTACAGCAACATCTGAGTGCCACAGGTTGCCTAGGTGTAATGATCTCAGGCAGGCAAGCAAGCCCCGATAAGAATTCATGAGTCTCTGGCAGTTTTATGGTACATTTATTTACAGTTAAGGAACTGGTCTGTGACCGTAATAATAAATTCATTCAATATTTACAATTAACATCCAGAGTGCACCTCCGAGCCTGCCGCTCTTAACTACGAGTCGGTCACTCCGAGTCTCTGCCCCTTTCGCAGCATGAAGGGCGCCAAAGTCCAGTCCTTCCTCTCTCGTACTTCCGTTGCGTTGTAACCCTTTCAGCTCTTCTGGTTCAGGGAGAAGGTGGGTGAACTCCCCCCCCCGCGCTATCAAACGAAGACCCCTCTAAACACTGCCTCCTTGCTGGTTGCATAGCAACCCCTTCAGTGCTGTCTATCTCCTCCCCTCCCTCTGCCTGCAAGCTTTCTGAGTCTGCTGCTCTATCTGAGTCTGGGAGCTCTTGATGAAGGGCCCCCCGAAATAACCCACTCCTGCTCTGTCTGTGTCTGCAATCCTTCATCTCCATAGTCAGAATCTTCCCAGGCGTCTGATTCAGCCATGTCCCTGACACTAGGCCTGTAGGACCTTTGTCTCTCTTTGGCATTATCTTAAATACTTATAAAGCTATCTATATACTGCTGGTATACTTAAAAATACACCACAGAGGTTTACTACAACAGAAAATCATTAAAACCAAACGACAGCATCTTAAAAAGCTTAAAAACAAGTTAACATAAATTACGTAACTCCACAAATATTCAGAATGGGTGGGACGGGATTAAGATGCTATTTGGGGAGTGTGCTGTTCTGCAGTCTGAAGCAGGGGTGGCCCATATCTACTTACAGAATTTAAAAGTGGCAGTGATCTACCCCCGTTTTTTTGGGTTCAGGTCAAGGTTGTTGAGCTTTCTGTGTGGAGGTGGAAAGCTCCGTTTTTAAGGGTTTTGCGGGAGAAAGAGGAACAGCCACTCACCAACAAATTGCTGGGGAAACAAACAGCCTCACTGAGTAAACTCCCTCTTCCGTTCTGTAGATTGTGCAACAATGGAGGGCGGGGCGAGGGGGCGGGGCCGGATTTGATTTTACCAATGCTAAGGAAAGGGACCCGGCGATCGACCGCGATCTACTCCTGGGGATCTACCGGTAGATCGCGATCGACATCCCTGGTCTAAAAGTAAGTAAGTAAGTAAAACTTTAATACAGTCAAAGACCAGCAGAAAAATAATACAATCCAATTCATAAGTTAAATTTCTATATCTTATAATAATATTGAATATTACACAATTTTAAAATTGACTATTAAAAGTGTGAGTCTAAAAGAAAGGGTTCCCTTTTAACCCCCTGCTCTCTTGTCATCCTTCAGGAAAGGGAAACTACTGGACCTTGGACCCGAACTGTGAGAAAATGTTTGACAACGGCAACTTCCGGCGCAAGCGCAAGCGCCGCTCGGACCCCAGCACCTCTACAGCGCCAGCCGCGGCTTCCACGCTGGGGACTCTGAAGTCGGAGGAAGGCCACTCCATCCCTTTAGTCCCGGGGAAGCCGTGTGGGGAAAGCCCCTCCTCCGACCTGGAGCCGATGGCGCCCATGAGGGACCATTCCAAGAGCGCCTCCCCGCCTGTGATCGTCTCGCCCGCAGCCGGGTGCCTCAGCAGCTTTTTCAGCAGCATGAACTCGCTGAGCAATGGCGGGCGCCTGGCCGGGAGCCTCGGCAGCGAGCTGCATCACAGGAACCTCCCTGCTGGACACCCGGGGGGCTGCAGCTTCGCCCAGGAAGTCGCCCCCGCAGAGCAGCTCCAGCGAGTTTCGGCGCCCGCTGCCGCCTACTACAGCCCTTTCCACCCCGGCAGCGGGGGCCAGTCAGGCCAGTACAACCACTTATACAACTTCACCGTCAATAGTTTCATCTATGCCCGGGAGGGCACTGAGGTTTAGGCCCTTAAGGGGTCGCAGGAAGAGGCCAGGTTTACATTTCTGCATCCAGGAAGAGCGTGCCTTTCTTGTTGCTTTTGAAAACAGACTTCACGCAGGGACGCCTGTAACGCCCGGGAGCAAAAGTGTTTGAAAGATATGGGCCTTTCCTTTTTTTCCGTATATATTGGAATTGGGGGAATTGTGCAGCCCGGCCTGGACTTGACAACTTAACCTTTCTCCCCCGTTGCATTTTGCAAAAGCAGGCCACCGAGGGTCCGCGTGCGAGGGTCGTTTGGACTGAGCAATCGGCAGAGTTTTTGGTGCTGGAATGAAATCGAAATGAGGGCCGAATATAGAAGAAGGGTAGCCACCGATGTACTGCTTGTTGCTTGGGTTTGTCGCTTCTTTCTTGAGTCTCTGTTTACAAGTGCTGTGGTGTAAGAGAGACAGATGAAGAGATTTTATGAAGTGCCTTGAAAAATGTAATAATAATAATAATAATAATAATTCTAGTTGCCTTTGCCAGTAATGGCTTATTTGAAGCTTCTCTTAGATCCTAAAGCTGACCTGACAGGTGCTTATATCTATCCACCCCCCTGCCCCATTTCTGCAGTCTACAGACAGGCACCAAACATAGGTTTATTGAGCCCCTGGTGGGCTGGCGACCAAGATACTGCAAGTGCAGGCCTGCCCTTCTCCATGTATGCCACACTATCTGCTGCTGCAGCTTGTTTCCTGTTACCGGTATTTGTCTCACTGTCTGCTGTGGCGAAAATACACAATTTACACCATTAATTACACAAATTAAGTTGCCGTTGGGGTTGCCGTAGTTTGACGAGCAAAACAGAGGACGCGTTTGCCGAATTCTGCTTTTCACCACGGATCTCTATGACGACTCTCATTTTACACACCCATGAAAAGGAGGACGTGTCCTGAGAAAAGAGGACGCATGGCAAACCTACCGGGCGTTGAGTTATTCCACCCCATTCATTTCATTTGCAGAGAAACCACGCGCAAAGGGGGAGACTGGGGTGTAATCAGCGGCAGAGCAAGCCGATCGGGCGCCTGGGGTGGAGCGCGTGCCCTGCCCATGGGGGCATCACAGGGCCTCCGAGGAGTCTGCCTGCCTCCTCCCACTCAGCCGCACTACAGCTGAGGGGGAGGCGGTGGGCGGACCTTTTTGGGCAGCGCAGAGCCTGTAGGGCGCTCAAGCCACCGCGTCACTCCCAGGAGAGACGCGTGGCTCGGGCGCAATGCAGGCCCCGCGGTAAGTGCCGCCCACCATTTTGTCACCCCGCTCAGTGGGGACACATGGGGCGAACCGCACCTACCGCACCCCCCTTGCTACGGCCCTGGGTGTAATGAATGACATGATGTTTACAGGCTAAGATCAACAGTAGCAGCAAATATCGATTGTATTCGCTGGATTGAATTGCGTTCCAGACATGGGTCATTGGCCTTTCCCCCTATCGTTCCCGCCATGGTCGGCGTTCTCCGACATCCTTACCTGTCCTAACCCAAATGTCGCAGTGGTGCAGAAGTCTACCTGACAAAAGCTCTGCGCGCTTTGTGGGGGACTTTATGCAAGTTTAGCAGCCTTGTTTTGGAGTCAAGGCTGCTAGCGCGCTTCATTGAAATCAGTGGGGTTGGAGCTGAGAAAAAAGTCACGTGGCACAGCCCTCCTGAGACGGTACTACAGTCGTACCTCGGGTTACGTACGCTCCGGGTTACGTACTTTTCAGGTTACAAACTCTGCTAACCCGGAAGCGCAACCCGGAGCGTGCGGATATGCAGAAGAGTTCTGCGCAGTTCGCGCATGCGCAATCCGCTACTTCCGGGTTTTCCGCGCGCTTGTTCAGGTTGCGTACTTTTCAGGTTACGAACTGTAACCCGGAACCAATTACATACGCAACCCGGGGTACCACTGTACTTCAGAGTGCCGGAAGAGGTGGCCTATATCTGTATCTCCACACTGACAAGAGCTCCCTGCAGGTAGAAAACCACCCGTGTCCCAGAGAGGGCTTCTGCTGTGCTGTTTTTCCTGTGTGCAGGTGTGTTTTGTCAGGGAGCCTGCAAGAACACAATTCTACACCTGCCTCTTCTGAAGTGGTTCTAGAAGGGCTGTGCGATTTGACTGCTGTGATCATTGATGCTGAGCCATCGCTTCCACGTGGTACATTCAGACCTTGGTGTCAGGATCAGGGATTCTTTCTTTTTTTCTTTTTCTGGCGCAATCACTTTGATGTAAGCTTAGTACCAAAGACAAAAAGTTTTTAGCCTTCCAGTTTTACCAGAACAAAGGCTCTTGGGTCTATAGGTGTAGTTAATAAAGAATAAAACAAACTTTTTTATACCTACAGTTTTGTAAATTATGATCTGGACATTGTACTTATTTATAATGCTTTGGGAAAGTTTACTGTTTTGCTTTGGTAGTTTACTAAGGAAATTTAGGCACAATGGGAATAAAATGCTTAAAGTTGTTCAATTTTTTTTATTTTTTTATTTAAAAAAGACAAACTCTTCGCCTTCCCTTCTCGTGTTTTTGCATTTAGTCCACAAGCCGTTGACATGTGAGTTTGGGAAAACGGTGTTTCATGAACATGATGTTGTGTCGTGGGTTCTGATAGCAAGAAGTCCAGCAATACTTCTTAGTGAAAACAGCTCTTTATTGTAAGGGATAAGACAAGACTGGGGATAGGGGGTAGGGAAAGCTCTATTTATAGACACATTGGGACTGAGGGAAAAGATACATTTTAGCGGGAACCAATAATATTCAAACTTTCCGGCGGGACCCAATCAGGCTGTGGATTGTGATTGAACACTTCAAATTGACCAATAGCAATACTTTACCCTGCTGCCAGAATATCTTATTTAATACACAACACTCCCCCGCACCTAGTTGAGACTATACACGTAATCTTTCAAGTATTGCGGAGGTCTTCGAGTCCTACCGGATCGCCTAACCCCCGGTGTGTCACTCCTTGGACTATCCGTGGTCAGACTTCTCTCTCCAATAACCTCGGGTACCTCAGCTGGAGCTGTGTCACTAGCTGACTCTCTAGGCTGACTAGTTGTTTCCGGGTTAGGTTCATCAGTGGTGATCTCGGTTTCCTGACTCTCGGAGCCCTCCACCCCCTGTGGCCCGGAGTCATCCTGACTAGACTGCTGCGATTCACCGGACGCCGGCAGAGTTGTGCGCGGCTCCTCCCCCCTCGGGCTTACCCTGCTTGGGAACCGGCGCCTTAGCTGGTCAATGTGGCGGCGCATTACTCTGCCATCCTCTAACGTCACAAAATATGACACTGGCCCACTGGGTCGGGTGACCACCCCCGGCACCCATGCGGGTCCCCTTGCATAGTTCCGGACCCAAACCAAATCCTCTGTTGACAGGTATCGGGTTCTGTCACCCTCGGCAGCCGGTGGTTCTCTTGTATCGCGGCCCGGCACCTTGTCAGGGTGGACATAGTCTAGGATTGTGGCTAACCTCCTCCCCATTAATAACTCAGCTGGGGACTTGCCTGTGGATGCACACGGCGTTGTGTGCTGCAGGAACAACATCCTTGCAATGCGAGCAGACCAATCCCCTTCCAAGAGGCGCGCTATTGCACCCTTGGCTGTGCGCACCATCCGTTCGGCTTGTCCGTTCGAGGATGGATGAAAGGGAGCAGAAGTGACCCCTCTAATGAAATTATCGGCCAGGAATGCCCTGAACTCTTGGGACACAAAAGCCGCCCCGTTGTCTGATACTATGGTCTCGGGTAACCCATGCGTTGCAAACAAAATGCGAAGGGCCCTGATTACAGCAGCTGAGGACATGTTTGGAACAATTGAGACCTCCAGCCATTTCGAGTAGGCGTCTACTACAATTAAGAACACCTTTCCCTGAAACGGCCCTGCAAAATCTACATGGAGCCGGCTCCACGGGTTCTTAGCCCGCTCCCACCAATGCACTGGTGCCCTGGGCATTTCTGGGTGCACCTCCTGGCACGCTCGACAGGTGCGCACCCATTGTTCAATGTCCTTGTCCATGCCAGGCCACCACACATAGCACCTGGCTAAAGATTTCATCCGAACCATGCCCGGATGACCCATGTGTAATGTGTCCAACACCTCATTCTGTAGAGACCTTGGAATAACCACCCTATCGCCCCACAATATGCAACCCTTATGGAGGGACAGCTCATTTTGTCTTGCCATGAAAGGTCTAAATTTCTCTTCCTGAGTCCCACTTGGCCATCCCCTCCCCACCCACACAAGGACACGGGCGAGGACGGGGTCCCTTTTAGTTCTTGCGGCGATGTCGACGGCCGTCACGGGTGGTCCGGGAAGTGTCTCCATCATCATGACGTGCTCGGCCGGGGCTGGGTCGTCGTCGGCTGCTCCAGGTAGTGGTAGACGACTCAGCGCGTCCGCATGGCACAACAGCTTACCCTTCACATGACACAGTTCGTATTGAAATCCATTCAAAAAGATGGACCATCGGAGCATGCGTGGGGACAAGATTTGAGGCGTTTGTTTATGTGGGCTGAACAAACCCAGCAAAGGCTTGTGGTCCGTTTGAATTGTGAAAGGGCGGCCGTACACGTAGTCATGGAACTTCTTGATTCCTGTGACTATAGCCAGTGCCTCCTTATCAATCTGGGCATAGTTCCGCTCTGTGGGGCTCAAGGTTCTGGAATAGAATGAGATTGGACGCTCCGACCCATCCGCCTCCCGGTGACTCAAGACAGCCCCCACGCCATATTGTGAGGCATCACACGCCAGCACCAGTGGTTTAGCAGCATCATAGTGGGCAAGCGTACTTTCCTTTGACAGCACGCCCCGCAGCGTTTCAAAAGCTCTCTGTTGCGGTTGCCCCCAACGCCATGCACACTTCTTTTGGAGTAGCCGATGCAGTGGTTCGGCTATCGATGCCTTGTGTGGCACAAAGGCGTGATAGAAATTGACGAGGCCCAAGAAGGACTGCAGCTCAGCCTTGTTACTAGGTGTCGGTGCTGCGGCGATAGCCTTAACCTTGTCTTCCATGGGGTGGATGCCAGCAGCATCAATTCTGTACCCTAAGAAGTTCACAGCTGCTACCCCAAAACTACATTTCTCTTTCTTTAGTTTCAACCCCGCATCCCGGAATTTGCATAGGACTGTCTGGATGCGTCCCAGTAGTTCTTGAGCATCCTTGCCCGCAATTAACACATCATCAAAATACGGCAGGACACCTGGCAGGCCCCGTAACAGGCGCTCCATAAGACTTTGAAATATGCCAGGTGCCACGCAGACTCCAAACTGCAGCCTATTCACCTTAAAGGCGCCCTTGTGCGTCACAATTGTCTGGATTTCAGCGGACGCTGGAGTCACTGGGAGCTGCTGGTATGCCTGTGCCAAGTCAATCTTTGCAAACACCTTGCCCCCAGCCAGCTTCGCTAATAGTTGGGACACTACTGGAATTGGATACGAGTTGCCCCTGATGGCCTTATTAATCGTACATTTGTAATCCGCACAAATTCGTATTTCCCCATTAGCCTTCAGGGGTGTGACAATGGGTGTTTCCCATTTAGCAGAGTCCACTGGTGAAAGCACCCCTTGCTGTATTAGCTTCTCCAATTCAGCCTCTATTTTAGGCTGTAGCGCAAATGGAACCCGCCTGGGTTTGAGGCGCATTGGCGCAACCCCCGGGTCCAGTTCTAAGTCAATTGGAGGCCCCTTATAACATCCTAACTCTCCATTAAATAGCTCCCCAAATTCCGTGTACAGGGTGTTAAATGTCTCCGAAGCTATCTGGACCGTGTTGAGCCCTGAGATTCCCAACCCTAAGGCCGGGAACCAGTCCGTGCCCAGCAGGCTAGTGCGCTTCCCTTTTGCGATCACAAGCTTTAATACGGCCTCCCTCTCGCGGAACTGTACGTTCACTGCGCACATTCCCAAAATGTCTATGCGGCCAGCGGAATAGGATTGCAGAGTAGCCGGGAAGGGCTCCAATCTCGGAAGCTTACCTCTAGGAAATAACGATCTGGCCGTGTCCTCCGATACGATGGAGAATCCGGATCCGGAGTCCACCTCCATGTTACACGGCTTCCCTTCGATTAGGACCCGCACAGCTGGTTTCCCTTGGGCTGGAAATGGCACAGTTCTGCCCTCGATTTGCGTGAGGTAGTTGCAATCGTCGAGTTGGTGCGTCGCTGTGGATGTCCTCTGACCTCTTGATTTCGCGGACCCCGACGTGCCACTCGACTTGCAGACCCTGGCTATGTGCCCCGTTTTCCCACAAGCATGACACGTAGCTTCTCGGAACCGGCACTTCCTTCTCTCATGTGATCCGCCGCAGCCAGGGCAGACTCCCTGCCGACCTTTATTTGCTGTGCTCTCCTGTCGCACCATCTCTATTCCCCGCACAGGGCTTTGGTTGGGGCTGACATCCTGGTCGTCCACGGTGTGGGTTGACGCTCCAGCTCTCTTTTCGGCTCGCTGGTCCGGGTCTTGCTCCTCTCTCTCAGCGCTTTCTGTCGCAATGGCCTCACGGAGCGCTGTCGACAGATCCATATCTTGTTTTGCCGCAATCCGCCTGCGGCCCTTGCTGCTGCGAAGGCCGCACACAAACCGATCCAGCAGGGCCTCCTCCAAGTTGGCGAATTTGCAGTGTCTCGCCAGCTTCCTCAGTTCGGTGAGGAAAACTGCTACCGTCTCTCCAGGTCGTTGTTGCCTCTTGTGGAATTCGATGCGCCATGTCATCTTCGACGCTGTCGGATTAAGGTGATTGGAGAGGTGTTCCGTAATGCTCGCGAACGACGCCTCCCGCAGTGTCGTGGGGGCCAGAATTGCCCGAGCCAACTCAAAGGTCTCTGCCCCGCAGCAACTCAGGAACAACGCCTTTTTCCTTTCCTCGTCAGTGACCCCTTTTGCTGCCACGCTGAATTCAAAGCGCTCGAGGTAAGCATCCCAGGCCTCAGTTGCTCCGGGATGAAATGGTTCCATGAACCGTGACGCAGCCATCTTAGTGGACTGATCTGTCCTGTCAGTCACAGGGAGTCTTGTCGCCAGAATCAGGTCGCTAGGGTCAGCAGCCCTCAGCCGGCCTAATTCAATCCCATCCTCGTCGCCAGTATGTTGTGTCGTGGGTTCTGATAGCAAGAAGTCCAGCAATACTTCTTAGTGAAAACAGCTCTTTATTGTAAGGGATAAGACAAGACTGGGGATAGGGGGTAGGGAAAGCTCTATTTATAGACACATTGGGACTGAGGGAAAAGATACATTTTAGCGGGAACCAATAATATTCAAACTTTCCGGCGGGACCCAATCAGGCTGTGGATTGTGATTGAACACTTCAAATTGACCAATAGCAATACTTTACCCTGCTGCCAGAATATCTGATTTAATACACAACACATGACTTCCTTTTTAAGCTCCCAGTTGTGTTAGAATACATGTTCCATCACCCCTGGCTATTGGCCACGCTAACAGCAGCTCATGGAAACATCTGGAACACCAACATGTCCCCCACCCAGGTTTTAGGGTACAACCTGCTCAGAATGTCTCTTGCACTTTGTTGACATCCGTCCGTCTGGAGAGACAATGGAGTGTGCCTCCGGGGGTGAAGTGACCTCCCTGGGACACAAGCCTGCACAGGCCCCATTCAAACGAATGGAATTTGCTCTTTAACACTGTTCCCATTCGTTTCAGTAGGCCTGGTGCTTTAGAACTTCTTGGTGAATTGTGCACTTTTTAAAACCAACCCTTCCAATGTAGTAATCTGCTTTAGGCATGAAAGCTTTGGTAGCCATTCAGAGCTTCATTGCTACTCCAACTCCCCTATTCATTCCAATGGAGGAAGTAGACCTATGAACCATAGCTGTCAACTTTTCCCCTTTTTTAAGGGAAATTCCCTTATTCCGAATAGGATTCCTTGCAAGAAAAGGGAGAAGTTGACAGCTATGCTATGGACTCCCTCCCTTGCTTACAGCAGTCTTTCCCTCCCTTTGGTGTGATGGAACTACCGTACTTTTCTGTGTATAACACGCCACCTTGTATAAGATGGCCACCATTTTTGGGGACTCCATATTAAGAAAATGGCCCGTTGGAGGAGGCCTACCCGAAGTTGTTGAGCTTTTTTTGGGGGGGAGGCTTGCACAGAGTTGACCTTATTTTAGGGTAAAAAAACCTCATCTAATACACGATTAAAGTACAGTAAAGGTAAAGGGACCCCTGACCATTAAGTCCAGTCGCAGACAACTCTGGGGTTGCGGCGCTCATCTCGCTTTACTGGCTGAGGGAGCTGGCGTACAGCTTCCGGGTCATGTGGCCAGCATGACTAAGCCGCTTCTGAACCAGAGCAGTGCACGGAAACGCCGTTTACCTTCCCGCCGGAGCGGTACCTATTTATCTACTTGCACTTTGACATTTTTCGAACTGCTAGGTTGGCAGGAGCAGGGACTGAGCAACGGGAGCTCACCCGTCGCAGGGATTCGAACCGCTGACCTTCTGATCGGCAAGCCCTAGGCTCTGTGGTTTAGACCACAGCGTCACCCGCGTCCAGTACAGTACAGTAGCCTTGTGCAAACAAGAGATGGAGAAACACACTGATACCTGGATCAGGTCACATGCAGCTTATTAGAAATAGGGTCAAAGTTCACTTGGGTACAAACTCGGGGACATCTCACGCTTTTTAGACAAAGGGCCAAATTACATGATTTAATAAGGTACTTTTAATTTAAAAAGTGGTGGCGAGGAAGGGAATCTCTCTCTCTCTCTCTCTCCTGCCGAAAATCCTTTCTGGCTGCTACATGCTTTGGGAACTGCTGCTTTCAGCCCAGAATGTGGCATCAGATCTCGACCCTGTGATTGCTTTTCTTTCAAATAAATAAATAAAAGTATAATCATTGAAAAGCCTATTTAACACAATGCTTAGTTTTGTCCTGAATTCTCACTACTTCAGAGGACCAAGGTTGTGGAAAAGTAACACTTTCTTGGCTCTGGGGCGGCTATCACTTCTGTAACTTTAGTCTCACCCATGGAATGAGATGGTTGGTGTTTGTTTTCATAGCCTGGTATATGTGAAAAAAAACTTTTGAAAACTGTTCAGGTGCCCAACAGGATTTTGGATTATTTCTCAGGGAGACGCCATCTCCCGCTCTAACATCACAGGGCAACTCGTTTTTAGAATTTAGGACACTTTAAACGGCTTATGATATAGCATAGGGGGGTTACCGTTTGAATTCATATATTCCTCTCGACATGCTGAATCCCAGCCACTGCTAATCTCTGATTGTCCCATGAGAACTGCCCTTCTGTGGTGTAGTGGTTAAGAGTGGTAGACTTGTAATCTGGTGAACAGGGTTCGCTTCCCCACTCCTCCACATGCAGCTGCTGGGTGACCTTGGGCTAGTCACACTTCTCTGAAGTCTCTCAGCCCCACTCACCTCACAGAGTGTTTGTTGTGGGGGAGGAAGGGAAAGGAGAATGTTAGCCGCTTTGAGACTCCTTAGGGTAGTGATAAAGCGGGATATCAAATCCAAACTCTTCTTCTTCTTCTTCTTCTTCTTCTTCTTCTTCTTCTTCTTCTTCTTCTGCATCACACTCAAGATCTATCTAGTCCTTCCCTTGTTTCCAGCCTTGCTTCAGCAAAAGGAACCCATAAAGAGGCTGAAATACTTTCTGACGGCTTATCCTGACATGTTTGAGCCAGAAGTCCTCTCCTTTAGGGGGTATCCAAAAATGAGAACTGTAAAATGACTACAGTATAGAAAAAAACAACAACACAGAATGTAAGTATTACTTAGTTGAGAAAAACAATTAAGAATCTACTCCTGGGTGGTGGTGGTGAGGGATGGCATTAAAATCCGTTAACAGTGTCTCTTCAGAGTCACCAGAAGCAAAATTCATTGAAAGTGTGTTTGCGTATTGGATTGAGTTAGGGTTGAGTGAGTTCTGTTAAAAATAAAATTCAAAGTTGCGCTTGCAGGTCCAGGAAGTGGTAAAGGGAAAGAGGTTGAAAGGAAGCGGTAGCTTTTCATGAGAGCAAACAAATCCTTGTCTGTCTTGGAGCGACACACTTAAAACAACAACAACAACAACAACAACAACAACAACAACAACAACAACAACAACACAACCTGCTGTTTTGTGCAAATCTGATATACTGAAACACTTTCATTTCAAAAATAACTTAAAAAAAACCCTTTTAAAAAGTGTGTACTGGTGAACAAATACCTATGCCCCTGGAAACAACAAGGCCTTGGGGTCATGGCTTGGAGGGGCACGGTAATATTTTGGACTGCTTTTTTGCGCCAAACTGATAAATCGAAAAAGCTTGTTTTTCCATATGGAGTGCACACAATGTCCGTCAGTTTTCCAGAACTTGTGGCTTGCAACAACACACTCTGAAGACGTCATCTTCGCCAAGCACCGCTCGATAGTGTGGATGGGAAACATGGAGACAGATTTTGGAGGCATAAAACTGAAAGTGCTCGTGTGTGTGTGGAAGATGGTGTACAAGCGTAAGATGAAAACAAGTCATCTCAGCTGCACATCTCAAAAAGATATTTTTTAAAAAAAAACAACACCCTGTGACTGTTACAAAAAGCAGTCACAATTTTTTTAAAAAAAATAAAAATATTGAGTTTTGCAATTTTATAATAATCACAATCAACATTATTTCGAAAATAAAAGAACATATAAACCCACACCCCACCCCAAGACTTCCCTCAACTTCCTTTTCTGGTTTGTTTGTTTTTAAACACTTGCTACCCCTGCTTGTTTTATCTACCTGAATATTGCAGTCTTTAACTTAAATATTGTTGTATTCTTAACATTTTTTATACCGTACTTGTTTTCATATATCCTCTTACATTTTCTTTTTATCCCTCCCCCTTTTTATATCTTAATTTCTATATTATTAATTGTAAGTGTTTACTCAAACCCTGCTAGTGAGTCCACTTCTTTGCAATGTTTCTGTAAATACAGCATAAATCAAGGTCCAGTAAACTTTTTCAGCAGGGGGCCGGTCCACTGTCCCTCAGACCTTGTGGGGGGCCGGACTATATTTTTTTGGGGGGGGGAATGAATGAATTCCTATGCCCCACAAATAACCCAGAGATGCATTTTAAATAAAAGGACACATTCTACTCATGTAAAAACACGCTGATTCCATGGGCCAGATTTAGAAAGCGATTGGGCTGTATCCAACCCCCGGGCCTTAGTTTGCCTACCCATGGCATAAATGGTTCCCAGCCTTTTAAAAAGTCTCTGTTGTCCTTGCCTCTAGGTTTTCCAGTTAGTTTCGCCATTTTCGCATATTCCATCAGTTTTTCTTGCCATTCTTCCTTATTGGTATCTTGTCATCTTTCCATTTTTGGGCTAGTAAGACCTTAACTAGCCGCTTGGAAACACAAGAGAGAGAACAAGTAATGAGAGACAAGCACAGAGAGAAACGAAAGAGAAACTAAGGAAAGAACGCGCACAGAGAGTAGCTGGGAGAGCACACCCCAACCATTGACTGCAGACTCTTTATTTCTTATTTTTATTTGGCCGCTTTCCTACTTTTGGCCGCACCTTTTGCTTTTCTTTTCGCTGCCTATCCTTTCCTCTTCGGAACCTTCAGAAACCTTCGTAACAACCTTCAGAACTCCAGAAAACATCTCACGACCTTCAGTAAAACCTCATAACCAGCGGACCCATCATAACCAGTGGGAGCAGGCACTCCAGGATTACTGGTTCTCCCAGAAGTTGGTTATCCCCACACCCGAGGGTCTTCTCATCCAATGCCCTGCAATGCAGGAATTTTGCTCATAGCCATCCCTGGGTGGGCTCGAACCTTCTTCTTAATAGCCAGACACACCGACCCATTGTGCTACCTAGGTATGAATGAGAACACATACTTCTTTGAACTACTGTTTTCCTCAACAATATTTTGTGGTAATGAAAGGAATGGCAAAATGAAATCTGCTCATCCGACGACGAGAAAACGATTGCAAGGTGTTAAAAATATAAAATAATAAGGGCCTTGGCTCTGCAAATTCTGCCTAAAATAGAGAGGTTGAATCGTTATGATTCCTGGGCCAATGCACACCTATCTTGAGGGCAGTTGAATTATAGAACTGCCTCATACAAGGAAATGGATGTGGCAAAGAATTTAATTGCAAAGAAGCATTAGATACCAGCATAGAATAATGCCAGCAATTGCCGACTGATGATTCCCTCCTCCACTGGCATAACTCTTAAGAAATGCTTGATGTTAACAAGAACATTTTCTGCAGACAGCAAAACATGGAAATTGCAGTTGCCTGCCTAATTTCCATTTGAAAATGTTCCAAAATACCAGTAAAAGGTAAAGGTAAAGGTACCCCTGACCATTAGGTCCAGGCTGAGGGAGCCAGCGTACAGCTTCAGGGTCATGTGGCAATACACTAAAAACTTTGGGTCAATTTGGGTCGAGCTCAATGAAAGCGAAGCAACAGGATTGTATGGGTTTGGCTGGTTTATAAGGACAAGTCCTTATAAACTTGGTCCCAGTCCATGTAGGGTTTTGTACTTTAGCAGTGATGCGGGAGGCGCTGTGGTCTAAACCACTGAGCCTAGGGCTTGCTGATCGGAAGGTCGGTGGTTCGAATCCCCGTGATGGGGTGAGCTCCCGTTGTTTGGTCCCTGCTCCTGCCCACCTAGCAGTTTGAAAGCACGTCAAAGTGCAAGTAGATAAATAGGTACCGCTCTGGCGGGAAGGTAAACGGCGTTTCCGTGCACTGCTCTGGTTTCGCCAGAAGCGGCTTAGTCATGCTGGCCACATGACCCGGAAAAACTGTCTGTGGACAAACGTCGGCTCTCTCGGCCAGTAAAGCGAGATGAGCACTGCAACCCCAGAGTTGTTTACAAATGGACTTAACTGTCAGGGGTCCTTAACGTTAATTTTTTTTTTTTTTTTTTTTACTTTAGCAGTAACTGACTGTAACTCAGCTCAGCAATATACTGGCAGCTAGCACAGAGAATTCAGCAGCAGTGTAATATTTGACTACAGAGCTGATCTGGCCAAAAGCCTTGCTGCAGCTTTTCCCACTACCTGCCATTTCTGAACCAGCCTCAAAGGCTTGCCCCATGCAGAACACATTGCAGTAGTCCAGTCCACCAAGACCTGCTCCATTGCAGCCAGGTTTCCACCATCCAGGAACACTATAGCTGGTGTGCTAGCAGAATAAAATGCTCCTAGCCATGGAGGACATCTGAGCCTCCAGTGACAATGATGGCTCGAGCAGTACTCCTGAGCTGTGTACCTGCTCCTTCAGGGGAGCGGGTGGCACTGTGGTCTAAACCACTGAGCCTCTTGGGCTTGCTGATCAGAAGGTTGATGGTTCGAATCCCCACGACGGAGTGAGCTCCCGTTGCTCTGTCCCAGCTCCTGCCAACATAGTAGTTCGAAAGCATGTCAAAGTGCAAGTAGATAAATAGGTACCGCTGTGGCGGGAAGCCAAACGGCATTTCTGTGCGCTCTGGTTTCTGACATGGTGTCCCGTTACACCTGAAGCGGTTTAGTCGTGCTGGCCACATGACCTGGAAAGCTGTCTGAGGAGAAACACTGGCTCCCATGGCCTGAAAGCGAGATGAGCGCTGGAATCCCATAGTCACCTTTGACTGGACTTCACCATCCAGGGGTCCTTTCCTTCCTTCCTTCCTTCCTTCCTTCCTTCCTTCCTTCCTTCCTTCCTTCCTTCCTTTCTTTCTTTCCTTCAGGGAGAGTGGCCAATTAATCACAAACAGGTAACTGTCCAGCTTCCTGATCTTGGGAATTGCTCTATGACCTAAAACAGGGGTCAGCAAACTTTTTCAGCCATGGGCCGATCCACCGTCCCTCAGACCATGTGGTGGGCTGGACTATATTTTGAAAAAAAAATGAACAAATTCCTATGCCCCACAAATAACCCAGAGATGCATTTTAAATAAAAGCACACATTCTACTCATGTAAAAACACGCTGATTCCTGGACCGTCCATGGGCCGGATTGAGAAGGCGATTAGGCCGCATCTGGCCCCTGGGCCTTAGGTTGCCTAACTCTGAACCTAAAGCACGTTTCCAACAAAATTCACTTTGACCGTTCCATGGTTTCTATTTTTCTCTTTCCATCACATATAGCAGAGGTGTGGCACCTGTGGTCCTCCGGATCTGTTGAATTCCAGCTTGGCCAATGGCCAGGGATTATGGGAGTTGGAGTTCAGCAGCATATGGAGGGACACAGGTATACAGTACAGGGTAGAAGCTGAGGCTCCAATACTTTGGCCACCTCATGAGAGGAGAAGACTCCCTGGAAAAGAACCCTGATGTTGGGAAAGATGGAGGGCACAAGGAGAAGGGGACGGCAGAGGATGAGATGGTTGGACAGTGTTCTCGAAGCTACCAACATGAGTTGACCAAACTGCGGGAGGCAGTGGAAGACAGGAGTGCCTGGTGTGCTCTGGTCCATGGGGTCACAAAGAGTCGGACACGACTAAATGACTAAACAACAACAAATGCATGCAAAACAGATATCTCGCCAGGGAATTTACCTATGATGGCAATTAAGCAATGGTGAACTAGTGCAAGGCTTTTGCCAACCCTTTGAACTCCAGAAACATTTTGTATCTAATGAAAATGATGGGTCCACACTCCCTTATTCCAAATTGTGATGGACAGAGAGAAATTTGCCCTATTAGCCTGTGAGTTGTTCCAATGTTAATGTTTCTCCTGTGAGCAATTCCAAGAACAAGTAGCACATCAAATGAAGGGCTGGGGCTGAATCTCTCCTGGCGGCAATGGAATGGCTCAGGATTTCTATCAACCTTTGTGAACCCAGCACCCTTAGGGATGGGGGAGAAATGTGAATTTACCAAAACCGTACTTTCTGAAACAACGTGAAAACCAAAACAAAGCCACCCTTTAAAAAGTCAAACTTTTTTGAATTTTGCAATGCAGACTCCAGCCATGCAATAAGTACAAAAATGCATGTAACTGCATTATTTATTGTTATTCATTCCATTTCTATACCACTCTATACAGATGGCAACCATTTTGTGCAGGGGTTCCCTTCCTGCATGTGTCAGTGGAGTGTGAATAAGCCCATCCTACTCTGTCCCCCTGTTCCACTCCCATCCTGTCCTCTTCCAGGTCCAAAATGACCAGCCATCAGCTGTCACACATCAATTGGACGCACGCAAAATGTTGGCCACTTGCATGCATAAAGGTAAAGGTAAAGGGACCCCTGACCATTAGGTCCAGTCATGTCCGACTCTGGGGTTGTGGCGCTCATCTCGCTCTATAGGCCAAGGGAGAGCGTTTGTCCGCAGACAGCTTCCGGGTCATGTGGCCAGCATGACAAAGCCACTTCTGGCAAACCAGAGCAGTGCACGAAAACCGTTTACCTTCCCGCCGAGCAGTACCTATTTATCTACTTGCACTTTGACATGCTTTCGAACTGCTAGTGGGCAGGAGCTGGGACCGAGCAACGGGAGCTCACCCCGTCGCGGGGATTCGAACCGCCGACCTTCTGATCGGCAAGCCCTAGACTCTGTGGTTTAACCCACGGCGCCACCTGGGTCCCTGCATATATTTGTGAGTATCATATACAGTATAGGGAAATTGCTTGCAAAATGTGTATATTTGTCAAAACTGTATCCCAAAATAGGAGACATTCATACAAAAATGCTGATGGTTTTTTAAAAAATAAACAAATCATGAATTGCTGCAGAAATGTTAACTGAATTTAAGATTGGAAAGACAGGAAACAGAGAGAACAAAGAATTACCATATTCATCCATCCTTACTTTCCTTCTTCTTCTTCTTCTTCTTCTTCTTCTTCTTCTTCTTCTTCTTCTTTTTGGACTACAACTCCCATCAGCCCCTGGCTGGCACCGATGGGAGTTGTAACCCCAAATATCCGGATGGCGCTAAATTGGCAAAGGCTAATTTAGGTAAAGGTAAATGGACCCCCCATGACCATTAGGTCCAGTCGTGTCCGACTCTGGGTTTGCGGCACTCATCTCGCTTTATTGGCCGAGGGAGCCGGCGTACAGCTTCCAGGTCATGTGGCCAGCATGACAAAGCCATTCTGTGAACCAGAGCAGCGCATGGAAACGCCGTTTACCTTCCCGCCGGAGTGGTACCTATTTATCTACTTGCACTTTGATGTGCTTTCGAACTGCTAGGTGGGCAGGAGCTGGGACCGAGCAACGGGAGCTCACCCCGTCGCGGGGATTCGAACCGCCGACCTTCTGATCAGCAAGTCCTAGGCTCTGTGGTTTAACCCACAGCGCCACCACTTACACCCAATTCTCTCCGATTAGGAGAACCCCAGGCAGGTTGAAATCTCAAGTTACTTTCAGACTCATCTCCTCACAACCCTCAGAAAAGGCTTCTCTGTGTGCATCTGAACCATTTTAGGGAGTTTTCTCCATTCATGAGACCGGCCCTTGCAGCTGTCTTGGTGCCAGTCTGTGGCACGGAGCCTCTTTGAGAGGGATCTCAGATAATGGCAGCTGACAGGCGTCAGTGGGGGCTCCTTTATGGTTGATTTGTGGTCTCCCTAAGTAGAGGAGGTTAGACAGTGGGCAGCAGTTCAGCAGGTCATTGCAGCTGAGCGATGGTTGTCTCTGGGCTGTATTTTTAAACCTTGAGGCAGTCAGTCCATTTATTTGTTAGGTTCGCCCCTTGCCCAACTGACACAAACAATTTAAAAAATAAATAAACCCCGTGGTCTGTCGTTTCCTTCTCAAAAGAGGTGTTGAAAGTGTCTCTTCATCACAGACTCTTGAGGTTGTCTTTCCTCTTTTTCACCTTTCAGGAACGGCAAGACGACCTAGGGGCAGGAGCAGATCAGGGACTTACATCACTAGAGATGGCTGTGCATCTCTCTCTCTCTTTTGTAAGAATAATTTTTATTGATTTTCTTTTCTCATACCAAATATTCAATATCATCCCTTAGCATTCATTTTCTACTTTCCCCCCTCCCTGTCGACTTCCCCCAACTTCCATTTCTGGTTTGTTACACCAAATGTTACATTCTGCTGTTTATGCATAATGTTCTGATATCACCTGTTATATTTCTTGTTCTCTGTAAATAAAGTTGTAGATGCTTGTTTAAATCCTGCCAACGAGTCCATGGGTTGTTTTTTGTTTGTTTGTTTGTTTCTGCAAGTAGGTTGTAAAAGGTTCCCATTCCTTTTCAAAGTCACGATTGTCCTTTTCACGCAGTTTGACTGTTAACTTTGCTAACTCTGCATAACAAAATAAAATAAAAAATTCCTTCTGGTAGCACCTTAGAGACCAACTAAGTTTGTTCTTGGTATGAGCTTTCGTGTGCATGCACACTTCTTCAGATACATGCACACAAAAGCTCATACCAAGAACAAACTTAGTTGGTCTCTAAGGTGCTACTGGAAGGAATTTTTTTTTTTAATTTTGTTTTGACTATGGCAGGCCAACACGGCTACCTACCTGTAACTGTAACTCTGCATAGTTCATCAGTTTTTCTTGCCATTGTTTTTATGATGGTATTTCTCCGGTCTTCCAATTTTGTGCTATTAGTATTCTTGCTGCTGTAGTACTGTACATAAATAATGTCCGGTTTTTCTTCGGCAATTCTTGTCTTAAAATACCTAACTAAAATGCTTCTGTGTTGTTGTTTTTAACAAAAGTTATTTTAAACATTTTTTTCAGTTCATTATATATCATTTCCCAAAATTATAAAATAATCTTGCAATTCCACCACATATGATAAAATGTACCTTCCCCTTTTTTTTACATCTCCAACAGTTGTTTTGTTCTGTTTTATACATTTTGGCCAGTTCTACTGGTGTAATGTACCACCTATACATCATTTTCATGTAATTCTCTTTCAACAATACACAATATGATGGCTGTGCATCTCACTGGGTGACTGGGCCAGTCACTCCATTCAAGCACACCAGCTTGCCCCCGCGATTGAACAGGCCAATGCCATAAGGTGTGTGAGAGAGGTGATTTTGAGGAGGCCAGGGACCCTCCTTGGAAATTTTGGGGGCCTTCTGGCCCTGCCCCTCCCCCAATGGCTTCCCTGACTCCATCTCAGTCTAACCTACCTTACAGGTACAGGTAGGTAGCCGTGTTGGTCTGCCATAGTCAAAACAAAATAAAAAAAAAATTCCTTCCAGTAGCACCTTAGAGACCAACTAAGTTTGTTCTTGGTATGAGCTTTCGTGTGCATGCACACTTCTTCAGATACACTGAAACAGAAGTCACCAGACCCTTATATATAGTGAGAGAGTGGGGAGGGGTATTACTCAGAAGGGTGGTGGGAATGGGTGATTGGCTGATGGGTGTGGAAAACCTGTTGACTGTTAATGACTGCAATTGGTCTTACAGGAAAAGCAAGGGGTGAGATGGCTAAAGATAGCTTTGTCATGTATAATGAGATAAGAATCCAATGTCTTTGTTCAGACCAGGTCTCTCCATGGTTTTAAGTTTGGTAATGAGTTGCAATTCAGCAACTTCTCTTTCCAGTCTATTTCTGAAATTCCTTTGTAGTAAGACAGCTACTTTGAGATCTTGTATAGAATGTCTTGGGAGACTGAAGTGTTCTCCTACTGGTTTCTCCGTCTTGTGATTCGCGATATCAGATTTATGTCCATTTATAAGGTGCTACTGGAAGGAATTTTTTTTTAATTTTAAATTTTGTTTTGACTACCTTACAGGGCTGTTGTGAGGGTGCAGTTGGAGAGGGTGGCCCATACTCTGCCTCGAGCTTTTTCGTGCAGCCGTAGCATAATAATGTAAACAGGAAAGAGAAGTTGTGGATGCTCTGATTTCTCCTTTGCCGTGGGTTTAAAGGGAAAGAGCAGATCTCTGGGCTGCCGCCTTAGAACAACGTATGAGCCTTAGAAATGTACTTTTTTTTGAAGAAGCAAAGCATGTTTTCAGGAGCCAGGACCTTGCTTGCTTATTTAATTCTTTTATAAAAAAAAAACCCCCCCGCTCAAAACGTATAATCCAGTACTAAGAACTGGCGGTGCCAGGTGTCGTCGGAAGATGTTTCAGCCGCGATTCCTGCACCTGAGCAGTTTGCAAAGACTAATTTCCGAGCCCACCGTGGAGTGAACAAATGGCGGTTGGTTTCACTGACGTTGGGGAATTCAAATCCCTTTTAGGTTTATGAGAATTTCCATGAAGCTTAACTGCATTTTGAACTATCCTGCCACCTGTGCTACAATGTTATAATATGTGTTAATCTGAAATCCCCTGCTGTTTCTAGAAACATCTCAAGCATTTCTGCACTGAAGCAGTAAATCCAATTAGGCGCATGATAAATGGAGCCTCCCCCCCCTTTTTTTGGCAACTGCAATGCAGTTTTCTTATTTTGACATACCAAATTGATTGCCAAAGTTTTCCTCCTCTCTGTAGTTTCTTACTCCCCTGTTCTCTAAATAGCGAGTGCACCAGCGCAGCGAAACAGTTTCCTAGTGGGGAGAAAAGACTGAAAACTTACGGTCTTTTTTTAAAACAATGTACAGCCATGCCTCTAGTTGCGTTAGGTTCACGTTGCGTTTTTCCTGGTTACGAACGCGGCAAACTCGGAAGTGTTTACTTCCAGGTTCGCCGCTTCGCGCACGGGCAGGAGCGATCTGCGAGCTTCGCGCATGCTCAGGAGCGCTCTATCGCGTCATGCGCACTCTACTTACAGACTTTTCGGGGTGCGAACAGCACCCCGGAATGGATCGCGTCCATAAGTAGAGGTACCATTGTATTTATGTACAAACTCTTCACATATTCTTAAGTGCTGCACATGTTACCAGGGGCCCTGCTTTAAATGTTTTAGCTGTCATTTTGCAAGCAGTTTTTGTGGATCGTGGGCCAAGGAACCCCCAAGACAAAGAGCATAAATTAACCCAAGGGCAGCTTTTCTGCTCTCTCCTCGCCCATTCATCTCTTTTTAAAAAAATAATATTTTGTTGATTTTCCAACAACAATTAATAATTCATAGTCAAAACAAAATAAAAAATTCTTTCCAGTAGCACCTTAGAGACCAACTAAGTTTGTTCTTGGTATGAGCTTTCGTGTGCATGTATCTGAAGAAGTGTGCATGCACACGAAAGCTCATACCAAGAACAAACTTAGTTGGTCTCTAAGGTGCTACTGGAAAGAAATTTTTATTTTGTTTTGACTATGGCAGACCAACACGGCTACCCACCTGTAACTAATAATTCATAACCAAACATAAAAAGTTGACTTCCCCCTGGTCTCTTCCCTGGTTCCATTATTTATCAACATACCGCATGTCCAGTATATTTAAAAAAATAATTGAAATTACTTATTATCTATTCATAATATCATTGCAAGTAGTTCTAGAATCCTGCTGATGTATTAACCTGCGTACATTGCTTCTGTATATATGCAGTTTCTTCCTTAAATTCATTGCCGTCTCTTCCTCTTAGTTTTAATGTCAATTTTGCCATTCCATTAATTTAACTTGCCAATCTTCTTTAGCTGGGACACCTTCTTCTTTCCAAGGTTGTGCTAACAATATTCGTGAGGCTGTAGTTGCATACTTGAATAAGTCCTTTTGTACTCCTAGTATGTCCACTCCTATAATGCCTAGTAGGAAAGCTTCTGGGTTGTTTTTTTAAATAAAAGTTATTCTAAACATCTTCTTCATTTCATCTTCTATATCATTTCCCAATATTTCTTTATAATTTTGCAATCCCACCATATATGAAAAAATGTCCCTTCTACTGATTTACATTTCCAACACTTATTTTCTTTGTTTTTGCACATTTTTTGCCAGTTTTACTGGAGTAAGGTACCATCTATACATCATTTTCATATAGCTTTCTTTGATTGCCACACAGGCTGCAAATTTTATTTCGTTCTTCCATAGTTTCCCCATTCCTCCATCTGCATATTGTGTCCCGCATCTTGTGCCCATTTTATCACGACTGATTTAATCTCTTCATCTTTCATTTCCCATTCCAGCAACAGATTGCACATTTTTGATGATGAAAAAATTAAAGGAATAAAGGTAGGAAACAAGGAATTCGAATTGAAAGCATTTGCTGATGATTTAGTAATTGCAGTAGATGTTCCAATAAATTCACTTGGACAGGTTATACATAAGATACAAGAGTTTGGACAAGTCGCTGGTTTCAAACTCAATAAAAACATTCATCTCAATGGAGTGTGCACAAAAGAACTTCCCATGGATTAGATCTGTCCGTCTGCCGCCCCACCGTTCTTCGTGGCATCAAGCAGGACCGGCCCTACCACGAGGCAAAGCGAGGCAGGTGCCTCGTGTGGCAAATATCAAGGGGCAGTGAGTGGAGAGAGCTCTCTCTGTGTGTAGGCTGTGCAGCCTCACCAGCACCCACTAAACTAGTCCATTGTCCCTGGGCAGGGGCATAGCAAGGGGGGTGTAGGGGGCGGTTTGCCCCATGTTCCATAATGGAGGGGGTGACAAATTATCAAGGAACAATTACTGCCCTACTAGGGCGGTTCATAAAAAACTTTTTTTAAAAAAATGCCTGCTCCAAAGGTCTTATCTTACTATACTAGGGATTATATAGCTATATATGAAATTTCATGCATATCGGTTAATATCTTGACCCTCCTCCACCAAAATAGCTGTTTACTTGGCTGTTTTCCTATGTCGTGAAGGCTGAAATTTCAGTTCAGTGGAGCACTTACTGTTCCCAACCCTAACCCTGTGGAAAGCCATCTAATTAGACTTTAATTTGATTTTGAGATGTTTTTAGGAGGTAATTTAATTATTGTTTGATTTTATACCAATGTTATGTATCTGATGTTAGCCACCCTGAGCCCGACTTTGGCCGGGGAGGGCGGGATATAAATAAAAGGTGTTTTTAAATTATATTTCCTTTGCCCTTTGCTTCGGGCAGCAAAATCCCTTGGGCCAGCACTGGCAGCAAAAAACTACCACTTGAAGAAACTGCCTCACCTATCCTAACGATAAGGACATTGTGTTCCCGGTATCTGTTCACATGTGCACACAGACCTTTCTGCAACCTAAAGCCTTCCTCTTTCTGGATCTGAACTTGCTTTGAGGCCGAGGGAGCCCAATCTCCATCGAATCCCCGGTTTCTTGTAATACATAGCGGCAGAATTGATACATGCTGTCTCCCTCTGTCACTCAATTAAACGGTTCGTTTATGCAACAGGCTGCCTTTTTGAATCCAGGCTAGGTCACTCTTAGGCTGAGGTAACATTAATTATTTTTCCGCTTGTCGGATCCCATGGAAAGGATGTGAAAATGGCCTGTTTATGAAAGAGAGTGGGCAAAGGCTGTGAGCTGATTATGTCAAACATATTCAAAGCTTCCTCTGCAAATGAGATTGTGATCAACAAAGCATAGCTGAGCTGGTTGGGTTACGAAGCTACTGGAGGAAGAGAGCAAGAAGGAGCTCGGGTTAACCCTTTCGGGAAAGGGGGTTCTTCTGCTCCTCGGGGAAATGAGCCCATGTGCTGAATGCTTCCTTTACACTCCCCAATGTTTCGGAGAGGAACATAAGGACACATGTGCATTTATAATATTTATTCTCATTTTTCAGGAATCATATGCATACACACCAAACTTACACCTGACGGGTCTACGGGCTGTATCTTTAATTTTTTTTTTTTTTAAAAAATAATATTTATTGTTTTTTTTTTAACAAAGCACAAAAAACATCAACAAACCACAACTACATAAACAAGTAATAAAAACAACACATAACAACAAACACATTTCTTATAACTAATATTTATTCCTCACATCATAGTGGGACTTCCTCCTGCCTCCTGCCTCCTGCGTCCCTTGTCAAATTATCTTTTCGTAACTTCATAAATTCAAAACAATCTTACTCTATTTTATATTTACCAAAATTCATCAAATATTCTATACCTATTAACCTCCTTTCATAGTATTGCTTAATTAATTAATCTTAACATTTTATCTTAATCCTTATCATCCTATTACTTAGTCACCTATCTTCTTATTTACAACCTAACTTATCCTCCAGTTATATCTAACTTTCGATCATACAATGATTTTTTAAAATACAATTTAAAATTCATCCATTCTTTCTTCCACTGCGTCGTCCCTCTGGTCACGGAGTTTCCCGGTCATTTCTGCGAGTTCCATATAGTCCATCATTTTCATCTGCCATTCTTATATTGATACGGGCTGTATCTTTAAGACTCTGGGGGGTCTCAACCTTGGGTCCAGTGACGGATTTCCGTACAGTGGTACCTCGCTAGACGAAAGGCATTCACTAACGAAAGGGTGACTCGCACGACAAATTTCCCCATGGCCGTGACTCGCAAAACGAAAACATTTTGCGGTGTCCCCCCCCGTAAACCCATGCTTCCTCCGACCATGCTTCGCAAGATGAAATTTCCGCTGTACGACAGCACTCGCGGAACGAATTAATTTCGTCTTGCGAGGCACCACTGTATAAGCTAAACAAGCTATAGCTTAAGGCCCCAGTCTCCTGTCCCCCCCCAAATATTTCACTATTAATAAACTTCTTCTTATTTGCATTTCAGTTCAACAATTACTTTGATAAAATGCATATTTTGTTATGTGCATAGATACCTATTAGGTCCATAAATTACCATGTAGCATATATTCAACACAAAAAACAGCGACAATTTGTTGTTGACAAAGGACAGCTTGACATATAAAGGGCCCCATTACCTTCAGGAGCTTAGGGTCTCATCAAACCTAAATAAATCCAACCCTGCTTGGGTCTCCAGATGTTGCTGGACTACAAATCCCATCCTACCTGACCTAGCTTGCTGGGGGGGTGGGTGATGGGAGTTGTGGTCCAGGAACACCTGGGGACTCCAGGTTGAGAAAGGCTGTTCTGGAGCATTGGGATTGGCAGAGTGAGGCCCTCAGAAGTTCACAGGAGAGGGCAGCCCCCAAGCTTTGGAATTCCCTGCCACCTCCCTTGTATAACTTTTGCCCTACATACTTCTTTGACTTGGTCTTTGCCACCTGAGATTTAGGACCCACCCTGTTCTTGGGCTTGTAAATTGTTTTTAACAGATGTTCATATTTTATCATTACACTGTTGTAACCTGCCCTGGGAAAGTACTGTGAACGGCAGGTAAGAAATCTAATAATAATAATATGATTTATTTTCTTTACATTTTTAAATTTCTCATAGAACTAGAGAAAGACCCTCACGAATTGGGGGCAACTGGAGTGTGTGCTATCACCCTGGCAGCCTTAAATGGTTTGAGACCGGTATACTTAAAGAAATGGCTTGGGTCAGGAATGGTCCATGATGAGACAGAAAAGATGGAGCTTTTTGTTACCTTGGTTGTTCAGGTGTGACACAGGATGTCACCCCATTTTCAGCATTGAAGTAAGGATCAACAGTCACTCCTGTTGGATTCTGAAAGTAGAAGAGGCGTTTGGGGAAGATCGTCCTATTTTGCCCAGACATTTTAGAATGTGGATGGTTTTCTGGAATAATATTCTATTCTGTTTTCGACATTTTGGGGCTTTGCCTTGTCTATATTTTGTTATGCTTATTTGTCTATTCATATGTTGTATGAGGGTTTTTTTCCTATTCACACTTTTGTACACAGTTTTGAGGGGTGGCTAATAAATATTTTAAATACACAAATGGGTATGCCATGCTGCCTCAGGCAGTAAAATGGCTTGGACTGGTCCTACCTTGGGCTAAGGCCAGATGCTCTCCCATAGACATTAAGGTAATATCTGGGATCCTTTATTCATCTGTCCCCAGAAGATATTTGTCTGGTATCAAGTTTGATAAGTTTTAGCAGCCAGGTAGAGTGATTCTCATTATATATGCTTTTAATAAGTTGTATAATGTGCTTTAGCTGCTTTTTATGGAATATTACTTCTCTTACGCTTGCTTGTTCCTGCTATTTTAATATTGTTTTGTTTTGTTTTGGGGGGGGATTTTGAATTTTTTTTAATACTGCTTTGTGTTGTATTTTAAACTGGAATCTTGTAAGACCGAAATATGGGGTAAAATACATTAATTAAATAAAATTAAGAAATTATAAATCAGTGAGAATTACTGGTTTAGCAGTGTGCGAAACACATTGCCACAAGTGAAATCGCTGAGGGGGGAAAGGGGTAGGCAGGCTGAAATCCACAGGAGTTTTGTGATTGTGCAGGTAAGATTTTATTGGGAAATCATTTTCATTCAACATTCACCTGTTTGTGCCATTTGAACAATTGCATTTTTATTGAATGGTTTCATTTTGATGTACTTAAAGTGAAACAAATAACAAAAGACCAGGCTAGGCTTCTCCAAGTCTTTATTCTTTTTACTTCAAGAATTTGCTGCAATCTACAGCTCTCAGGCCGCACCCCAGACAGCTTTTGAAATATGCCTCAGTTTCAAAAGCAGTTTCCCACGGATGGTGGGCAGGTGACCTCTGATGGAGGAAAGCTGCTGAACTGACTTTCAAGTGTAGTTCACGTGCTTAAATGCAGCCATCTCTGTGGTGTTCAGTTTGTTTAGAAAATGTTCCTGAAAGGAACGTGTGTATGTAGCCGGTCCTACCATTTGGCAGAATGAGGCAATTGCCTCAGGTGGAAGGTGCTGAAAGACAGGGCGCTGAAGTTAAGCCTGCTGTTTTGTCACCAGTCTCGAAGAAAGATCCAGCAACGAATCCAGCTACTTTCAGCACGTGAAATGGAGGCACCATCTTGTCCTCCGTCTCTGGAGGCGAAATGTTTTAGGCCAGCCTTGGACACGAGGAGAGAGAGATGGAGAGAGAGAGAGAGAGGGAGATCCACACTTAAACTGGAGTTCAGCACACCTCAAAGGCACATCCATACAAAGAACTCATTAACATAAGTTCATTCAACAGAAAGCACCATCATAATTTACTCTCGTTTTCTGTGTTGTTTCATCGCCAAGTTAACCGGGGATAATATGTAGTCATTTGCTTGGCAGCCGGCCATGAGAACTGTTTCTTTGGTTACTGTATATATACTAACTTGGTTTCAGATCTCATGCCAGAGAGTATGCATACTGGATAGATACAAACATCGTGTTCTCTGTTGAATGCTACCTCCGCAGGAACATGCCATAGATTTCAGAATATATATATTATAATATATTATATATATATATATAATATAATATAATATAATATAACAGAAGTTATACATCTATGCTCCATCTGTGTCCCAATGTTCATTTACAGTGGTACCTCGGGTTACAGACGCTTTAAGTTACAGGCGCCTCAGGTTACAGACTCCGCTAACCCAGAAATAGTACCTCGGGTTAAGAACTTTGCTTCAGGATGAGAACAGAAATCGGCGGCAGCGGGAGGCCCCATTAGCTAAAGTGGTACCTCAGGTTAAGAACAGTTTCAGGTTAAGAACGGACCTCCAGAACGAATTAAGTTCTTAACCCGAGGTACCGCTCTACACAGCTCCTGGATAAGCCCTTTAGCCCTTTAATTTATGGATGGCTCATTCTTCACTGGCTCGCTTTTCTCACATACTCTCTCTCTCATAATCAGTGCTATTTTTCTAGAAAAGCAGGTGCCAGAACTCACCATGAACACCTCCCTTGTTCTCTTATAATGGCAACGGCACCCGCTTGAGAGGTGCCGGAACTGAGTTTCGGCTGGGGGGGGGGAGCCCTGCTCTTGCAGTGTGGCTGAATGGTAAGAGATTCAGGACAGACAAAAGGAAGTATTTCTTCACATAGAACATAGTTCAAACTATGGAATCACAAGAGTTGGTGGCGACCACCAATGGCTTTAGTCGAATTCAGGAAGGATACAGCACTAAGTCAAGCTGGCTATATGCTATCTCCCTATCACTAGGGAACAAGAGTAGGAGAGTGCTTTTGCCTTCCTGTTCAGCTTGTAGGTTCCCCCTAGGTTGTTCACTGTGGGTAACAAGATGCTACACTAGATGGGGCCTTTGGTTGGACCCAGCAGAACTCTTCATAGGGTCTTGTGTCCTGTTCTATCCACTTTCCTATGAGTAGCCAATATTGTGTCCAGTAGCACCTTAGAGACCAACTGAGTTTGTTCTTGGTATGAGCTTTCGTGTGCATGCACACGAAAGCTCATACCAAGAACAAACTCAGTTGGTCTCTAAGGTGCTACTGGAAAGAATTTTCTATTTTGTTTCGACTATGGCAGACCAACACGGCTACCCACCTGTAACCAATATTGTGTGTTCCTGATGTTTCTGAACTACAACTCCCATTACCCTTGGCCATTGACCCTGCTGGCTGGGGCTGATGGGAGTTGAAGTCCAACAACTTCTGCAGGGTCCCACATTGACTACCCTGTTCTATAATAATATCCAAGTTATTTATTATAGTTCTCTATTGGGAAACGGAGGTGGTTCCCCTCCACCCCATAATATAGTGGCCAAAGTCTTATAGAGAATAGTCAACAGCGAAATCAGCCCACATGGTTTGACATTAATTTGATCTTTATCCACTTTCAGTGTAAGAACTATTTCTGCCTCATTTCATGAATCTGTAACAGCATTATGAGTAATCATATAATTTAAAAGATTAGATAGAACAGGTGCAATAACATTTTTAACTTTGCCACAGGACTTTTCAGTCTAAGAGAAATATCCAGACCTTTTTGCCTCCGCAAAAGTGCTTTGCAAAGTCTGGTGTTAATACTCCAAAAGAATATTTCCATTGTTTTCTCCAATGACCTCAGTTTAAAAAAAAATAATTTTGTAGACAAGGAATTTCGACAATTTATAAAGATTTCGGCCGAAACATGTGTTGTTGGAGGTGAAAGAGAATTAAGGCAGATTTAATACATATATTTTGGAGTTGTAAAAAAAAAATTGCATTCTGGACAGATGTAGTGGACATTATACAAACAAGTACATCTCCCAAGAAACCCTAAAACAATTCTCATTTTGATATTTCACCCCGAAGTCATTAACACTGATTTACAGCTGATTACTATACTGCTAACAACATTTGCATCCATCTCTTCTTTCTTCTTTGGTGATCACTCATAGCCAAGTAGGATTGTCTTCCATGAACGCGGTCTTAACAGTGAGTCCGTAAATGACTGTGGAGGCCAATTCCGGATCCACACGTCCTTCCACAGTGGGGACATAGGTTTCCAGGCAGGAGTTGATCATGGTGAGGGTTTGCCAAACATGCCTTCCTCTTAGCACATTTCTCTCTATCGTCCTGAGTTTGAGCGTCTTCAAAGTCCATGACACCTTTGGTAAAGGCTGTTATTCAACTGGAGCACTCACAGGCCAGTGTTTCCCAGTTGCCGGTGTTTACACTACATTTTTTTTTTTAAGATTTAGAGAGTCTTTAAACCACCAGCATTATGCTTTCCATTTTTAGGTTTGGAATAGAGTTGTTGCTTTGGAAGATGATAATCAGGCATCCGAACAACATGACCAGTCCAACGAAGTTGATGTTGAAGAATCATTGCACGAGATGACATGTAGTAATGTTTTCATATTTGACAGCATTTAATAGTTGAAAGCTTACATAAGACCTCATGTTTGATGCCTACTGGAGCAAGAGATACAAACGAGCCTGGGGAATTCAGATTTTTAGAATTCTGAGGCAAAATTTCATCAGAGTCACCAAAACTTTGAATACAGGTGAAACTCGAAAAATTAGAATATCGTGGAAAGGTTCATTTCTTTCAGTAATTCAACTTAAAAGGTGAAACTAATATATGAGATAGACTCATGACATGCAAAGCGAGATATGTCAAGCCTTTATTTGTTATAATTGTGATGATTATGGCGTACAGCTGATGAGAACCCCAAATTAACAATTTCAACTTTGGGGTTTTCATCAGCTGTACGCCATAATCATCACAATTATAACAAATAAAGGCTTGACATATCTCGCTTTGCATGTCATGAGTCTATCTCATATATTAAACTCCAGTAGCTAATGAAAACAATTGCTTACATAAATGGACTTTTCCACGATATTCTAATTTTTCGAGTTTCACCTGTATTTGCAAATATTGATTTCAGGTCCAACTTCCAAGCAGAAAAGCTCAGAGAAGAGTTTTGTTTTATCTTGGTCCAAGTTGCATTACATATAATAAGGGGAACAATAACTCCTCCTCGAGAGCAAAGCAGTGGTGTAGCAAAGAGGACTTTGCCTGCAATTGAAGTCGCCCTCACAGATATTACTTCATGCACAAATTGGCAGAGAGCTTCAAAGAGCAATTCTGTCCACGGTGATCCCCTCAATTCTCCTTAATGATCCAGTAAGGGCAATACATGCGTGAGACAATGAATGTAAACAATGAATATAGAAGAGGGTTGCAATGCAGGTAACAATTAAGCGGGATAAAATGCCCATTATCATGGAGGCCTAATGACTAGTGGCGATCGCTATCTATCCAGGAACTGCTTGTTTCCCCCTCCAATTAGCTTGCTCGAGAGATTCTCTTGCTTTCTTCAGCTTTTACAAATAACAGAGTAGGAAAATCTCCTCTCTAAGGGGTAGCATCCGAGAGAACGGCAAAGGTTTCTTTCCTGTCTTTACCCTCCATCTGCCAGTGGGGTTTTTAATTACACGCCAGAGTTCAAACAGAGCAGGGTGGGCACATCTATTTCCGGAGCTGTCGCAGGAGGAACATTTTCGTAGCTCCTCCCAATATTGCAGGGATAGGGACTCCAGAGAAGTGTTTATTGGAAAATCAGTCAAGCAACACCAGCTCTGTGTATGCCTCCAAGCAGTTGCATGCTTGTTTATCGCAACTTTATCCCACCTTTCTTCCAAGAAGCTCAAAGTGGTTTGCCTTGGGGCTGTTCCATTTTATTCTGAAAACAGCTCCTGAGGAGAGAAGCTGGAAGCTTGGATGGGGGGTGGGATGGGGGACTTCCCAGAGCCGCCAGGGGGCTAACTCACCATGGGGATAACTATGGAATTCAAGACCACAAGATCTGGTGATGAGGCAACTAATATAGATAATTTTAAAAGGGGATTAGAAAATGGAATATATTTGTTTATTTATTTGATTTCTTATTTGCCTGGGGTACTGGGTGCATGTTGCAACAGTTTAATATATACTTATAAAAAAACATCATTTGGTGGGATTTCAGTTCTCACGTGTCAAATTCAGATAGGCCAAACTCTCTTCGCCCATCAGATTGTGAAATTTGGCTTTCATGATTGGCTTTGCTGCTTTTCTTTTCCTAAATTATTTGCTCTCTACATATTTGGAAAAAGCAACTTCTCCCATGATTTGTAACTTTGAATCCAGCCAAGGCTGATTTATTTCAACAGGATGCCAATAGGCAGCTGCTTAACTTTATGAGAAACAAAAGTGCTAAATGTTAGCCAGAACCGTAGCTGTCAACTTTTCCCTTTTCTTGCGAGGAATCCTATTTGGAATAAGGGAATTTCCCCCCCCCTTTTTTTAAGGGAAAAGTTGACAGCTATGGCCAGACTCCTTTTTAGATACTTTTTAATCGTAACATTCACTTTCTGTTAGATTTTGAATTTCTACAGCTGATATAGAGATTGAAAGCAAATGAGGAAAAATGACTGAATATTCATTTAAGCCTACCAAGAATAAAGTTGTCACTCTCCTTCCATGGAAGTTTTGAAGCAGAGTTTGGATGGTCACCTATCAAGTGTGGGAATGTTCAGGGAGGCAGGAGAGGATATATTGTTTAATGATATGCTTCCTAACTTGCGTTAGCAAGTTCTATGTCTTAGCAGAGTTTAAACAGTCCCCTTTAGACACACAGCTGTTTGCTTGCTGCAGGTTTGTCTGATCCTCTCTCTATAAGATTCCTGGTAAGATCCCTTCTTGTCCCTCTTAAAAAGAATAGACACGACAATCTTATTAAAGTGAATATAAAAGTAGTTTACTCACATTCATTCAGTTCACAGTTGGATCCCTGAAGGCAGACTTAGGTTACCTAAGTATATATACATGTGGCACTATCCCATAAGGGAGTTAGTCCCAAGTGACTGCAGACAGGCTGTCACTTCTGCTCACTCATAGAGAAAAAGAAAATGGAGAAGAGAGAAGCAAAAGATGGTGTGCTCCTCTTCTTTGGAAGTTTGTTCCAGCTCAGGAGGAAACAGGAAGTTTTTTCCTGGCTGGTACAAAGCATCTCTTTGCATGTCCATTCTAGGAATGTTGTATTTGACTGCTATGTGTTTCACATCCCACATCAAGTATGATATTGTTGGTTTTCCTGCATTGCAGGGGGTTGGACTAGATAACCCTTAGGAACCCTTCCAACTTTACTGCAATTCTGTTATTTTAAGAAATTGTGAAGGCATGAAGAGGAAGCGAGTTGAGGCTCAGTTCTTAGGTACTGCAAAAATAAAAATGGACACCTCCAGCTTCTCAAGAACTGCATCAACTACCTTTAAGCTGGTGATGCAACTTAGAAAATAAAACAACATTAATTTGGGGGGGAGGGGGGTGAATACAAAATGCATTACTGTTCCCCAAAGGAGATTTTATTATCCCACAAGGATCTACCTTTATCGGGATGAAGGCAGGTGTAAGATTTTAAGAACTGTTACAGTAGATTCTTCCCAGTTGGAAGGAAAATCCATTTTTTTAAAAACAGAGGAAGGAAATCGCTCTGCCCTTGCCATAAATATTAACTGGCCCCGCCCATGGTGACTTTTAGGCAGGTAGCAAACGCATTTTGTATTTCATCTGGCTTTTAATGCTATTTAATTCAACACTGTTCTTCTTGGTTTTCCATGTTTTGATTTAATCCTTTTGTCATTTAAATTGATTTTTGTATTTCTTTTTTTATATCTACCTAAACCACCCAGGGGGCTTTTTGTTGGAGCCAACAATCAGCGCAAAAAATGCTTTAATTAAATTAATTAATGAAAAAAATTGCGCTCATAAGGAGGTCAAGATTGGGTACGTCTTCCGACAGGTGTCCTTTCAGAAGCAAACCGTAGTTGGGTCCCCAGGAAACCATTTTAGACCAGCCTCCATCTGCAGGCAATACCAAACTTTGGGTTCTCAAATTTCAGCAGCTCCTTCTGCGGCGCTAAAATTCTGTGCCCCCCGCCTCTCGCGTTCTGTTCTACAGGGTTTTGGGGGGGCGCCCACTGAGCCGCAGCACCCAGTGTGGTCATACCAGCTGTACTACTCTAAAACCGCCTGCATTGCAGCACAAGACTTGCCTCCCCCTCTGGTTAGTTTTCAGGCATAGGCAAACTCGGCCCTCCAGATGTTTTAGGACTACAACTCCCATGATCCCTAGCTAACAGGACGAGTGGTCAGGGATGATGGGAATTGTAGTCCCAAAACATCTGGAGGGCCGACTTTGCCTATGCCTGGTTTAAAGGATCCATCCATCCATTGGGAGTGAAAGGCTGAGAGGATAAAGTTCATCTGGGGTCACCCCCGCTGCAGACGAGGGATCCATACATCAGATGGAAACTGAGCAAGCAAGATTAAACTAAATTAGCATCCCAAGACGTCATGGAAACTGGTTCACGGTTGTTACCTCTTTGTAGCGGAGGATGTGCCAACAACGAGAGAGAGAATAGGAAGCCATGAGTCGTGCTGATGTTAGTTTGCAAGTGAACACAATGAAGTTCCGATCTAAGCTGGGAGATTTAAGCCAGAGACGAAATATAATATAAGCAGTGTGAATTCTACTCTTTTACTAATGCCCTCTGTGCGGTTCTTTCCAAAAAACGCACTGAATTATCCGTAGGAACAAAACGTATTAGGGCCCTTGTGAGTGTCTCTCAGTTTGTGGTAGGACTAATTCATTAATGTGGCTCCACCAGGAATGTGGGTGACGTTTGTTCTAATTGGACATGACTGTTTAAGAATGTCTTCGGCCTCCGTCCAGATTACACTGTCACTTATGCTGCATAATAAGCTTACTACTACTGGCCCATGAATCAGTTTTTAAACAATCTGCGATAATGAACTTGGACACGCCATTGTTGTTGACAAAAAATGCACAGTCCTCCTATTGTCAAAGGCTCAATTATGAGTTTATTCTGATAAAACAGATTGGAGGGGGGTCTATGGGTGGGGAGGGTGTTTTGCGGACAGTAGTGACAGACTCAAAGAATGTTTCATCTTTCTTTCTTTCTTTTTTACGGGGGGTGGGGGGGTGGGGGGGAACATGACAAACCAAAAGGTCAGTTACAGTGAGCTTTAACTTGAAACGTCCGGGGCAGCTGGGGGCTGGGGGCTAAGGGCTGTCGGGGCAACCATCTGGCATCATTAGGAAATACAAACTTTGACTTGCCCCCATTGGAAACCTTTATTATATGACTTTAATAGATCTGACAAACTTTGTCCGGTGGGAGAAGGGATATACCAGCAGGAGAGGAGGGCTGTGGCTGCTATATCTTTAGCACGATGCTGTCTACTAACAGGGCCTGCTTAAGCCTGTTTCGCTTCCTGCTGGTTGAACTAGCATCAATATTTCAGAATGAGACGAAAGTTCTTCAATGGATGCTCCTTACCTGAAAAGCTTCATCTGTCTCCCAAGGAGAGAGAAAAGGCCACACACAAACCCAAATAAGGAAACCCCAGCTGTTTTTTAATGATCAAAGCATTGTGTATAATGTATTTTCCTGCCCACCTAGCAGTTCGAGAGCACGTCAAAGTGCAAGTAGATAAATAGGTACCGCTCCGGTGGGAAGGTAAACGGCGTTTCCGTGCGCTGCTCTGGTTCGCCAGAAGCGGCTTAGTCATGCTGGCCACATGACCCGGAAGCTGTACGCCGGCTCCCTCGGCCATTAACGCGAGATGAGCAACCCCAGAGTCGTCCGCGACTGGACCTAATGGTCAGGAGTCCCTTACCCATAATGTATTTTAGCTGACCCGTTTTTATTTTTGCAAAAGCAGACACCTGATTTTCATTTTATAATTTCAGTTTGCATGTTCTACTTTGACTGTTGAAAGTGCTTTTGTGTGTGAGTTTGTGTATGTGTGCAAAAATACTCAGTAGTTGTCTCATGAACTGTTTCCACTGCATGTTATCTATCAAGCATTGTCAGGTGCTGGTACTAACAGAGAAATGCTTGAAAAACCACACTTTGAATAATATGCACAAGAACATAAAAAACATCCTTTATGTCTGGATGTATTTTCTGACTGCTCAGGTATTTGCAAAATGCCTTTATTTGACATGCTGCAGAATTTGTTATTTAATTGGTTGTTATCTGACAGCTGACATAGAATGGGATTTCCTAACTGGTAGTACTTGATGGTTGGCATGCATCACATACAGTATCTGCATTTGATAGCTGACCTGATCAAATGGTTGCAATTGTTGTTGTTTAGTCGTGTCCGACTCTTCATGACCCCATGGACCAGAGCACGCCACTGCCTCCCGCAGTTTAGTCAGACTCACGTTGGTAGCTTCGAGAACACTGTCCAACCATCTCGTCCTCTGTCGTCCCCTTCTCCTTGTGCCCTCCATCTTTCCCAACATCAGGGTCTTTTCCAGGGAGTCTTCTCTTCTCATGAGGTGGCCAAAGTATTGGAGCCTCAACTTCAGGATCTGTCCTTCCAGTAGCACTCAGGGCTGATTTCCTTCAGAATATCTGAAGAAGTGTGCATGCACACGAAAGCTCATACCAAGAACAAACTTAGTTGGTCTCTAAGGTGCTACTGGAAGGATTTTTTTTATTTTTTATTTATTTTTTGTTCCTTCAGAATGGATAGGTTTGATCTTCTTGCAGTCCATGGGACTCTCAAGAGTCTCCTCCAGCACCATAATTCAAAAGCATCAATTCTTCGGCGATCAGCCTTCTTTATGGTCCAGCTCTCACTTCCATACATCGCTACTGGGAAAACCATAGCTTTAACTATACGGACCTTTGTCGGCAAGGTGTGATAAACCTTTCCCTTTCACTTGTAAGGAAAACTTTTTTTTCCTTATAAGCGAAAATGTCTTTAGCAAACTTCGGGTTACTGCACCTTGACTGAGATCAAGCTGGGGGTGCCAAGGTCCAGGTGAAGTTGCTTGGAGGGTCCACATCCACGCAGCCAGCTAGCCATTCCTGGTCTAGACAAGGTTCGCCTCAGAATAATGACAAAACATATCTCTATTGTTTGGCCACCCCACGCAACATGAAGACGAGTATGATCCAGGCATGTTGGGGCCTCCGCAGCAGCTACAAGCCCTGATTATAGAGCGTGCGGTTAGCACAGTCTGCAACATCAAACGGCTTGTTTACAATAGATATAATCCCTAATGATATAACAGGTGTATAACAGTCAATACCAGCATTGTAGTGATCAAGTAACTTTGTAGCACATTCACATTGATCCAGTATTAATCCAGCCCCACCTGAGGCTTCTCAGGCTATGATTTATGCGGCGCACTGGGAGGTTGAGACTCCTTTTGGCTTAAGACCAAACTGTAGGCAAAGATCAGTGTATAATTTATCTCCGCAGTAAGAGCTTTTAAAATCCAGGCTCAGATTGTCAGTGGTGCTTTTTCAAAAGGGAAACCTGTTGCAGCACGTAGAGAGGGGGGTTTAATTCATCATTTCAGCTGCTGTAAGTCTCCTCGTTTTAGGTGCTTAAGAAATGATGAATTACACTTACGATGTGTGTGTGTGTTGGGCGGGGGCGTGTGTGCTTATATTTATTTATATATCGCAGTCCTCAGTCTAAAGTCGACCAGGTTTGTCACTACCATGGTCTGAAATATTCTCAGTGACCGAGTATTTCTGGAAGCCAGGTCAGTTTACAAGATCGCGTGGCAACACTTTTTCCGGACTGTGCCGTTTCGTCTGATGCGTGTCAGAATGCCCTTCCGCGATAAAAAAAAGAATACGTCTCCCTGAGTATAGAAAGCAAGCAGATCCAGCAGAAAGCTAGGATGAATCCTTCCGTTTCACATTATGGCTTTAAAACTGCAGGTTGCTTTCATTGGGGAACATTCAAACAGGCAACCTCACACCTGAAGCCTGTTGCACTGCCATCATCCAGGAAAAGCACGTGATTTAATTACAGGTGAAACTCGAAAAGTTAAGAGTATCGTGGAAAGGTTCATTTCTTTCAGTAATTCAACTTAAAAGGTGAAACTAATATATGAGATAGACTCATGACATGCAAAGCGAGATATGTCAAGCCTTTATTTGTTATAATTGTGATGATTATGGCGTACAGCTGATGAGAACCCCAAATTAACAATCTCAACTTTGGGGTTTTCATCAGCTGTGCGCCATAATCATCACAATTATAACAAGCAAAGGCTTGACATATCTCGCTTTGCATGTCATGAGTCTATCTCATATATTAAACTCCGGTAGCTAATGAAAACAATTGCTTACATAAATGGACTTTTCCACGCTATTTTAATTTTTCGAGTTTCACCTGTATTTCTATAAATGAGCGCCCATGTCATCTACACAAAGACCTCTGTGCTGCCCCTTTCTACCAGTAGAGGGTTTTCCAAACTTGGGTGGGTCTCCAGCTGTTTTGGGACTACAATTCCTCTGATCCATGACCACTGGTCCTGCTAGCTAGGGGTGGTGGGAGTTGTAGTCCAAAACCAGCTGGAGGCCCAAATTTGGGAAACCCTGCACCAGTATCTCCCAGGTTTCAGCTTTTGAGAGAAGTACACAGTGAGGTTGCACAGCTGTACAAGCAGTTCCATAGAAAACATAAAGGTAAAGGTACCCCTGACCATTAGGTCCAGTCGTGTCCGACTCTGGGGTTGCGGCGCTCATCTCGCGTTACTGGCTGAGGGAGCCGGCGTACAGCTTCCGGGTCATGTGGCCAGCATGAAAGCCGCTTCTGGCGAACCAGAGCAGCGCACGGAAACGCCGTTTACCTTCCCACTGGAGCGGTACCTATTTATCTACTTGCACTTTGACATGTTTTTGAACTACGCTAAGGAGTCTCAAAGCGGATAACATTCTCCTTTCCTTTCCTCCCCACAACAAACACTCTGTGAGGTGAGTGGGGCTGAGAGACTTCAAAGAAGTGTGACTAGCCCAAGGTCACCCAGCAGCTGCATGTGGAGGAGCGGAGACGCGAACCCGGTTCACCAGATTATAAGTCTACCGCTCTTAACCACTACACCACACTGGCAGCCCTGTTAGGGAAGTTACACCACACTGGCTCTCACACCGGGAAGCAACGATGGTTATTGAAAATAGTATCATAGTGCCACAGTGCCATAGATACCATTGTGTCATGTTGTCTTCTACCTCAACAGCAATTAAATGACACACATGCTGCAAAAAGGGCTACACCTTGATTCTCTGTGTTGTGTGAAACACGGAAAGTTTATGGGGGGGGAGTGTGGATGCAGCAACACACACACACACACACACACACACACACACTGCAAACCTGCAAATAGTTTCCTGAGGAGCCAGTCTGTATATTCCAAAGCCATGAATGCAGCAAAGTGCCCCAGCGCCATTGTTGGTGAGAGATATCAGATCTCTAGTGGTTTTGCATTTTTTATCATATAATCCTAGTTTAAAGGGGAAATGTTCAACATGTGGAATTTCCCTGCCTTCTCCTCCAAATTCTATCCAGATTAACGTAATTAATTGACGGAGGGGAGGAGGGGAGATGCCCCTGTCTGCCTTCACACTCTTTTTTTTCACTCTGCGTTACAGAACTCTTAAGTTGCCTCGGGGCAGACAGGAAAAAGAGATGAAGGTAAATTAATTCCCAGCTTTGAATGTAGACACGGGTGGCAGGATCCAGTGTCAGCGCCGAACCACCATTGCCCTCAGAAAGTAATAAGAATGCAGATGGTGATGTCAGTTTAAGATAGCAAAGTCTGGCTTCAAATAATATCTGAATGCTGCGAGTTATATCTTTGAACTGAATATTTTACAATTAAATTCCCTACCATCAATATAAAGTTAAAGGGGGGGGGGACTGACCTCAGACCACTTTGAGCAAGTTTGCATAATAAATACAGAATCAGTCTATGGGTCATTCTGTATGAAGTGATCCAACTTTTTAATCTCATGTCATCCAATTTTCTTATATTCTGTACACTTGTTGAATGATCAAAACTAAAGTTTAAATCTAAAAATTAATTTTTTTATCTGATCCCGTTTGTGTATTATGAGGGCTTGAAATTTCATAACGTTGATATTTTGGCTTTGCCGGACTACACAAAAACCTTAAAAGCTCAGCCCAGAATTCAGACACATAAAAAATAAATAAAACACCAATCTCTTCAAAACTTCATGGGTTTTAAAATGATATGTCACATGATGTACTTACTTTAAAATTTAAATTTAAGTTACAAAATTGAAAATTTTAAAAAGTGACTGAAAAATAATGATATGATTTAAAATTTCCCAAAAAGTATTGTTTATTTAGTATCTCTAAGAGCTACCTGCAAATTTTCATGCTGGGATCTCAATTTACAAAATAAAATAAAATAAATTGTAAATACATGTCTGCCTTATTGGGTTCTATTATGATAAATGGGTCTTCTTGGAGTAGAATGTAACAGAATAGACAAGACTTCAAACTGTAATATCAGTTACTTCAGGCATTTCTTTGGAAAGTTATTCAACTTGATATGGAATGACCCCATACAAGTAATCATCAAAATAAAAATCATAATTTTTAGTTAAAAAAACACACAATACTGCTATGAATCATCATATGCAAATGTTATGCAAGTTTGTCCTGCTTTCATGTGCAATGCATTTCCTCTTTTCGGGTGACATGTTAGCGGCCACCTTAAATCTAGCCCTTGTGCAGAATGGCGTCCTAAAACGAGTTACCATTTGGCTGATTGGCTGGTGCCATTTGGTTTTTGCTTACTGCGTAGCAAATCGTCACAACTTTTAAGGTTGCAGTTAGGCATTGTTTAATTTTGGTTGGTGGAGGGGGTATGGTTGGCTGTGCTGCCCCCTCCAATGATGCAAGGGTATTCCGTTAAAGGAATCCATGGGCTCGCCATGCTCTTGTCCGAACCCCTAGCAAGGGGCTAGGGCCACGCAAGAGCCCCTGGGAGCATTTGGGGAGAGGTGAGAGCCTGGCACACAGCTCTATTCTCTCCCCAAAAATGTTTCCCCTTACTGACTTTTCACAGGCTTGTGAATGTCAGTTCTGTTCCTACCTCAAAGTGGGAACAGATAGTCGCTAACCAATGCCTAAGCAACCACTCACATGCTGTAATCAATAAAGTTGTGGCCAAAATTATGCCAAAAACCCAAACCAAAATTCTGTGTGAATTGTGTTTTTATTTGGGGGTGTCATGTGGGTCCTCGACACACAAAACCTGGAATAGATATGGAGAACAAATCTGCGAGGGCATGGTCCATAGGTCTTGTCAGACAGCCCGTTCCTCTGAGCCTCAGCAGACTGGCAAACCAGCCACAAAAGTTCAGTGCACATGAACATGAGTGCTTGGCTTGTTTGGCTTGTGTTTGCTCAGATTCCTTGTTTGTTTGTTTGTTGTGTGCAGATTGCCCACTGAGCTTTTTGACGGTGCGGCGTGGAGCTGTGTTCTGATATCCAAACAGCTTCATGGATGCAATTGATCTTAATGGCTACTCTATTGTGATCTAGAATTGCAAAGCGCAACTGAGGTTCCTTAAGTAAAATAAAATTAAGAGTCACATGAGACTGAAAATTATTTGGAGTTACATCATCTTGACAATGATTAAAAAGATTTGATGATACAGTGATATCACTAATTTTGCAAGCCCACTTTCTTACTTTATCTCACACCGGCATCATTTTTAAGGTCCTCTAAAAACTTATAAAATGCACATGCACGCACATCGTGATGCTTTCTCTAAGTTGTGAAATTCCTTCCCCACAAAAGTGTGCCTGGCTCCCTCACTCTACAGCTTTTGGGAAATGCTGAGCACAAACCTCTTTACCTTGGCCCTTGACACCTGAGATGTGTGTTTTCAAAACAAACAGAGTGACGGTACTCTGTTTATAACTTTGTTAAAATTCTGAATTGAGGTTGAATCCTGACAAGACAGAAGTACTGTTTAGGGGGGACAGGGGGAGGGCGAGTGTGGGGGACTCCCTGATCCTGAAAGGGGTAACTGTGTCCCTGAATGACCCAGGTGCGCAGCCTGGGAGTCATTTTGGACTCAGAGCTGTCCATGGAGGTGCAGGTTAATTCTGTGTCCAGGGCAGCTGTCTACCAGCTCCATCTGGTACGCAGGCTGAGACCCTACCTGCCCGCAGACTGTCTCGCCAGAGTGGTGCATGCTCTGGTTATCTCCCGCTTGGACTACTGCAATGCGCTCTATGTGGGGCTACCTTTGAAGGTGACCCGGAAACTGCAATTAATCCAGAATACGGCAGCTAGACTGGTGAGTGGGAGCGGCCGCCGGGACCACATAACACCGGTCCTGAGAGATCTACATTGGCTCCCAGTACATTTCTGAGCACAACTGAAAGTGTTGGTGCTGACCTTTAAAGCCCCAAACGGCCTCGGTCCACTATACCTGAAGGAGTGTCTCCACCCCCATCGTTCAGCCCGGACACTGAGGTCTAGCACCAAGGAACTTCTGGCGGTTCTCTCATTGCGAGAAGTGAGGTTACAGCAAACCAGGCAGAGGGCCTTTTCGGTGGTGGCACCCACCCTGTGGAACGCCCTCCCATCAGAAGTCAAGGAAATAAGCAGCTATCCTATTTTTAAAAGACGTCTGAAGGAAGCCCTGTTTAGGAAAGTTTTTACTATTTAATGCTGTGTTGTTTTTAACACTCGATTGGGAGCCGCCCAGAGTGGTTGGGGAAGCTCAGCCAGATGGGCGGGGTACAAATAATAAATTATCATTATATTCTTATTAATTAGGAATAATTGTGCCTCGGATTAACCTCATTGACTATGGTACCACCATTGTGCAAAGCTTTTTAATTCTGAATTTTAAATTGTCGCAGCCCACCCTGAGACCTGCTGCTGAAGCGGGCGGGAAAATAAATTTAAGAACAATAAATAGGAATAATTATTGGGTTGTAAACTATGCCTTGGTTATAAATGGTTGAGCACGGTAAAATGCATAAGAGTTTGAGGAGAAAAGGATTTCACTTAACCAGATTAGGGGTGAAGGGGAAATCTGGACAATTATTTTCTTCTCCCAGGTTATTTCCACCCTCCTTTGAATTATTATTTTTTTAATGCCAAGTGGCTCTACAATATTATGTGCGATCAGAGATTCCCTTTAATAGTATTTTGATAAAGTTGACAAAAAAGAACCCCTGGCCTGTGATATCTGGTATTAAATAAGACTCCCCTCCAACCAGGAAGCACTAGAAGAGCATTTGGAATGGGCCTCCCCCCTCACCACCAACACATGTTTAACATTCCTGCCTCCATTCACAAAAGTGCAGCAAGCTATATTTACCAATAAACACAGCTACGTTGCCTGCTGGGGATCTATGTCAATTAATTTCAGCTGAAAGAGGGAGAGCCCAAGTGGGTATTAGAAATCAGTGTCAACATACCAGCGTCATGACAGCCACGGAAGCCAGGGGTCATGTTTACTGCAAGCAAAGGCGCACTGTACAGCCACATTTGTAAGTATGTGTAGTCGGGAGGTTATATTTCTGTTTGGTTCTTGCCTCGTTTTTGGATAATGAGGCCGAAGCTGCCTTTCCCCGCCTTGAATTATGGGCCCGATCCATTGGGAAGCTGCACAAGTTCTCGGCTGCAAGTCCATTTCAGCACATTTTTTCCACGCACTCCTCATTTTCCCTCCGCAACCCGGAAAGGTATCTGTCACGGAGGGGAACTCACTTTTAGATTGCCTCTCACGCACCCCACACATATAAAAACCATGCTGAATGCCCTGCTATAGGTCCTTCTGGAAGAGGGAGAGAGTCGCATGCCATTCTCCTGGTACAGAAATATGGCAACGAGTGTTTGATGCCTTATGAGGAACGGCTTAGGGAGCTGGGTATGTTTAGCCTGGAGAAGAGAAGGTTAAGGGGTGATATGATAGCCATGTTCAAATATATCAAAGGATGTCATATAGAGGAGGGTGAAAGGTTGTTTTCTGCTGCTCCAGAGAAGCGGACACGGGCAATGGATTCAAACTACAAGAAAGAAGATTCCACCTAAACATTAGGAAGAACTTCCTGACAGTAAGAGCTGTTCGACAGTGGAATTTGCTGCCAAGGAGTGTGGTGGAGTCTCCTTCTTTGGAGGTCTTTAAGCAGAGGCTTGACAGCCATCTGTCAGGAATGCTTTGATGGTGTTTCCTGCTTGGCAGGGGGTTGGACTGGATGGCCCTTGTGGTCTCTTCCAACTCTATGATTCTATGATTCTATGATTCTATGTCTGGACGCGGAATGACACCAGAACACCAGCAGCCAATGAAGTGCACCTCAAAAAACCATTCCCCTTTCTCCTCACTTTGTCCATCTGCTTGGGGGGGTTCCCCATTTCCACACACTTCACCGCAGCATTCAGGACCAAATAATTTTAACTCCAGGAAATCAGAATTGGATTGGGTTTCATCTTCAGTTTGAAAGTGACTGGATATGCCTTTCCTAGGTTTTCGTATGAAAATAGGGACACTGTTCAACAACAACAACACAACAACAACATAGCAATAAAATTTTGATTGAATACATGGAACTCGCAGAACTGACCGCGAAACTCCGAGACCAGAGGGAGGAAATGGTGCGAGAGGATTGGAAGAAATTCAAAGATTATTTGAAACGACGTGAAAAGGTAGACATTTGAAATTGAAATCAGAAGGACATTTTAGGCTACAGTATTGTTAGAAGTTAGTTGAAAATAGGATATAAGAAGTAGTTAGAATTATGTTATGTGGATTTTATTAGGATTATAATAGAGTTAAATGTTGATTAAGGTTTATAATGATAAGATTAGGTGAGAAAGAGGATTTTATAATGTTACAAAGTTACTAAAGAAGATTAGAAATGAACGCAGAAGAGAGGATGTGAGGAGGTCCCAATATTATGTTATGATTATGATAAAGATAGTTAGAATTTTTGTATTTTTTGTATTTTTGTAGTTTTTTGTTTGTTGTTGTTGTTTGTTTGTTTTATTGTATTTTGTATTGTTTGTTTTATTGAAAAATTTAATAATATATATATATATATATATATATATATATATATATATATGAGAGAGTAATAAAAATTTTATTTACGGTATACCTTGTCCTTCTGATTGGGTTGCCCCAGTCACTCTGGGCAGCTTCCAACACACCGTACTTTTCCGTGTATAAGATGGGGACTATTTTTGGGACTCAAAATTAAGAAAATGGGGGGAGGAGATCCCCCAGAGTTGTTGAGCTTTTTTTGGGGGGGGATCGCTCACCCGCCTGGCCAACGCTGCCAATAACACACGTAGCAAAAGCCAAAGATCGCCAATCGCCCACACGATTGCCGCAACAACAGCCAATTGACAGCGGCCCTCACCGCAGCCACCAATCACCCGGAAAACCGCCACTGAGAATCTCCTACTCGTGGCCGCACCCACACTCTGAACCACCCATTTATAAGATGACCGCACTTTTTTTTTTAAACAATTCTTTTAACAGAAAATAACCTCATCTTATACACGGAAAAGTACGGTATATGAAAACATAGCAAAACATTAAACGTTTAAAAATATTACTTTTTTTTAAGGAATTTATTGGTTTTTAGAAAAGAAACAGAGAAAATACAGAGAAAATACATACAAAATACAAACCACAAAATACAAAACAAAAAAGGCTGATACGAAACATAAAACACATCTAAAACAACAAAACACCAATTTAACTATCTTAATCTTCTTTAAAATCTTACTTAGGGGGACTTCCTCACATCCTCTCTTCTGCGTTCATTTCTAATATACTGTAGTAACTTTATAACTACTTTAACTCTACTTTTACAACTAATATTAATCCTTATCTATCATCTTATGTCTATCACCTTATTCTTAACAAAAATGCACAAAATACAAAAAAATCACAATTTATCTTCTTATATCATATTTTAAACTAACATTTTAATGATATCGGCTATAATATCCACTGATTTCAATTTCAAATGCCCAGCTTTTCACGTTGTTTCAAATATTCTTTAAATTTCTTCCAGTCTTCTTGCACCTTCTCCTCCCTCTGGTCTCGGAGTTTCGCGGTCAGTTCTGCGAGTTCCATGTATTCAATCAACTTCATCTGCCAGTCTTCCACTGTTGGTAATTCTTCAGTTTTCCAGTTTTTAGCTATTAAAATCCTTGCAGCTGTTGTGGCATACATAAAAAAATTTCTATCTTTGTTGGGAATCTCATGATTGGGAAAACAGGGACACTTGGATGGTCTGGAAACGATGCCAGAATGTTGGGATATTTACTAAGAAACCTCTTTTATGAAGCAGTTTCAATGTGTGTGCATTTAGGACATGTTCACAGATATAGATTTAGCTCACAGGAATGTAGGCTATGAATATAAATTACCAGTTCATGACCAAGCTAAACGTGGCAGCAAAGATCCATGACCAGAACACTCATCACTTTAATTTTGTGGCACTGGGAGTGAGGAGAAAGATTTTATTCCTTCGTCTGTATGGTTCGCCTTATATAAATTGCCCCTTGGAGTTACTCTTTTCCATTCTTATTATTGGCAACCGACACCTAGGTCGTGCATCCACAGCAGTGACCAGGGGAGGAATCACTGTTGGGAGGAGGGCAGAGAGAATAAACGCCATCTGCCCCAGCTGCAACAAAACATGTCTCTCCCATATCGGTCTCTACAGCCACAGCAGGCGCTGCGAGTCTCCTCCATTGTCTCTCGAGACAGACAGATGCCAACCAATTATTATTAACGGTAACTTTCTACCACTAAGAGTCAAGATGGCAGACATCACCCCTCACCTTGCCAAAACCCCAGCACGTTCAAGACATCTTGTCTGCTTTGGCCTTCAGAAGCTGTGAGAATTGTTCCCGTTTGGGGGTTTTAAAATCTCACCGTGCCAGTATGAACTCTCTCTACATCTATGTCAATCAGGTCTATTCCATTGCTGTTTCGTTTTGTGGCAAGCTTTTCCTCGGAAAATGTGTTGGGAGGGCTCTCAAATAATACATTTTTCGGTGCATCCTTCAGAGTCATCTTTGCAAGATTATCCCGGGAAACCTTATTCTGATTTCTGTTAATGTTGGCAAGGCATCAGAGCAAGCTCAGGCTGCCACATGCTTAGGTCACACACAGAATCATTTACAAGGTTTGGGGTTGTTGTTGTTTTCTTTAAAGGAGGCCAACAAAAGAACAAGAAAAACCCACGTGTAACTCCTTTAACAGGAGCAGAATTAAACGATTTCCTCTTATGCCTTGCAACTTCCCATGTTCCCATTTTGCATTGCAGTGCGAATGAGCAGATCTGCCAGCTTCGATTTCTGCTCAATAAAATTAATTTGATTCCAGGAAGGAACATTCCACGCTATAGGAGTCTCTCAGTCTCTCTCTCTCTCTCTCTCTCTCTCTCTCTCTCTCTCTGTGTGTGTGTGTGTGTGTGTGTGTGTGTTTCTTTCATTTTAAAAGAATAGTTCTCAATGAAACTGTTCTATAGTGTTTGGAACAATCCACAGATTGATGTTGGCACTTCTCAGGGCTCAGCTGGCAAGAAGATCTTAACCAGGACAGATTCCCTGCTGGGATGATGTTTAGGGAATTTAAATGGAATAATGAAGCCTTTCCAGCTTGGGTGATATTGGGTCAGGGCTTGAGATTTTGAGGTTGGCGGGGAGAGAGAAAATGTTCTCTGCCCTTTTTAAAGCCAGTCCAGTGCTAACTCAGCTCGTGTGTGTGTGTGTGTGTGTGTGTGTGTGTGTAGTCTTCAATAGTATGTGTATTTGAAATAATAATAATAATAATAATAATAATAATAATAATAATATATATTTATACCCCCCATCGGCTGGGTTTCCCCAGCCACTCTGGGCGGCTCCCAACAGATTAAAAACAGAATAAAACATCAAACATTAAAAACTTCCCTAACAGGGCTGCCTTCAGGTGTCTTCTAAAAGTCAGATACAGTGTACCTTGCTTTAAGAACAGCCCTGTTTATGAACGATTCGGTTTACGAACTCCGCAAAACCGGAAGTAGTGTCCCGGTTTGCAAACTTTACCTCGGTCTAAGAATGGAAGCCAAACAGTGGAAGGGTACCGGCGACGGGAGGCCTCATTAGGGAAAGCGCGCCTTGTTTTAAGAACGCTTTCGGTTTAAGAACGGACTTCCGGAATGGATTAAGTTCGTAAACCGAGGTACCACTTTAGTTGTTTATTTCCTTGACACTGATGTGAGGGTGTTCCACAGGGCGGGTGCCACTACCGAGAAGGCCCTCTGCCTGGTTCCCTGTAACCTCACTTCTCGCAGTGAGGGAACTGCCAGAAGGCCCTCGGAGCTGGACCTCAGTGTCTGGGCTGAACAATGGGGTGGAGACGCTCCTTCAGGTATACTGGGCCGAGGCCATTTAGGGCTTTAAAGGTCAGCACCAACACTTTGAATTGTGCTCAGAAATGTACTGGGAGCCAATGTAGGTCTTTCAGGACCAGTGTTATATGGTCTCAGCGGCCACTCCCAGTCACCAGTCTAGCTGCCGCATTCTGGATTAGTTGCAGTTTGGGTCACCTTCAAAGGTAGCCCCACGTAGAGCACATTGCAGTAGTCCAAGCGGGAGATAACCAGAGCATGCACCACTCTGGCGAGACAGTCTGCGGGCAGGTAGGGTCTCAGCCTGCGTACCAGATGGAGCTGGTAGACAGCCGCCCTGGACACAGAATTAACCTGCGCCTCCATGGACAGCTGTGAGTCCAAAATGACTCCCAGGCTGTGCACCTGGTCCTTCAGGGGCACAGTTACCCCATTCAGGACCAGGGAGTCCCCCACACCCCGCCCCTGTCCCCCCAAAACAGTACTTCTGTCTTGTCAGGATTCAACCTCAATCTGTTAGCCGCCATCCATCCTCCAACCGCCCCCAGGCACTCACACAGGACCTTCGCCACCTTCGCTGCTTTTTGCTTTCTTTCCCTCTCTGCAATTTCAAACTTTTCTTCTCAGTGATGGAAGCGCTGATAACAATAATCAGATATTGCGCTTCAAGCTTGAGCATGCCTCCATGGGTCAGGAAGGGTTTTCCCCTCTCACTTCCATTGTGCAGCGTTGAAATACTAGAAGCAATGCTGCATTTTTGTAGCCTCTTGTGGAACCCGCAAAATGAGCGGTGCCGGCTTCTAGATTTGTTTATCGCCAGCAAAGAAAAAGGAAAAAGAAAAAAAGCCTTGCTCTGATGAGGTGGAAGAGAAAAAGGGGCTTGTGGAGCAGGACTGCAGCCAGAAAATGATTCAGGGACAAAGGGTGTCCTTAGTCTGTCAGTGAATAAAAGCCCAAGGGGTCTAACATGCCACTCCCGCAAATGCAGCTTCCAAAACCTGTATTTGTTGAGATAATCTAAATGCATAGGGCAAGAGGAAGAGCGGTTAACCACCCCTCCCAATACTCACAAAGTAATTATTCATCCCTTACCCGTATTTTTGCTCTTGCCCATTTTATTTCCAGCTTTGTTACAGGAAAAATGAGTAGAAACAGCCTACTGGGTGCATTTGCCAGAGAGAACCAGCAAACAGGGAAGAATTCAGACAAGGGGGGGGGCTTGTGTCAGAAAGTTGTAGTGCAGGGGTCGGCAAATTAAGGCCCACGGGCCGGATCAGGCCCAATTGCCTTCAGGATCGGCCCCACGGACTATTCGTGGATCAGCGTGGGGGTTCTGTTTGTTCGGGCTGTGCCATTCCCCCCCGCGCGCGCGCCATTCCATTCCCCCCCTCTCCCTCGCACACAAATTTAATTTTTTTAGTTTCTTCTCTAGCATGGTGAATCATCAGTTCCGTTGCTACCGCCGATGACGGCCTCATTTCCTGTCAGTGTGTTTCCTGAGTCTGAGACGGAAGCGAGCGTTTAATGTGTGAAGTAGGAATTGGAATTTAGCACAGTGATGGGTTGCTTTCGTTGTTACCACCTCCAACGGCGGCTTCCTTTCCCAGTGATTTTCTTGAGTCAAAATGAGAGTACCCCTAAACATATTTTTAGGGGGGAAAGCACTGAGTAGATTGTTATTGTCATCCATCTTGAGAGACAATGGAGTGTGCCTCAGGGGCTGAAGCCAAACCAGTAGCAGCACCGAAGTCACCTCCGCAGGGCACAAGCCTGGGTAGTGTGTCTGGAAGTCCTGGGCTGCCCAGACAACAAGACAACCCCTCCCTCAGCTTTGCTGACATGGTCCAAAGGAAAGCAGAGCAAATTGTTTGGCACCAGCTTGGCTGCAGGAGTTGCCAGAAGGAGGTGTACAAGGCGCCATGCCATCCAACCATCTTAGGGAATCCACTCCAGATATCCGGAGCGAGCCAGCAAATAAATCACACATTGTAAATGGAGGTAACTCTTTGTCAGAAGAAAGAGGAGCTGCTCAGGAGTGCCAGGCCTCACGAGCACAGCAACTCTTCTTTGGTAGGTCTTGCGGAGACTGGGGGTCCTCACCTTCCCACAGTCTCCTCTTCTCCAAGGAATCCGTGACTGCGCCTTCATGCCTGCCTTTGCTCCTCTCACTTCATGCCACTCCTGGTCCTAGGAGACAAGGGGGGGGGAGCTAGTCGCAGCAGGAGGACAAGACCCCTATGCTTCTTCACCAGCTGGACTCCTCTCTGCCTCTGGGCCTCCCTCACTCCACTCTCCTGCTTCTGCTTCTGGACTTCTTCTGTCACAGACTCAACCTTGTCACCAAGCCCGATCTGCCATCTCCCCTGCAGCCCCATCTCATGCCGTCTCTACAGCGGCTTCTTGGTGAATAGGAGGTGCTGCTGGTCTCCCACCCTTGTTCCTTATGTCGATCTTCACTCACCCCTTGTTCCTTGGTGGGGGGTTGGGTTTGAGCACCATTTTGCGGTTTGCCTCAGGTGCCAAAATGTATTGGGCCAGCTCCGGCTTTCCCCTATCTGACCTTAAGAGTCACAGGAGTCCATCCTTTATCCCTGGATGGCAGCCTTCCAGCCCCTTGTCTGCTACTGCTTCTCCTTCTTCCTCTCCTGTCTCGGGCTGCCAAACCAGACCAGATCCTGACAGAGCTGAGAACCCCTTGGCATTGGGGACATGGGAAACTCTTAAAAGAACTGAGCATGTTTAGGCTGGCAAAGAGAATCTGGAGAAGGAACATAACAGCACATTAAACACCTGAAGGACTGCGGCAGAAAAGGTAGCAATGACTTATTCTCTTCTGCACTGGATCAGATAGCCTTAGGTTGCAGGTGGGTGAAATTGGTTGAGTGTTAGGAGAAACTTCTCAGTGGAAGAAGGCTGGAAAGGGACGCAGGTGGTGCTGTGGTCTAAACCACAGAGCCTTGGGCTTGCCGATCAGAAGGTTGGCGGTTCGAATCCCCAAAGACGCAGGTGGTGAGTGGTTAAACCACAGAGCCTTGGGCTTGATCAGAAGGTTGGCGGTTCGAATTGGCGGTTCGAATCCCCGTGACGGGTGAGCTCCCGTTTGGTCCCTGCTCCTGCCAACCTAGCAGTTTGAAAGCACGTCAAGTGCAAGTAGATAAATAGGTACCACTCCAGCGGGAAGGTAAACGGCATTTCCGTGCGCTGCTCTGGTTCGCCAGAAGCGGCTTAGTCATGCTGGCCACATGACCCGGATTGAGCTCATCTCCTAAATGATTGGCCATTAAAATGGTTGGTTTTTAGACTTCAAACAGAGCTTATATTGTTCGCCTCGTGGAGGGATTGACCTGGAATGCAAGTTTTTCAAAGGCAACGTCTACTCCAGCTTTGCCATCACCCAGTCATCATCACTGTTGTTGTTTGTTAAATTTCTATACTGCTAATGCCCAGGGGTCCCTTTACCTTCAAAGGCTGGGAAGACTGTAGCCCTGGATTTCCTGGAGCAAGCAGGAAATTTGACTCTGGATGGCCTTAAAAAAACAAAAAAACACCTCTCCAACTCTATGAAAATTGTGTCCACTTCTAAACTGAATGCTAATTGATATTTGATTTTTTTTTTTTTGGCGGGGGGGGGGAGGTAAAGAACGGCACATTGTTTAGCCTGCTGGGATTTTGTGCATTGTCACACTGGTCGGTGAAGAGACAGAGAAGCTTAAGACACAATGGGATGGCAGGATAGTGGAGGGGGGGGGAATCCCATTGCTAGCTTCTCCGTCCCACCTGAATGCACGTACTGGCGGTTAGGGGGTTGAGAGAGCAAATTCTGCTAAATCAGCTTCAGACTGGCAGGTTTTGTACTATGAGACAGACATCAAAGGCCAGTCTGGAATGTGTGTGGTTCTCCCAAGCTGGGAGAGAGGTGTAGCTAATGATCATTAAAAAGATATTGTGATTGTTATCAAGGCACGAAAACCAGAGGAAGGAGAGCATTGCGGCTGCCAACAATACCTGTTATTGTTCTCCCTCTAAAAGCATTTCATTAAGACTGTAATCATTTTAATATTCACGCTCCTTCGCAGCCATATATATATTTTCTCTCTCCTCCCACCCCCCCACCCCTCCCTCGGCTTTCCAGCGTGTTCCATTTTGGAACACGCTTTCCTTGGCTCTTTTTTTCCGGCAAACTCTGCTTCCCTCGGGGCAACAGGTGCCTGGTCCACACAGCGCAGAAATAACACAAAAGAGCCGACCCCATTGCCGCCAAGAGAAAAGGGGATTTTTAATGAAAATGGGGGGGGGAACCTAATTAATGCTGCTACATTAAAACAATTACTTTAGCTCAATATATCAGTCTTTTTTAAAAAGAAAAAAAAGCTGAGCGTTCTTTGCCACCCAACGATTTCACTTAGCTGTTCAATGTTTGTTCTTCACTTAAGGAAGGATCTGTGTTTACTATTGGCGAAAGGGGGAGCCCCTTTCCAGCCTCAAGAAGAGAAGGCCAGGCTCCCATGTCCAGATTAGTTCCTGGGAAACTAGAAACTGGTAGTTTTGCCAGCTAACGCAAGCATTTGCTTTTGCCAAGCGGACAACAGCGATGAAATGAAGAACCAGGTCTCAACTTTTCTCCCCATAGCTCCACAGGATGGAGCGGGTTAGAGCTGAGTGGGGTTGCTGTGCAGAGGTTGGACGGCCATCCGTTTTGGATGCTTTAGCTGAGATTCCTGCATTGCAGGGGGTTGGACTAGATGACCCTCAGGGTTCCCTTCCAGCTCTAGGATTCTAGGATTCTATTAAGCAGATGAAAAGAATGTTTGGGAAAGGGTCCATCATTCCACCGGTTACTTTGCACATTGTCCTCAGATATTCATTCCCTGGCATCTTTTAAGTCTTGGTTCGTTTTTTTTTATGATATTGGGGCCACCCATGACACTCATTTGTGTTTAGTCTCTCCCCCCCCCCCACTTTCTTTTTCCACCCAATAAGTTTTTCGAAACTAAGTGCAGTTGTGAGAGGGGAAATGTATTCCATGACTACCTGTTTTCTTTACCTTGCAGGTGCAACTGCTAAAGATGCAGAAGCCAGTTCTCTCCTCCTCTCTTTCACCTGGCTGCCCTTTAGTCAGGTAAGCATAACATTTTGGGATGGTCCTAATGAAGCGTCATCACCAGATCCACTTTCCTTAAAGAGACTGAATTATTATTATTATTATATTATTATTATTATTATTATTTATTTGTACCCTGCCCATCTGGCTGGGTCTCCCCAGCCACTCTGGGCGGCTTCCAACAAATATTAAAATACATTAAAATATCACAGATTAAAAACTTCCCTAAACAGGGCTGCCTTCAGGTATTTTCTGAATGTCAGGTAGTTGTTTATCTCCTTGACCTCTGATGGGAGGGCGTTCCACAGGGCGGGCGCCACTACCGAGAAGGCCCTCTGCCTGGTTCCCTGTAGTTTTGCTTCTCGCAGTGAGGGAACCGACAGAAGGCCCTCGGCGCTGGATCTCAGTGTCCGGGCTGAATGATGGGGGTGGAGACGCTCCTTCAGGTATACAGGACCGAGGATTTAGGGCTTTAAAGGTCAGCACCAACACTTTGAATTGTGCTCGGAAACGTACTGGGAGCCAATGTAGGTCTTTCAAGACCGGTGTTATGTGGTCCCGGCGGCCGCTCCCAGTCACCAGTCTAGCTGCCGCATTCTGGATTAATTGCAGTTTCCAGGTCACCTTCAAAGGTAGCCCCACGTAGAGCGCATTGCAGTAGTCCAAGCGGGAGATAACTAGAGCATGCACCACTCTGGCGAGTCCGGGCAGGTAGGGTCTCAGCCTGCAGATGGAGCTGGACACAGAATTAACCTGCGCCTCCATGGACAGCTGTGAGTCCAAAATGACTCCCAGGCTGCGCACCTGGTCCTTCAGGGGCACAGTTACCCCATTCAGGACCAGGGAGTCCTCCACACCTGCCCACCCCCTGTCCCCCCAAAAGAGTACTTCTGTCTTGTCAGGATTCAACCCACCCTCCGACATTTCTCCGACGAAAATAGGGACGTCCCATTCCATAAAGATGATTTTGCTATTTATACCCCACACACCTGACTGGGTTGCCCCAGCCACTCTGGGCAGCTTCCAAAACACATAAAACAATAAAACATTGAACATTAAAAAAAAAACAACTTCCCTGTACAGGATTGCCTTCAGACAGCTCGGGGGGTCGGATAACTCCATACCCTCCAACATTTCTGCAACGAAAATAGGGACATCCTAAGGAAAAGTGGGACATTCCGGGATCAAATCAGAAACCGGGATGGCTTCTCTAAATCAGGGATGTCCCTGGAAAATAGGGACACTTAGAGGGTCTAAAACAGCTAATTGGTGAAATCAGGAGGTCCAATGATATGCAGGATACATCTCAAGGCAATCTGCTGGGTTTTTAGTCCTGAATCCAGGAATTGTTAGGGCTGGACCACAAACCTGCATATTTTCTCATAACAGCATAATTCTTACAGCTCCTAAGTGCCTTTGACTGATTAGCTGTTGTTGGCTACAAACCTCACAGCCGGATGAGAAGCAAATTCAATACAGTTCACATTTAAAGGAGCTAACATTTAAAGGAGCTATTTGACACTTTTGAATCAATACGCAGACGGAAACACTTTCCTTAATTTCGCAGTGCCCTTTCCCAGCCAAGTAATGTGCTCAGAATAGCATGTGCAAGTATAAAATGCCCTTAAAAGTGCATAGGTTACTGAAAAGAAGTTGCAAAAAATGTCCTAAAGGTAAAGGGACCCCTGACCATTAGGTCCAGTCGTGTCAGACTCTGGGGTCATTCGCATACTGGCCGAGGAGCCGGCGTACAGCTTCCGGGTCATGTGGCCAGCATGACTAAGCCGCTTCTGGCGAAGGCAGAGCACGGAAACGCCGTTTACCTTCCGTCAGAGTGGTACCTATTTATCTACTTGCACTTTTGACGTGCTTCGAACTGCTAGGTTGGCAGGAGCAGGGACCGAGCACGGGAGCTCACCCCATCGCAGGGATTCGAACCGCCGACCTTCTGATCGGCAAGCCCTAGGCTCTGTGGTTTAGACCACATTTTCAAATTTGAATGGTGGCTTTCATTTTTTGTATATGGCATGTTAGGACTGCAGACTATCATCAGCAATGGATTGATCTGGAAGCAGTTTTAAATCACACAGGTTTACTTGTTTGAAGTTGTTTTGGTTGGCATTTAAGTGCAACAGGGAATGAATGAGTGAGTGAGTGAGTATCTGTGTCTGTGTGTATGCACACATGCCTTTCAGCAAAGATGGATGAATATTTGTTAATTACAGGAGCTGGGACCGAGCAACGGGAGCTCACCCCGTCGCCGCGGGGATTCGAACCGCCGACCTTCTGATCAGCAAGCCCTAGGCACTGTGAAAAATGCTTTGCAAATGTGTATTAGGCAGAACTGCATACAGTACACAAAAATGTATATAATAGGGCAAATTTGTATTAATATGCTGATGAATTTTAAATCGGACCTTTAAAAAATATTGCACACGGTTGTGGAAATGTGGGCAACTGAAATTAAGATTGGGGAAAGGAGAATCTGAGACTGACAGATTCTTCCATCCCTACAGCCAGATGGCATCATGACACAGCAAGTGTTTGATCTTTCAAATGGCAGTCTCAACAGCCAAGATACACCAAGTGCATTAGAAGCTACGGTTGCCTTTGAAATCTGAGAACTGGGCCCAAACTAACAAAATGAATATAAGATGGAGGACACCTAGCTTGCCAGTAGTTCGTGTGAAAAGAATCTAGAGGTCTTAGTAGACCACAAGCTGAACATGGGTCAACAGTGTGATGCAGCAGCAGAAAAAGCTAGTGCTAGCCTAGGCTGCATCAACAGAGGTTTAGTGTCCAGATCAAGGGAAGTGATAGTACCACTCTATTCTGCCTTGGGACTACAGCTGCAAATAAAACATTTAAGTGCCAATATGAAAATTCAACGTGTAAAAGCGTTTAAAAGGCTTTTTAAAGACACTTTTCCAAAACGCTTATAAAAGATTCCACCTTTCCAGAACGTTTATATCCAGTTGTGGGCACCTCAATTTTGAGGTATCTGACAACTGGAACATGCGCAGAGGAGGGCGACCAAGATGATCAAGGGTCTGGGAAACAAAGCCTTATGAGGAATGGTTGAGAGAGTTGGTTATGTTCAGCCTGGGAAAGACGAGACTGAGAGGCCATCTTCAAATATCTGAAGGGCTGTCCCATGGAGGATAGAGCAAGCTTGTTTTCTCCTGCTCTGGAGGGCAGGACTCGAACCCATGGCTTCGAGTGATAAGAAAGGAAATTCCAACTAAACATTAGGAAGAATTTTCTGATGGTAAGAGCTGTTCGACAGCGGAACAGAGAGACTCCTTCGTGAGGCTCTGGGCTCTCCTTCCTTGAAGGTTTTTTAAGCAGAGGTTGGATGGCCATCTGTCATGGATGCTTTACTCGAGATTCCCACGTTGCAGGGGGTTGGACTAGATGACCCCTGGGGGTACCTTCCAACTCTATGATCCTATGAAATCTGCTTGTCGTTCATGATTCTGCTTCTAAAGACGAGGACTTACACGTACTGTCACACAATGTTGCACTAAAATATCTTCTCCAGTTTCCCAAAACTTCTCTTCCTGTAGAGGGAAAAAACACTTCCATTTTTCATTCTCATTCTCAGTGGGCACTGAGCTTTGAGTTTACCTTACTGTGGCAAGTTGACAACAGCTAGTGTGTGTGTTTTTCTTCCTAGGAAACATTTCTAACAGCGTTCTGCAGTTTCCCTGGCTGCCTACTCTGCTTCCTGATCTGGAAAGGCACCATGGAAGGAATTGCTTAATTCTGTCTTTCTCTGGGAAGTACAGAAACTTGAGTAGGCTGCAGAGTTCAGACCACTGGGCTGTGGACTTGTGGACCTCCATATGTTGCTGGACTCTAAGTCCCATTATTCTCTGTCAGCATGGCCACTGATAAGGAATGATGGGATTTGTAGTCCAATTAAATCTGGTAGGTCACAGATCAACCAAGGTCAGGTTTTGTTTTTATTGGTGTATTATTCTTGGTTTGTTGTGGGTATTTTGGGAACGAGAAAGCTTACAGTTAATGAAGGTATCCTATACGCCTACAACAGGATTAATCGTTTGTCTGCTTGGGTATTAACCTCAAATTTAATCACTCGGTATGACTAGCCTTAAAATAATGTAATTTTGATGGCTTTAAAAATCCAATTAAATACAAAACAGTAATTCAAAGGAGCAAAGGAGCACCCAGTCTAACTCCTTTTCAAGAAATGCATCGTAAAACTAAAGCTGGTTGCTTACAAACAAGTGGTTTAAGGAACAATTATCTGCTACAGGAAACTTTTTCAATTAGAGATTTACATTTATCCTGGTTTTTCGTTTGCAGACTGAACCATTTCACTTTGGGTTCTATCTGGTGCTTTTTTTCTAAAAAAATGTTTAGGGGTACTTTCATTTTTCTACTCATATTGAAATACTGCCCCTCGATGAGGCCAAACTTAGATTCACAAAATGTTTAGGAGTATGCGTATCCCTGCTCCCCCCCCCCAGAAAAAAGCACTGGTTCTACCCATGCTCACAGCTAGGATCATATAAAAAAATATATAATTATTAACATCCCAGATTAATTATTTTAAACAGTGGGATCCAGTCCTTATGGAGAACTGGAATGTGGTGCTAAATCTCTCCAAAGAGCAGCCTGCCTAGAGAGTTGGCCTCACAACAGATCCCTTGTAGTTCTGCTGGAGACTTAAATCACCCATCCGCCAAAGATTCTGCATATTTTTTTCTCTGCTCAGAAGAGCTTCTATATTCCACCATCTTTTTACGGATATAATCATTGACCCTTAAGAAAAGTGGGGAGGGGGGTAAGCTCAGGAGGAAGCAGGGAATGACACAAATTGCCTCTCCTGCATGGATGACAACCTGAGCTGAATTGCCACCAATGGAAGTAGCCCTTCCACTGGCAGAATCTGGATCGAAGGAAGCGTATTTTAAGATTTTCTTTAAGTCTGAAGAAGTGTGCATGCACACGAAAGCTCATACCAAGAACAAACTTAGTTGGTCTCTAAGGTGCTACTGGAAGGAATTTTTATTATTATTATTTTGTTTTGACTATGGCAGACCAACACGGCTACCTACCTGTAATTAAGATTTTCTTGTCCGTTCCATTTTGCTGTAACACAGCAGAACCAAACAGCCTCCAAAAATCAAAGTGTGCACTTAACTCTAAACCCCAACACTTAAAATCTGTCCTTGCAGCTGTGAAGTCAGCTTGGTGGCATACAAAAGCATTCATCAGTTATAAAATTATTAAACCAGATTACAGTATTAAACAAAATTTTAAAAAATAATAAATTGACAGCCGAAGTGGAAGGCTACAGTGGTTCTATTGTTTTAGCTGAGGTTGGGTGGTTGATTAAACTGTTTATCGAACCAATTAAACTTTGCACCCTAATTTAGACTGATGCTGAAATTTTCTGGATTCAAATTTATAGTTTTCATATTGCAGCAAGTTGAGTCAGATTTGCTTCCAACCAAAATTTCATTCATTTGCCCAGTTTTTGTTTTTAATAAAACTACAACAAACAGTAACCCCAAAAAGTTAACCTCCTTTGTAATGTCTTATTTTTGAAATCTTTGAGATAATAATTCCTGTTCATCACATTGCTTTGAATGTATGCGTTATATTTGACTTTCTTCTGTCATGTTTTATTCTGGATTGGTTTATCAGATGTTTCTGGATTGGTTTATCAGATGTTTCGGTGTGGGTTGTAAACAGCTTTGAGATTTTGCTCTTAAAAATATAAAGCAGCATAGAAATGAAATGAACAACAACAACAACAACCAAAGCTAGAGATTCTGATAGCTTCCATAGTATAACCCTTTTGTATAAAACATTGCTTTTCTGTAATTACTTGGAAGTCCAATTAAGGCAGAGCAATTCTAACCCTCAATCGGTGCTACTGTCAAGGGTTAGGACAGCGGCAAGACTTCTCATCCCAGAGAGGGGAGAATTTGCGAGCGGGAGCCATTTCCCAAGCTGGCAGGGGGGCGTGTTCCGCCCCCGCCTTTGCCCCTCCTTCCTGCTGCACAAGCCTCATAGCCAGCCAATAGGGCTGGCTGGGGGGCGGTGCCTGGCTGCATTCAACCAGCCTGGGCACTGCCATCTTCCTCATTCTGCCCCTGCTGCTCGCATCGGATCTCCTCCCTCCCTCCCTCCCTTTAGGTCTTGCTATGCTTCTGACCTTGCTATGGACTTCGGTTGGTCGCCCTTGGTTGCCCAGGGGGCCTGGTAGGAGTTTTTTTTTATCCATTTGGCAAATTGGCACCGGCCTTTTGGTTTTTTTCGCCTACCTCGTAGCAACTCGTCACAACTTCATGGTATTCGCGGTTAGGCATTGGAATATTCAATAGGTGATGTAATATGCGTTGTGTGTTGGAGGTCAGGTTGTGGCCATCACCTGCCTCCTAGGGGTATCCCTTTAAAGGGATCTGGTGGTCGTGGATCCTGTCCGATGGCCTGCTAGTGGCTAGGGCATGGCATGACCCCCAGTGACGTCAGGGGAAGCTTCCAGTTGAATTTGCGTCAACAAGCTCCTCCGATTGGTGGTTAACCCAAAAGTGTTGCGCTCTTGTCCAATGCCTAAGCTAATACCACTCACACGGCGTAACCAATAAAATTGTGGCCATATTTTGCCCATTAACCTATGAACATGTGCCTGTGTGTTTTATTTACTCCACGCGGGTGGCGGGTCATCGACTCGCAACCTAAGGTCTGAGAGACGGTGGACCGGCCCACGGCTGAAAAAGGTTGCTGACCCCTGGGTTAGGATTTGGCAGAAGTTTCCTGCTGCTGAACTCTGCAGCTGGAGCTTTGCTAAAGGGGCAAGCTATCGCAGCATCTGTCTCTTCTGGTTTCTGCAAAACCAGAAACTTAATTTTAATTGTAAAGCCTCAATAGTGGCCTGTCTCTCTGCACAAGATAGGTTGGTGCTGAAATTGTGAAGAAGAAGAAAAAACACACAGGTCATAAGATAGACATCTCCAGCCAGATGCCCTCCAGATGTTTGGTGACTACAGCTTCCATCAGACTCCGCCAGCATGGCCAATGCCCAGGTGTGATGGAAGGCTTCACCCGAAACATTCAGAGGTCACCAGGTTGGGGAAGCTGATGTAGAAGAGAAACGCTGGACCGCGGTGACATTGTGTGGAGCTACTACCAAAGCGTGAGTGATCTACGGACCACAATTCCAGAGAAAAGGGCAGGGGTGGGAGCAGCCTCTGTTGGAGAAAGAACACAGGAAAGGCAACCTCCTCGCAAATGGGAGGCGGCAGCATTCTAGGGGAATTTGATGGCAAGACGCAGCCTCACTTTATCCAGCCCTGTCTTTGTGCCTGACATCTTTAACAAAGAAAGTGTAACACAAAGTGGATTAAAGGGGGAGGATGTTTATTTTGGGATTAGAGTATTAAGAAACGACTGTGCCGCGGAGATTAATTTTTCGCCATTTTATCTCCTCTGAGCTAAACAAGAGTTTTCTCGGGAATAAAGAATTTCAGGAATAAGGTTTCTGCTAGCTGGATCTCGGCAAAATGTAACAGAAACTGACAGTTTCAAAATAGTGGAGAATTTAATGACTCCCATGGTTCTTTTTTTCCCGTCTTCCTTTCCCCTGGCCAGTTTTAAAAGCCCTTTCTCCTATCTAGAAACTTTTTTAAAACGTTATTTTGAAGAAACTAGGCATAATTGCCTTGGATCTTCCCACATGGAAACCCACGAGCAATAAATGGAAGTAATATAAATACACAAACATTCAAAGAGGTGCCTTTAAAAAAATGCTTTGATAAAGTTGAATTCTTTCTCAACAGCCACCTGTGTCTCTGTTTAGCTACAGGATGCATCTTTTAGGGCAGTACTGTATTTTTCGCTCCATAAGACGCACTTTTTTCCTCCTAAAAAGTAAGGGGAAATATCTGTGCGTCTTATGGAGCGAATGGTGGTCCCTGGAGCTGAAATTGCCCAGGGGCCAAAAGAGGATCGTGCTTTTTATTTTACAAAGAGAAAAGGGGGTGTTGAAAGGACCCCGCTCAGCAGCTGATCAGCAAGAGATCGGGAGAGAGATAAGAGTCCCCGGCTCCCTTTCAGCCCCGCCCCTTGCCCAGGCCTCCATTGTTGAATGTGCTGCAGAGGGAGGTTGTTTGTTTCCCCAGCGACATGTGACTGGCTGATTAGATTATCTGTCTGGAAACTGTAGAAAAGGCTCCCTTTCCTTTAGAAGCTGCAGAAATGTGAGTTGAACCCCATAAAAATGGGGCTTTTCCTCTTTGCTTTTCCCCCTTTGCAAAAGGAGCTTTGCTTTTCCCCCTTTGCAAAAAAAGCTATCAGGTGTGCTGAAATTGGCTACACTGGTGCACTCATATATTTCCATCTGACTAGGCTGCCCTGACTACTCTGGGCAGCTTTCATGGAATATAAAGGACACACAATACTCCATACATACAGCTCTGTCCGACGCAGTCACCCCCACTGCCCCATGAAGCTGCAGAGCCATGGCAACACACTGGTCACATTCACGTCCTACGGAATTCAGGGGACGTGGGTGGCGCCGTGGTGTAAACCACTGAACCTCCTGGGCTTGTCGATCAGAAGGTCGGCGGTTTGAATCCCCGCAACGGGGTGAGCTCCCATTCCTCTGTCCCAGCTCATGCCAACCTAGCAATTCGAAAGCACACCACTGCAAGTAGATAAATGGGTACCACTGTGGCGGGAAGGTAAACAGTGTTTCTGTGCGCTCTGGTTTCCGTTACGGTGTCCCGTTGCACCAAAAGCAGTTTAGTCATGCTGGCCACATGATCCGGAAAGCTGTCTGTGGACAAACACCAGCTCCTTTGACCTGAAAGCGAGATGAGCGCCGCAACCCCATAGTCGCCTTTGACTAGACTTAACCATTTACTTTTACCTTTACCTACTAAGTTCACTGCCCAATGTTTTCCTCTAGAAATGGAAAGAGGTGATGCTTTGCATCTTATACCGGGAGTCCCCTCGGCCAGTTCACTTTTGCCAGAGCGTGTGTGCATAGATCTCATCCTTGCCATATGCCTGCCACCCCTGCAATATGTTATCAATCCATGTAATTTATATTTGAAGGAAAACCACAATACCAAGGCCCCACTTCACCAAGAGCGGTGCGTTCTGTCAAGAAGAGTGTTACTCGGAGCTGTAAACCAGCTTGAAAGGCAAAGATCAAAAGATAAAAGTAATACGTTCTTGTATTAAGCTTGTAGGTTTATAATAAGGGAGACTTGGAGACCACACAGATATCCACTTTCAGGCAAGGAAATGTCCCAAGCCCACCTCCAAACCTGGAATTGAAAGAAATAAACGCATGTGTGGTCTTGAACAGTTTTACATGGCAAGTCTTTGTAAGTCTAAGTAAAGTTTAATTATCCCTTTCTACAGCAGAAAGTGAAAACCCCCAAATTTTCCTACTTAGGGGGCTGCACCACATATGATGCTGAGTCATGTGGCTCTTCCTCTGACTAAAGGAAAATGCCACTAGCTGTGGCAGGAAAACCAGGGACTCGCCAACATGCAAAGATGCTGCACAGTTGCCAAATGTGTACATTATTTTGAAAGTTGCATTCCCAGCACTTTACGTCTGTTCTTTTTGGCAGCTTATTAATTTACATCTGCTTTACAACGTATGCCACCTGCATTTCTTACCGTGCGCTGCTGGAAACGTGTGTTTTTGCTAGTGTGTGATAACCTTTTTACTAACACATTAATACAATATTTAATTTGGAGCACACTTCCTTAAGATGATCAGGGTCATCAGGGGTGGTGTTTAGGGCAGGGGTCACCAAACGTTTTCAGCAGGGGGGCGGTCTACTGTCCCTCGGACCATGTGGTGGGCCGGACTGTATTTTTTGGGGGGGGGGGGAATGAACGAATTCCTATGCCCCACAAATAACCCAGAGATGCATTTTAAATAAAAGACACATTCTACTCATGTAAAAACACCAGGCAGGCCCCACAAATAACCCAGAGATGCATTTTAAATAAAAGGACACATTCTACTCATGTAAAAACACGCTGATTCCCGGACCGTCCGCGGGCCGGATTTAGAAGGTGATTGGGTCAGATCTGGCCCCCGAGCCTTAGTTTGCTTACCCATGGTTTAGGGGGTTATGTTAAGACCAAGGTTTGGTATGGGAGAGGCATGATTTCAGCTGATTTGTGATTTATGTTTTAATATTCTGCTGTGGGTGTGTTTAACCTTATTGAATATTTATCAATAAGATGCTTTTATGAACTTGCTATTTACATTTTGTTGCATAACACGTTTTCATTTCATTTCACTTTTAATTTATGTAATTTTTTTTCATGTCGTGAGCTGCCTTCAGCGTCGTTTATTATGGATTAAGGCGGCAATACAAATAAATGCAATTTAAAATGGCGTGTTTGTGAAAAGAAAGAAAGTCGGGATACATCTACCACGCAACTGAGATTTAATTTCTAGAGGATCTGGGAGAGTCAGGGGAATGCTAACAACTTTTCGAAAAAGCACGCCAAAATATCGGCGAAAGGTGTAATTGCAATTAAAATCAGGAAACAGCCAGTTGGAAGTTAAAAATGCCATGGAATATGGTGGTCTGGAGTGCTCTCCTGGGCTTGTCAAACAAACGATCGCTCTGAAGAAAGGGGTAAATTAAGAGCAGTCATTCTGTATGGAATTAGTACACTGGGAGACTGCATGAGGACAGGCATTTTCCACTTGGCGTGAAAGGCATCCAATTTAAAGGCCCAGGTGGCTTTGAAATCTGATCTTCCCACCTTTCCTTTGGTGTGGTGAACCTTACCTTTACTGAAGTCTCCTAACAAACGTTATCGATGAGTTGATCGTTGTGGTAACTTTCCAGGACCTGAGCTTGCAGAACTGCTCACCTCTGTGGTAAGCTTTCCAAAACTACAGCAACTTTCTTGTGCTACTATATAGCTCACATCTAAGTTTCTTTAGGTTCTTTAATTAACATCTAATTACCTGATCACCTTCTTTCTTTCTCTCTCTCCTTTTTCTTTTTGCCATTAAGCAATGCAGGAGAAACAATATTTTCCCTGACCTAGAAGCATTTTGAAACTATTTAGGTTACATCCAGACAGCACCCTGTTGTGTTTCCCCAATGCTTCCTTGCCTGATAATTTCCTTTCACACAATGCAAAAGCCACTTCTTGAAATCTAGTGGAATCTAGCAGAAATTTAGTGCCCCATTTCTGTGTTAATGGCTTCCAGGGAGGGGGAAAATGTTTGCAACCCCGTTAACCTGGAGAATCACAGGGATTTTGCAGTGCCGTTTCCCTGCTGTTTTCGTGGCTCATGTCATCGTGGGACGGAATTTGGGGTGGTATTCTGGCATACAGTTCTTTCCTGCCATTTTCATGGGCTGAATCAGGTGCGGCGGTGGCGGGGTGTTGGTGGCAGAAGTGCATAAATTTTGGCAATATGTTCAATGACACTGTTTGTTGTGTGTTGCAGTATGCCCACTGATGGGGACGAATTTAGCTCCGCGTGGCAGCATATTGGTCAAAAAGGCACAGTTCCAAATCACAACAGGTAGTGAAATGCAAAATAAATGCTAGCATTACAAGCAGAAAATGAATGTGATAGCATGGAGACTGTTATGGAATTCGGGGGGGGGGGGTCACCTAAATTCGGGGGGGGGGGGAAGTCTCCCAAGTCTGAGCAGTAAGGAACGAATAAGGAACGAATCTATGCCCTCAAGGGAGCCCCTCTAGACAATGTCCCCTTGCCCCTGACACATTGTTACATGGGCAGTACACAAACTCCCAGAGTCTTGGTTCCACCGCCATCTTGCCACTTTGGTCAAGGGCTTCAAGACTGCTCAGCCTCTGCCATGATCCCTTGAGCGGGAAGGCACAGACACAGGAAAACAGCCGACATTCCAGAGGGCAATTGACAGTTAAACACAGGCCATATCTGTGGGGATAGCCAGCAGATGGGACGACCAGTAATCCCGGAGTTCCTGCTCCCACTGCGTCGTGAAAGGGTCCGCTGGCTATGATCTGAAGGTAGTTGTCGTGAGTTCTGAAAGTTGCTGAATGCCTCTGAAGGTTTTCTGCAGGTATCTGGAGGTTCCGAAGATTCCGGAGGTCTCCGGAGAAGAAGATAGGCTAAGCTAGGTAGCGGCCAAAACTTAGACGGCCAAATAAAAGTTTTTAAATAAAATGAAATAAAACTAAGAGACTGCAGTCAATGGTGAAGAAGCTCTCAACTGCTCTGTGCGGCTGGTTTTGGTTTTGGTTTCTCTCTGGCTTGCCACGCACCGATGTTCTCTCTAGCTTGTCTCGCGCGTTCTCCACACACGCTACAGAGAGCGGAGGCTATTTATTAAGGAATCAAACAGCGTCATAACATTTACACAAACCAATCACAACCTTGTTTCTATGCTAGTTTCAAGGCGGGAAACCATCCATTGACCGTTACATGGGCGCGCTTTTTCCAAACGCGGAGGGATCCATGAAGTAAACTCCCTGCTGGATCCTTTGCCCTTCCTTCCTAAAGCGGAAGGACACCTCCAAATAAACACAAACAAACAGGTGCAGTAGCACCTTTAAAACATATTCCCACACATATCTCCTTCCTCTGGACCCATTGAAAGGTGATAGACCTGGCCAGGCAATCCCATTGTTCTATTCCCAGGAACACTCAAGATGAATACATCAGGGCTTACCACTGATTTGCATTTCATTTCCTCCATGTTGATCTTGTTTACCGGTATGTTAATTGTATAACCCTCCCCCTTTCCGCCCCTTTTCTGACGTTTCACCTATGTAGTAGTGACATAATTATGACATGTAACAAGATGCATTGTGGGAACCAGAAAAGTTTTGAAAAGTTCTTGCAACCTATTCCCAGGTGTTCAGTCCTGACTTGAACCTGTTGCACAATAAACTTTGATCCGGTTGGTGGCTGGACTCCTTTTAATTTCTCCTCAGGAACTCGCAGGCTTTTTGCCTGACGGCCAGGTAGCTGAGTAGCCTCGCACCTGGATTTTCCCCGTAACAAGACTAACCAGCAAGGATCTTATTTGTCTAAGCCAGCCTTCCCCAACATGGCAGCCTCCAGACGTTGTTGGACTCCAACTCATTCATGGACCTTTTAGTGTATTTAATTAAATAATAATCATCAAAAACATATCATTTAATAAAATGTAAGAAGCAAGGAAACGAAGAAAATTAGAACCGAATAAAAAATTAATATTAAACATACCCCCCCACCCTCCAAAAGAGAAGTACTGTACAGCGGTACCTTGGTTCTCGAACAGAATCCGTTCTGGAACTCCGCTCAACTCCCGGAACAGTTAAAAAAAACCAAGGCATGGCTTCCGATTGGCTGCAGGAGCTTCCTGCACTCAAACGGAAGCCGCGTCGGACATTCGGCTTCCAAAGAACATTCGCAAACCGGAACACTCACTTCCGGGTTTGCGGCGTTCGGGAACCAAAACGTTCGAGTCGCAAGGCGTTTGAGATCCAAGGTACGACTGTACAAAATTGGGTTGCTGCATTCTCAGTTGGTATTGGAGGGCAGTAACATTCACTTTGCCTAGTGAGGGGTGATGGGTGTTGTAGTCCATCATCTCAACCTGCAATCTCTCTCTCTTTCTCTGTTTGTTCGTTCGTTTGTTTGTTTGTTTGTGTACTAGGGGCTGCAATCCTGCTCTCATTGCTCACAAACCCCACATACCTGCAACACTTTATAGGTGAAAACCAGCACTTTGAATCTATATCAGGGTGGTCCAACTTTTCATACCAAGTGCGCCACAAGAGTAAGGTAAAGGGGTAAAGCTTCTGGGTCATGTGGCCAGCATGACTAAGCCGCTTCTGGCGAACCAGAGCAGCGCACGGAAATGCCATTTACCTTCCCGCCAGAGAGTACCTATTTATCTACTTGCACTTTTGACATGCTTTCAAACTGCTAGGTGGGCAGGAGCTGGGACCGAGTAATGGGAGCTCACCCCATTGGGGGGATTCGAACTGCCGACCTTCTGATCAGCAGGCCCTAGGCTCTGTTCTTCAACATAAAACCTGCCGGCAGCCCCCTGCCTTCTTGTGCTGGAGGTGGGGAGAGCAAGGCCAAAATTTGATGCTCCCCCAGCCCTTGTGCTAACTTCCCAAAGCTGGCTAAGCAAGGTGCTGGGTCTTGGGAAGGAGACCCAAGGCTCTGGCAGGCTCCTAGAGCTCTCCCACTTCCTTCCCAAAGCTGGGGAAATACTCACTTGGCTTTAGGAAGGAGGAGGCAGGACACTGGGAATTTGCCAGAACCCTCATCTCTCTTTCCCAAAGCCCAGCACCTTGCTTGCCCGGCCTTGGGAAGGCAGTGTGTGGGCTGGGGCAGGGCATCAAATGCTGCTGAGGGCCACCCAAAAAGGCCACGAGGGCCAAATGAGGCCCTTGGGCCATGCGTTGGACCACCCTGATCTATACAGTCCCTCGCACCCATATCTGACAGAGGTAATACAAATTGCCTTGAGAGAGACAGGTGCCATTCCCTGTTTCAAACGTGCAACATTTGCAGACCTCAGCCAAACCATCTCAGGCTTATTATTTGCAAGGATTAACTTTCTATTAATCACAAAATTGTCTGGTGCCGTTTTTGGCAACACTTACCATCTGCCTTAATCCAAAGAAGGGAAATACCGGTAGGTGCAGCTCTTTGAAACAGATGAGAAACGAGTCCAGTAAAAAAGGCTCACTGATTTTTTTGATATATATATATTTTTTAAAGTCCCTCAAAAACAGTATCCTTTTGAAAGAAAAGGGTGGAATGGCTAATGTGAGTTTGGGATTTGGGGGGGGAAAGCTGGGAGATTATGAAGAGTTTTATTATTTTGTTTTGGCCTGGGAAATTAAAGGTGGCATTCACACATGGATTATCGAGGAACGGTAAATAATGGGCAGGAGCACAGCCAGGAACTGAGTGATTTACAGCTGATACACTTGACAAAAGGCAGCTAAGCGCAGTGAAGGAAAGCATCAAACATCACAGAAGCCATGAAGGCATCCATCGAGGCTGATCCTGGCAGATGGAGTGAGCTCAGCTCCCTTTGAAAAGCTAAATTCCTCGCTCATATTCCATCTGCTTTGGAGATTAGGTTAAAATGCGGAGTACAATGGATCGGGATCACGACCAACAAGCGCAGAGGATGTGTCAATACAGGACGGGCTGCTTGGTTTAAAAATTCAAGATGGCGCCCGTGACCTAACAGCAGCTGCAACATTACGCCAAGGTCCTCTCGCTCAGGAGGAGGAGAGGAATTTGCCTTATACTGAATAAGACCGCAGACCCATCTAGCTGAAGATCGTCTACACCAGGGAAGGCAGACCTTCCAGATGTTGTTGGACTACAACTCCCATCATCCCTGACCTTGCTGGATGGGGCTGATGGGAAACGTAGTGCTGCAACATCTGTTGGCTATCCTTGGAGTCTATCCTAAGTGACAGTGACTCTCCAGGCAGGAGTGTTTCCCAACATTTCTAGACTACTTTGCATTTTTTTAAGGGGGAGGGAATCCCTTGCTAATCATTTTATTGGGCACCTCTCCCTTTATGATACATGTTTGTGCATGTTCTTCTCATCAATATATGCACTGTTATGCACTGTTTCCATTAATGTGCGCAGTTTTTGGTTGAAGAAAACCAGCATTGCAAAATTAGGAGAAGTGCGGGTTTTGGAGAATAGACAGTTGACCCAGCCCAGGCTAGTCCTCATATCTGTCTTTTTTCCCCCCCTACAACAGTTGACCATTTATGAATTATGTATGTATACAGAAAACCTTAGCTTATATCATATACATAGCTACAGTTTGTAAAAGAAAAAGAAAAAAGAAAACCTCACATCTGTCTTTAAGGGGGAAATCTGAAGGTCCTCAGGTATCTGGTGGCAGAGCAGCTGGAAATGGCTAGAAAATGGAAAGGGGCTGATCATTTATCCTTGAAGAACTGGTATCAAAGATTGTGATGTATGCGTTATCAATTAAATATCCATCACAGGGACCCTTTAAGACAGAGGTCAGCAAACTTTTTCAGCATGGGGCTGGTCCACTGTCCCTCAGACCTCATGGGGGGCCGACTAAATATCCATCACAGGGACCCTTTAAGACAGAGGTCAGCAAACTTTTAAAAACACCAGGCAGGCCCCACAAATCAGCATAAAAGGGTAAAAACATGGCTGGTGGGCCAGATTTAGAAGACATTCCCATCCGGCCACCCCTTAGACCTCATGGGGGGCTCAGATGTTTGGCATTGCCTAAAAAAGAAGAAAGAAGACTGATCGCCGAAGAATTGATGCTTTTGAATTATGGTGCTGGAGGAGACTCTTGAGAGTCCCATGGACTGCAAAAAGATCAAACTTATCCATCCTTAAAGAAATCAGCCCTGAGTGCTCACTGGAAGGGCAGATCCTGAAGTTGAGGCTCCAGTACTTTGGCCACCTCATGAGAAGAGAAGACTCCCTGGAAAAGACCCTGATGTTGGGAAAGATGGAGGGCACAAGGAGAAGGGGACGACAGAGGATGAGATGGTTGGACAGTGTTCTCGAAGCGACTGGCATGAGTTTGGCCAAACTGCGGGAGGCAGTAGAGGATAGGGGTGCCTGGCGTGCTCTGGTCCATGGGGTCACGAAGGAGTCAGACACGACTGAACGACTGAACAGCAACAACAAAGTTATGTTAATACTCTGTGCGGGCTCCCTCATCAGGGGGAAAAAACCTAGTTTTACCATTAGCTCAGCTCATAGTGCATTCAACACATAAACAGCAGGGGATAAGATGCAGGCTCCGTTCACATGGCAGTTTATTCCATTTCCACGACTTCCCCATGTTCTGTTCCGCTATTGCGTTTCAGCTTTCACAGAGCATAGAGCCCCTTCTGGAATGATAATGGAATATGGCAGGAAATTAGTACTCATTTGCTTACAGAAAAGAATCTGTTTGCAAACAATGCTAAACTTGCACGATATTCCACAGCAATCCCACTATAGTTCCAGAAGTGGCTTTTACATAATGTGAAAGCTCAGCCATATTGTGGAAATTGGCAAGGGAATGTCATGCAAATGGAATTGACTGCCATGCAGCGTTAGACTCTGGCAATCAGATCTTCATGAAAATTCTGCTCAAGAATGCAGGAAAACTAGGAGAGAGTCCCCCTCAGACACTTTAATTAATATCTGGTACCTTTTAATTTAGAGACACAGGTGGCACTTGTTCGGTCCCTGCTTCTGCCAACCTAGCAGTTCAAAAGCACGTCAAAGTGCAAGTAGATAAATAGGTACTGCTCCGGCGGGAAGGTAAACAGCGTTTCCATGCGCTGCTCTGGTTCGCCAGAAGCGGCTTAGTCATGCTGGCCACATGACCCGGAAGCTGTACGCCGGCTCCCTCGGCCAGTAAAGCGAGATGAGCGCCGCAACCCCAGAGTCGTCCGCGACTGGACCTAATGGTCAGGGGTTCCTTTATCTTTACCTTACCTTTTAATTTAGGCACGTGGGTGGCGCTGTGGTCTGAACCACTGAGCCTCTTGGGCTTGCCGATCAGAAGGTCGGTTCGAATCCCCATGACGGGGTGAGCTCCCATTGCTCGGTCCCAGCTCCTGCCAACCTAGCAGTTTGAAAGCACGTCAAAGTGCAAGTAGATAAATAGGTACCACTCTGGCGGGAAGGTAAATGGCATTTCCATGCGCTGCTCTGGTTTGCCAGAAGCAGCTTAGTTATGCTGGCCACATGACCCGGAAAGCTGTCTGCGGACAAACGCTGGCTCCCTCGGCCAGTAAAGCAAGATGAGTCCCGCAGCCCCAGAGTCGTCTGCAACTGGTCTTAACTGGTTTAACTTTTAATTTGTTTTGCTACTGAGGGCAACCAGGATCCGTGACCACCTTTATCCTCTGCCTCGCTCTGGAGGGATGTTTCTCCCAATGACTTTTGAACTCTAATATGAAATGTATTGTGACTTTTGTTGCTGTATTCTGAAAGTGATGGACTTTTTTTTTTTTTTACTTGTTCTATTAAAATAATTTTTGAGGTGTGGGGAGCAGTAGAACAGCTGCATTTTGCATGTTATTTCGGGAAGTACAAATTAGACGGGTTCACATTAAAATGCTGCAAATCCAGCACTCTCACATCACAACAACCTCAGTGACAGAATTGCAATCCGACAGTAAGCGGATCTTTGTCTTGTTACGGAAAGGCGAGTTGTGGACTTAAGGATCCAGGCAAGCTTCAGTATCTACTTTAGTTACTTTCCTTTCCTACTCCCTTCCACTTCTTGGATGGAGAACAAAGCAAGGGAGATTTAGCAGAGTGTCAGGAAGTAGCTTGAGGCTAATCCTTTTGCTGACACTCCCCAGCACCAGAGGGAAGTAACAGAGATCAGCCAATCTGGCATATCAAAAGCCTTCTAATTATGTCACTGGAGACAGTTGAGCCAATTCCAAACATTTGTATTCATGGAGTTTCCAGCACAAGGAAATGTATTTCGAAGAAGAAGAAGAAGAAGAAGAAGAAGAAGAAGAAGAAGAAGAAGAAGAAGAAGAAGAAGAAGAAGAAGAGAGGAGGTTTTTAGGAAAGACAGACAGAAATAAAATATTTCCAGGCTGCCCTGGAATTCAGATGAACCTAAAATACAATGTTCCATGCAGTCTTATCCATGTTTTCTGGGAAGGGAGTCATGGGATTAACTCCCAGGTATCCTTGCAGTGCTGGAGGAGACTCTTGAGAGCCCCATGGACTGCAAGAAGATCAAACCTATCCATTCTGAAGGAAATCAGCCCTGAGTGCTCACTGGAAGGACAGATCCTGAAGCTGAGGCTCCAATACTTTGGCCACCTCATGAGAAGAGAAGACTCCCTGGAAAAGACCCTGATGTTGGGAAAGATGGAGGGCACAAGGAGAAGGGGATGACAGAGGATGAGATGGTTGGACAGTGTTCTCGAAGCTACCAACATGAGTCTGACCAAACTGCGGGAGGCAGTGGAAGACAGGAGTGCCTGGCGTGCTCTGGTCCATGGGGTCACGAAGAGTCGGACACGACTAAACGACTAAACAACAACAACAGCAACCTTGCAGAGGGCTGCAACCTTAGGGTATTTAAGGGCCTAGGTTTACCCTATAAAAATTCATTTGAAGACGTTACGATAGATTAGGTTCCTATTTTTGCCTTTAAAAGAGTCGTCCGTCACTCACAGATCTGCCACTCTTGCAAAGTTCCCCAGATATCCCAATTGTTTTGGAAACTGGTGAGGAATCTTTCTTAGATGAAGGACCATGTTATCTCATGGGGAAGCTTATGTGGCCTACATGCCGGCGGTCAGCAGGGCCAGAGGCAACAAGGGATGGAACAAGGAATGGATGTGATGCTAACCTTGTTCAGTAGGCTACATTCCAGTCATGCAAAAGTCTTGCAGACACAGCAGTCGTTCAGATCAATGGCACAAGAGTGGGGCAAAGTCAACCTGAGGACTGTGGGGATAGCCAGCAGATGGGACGACCAGTAATCCCGGAGTTCCTGCTCCCACTGCGTCGTGAAAGGGTCCGCTGGCTATGATCTGAAGGTAGTTGTCGTGAGTTCTGAAGGTTGCTGAATGCCTCTGAAGGTTTTCTGCAGGTATCTGGAGGTTCCGAAGATTCCGGAGGTCTCCGGAGAAGAAGATAGGCTAAACTAGGTAGCGGCCAAAACTTAGACGGCCAAATAAAAGTTTTTAAATAAAATGAAATAAATACTAAGAGACTGCAGTCAATGGTGAAGAAGCTCTCAACTGCTCTGTGCGGCTGGTTTTGGTTTTGGTTTCTCTCTGGCTTGTCACGCACCGATGTTCTCTCTAGCTTGTCTCGCGCGTTCTCCACACACGCTACAGAGAGCGGAGGCTATTTATTAAGGAATCAAACAGCGTCATAACATTTACACAAACCAATCACAACCTTGTTTTCTATGCTAGTTTCAAGGCGGGAAACCATCTATTGACCATTACATGGGCGCGCTTTTCCCAAACGCGGCGGGATCCATGCAGTAAACTCCCTGCTGGATCCTATGCCCTTCCTTCCTAAAGCGGAAGGACACCTTTAAGTAAACATAAACAAAGAGGTGCAGTAGCACCTTCAAACCATATTCCCACAGAGGACTCCTTAACTGAAGATGCCACTATGAGCACATCACAGCTGTGATACCTACTATGATGTCTATTACCAGATTCTTTTGCTGCCAGCTCATGACATGTTGGACGCAATCCATCATGAAGTTCTTGGGCAGCTCCTGTTTGTTTGCCTCCTTTGCTTTTTAAGAACTTCCTCGCAGATTGTGGCCATTGCTTTCATAGCATCATAGAACTGTAGACCCCAAGGGCAATGCAGGAATCCCAGCTAAATCATTTGCTCTCCTGTGGGAACACTTCCACTTCCAACCCCAACAACTACCAAGACCAAATGGGAGAGATTAGATACACAATACCCTGTGCCATTAAAGGGAGGGGGGGTGTGACCTTACATGGTCTAAATCCTTCCTGTGCGGGGTAACACCTAGTTTCCCCTCCCAGCATATTCCTGTCTCTCCTTTGATGTCAAGGAGTGCAACAGGTCTGAAGCCGCCACTGATCTTGATTAGGCCTAATCAGTTTCTAATACATGTCATAAACCCTCATTTAAGAAAGGAGCCCTTCAGTGCTGCCTGATGCAGAGGGAACATGGACTCAAAGGAACATTCGGGGAGGCCGGGATCGAAAAGAGAATCTTGCTGCTGTTGCATGCCGCACTCAATACCCCGAGCACAGAGTTGGCTGCAATTGTGAAGAGTTGCAGCTTCCACACACGAGAACAAATCTCACCCATGCGGCTACACTCATTCATGAGAAATGTTTTAGCAGTAAACTGTGAGAAACAGTCCATATCCACTGCCTTGTGGGACATCTTCGGGGGAGAAAAGGCTAAGGAGTAAACCCTACAAATCTGGAGTAGAGTCTCTCAGAGGGATGCATGCAGTGCCGGATTTACGTATAAGCTAAACAAGCTATAGCTTAGGGCCCCACTCTCTTGGGGGCCCCCAAAAAAATTAAAGGGAAAAAAACTGGATACTTCTTCTTAATTGTATTTCTGTTCAACATTTACTTTGATAAAATACTTATTTTGTTATGTGCAAATGGCTTTAGATACCTAGGTAAAAGGGACACCTGACCGTTACATCCAGTCACGGACAACTCTGGGGTTGCGGCGCTCATCTCGCTTTACTGGCCGAGGGAGCCAGCGTACAGCTTCCGGGTCATGTGGCCAGCATGACTAAGCCGCTTCTGGCGAACCAGAGCAGTGCACGGAAACGCCGTTTACCTTCCCGCCGGAGCGGTACCTATTTATCTACTTGCACTTTGACGTGCTTTCGAACTGCTAGGTTGGCAGGAGCAGGGACCGAGCAACGGGAGCTCACCCCGTGCGGGGATTCGAACCGCCAGCCTTGTGATCAGCAACCCCTAGGCTCTGTGGTTTAGACCACAGCACCACCCGATACCTATTAGCTCCATAAATTACCACATAGCATATATTCAACACAAAACAGTGACCATTTGTTGTTGACAAAGGACAGCTGGACATATCAAGGGCCCCATTACCTTCAGGTAGCTTAAGGGCTCATCAAACCTAAATCCGGCAATGGTTGCATGGTGTCTTGTATGTCTCCTTCTGGCAAGTCCTGTAGCCAATATGAAATACACAAAACTTAACACACATCTATAAGTATCTCCTGAAAGACGTCTGAGGGACTTTGCTGCATACACCACATCTATGAGCATTCATTGCACAATCACTCATATGATTTATAAATTACCACATAGCATATGGAACTTTGCACTTTAAGAATTGATAATATTTGGAAAGTATGCTATAGCCTATGCCTTTGAGGAGATACCGGTACTTATAGATATGTGTTAAGTTACGCTATTTTCAGTCAATTTGTTTGGCATAATATATATTTTTATATTTCATATTTCCGAGTTTTTCACAGTTTCGTGTATTTCCAGTACCAAGGTGCCACTGTATTGAAGCAATATCATCTGTTTGTTAGAAATGCCATCTGTTGTTCTCTTGGTTTCAACATAGTACAACCCAGTATTTTCTGTGTTGTCACTTAATTCATGACAATCTTTAACATTCAAATGCAAACGCTGCAGCAACCTGAAAAGTGCGGGCTGGCAACACACTGTCGAAACTTTTCAGGGCTACTGTACCTTTGCTTAGAAGCTTCCTCCTTGCTGCTACTGCCTCTAATTGCTTCCTATTAGTGTTGTTTAAATTTTTAAAAATAATGGAATTTTTAAATGGGGAAAAAATAAAGAAGAAGAAAGAGTAATTAAAAAGAAGATGAAGCAGATTTTGGACCCTGTTGAAGGGGGATGATTAGCAGGCAGATAGGTACAACTCACAGGGTACATTTTACCGGAAGTTCTAGACCCTGTGAAATAAACATGCAAGAGCACAATGCCTCTTAGGAACCTGTAGATGCCGCTTAACTTTCAGCCTTTGTAGTTCAGCAATCAGTTACCTAGCCACAGAAAGAAACAGCACCATCTAATGGCTAGTTTAGCCCATGCCTTGAAAATCTGGCGACTCTGAGCTTTGGATGTTTTAACCAAAATCAAAGTTTTATTCACGTCAATTTGATGACAAATAGAGAAGAGGCTGGGCTTGTAAATGTCAAAAGCAGGGAAGTTCCCCCCTCCAAAAACAGTATTACATCACATATGTGGTGGGGCAAAACTCATCATGAAGTTCCCATGCACAATAACTATTCAAGACTAACACTCTGCCTTCGTGTTTCGTTCCCATTCATACACACACACACATTGTTATTAAAGATTTCTTGGTTTACAAAAGTATGTGCAATGTCTCTTTTTTCAAGTTACGTTTTCTAGTGTTACATTAAGAAGAAAAGGGGGGGCAAGAGGTGGAGGGGGGCATCGTGAATGGGGTCGGGTGGCAGTGCTTCTATTCTACTCAGCGTATGTGTGGGGTTTTCACGTCAGCGTTGCTTGTGCAGGTTCTCTTTGCTCTTTGCTTGTATTCCTTTGATGGTGTGAGAGGTTGGGGGTTGGCCTAGGGCAGGCATAGGCAAACTCGGCCCTCCAGATATTTTGAGACTACAACTCCCATCATCCCTAGCTAACAGGACCAGTGGGCAGCCCTGTATAGGGAAGTTTTATAATGTTTCATGTTTTGTTACGGTTTTTAAATATGTTGGGAACTTTGCATAGTGGCTGGAGCAACGCAGTCAGATGGTTGGGGAATAATAATAATATTAATAATAATAATAATGGAATAAGGCATCCCTATTTTCATCAGAGATGAAACCTTTGCTTTTAAAACAGTGTAGACTTTGCAAATATATAGCAGGGGAGAGAGAGAGAGAGAGAGAGAGAGAGAGAGAGAGAGAGAGAGTTGGAAACAAGACTGGCACTCATAGTTCTGTTGTGAACACGAGTGTCCTATTTTTACGTTTCATGTGTTAGGAAGTTTGGCTTGTTTTCTTGGAAGAGAAAAAGAGAGAGACTATAATTCTATAAATAGAAAGTTGTTTTGGGGTAATGAAGCACACACCTTTTTGCAAAGTGAAAATGACAGCCAAGCGAAAGCAGTAACACATAGACATTGTGGTTACTCTGTGCCAATAACATAACCCGTTCCAATACGCAGAGACACCCAAGAAGCAATTTATTTTGCTTACCTTAATAGCAACTTCCCTGTTAAGGCTCTGGGGCTCCTGAACAACTGTGTTGGGATCACGAGCACACAAGCATGCATTTCCAACAGTTATGAATGTACAAATACACATGTCATCAGTGCCAGATTTACGTATAAGCTAAACAAGCTATAGCTTAGGGCCCCACTCTCTTGGGGCCCCCAAACTGGATGTACATTTCCAAAATATAAGATAAAAAACAAATAAAATAAAACCTACATACAGCAACAGTGTTTACTGTTGTGTAGGCTCCTATGATGTAAGTAATGGTAAGCCCGCTAGCCTGCTCCCTAAAATATCAGTGGTTTGCTCATTTCTATATACAGTGGAACCTTGGTTCTCAAACTCTGTAAATTGTGTTTCTTAAGGAACTTTTGTTATTGCCAAATGCCAATGTGTTTGCATTATCAACTTTGTTATGAATAAAAAATCATTTTAAGTTAGAGCTTAATAATTATTTCACTATTAATATACTTCTTCTTAATTGTATTTCAGTTCAACAATTACTTTGATAAAATACATATTTTGTTATGTGCAAATGGCTTTAGATACCTATTAGGTCCATAAATTACCATATAGCATATATTCAACACAAAAAACAGCGACAATTTGTTGTTGACAAAGGACAGCTGGACATATAAAGGGCCCCATTGCCTTCAGGAGCTTAGGGCCTCATCAAACCCAAATCCGGATCTGCGTGTCATGTACTGTATTTGCAGTTTCACAGGAACGACGGGAAAACTTCATTATTGAGAAGGAAGGACGATGATTATTTAATGAGAGTTTTAAGCAGTTTAGGGTTCCCAAGAGACGCTGCTAGTGGACCAGAGCTATTAAAGGGGGGTTCTATTTTATCCCAGGAAAAGGGACTCACCCACATTTCTGTTTATCCCATGTTTTCATTTGTTTATCCCATGATTTCTGAGCATGGGTCTTGAGAGGTTTTCCATTTTGCCCTACCACTTTCACCAGGAAAACCCACTGTTTACCACCAAATATGAACAAACGTGAATCTTCAGAAAACACGTTTGACGTTTGCTCTCATTCGACGGGTTTTCCCAGGGAAAGTGGTGGAGGGAAATGAAAAAAGAAAAAGAAAAACCTTTGTATAGAAATCAGTAGTGTGGATGAGGGCAAAGTCAGATTTCCTAACCAAGACGTTGTTTCAGATTTGCTACCACGAAACCGCATTCTGGGGAGACTCAAAAGCAAGAATTTGGATCTGGATAAGACAAGTGAATTGCCAGAAATCGGCGGGCAGGGACAACAGGACTCACACAGCATGGAACATTCCTTGTCCGCAAGTAGATTTTACAAACCCAAAAGAAATGTACTTGTAATGTAATAATTTAAGGCATATATATATATATATCTCCCATCTTTCTAGAAACAAATTTAAGGCACCTTACATAAATTAAGAACAGGGGAATAATTATAAATCCAGCAACAATAAATAGAACACCATAACTAATAGCTTAAAACTACAGAAAAGAGCAGCGTAAGAACCGAAAATATCATTCGCAATCTGATGTGCCCACAGCTGTTGCCGCCCCAACCCGCCCTGTTTTTTTTTTTAAAGTGCTAATTAGCCAGCTGCAAGTCAATTACTTGCTTAGTTATTAGCAGGTATCTCGTTTCTAAAACCACCAAGGAATATTGCAGCTGGATTATGCAACAGCCTCTGTTTTGGGGAATCTGCAGCCATAGGGTACACACCTCACAATAGCATGCATTCCCGACCCCCAGGGCCGGCCCATTCATGAGGTAAGGTGAGGCGACCACCTCAGGCGGCAGGATCCACAGGGGCAGCAGATCTGACCTCCAAGGAATGCATCACTGCCGTTGCCAGCGCCGCTGTAACCGCGACAGCTGCGGCAAACTCCTTGGGGGCCAGATCTGCCATCTCCTTGGGGGCCAGTCGCCGCCACCTCTGAGTCTACAGTGGCCACTCAGTGAATAGGAGGCACTGCTGAGCTCCTCCCTCAAGTGGTGTAGCGTGGGTTGCCAGTGCCCGGGGCAAGGCAAAAGGAGAGTGGCATCACCATGGAGAAGGGGGCTAGCATGTCACTGTGGGTCCACCTCCTAGATGCCTGCTCTCCTGGGAGGTGCTGGACGTGGACTCCAACTGCCCAACTGGAGCCCCTCCAGAGAGCAGTCCCTCACCCTGCACCTGCCAATCTCACAGCACCTTTGGGACCACTGTGGCCCAGTGGCGTGGCGTGGGTTGCGCCTTTAATAAATCTGCCCCTGGGGCAACTCCCCACCCCCTGTGGCCTCCGTACACTACACCACTTCATCCTGCTTCAAGGGAAGAAATGGCAGGGGTTGCCCTCTGGGGGTCTCCTGGGCTCTGTGCCCACTTGACTTGCTTCAGAGCATCCCCCCTCCCGTGACAACTGATTCCCCCTTCACCTGTTGGGTAAGGTTGATTTGATACTCCCCATTTTGTTCCCGATGTAAATCTTCGCTCACCCCTTCTTCCTTGGGAGAGGCCATTTTGTGATTTGCCTCAGGTGCCAAAATGTCTTGGACCGGCCCTGCCCACCCCAATAAGGCGTCATCCTCTCTTTCACACCTTGTGAATTAGGTGGATGTTATTCATACAGGACAGGGAGCAAAAGAGAGCCGTAAGAAGGTTCCCAGCAGATTATCTAGTCTAGGAACTGAAGGGCTGTGCCACCCCTTACCAGATGTTGAGGGACTACAATTCCCATCAGCCCCAGCAAGAATAGCCAATGGCTAAGGATAATGGGAGGTGTAGTTACCAGCACCCAGGAGATCAGAGGTTCCCAATTTTTGTTATTCCATCAAGTGGAAATTAGAAGTATCAGTGAAAATAACATTTCACTTTATTTATCTATTCCAGGCATAGGCAAACTCGGCCCTCCAGATGTTTTGGGACTACAATTCCCATCATCCCTGACCACTGGTCCTGTTAGCTAGGGATGATGGGAGTTGTAGTCCCAAAACATCTGGAGGGCCGAGTTTGCCTGTGCCTGATCTAGTCTTTTCTCTATAAACCACTTAGAGATGATTGTAGTTAAGCAGTGTATAAGTTTAAATAAATAAGTACGTATTTATTAAATGATACATAATATTTCATTTCAGAAATATTTTTTTCTAAATCTCAAAGCAGTGTTGTTGTTTTTCAGTCGTTCAGTCGTGTCTGATTCTTCGTGACCCCACGGACCAGAGCACGCCAGGCACACCTATCTTTCACTGCCTCCCGCAGTTTGGCCAAACTCATGCCAGTCGCTTCGAGAACACTGTCCAACCATCTCATCCTCTGTCGTCCCCTTCTCCTTGTGCCCTCCATCTTTCCCAACATCAGGGTCTTTTCCAGGGAGTCTTCTCTTCTCATGAGGTGGCCAAAGTACTGGAGCCTCAACTTCAGGATCTGTCCTTCCAGTGAGCACTCAGGGCTGATTTCTTTAAGGATGGATAAGTTTGATCTTCTTGCAGTCCATGGGACTCTCAAGAGTCTCCTCCAGCACCATAATTCAAAAGCATCAATTCTTTCGGTGATCAGTCTTCTTTATGGTCCAGCTCTCACTTCCATACATTACTACTGGGAAAACCATAGCTTCAAAGCAGTGTACAGTCTACCAAAACAAACAAACCAACAAACCAATATCAAAACAACAATACAACCTAAAACTAAGAAAGCAGCATAAAACCATTGAAAATAGTTGTGTAATCATATATGTCTGGGCGGGGGGGGGGGGCAATTTAACTTCCTTTTCAGTTGCGTTAGTAATGAGCTATCAAAATTATACCGAGATGCTGCACACCTGTGTTTCTAATTTATTGATTCCAGTGTTTCCCAAACTTGGGTCTCAAACTGTTGTTGGACTACAACTCCCATCATCCCTAGTTAGCAGGACCAGTGGTCAGGGATGTTGGGAGTTTTAGTCCAAAAACAGCTGGAGACCCAAGTAAGGGAAACACTGTTTTAAACTTTTAAATGTGAATTTCATATTTATATTTGTTTTTGTTTTTTTGCTCTTGCTTTAACTAATACGTGGAGAACCTTGCAACTGAGAAACAGCCTTGGGAAGAGATATAAAATGTAAATTCTGACACGCCATTTATTAATTATAAGTCAAAACTGAAGGTTGGTTTAAAGAAAGTTATGTGGCCCATTGATTTATTGATGCTATTATTTCTCACCATAATGATGTTTCGTAACCCAGACGCCTTCATTATTCCTACCCTTTCGGACCGTCAAAGGGTTTTTTTAAAACATAAATCTTAACACCTGCGTATTATCTCTACATTTTTTTGAGAGAGGGGGGCCTCACTTGGGTGTTAGTAAGAGAATATATATAGCATCCAATGTCTTCAAAGAGTTCTGGGAACAATTAATTAAGAGCTGGCAATTAAAGGGCATTAAAATGTGCCCTTACAAGCATGGGAACGGAACGGTTCATTTGAAGTTTTACAAGATGTACCCGGGCAGGGATATGTCTTCATCTAATATGAAATCTTTTTTTCTTTTCCCTTCACATCTTTTAGAAGTGGTTTGGGTAGCAGCTACCTGGTCAGCAGCACTTGCAATCCTGCTGCCTTCCTGACATGTATTCGGATGCTGCTGTGTGTCGAGAGCACAGGAAATAAAGTTTGAAGCTCACAGCCAGGAGCAGAGGCGAAAGCTGGAGGTTTAATGAAGCTGGGATGGTGTGTCTGGGGCAGCTCAGCCAAGCAGCAAATGCAAACACATTATCACCTGAAAACTTGCTCCAATTTCACACCAATTAACTAGGAATGAGAGGGGAGGGTCACTGCTGCTGCCCACTGAATAGTTGCCCAATAGTGTAGGAATGACTCACGGACAGATCTCCTCCTAAGACAGACAGGTGACTTTTTGATAGGTCCCCAGAGAGGTTGTTGTTGCTTTACTTAAGCAACTGAGCGTAAGTACCTGAAGCCAGTGGCGGACCTACCGTATTTTTTGCTCCATAGGGTGCACCGGACCATGGGGCGCACCCCGTTTTTAGAGGAGGAAACAATAAAAAATATTTTTCTGGTTTTCCTCCTCTAAAAGCCCTGGTTTTTTTTTTTTTTTTTGAGGATCAGCTAAAAGTTTTGCAGCTTTTTTTGCAAAGGGGGAAAAGCAAAGCTCCTTTTGCAAAGGGGGAAAAGCAAAGAGGAAAAGCCCCGTTTTTATGGGGTTCAACTCACATTTCTGCAGCTTCTAAAGGAAAGGGAGCCTTTTCTACAGTTTCCAGACAGATAATCTAATCAGCCAGTCACATGTCGCTGGGGAAACAAACAACCTCCCTCTGCAGCACATTCAACAAAGGAGGGCGGGGCTGAAAGGGAGCCGGGACTCTTATCTCTCTCCCGATCTCTTGCTGATCAGCTGCTGAGCGGGGTCCTTTCAACACCCCCTTTTCTCTTTGTAAAATAAAAAGCATGATCCTCTTTTGGCCCCTGGGCAATTCAGCTCCAGGGACCACCATTCGCTCCATAAGACGCACAGATATTTCCCCTTACTTTTTAGGAGGAAAAAAGTGTGTCTTATGGAGTGAAAAATACGGTATGTTTTTTGGGGGGGCCCTGAAGCTTGAACTGTTACATACCCTCCAACATTTCTCTGATGAAAGTAGGGAAATAAGGGAAATAATGTCCTTTTCCATAATAATAATTTTCTTATTTATACCCCGCCCCAGCCACTCTGGACAACTTCCAACATACTGTCGTACCTTGGAAGTTGAACGGAATCTGTTCCGGAGGTGTGTTCGACTTCCAGAATGTTCGGAAACCAAAGCGCTGCTTCGGATTGGCTGCAGGAAGCTCCTGCAGCCAATCGGAAGCCGCGGAAGCCCTGTTCGACGTTCGGCTTCCAAAAATAGTTCCCAAACCAGAGCAGTCACTTCTGGGTTTGCGGCGTTCGGGAGCCAAAACGTTTGAGAACTAAGCTGTTTGAAAACCAAGGTACGACTGTATATAAAAACATAACAAAACATGAAACGTTTAAAAACTTCCCAGTGTGGTGTAGTGGTTAAGAGCGTTAGACTCGTAATCTGGTGAACCGGGTTCTTGTCTCTGCTCCTCCACATGCAGCTGCTGGGTGACCTTGGGCTAGTCACACTTCTTTGAAGTCTCTCAGCCCCACTCACCTCACAGAGTGTTTGTTGTGGGGGAGGAAGGGAAAGGAGAATGTTAGCCACTTTGAGACTCCTTCGGGTAGTGATAAAGCGGGATATCAAATCCAAACTCTTCTTCTCTTCTTCTTCTTCTTCTTCTTCTTCTTCTTCTTCCTTCTTCTTTCTTCTTCTTCTTCTTCTTCTTCTTCTTCTTCTTCTTCTTCTTCTTCTTTCTTCTTGCCAGAACACTCTAGCTATCCCTATGCGAAGGGTATTCCGTTAAAGGAATCCAGGGACTCAATGGTTTGGTCAACCCTGAGAGGGGTTGTGCCCGTGCCCGAGTCCAGGGGGACATCTGGGCAGTGGACTAGCCTGACCCCGCTTTCCGCTGTTCCAGGTGTTCACCCCAGGCTGACCTATGCTAGAGCTCTGGGTCAGCGCTACCTGCAACGGTGCAGGGAGCTAGTCGAACCAGAGCCTATGCAACCACTCACTTGCTGTAATCAATAAAGTTGTGGCCTAAATTCTGCCAAAAACCAAACCAAAATTTGAGTCTTGTCTGAATTTATTTAAGGGGGAGGTTAAAGGTCTAAACACGCAAGTAACACAGCTTATGTAAGAGCTGTTGGCCAGAAGATCAGGGTCTGTCTCATATGCAATCTAAGGCTGCAAGTCTAAGCCCGTTTACCTGGGAGTAAGCCTCATGAAACTCGAAGGGCCTTACTTCTTATCTGAAGAAGTGTGCATGCACACGAAAGCTCATACCAAGAACAAACTTAGTTGGTCTCTAAGGTGCTACTGGAAGGAATTTTTTTTTATTTTTTATTTTGTTTTGGCCTTACTTCTGAGTAGGGATGAATCCCCCCCAAATTCAGTTTCTCATTTCCCCTCCCCCAGTCTTAAATTCACATTACATACACATATTTGCAAGCGGTCCCCCTGCATACAATGCATTTTTATATGGTTCTCTTCACTAATGTGTGCTTCTTTTTTCTTTTTGCACACTTTCCCCTAATGTCGACATTTTTTTTTTTGATGCATCATTTGTATTGAGAATTGCATCCCCAAACCCAGAGACGTTTGGATTTCGAGCTATGGCTGCGTTTCGGTTTGCGTATTTTGTGGGAAATGGGTAGACTCGCGTTACAATCCGAACTGAGCCAAATTCCTCCTCCTCCGTCCCTGCTCCTGAATCGGCATGTTGAGAACTGCGCTGCGAGTGTCTGTGTGGCACAGTTTATCACACAGCATTTATAGTCTTACCTGGCCAGTTCTTGCATAGGAGGGGATTTAAGGTGAAAGGCCAGTTTGGCGGGGCAGAATAAAAAGGAAGGACTGGATTATTCTGGTCTAGTGAATTGAATTAAAGCAGGACTTCCACGGAGCATTCAGAGCTGGGAGTGAAGGAGGCCATAATTAAAACCACTGGCCCTCAGAGTAACCAGAGAAGCTATGTGGAAGGAAATTGTACCATGACCTTGCCGAAATAATGACCGGGAGAACTCAAGCACAGCCGACAGCAGCAGGAACCTTCTGACCAAGGGAAGATTGTCACAGAGGGACATGTCACCTTGGCTAATACAATGCCTTTCAGAGGGTCAAAGAAACCGCTTAGGATTTCCTGATGCGGGCCAAGGACTTGAGACAAAAGCTACTGTTTGCTTCTCTGGAAGATGGTTCCACACTAAAACATTATCCTCTCCCTCCACCCACCCACCCCCGGTCTCCAGTACAGAGGGTTTTTCTTCATTCAGTTTCCATGGGGCCCCAGAGCTTTGGCACCCACATTTTGAAGTTGCCTTCCTTGCAAGATCAGGCACAGCTCATAAAACGGAAAGGTAAAGGTAAAGGGAACTTCTGACCATTAGGTCCAGTCGCGGATGACTCTGGGGATGTGGCACTCATCTCGCTTTACTGGCCGAGGGAGCCGGCGTACAGCTTCCGGGTCATGTGGCCAGCATGACTAAGCCACTTCTGGAGAACCAGAGCAGCGCACGGAAACGCTGTTTACCTTCCCCTGGAGTGGTACCTATTTATCTACTTGCACTTTGACGTGCTTTCAAACTGCTAGGTGGGCAGGAGCTGGGACCGAGCAACGGGAGCTCACCCCATGGCAGGGATTTGAACCGACCTTCTGATCGACAAGCCCTAGGCTCTGTGGTTTAACCCACAGTGCCACCCGCATTGTGGCAGGGTGAGAACAGGCAGGAGAGAGAACCTTATCATCTTAGAGAACTTACTGAATGCGTTGACACTGAGCGCACATTGATCTAGCATAGGGACGCATCTTCTGATACGTTAAGGGTGTTTCAGCTTAAAGTTCCGAGGGTTGCAGGACGGCAAAACGGTTTGCATTCAGGAAAACTGCTGCTGGACTGTTACAAGGCTAAAAACTACAAACGGTTTAGAGATTTCATTTCTGTTATGTACTGGCTCTTACAGTTTACACTAACCTCACCTGACGTGGGGTGGATCTACCCACAGGGGGAGAAATGCTATAAATAAGTCAGAAATTAAATCGTTATAGCAAACGGGGGGGGGGGGACCCTATGTAAAATGGATATAGACAGGTTTTGTGCTCACTGGTGCCATCTGGTGTTGCATGTTTATAACTATTCAAATATCTGGTTGGGTTTGTTTGTTTTTTACTACTGTAGCTGAGTCCCTGGTTCCTTGTGGTTTGTTTGTTTGTTTGTTTGTTTGTTTTACTAAGGTAAGATCACATTCAAGGATGCGGGTGGCGCTGTGGTCTAAACCACTGAGCCTAGGGCTTGCCGATCAGAAGGTCGGTGGTTCGAATCCCCACAACAGGGTGAGCTCCCGTTGCTCGGTCCCTGCTCCTGCCAACCTAGCAGTTCGAAAGCACAAAGTGCAAGTAGATAAATAGGTACCGCTCCAGCAGGAAGGTAACAGCATTTCCATGTGCTGCTCTGGTTCGCCAGAAGCGGCTTAGTCATGCTGGCCACATGACCCGAAGCTGTACGCCGGCTCCCTCGGCCAATAAAGCGAGATGAGCGCTGCAACCCCAGAGTCATCCGCAACTGGACCTAATGGTCAGGGGTCCCTTTACCTTAACCGTCCAGGGGTCCTTTACCTTTTACCTAAAGCGTGCCGTTACATTTCCCCCTCACTTTGCAAAGCTCACCATTCTGCAGTGCAGCGCTGCACCTTATCCACCTGCCGAAACTGACCCCATTACAATTTTATGTTCTCTGTAATGGGGGTTAAACCTAGACAGCATCTTAAAAAGCAAAGTCATCACCTTGCCGACAAAGGTCCATATAGTTAAAGCTATGGTTTTCCCAGTAGTAATGTACGGAAGTGAGAGCTGGACCATAAAGAAGGCTGATCGCCGAAGAATTGATGCTTTTGAATTATGGTGCTGGAGGAGACTCTTGAGAGTCCCATGGACTGCAAGAAGATCAAACTATCCATCCTTAAAGAAATCAGCCCTGAGTGCTCACTGGAAGGACAGATCCTGAAGTTGAGGCTCCAGTACTTTGCCACCTCATGAGAAAGGAAGACTCCCTAGAAAAGACCCTGATGTTGGGAAAGATGGAGGGCACAAGGAGAAGGGGACGACAGAGATGACAAGATGGTTGGACAGTGTTCTCGAAGCGACTGGCATGAGTTTGGCCAAACTGCGGGAGGCAGTGGAGGATAGGGTGCCTGGCGTGCTCTGGTCCATGGGGTCACGAAGAGTCGGACATGACTAAATGACTAAACAACAACAACAACTGTCCACAAAGTAGCAGCCATATTTGGAGAGTACGGTGCTCTTTTAGGGCAAATAAATGGAGGCAATCTTCTTACATTTAATAAGCCAGCTATTTAAATTTGTCTTCTAAGCCAACAGAACAAGGAGATCGCATCCTGTGTATGGAGCCCACAGGGTAGGCAGTTCAAGGTAAAAGTACTGAGACAAGTGGGTACTAAGCGAAAGGAAATAAGTTCCGAGAAATTCTTAGTTAGTGGTTTACATGGGGAAGATGTTACAGTGAGTCAAAGGTGGAGTGATCCAATACAGTTAGAATGCAGTTTGCTAAATGAAGTACAAAAGATTACTTAGTTGACTTTAAAAAATAATTATTCATCCCAAATTGGGAGGGGGAGGGAGAGAGAGAGAGAGAATAAATCAAATGGCCAGGCTTTGTTCTTGCAATTTGCTGCAAGGCATTCCTAAACGTGTTAATGAGAATGAAGCACCTTGCTGTTGTCTTTTAAATGGAGCTCTTTCAGGCTGTAATTAAATACAGACACCCAGCCCTACCTGTCTGAGGAAGGCAGTAGCAGGTAGGCTTTGGAGCGATTTTACAAAGTGTTGGGGGGGGGACACCCCACCACACAAAGGGCGCATGTACATAAAGAGAAGTTGCAAGGCTAACCCCCTGAGGAACAATCCAGACCATCTGCCTTGCAGGACATCTTTGGGAAAAGAAAAGGCTAACTCTACACAAATCTGGAGTGGCGCCCTGTACGCCTCCTTCCGGCAACCCCTGCAGCCAAGCTAGTGCCGAACGTCTTGCTGTGCTTTCCTTTGGACCGCATCAATGAGGATGAGAGGGAGGAAGGGGGGTACCATCAGTCCTCACAACTGATTCAGGGGCGCAAGACCTCCTCGAAAGACTTGCTGAGACCACTAGGCCAGAGCTGTGCTTTATTTCCTTGAAGAGTTAACTTCACTGGTCTCGGGTGGTGTAGAGCAGGCATCCCCAAACTCGGCCCTCCAGATGTTTTGGGACTACAACTCCCATCATCCCTAGCTAACAGGACCAGTGGTCAGGGATGATGGGAATTGTAGTCCCAAAACACCTGGAGGGCCGAGTTTGGGGGTGCCTGGTGTAAAGTTTTATTGCTAAGCTATGGGGACGAGGGTGGTGCTGTGGTCTAAACCAGAGAGCCCAGGGCTTGCCTATCAGAAGGTCGGCGGTTCGAATCCCCGCGACGGGGTGAGCTCCCGTTGCTCAGTCCCTGCTCCTGCCAACCTAGCAGTTCGAAAGCAAGTCAAAGTGCAAGTAGATAAATAGGTACACTCTGGCGGGAAGGTAAACGGCATTTCCGTGCGCTGCTCTGGTTCGCCAGAAGTGGCTTAGTCATGCTGGCCACATGACCTGGAAGCTGTACACCGGCTCCCTCGGCCAGTAAAGCAAGATGAGTGCCACAACCCCAGAGTCAGACATGACTGGACCTAATGGTCAGGGGTCCCTTTACCTTTATGCCTGAATCCAACCCCAACAGATGGAGGGCCAAGCAGAGACCAAACCCCACAGCAAAAACAACTGCCCGGGCTGCCGGCCGACTGAGGAGGGGTCTCCATACGACTCCTCCCACAATTTTTGTGTTCCACTCCCCTTGACTGTGCCCTTGGCAGGTGCCAACCTGGCTAAACCCTAGGTACACCCCTATTATGGAACAACTCTCATAATCCCTGACCATTAGTCATGCTGGCTGGGAGTCATGATGGAAGTTGTAGTCCAACACAGCTAGAGAGCACCATGTTAGCTACCCCTGGCATGGAGCATGGAAAATCTTAATAAGCAACTGGTTACTTTACTTCATTTGGGGGGTGGGGAGAATTGTTTGTTGTTCATTTGAGGAAAAGCCCGGGAAACACAGCAAGGATTAAGCAGCGCAAGGGAAGCAGATGGTGGCAACCAAATGGCTGAAGCGTTTGGATCTGTTTCAAGAGAGGTGCCTTCCCACATTCCTCAGGATCAGGGCCTTCCAAAATAGAGAGGAAGAGGGGAATTCCTGTCCTCTGCCCCACCTACCAGAGGAACTGTGAGAAAAAGGCCACAGAGCACATACAAGAAAAGGGCGCTTCAGCCCAAACGAGCCCCTTTATTCTTCTCTATCCTATAAAATCCCAAGTTATTCACTTCATAGCACTTGCTTCTAACCTGCCGAATGCTACTAAGAGCCTACAATTAATCCTCTGACTACAGAATGCTTTTGATGTGAAAGGGGATTATAGATCTATATCTATATTTCTTACATTTCTGCATAAGCGTGCTTTTTCTACAGATCTATAACTCGCAGAGGCAGCGGGTATATTGACAATTTGTCTTAATATACAGTGGGATATAGGCAAGGATTACTAAAAGCTGGAAGTCCTTAGGCGGGGAAAATTCCCATTCTTTCTCTGGGAGTTTCCCTCCCAAGGGACTAATGCAGGATTCGATCCAAAGCTCTCGTTTTTTGGTTGCTTTACCAGGGATTCAGGCCTGCCCACAGCGACAGAGCCCTGTCAACTGAGGAGACTCTGTTCGCGCAGGGCAGCAGTGAAGCCAAGCACAGCTGGCTAATGCGCCCCGTGAATTACGCATGTACCCTAAATGCTCCCCAGAAGGCTCCTGGAAGGGGTTTGTGGCCACAGATGCTCCCCTCAGTGGGCTTGCCAGCCTGGTACAAGGTTTGTGGGCATGGCGGCAGAAATAGCTTGTGCACGTGCGCACGGGCCTCCGCACACCGAAAAGTGTGCCGGAAATGACGCTTGCACATATGCACAAGCTATTTCCGGCGCCGCGCCAACCCGGAGATGGGCAACCGCTTCGCACCACGCCGGTAAGAGCATGCGGCGGAGATCTGCACAATTGGCTCACGCGGGTCACATCTGGCCTGAGAGCCTTAGTTTGGACGTGTCTGCTTTAGATGATAAGGTGAACGTACTTCAAAATGTTGCAAGCCATTTCAGAGCCTTTCTCCTCTCTTTGCTGAATGGGTTCCTTGGGTTCCAAGGCCGTTGTTGATGGCCTCCATCTGCCTCGAGAGACAATAGAGAGTGCCTCCGGCGTGAAGTCAAACCACTGCGTTTGCAGCACCAAAATGACCTTCCCAGGTCGCGTGCCTGGGCGGTGTGTCTGGAGGTCCTGGGCTGCCCAGACAACAAGACCCCTCTCTCAGCCTCACTGACGTGGTCCAAAGGAAAGCAGAGCAAGATGTTTGGCACTAGCTTGGCTGCAGCAGTTGCCAGAAGGAGGCCTACAAGGCTCCATCCAACCATTTTCAGGACTCCACTCCGGATTTGTGTGGGGTTTACTTCTTAGCCTTTTCTTCCAAAGATACCCTGCAAGGCAGCACAGGTTTTGGATCAGAGTTTTCCTTCTCCTAGAGCAGCCATAGGCAAACTCGGCCCTCCAGATGTTTTGGGACTACAACTCCCATCATCCCTAGCTAACAGGACCAGTGGTCAGGGATGATGGGAGTTGTAGTCCCAAAACATCTGGAGGGCCAATTTTGCCTATGCCTGTCCTAGAGGGGCTACCTTCCCAGGTGGGTGACCCCCCATCTGCCTCTCTTTTCCCTCTACTGCATGTGCAGAAACTGTCTTCTTGACTGTTGGATCCGAAAGCAAAGTGGTTAGGATTGGGGCGCATTACCTCAGAAGAAAAGCTCAAGAGTTCTGGGCTTTCCACTTCAGAGGGGGGAAATGTGACAAAGCAGGTATGATAAGGATTTGTAAAATCATGCCTGATGAAGAGAATGTGGATTCAGAGAAGTTTTCATAATATTCTCTTCATAATACTAGTACTCTGGCTATAGATTTTTGGACAGCCAAGAGAGAGAGAGAGAGAGAGAGAGAGAGAGAGAGAAAGAGAGAAAGAGACAAAGAAAGAAAGAAAGAAAGAAAGAAAGAAAGAAAGAAAGAAAGAAAGAAAGAAAGAAAGAAAGAAAAGAAAGAAAGAAAGAAAGAAAGAAAGAAAGAATATACTTCCTCATGGACAATCCCTTCTTCCAGTAAACAAATAAAGAATACAGTGGTACCTCGGGTTAAGAACTTAATTCGTTCCGGAGGTCCGTTCTAAACCTGAAACTGTTCTTAACCTGAGGTATCACTTTAGCTAATGGGGGACTCCTGTTGCCGCCGTGCCGCCACCACGCGATTTCTGTTCTCATCCTGAGGTAAAATTCTTAACCCGAGGTACTACTTGCAGGTTAGCGGAGTCTGTAACCTGAAGCGCCTGTAACCCGAGGTACCACTGTACAAGAAATAAACATTGGCTTGGGAATAATTGGAAAGGTGACAAAGTTTCCCCTTCCATTCTCTGCACCTCTTTCAAAAGGTCGCCTTTGTCCTTTGTGACAGTTCACACTTCCTCTTTTCATTTCTCCCCAAATAAGATTCAAAGAAGGGTAAAATAAACATTAAACATCAACCAAAATTCAAAAGCAAAGCCAACTCCAATTCAACTGTTGAGTCAGTGCCTTGGACAAAATCAGATGGAAAACCATGAATGGGACTCGTCACACTTATAGAACCTTAGGGACAGCTGTCATCGAAAAACACAAATGTAATAGCTCAGTTCAAACACACTTGCCGATCACTTGATGAGTGTCTCAGGAAGTCTCAGCCTGAATGTTGAAGGAGCCATCATTGATCAATCACTACAGGACTTTTCTATCATCTCAAGCTCTAGGGGAGTGAGATGGATGGGCCTGCAAGATCTCTGCTCTGCTGAAAGACCAGCAACATTTTGACTTCTCCTCTCCTTGAAATCTTCCCACCTGGCCATTAGAAGAGTTCCATAACCAAGAAATAGCGACCCGGAAACTGCAATTAATCCAGAACGTGGCAGCTAGACTGGTGACTGGTAGTGGCCGCCAGGACCACATAACACCGGTCCTGGGAGATCTACATTGGATCCCAGTACGTTTCTGAGCACAATTCAAAGTGTTGGCGCTGACCTTTAAAGCCCTAAACAGCCTCGGTCCAGTATACCTGAAGGAGCGTCTCCACCCCCATCGTTCTGCCCAGACACTGAGGTCCAACGCCGAGGGCCTTCTGGTGATTCCCTCACTGCAAGAAGCAAAGCTACAGGGAACCAGGCAGAGGGCCTTCTCGGTAGTGGCACCCACCATTGTCGCACGATCTGCAGAATGGAAGACGGAGTTTACTCAGTGAGGCTGTTTCCCCAGCGATCTGTTGGTGAGTGGCTGCTCCCCTTTCTCCCATGATTTTAGGCTTGAATTCTCAAAAATCAGGGCTTTCCTCCTCCCTAAAAAAAGCACAACTTTGACATGAACCCCCCCCCCAAAGGGGGTAGAACGCTGCCAGTTTTTAATTCTGTGAGTAGATCGCAGTCTCTTGGGAGTTGGCTGTATAGCATTGCTCTCCTCTGCCCAAAGCTCACCCCCTACACAAGGAAAGCATGTTTATTCTTTTTGAGTTATTTTGTCTTTCTGCAGGAGCACAAGCACACACTGTCTGTTTCACTTGATGCGGCTGGCAGACTGGTGACTGGGAGTGGCCACCGAGACCGTATAACACCGGTCCTGAAAGACCTACATTGGCTCCCAGTACGTTTCCGAGCACAATTCAAAGTGTTGGTGCTGAACTTTAAAGCCCTAAATGGCTTCGGCCCTGTAGATCTGAAGGAGCGTCTCCACCCCCATTGTCCAGCCCAGACACTGAGTTCCAGCTCCAAGGGCCTTCCAGTGGTTTCCTCACTGCAAGAAGTAAAGTTACAGGGAACCAGGCAGAGGGCCTTCTCGGTAGTGGTGCCCGCCCTGTGGAATGCCCTCCCATCAGATGTCAAGGAAATAAACAACCACCTGACTTTTAGAAGACGTTGTTGGAAGTCACCCAGAGTGGCTGGGGTAATCCAGTCAGATGGGCAGCATATAGTAGTAGTAGTAATGTCAGTTCACCACATTTCAGCATCCATTTGTGATTACTGTATTATATTTTTACATCCTCGTGAAACTTGGCAGCATCCAATGTGCATTTCTCTTGATAAGACACATTTTTGTATGCAATTTTGCTAATATACATATTTTTCAAGCAATTTTCACCAACCCGGTGCATTGGTTTTTTTGGTGTATGTTGTTTTCTCTAATATGTGTATTTTCATGCACACTTCCATCCGATACATTTATTCTTGTATTTTGTTTTACTGGAACTGTGCCACAAAATCTGAAGAAGTGCAGTTGTCAAAGGAGGGCGGCATTTCAATCCATATATTGTTTTGCGAACTGCATATTAGGTTGGCCGGTACTAAAATGTGAACTGAACCAAATTCCTTGCCGACCATGCAAGAAGCAGAAGGTATTGCTTCTTGCAATATTTTTACTTGCTTATACAGATAATTCATTCCGACCCAAGGAAGTGAGTGTTCTTGAATCATTTCAGTTAGGATCAGAAGAGCTTTTAAACATAATCAAAGCTGAGGTTGCTCTGCCCCCTTGTGGCAGTATGCCACCCTAACATCTATGCTAAAAGGTAAAGGGACCCCTGACCATTAGGTCCAGTCGTGTCCGACTCTGGGTTTGCGGCGCTCATCTCGCATTACTGGCCAAGGAGCCGGCGTACAGCTTCCGGGTCATGTGGCCAGCATGACAAAGCCACTTCTGGTGAACCAGAGCAGCACACGGAAACGCCGTTTACCTTCCCGCCGGAGCGGTACCTATTTATCTACTTGCACTTTGACGTGCTTTCAAACTGCTAGGTTGGCAGGAGCAGGGACCGAGCAACGGGAGCTCACTCCGTCGCGGGGATTCGAACCACCAACTTGTGATCAGCAAGCCCTAGGCTCTGTGGTTTAACCCACAGCGCCACCCGCGTCCCTACAACATCTAGGCTACCCTTGTGCTCTTAAAAGCATAAACATCTATGCTACCCTTGTGCTTTTAAGGTTTTGCTGCTGGTTCTGAAACTTTACCAGGCTGTGCAGAAGGGAAACCATCACAGTTTATCCCAATGGCTGACACAAAGCTCGCTATGTGACCTTGGGGTCGTCGCACTCTCTTAGTCTAATCTACCTCAGAAGTGGAATCCTTAAGACATTTGGATGGCGCCTTGTACGCCTCCTTCTGTCAATTCCTGCAGCCAAGCTGGTGCCAAACATCTTGCTCTGCTTTCCTATGGACCCCATCAGTGAGGACAAGAGAGGGGGCTTGTCATCTGGGCAGCCCAGGACCTCTAGACATGCTGCCCAGGCATGCACCCTGGGGAGATCACTTCCGTGCTGCTAATGCAGCAGAAACAATACGGGAGGCAATGGTTACAAGCTGCCACAACCACAGCAGGCACTGTGATTCTCCAGCAGTTTGACTTCACCCCCAGAAGTGCACTCCATTGTCTCTCAAGGCAGATGGATGCCAACAATTGCTCATCACTTTTAGCAGGTGATAGGCCCAGTATACCTGAAGGAGCATCTCCACCCCCATCGTTCACCCCGACACTAAGGTCCAGCGCCGAAGGCCTTCTGGATGTTCCCTCACTGTGAGAAGTGAAGTTACAGGGAACCACATAGAGGGCCTTCTCGGTGGTGGCGCCCACCCTGTAATGACCTCTCGTCAAAGAGGAAAAACAACTATCTGACCTTTAGAAGAAATCTGAAGGCAGCCCTGTTAGGGAGGTTTTTAATGTTTGATGTTTTATTCTGTTTTTAATCTGTTGGGAGCTGCCTAGAGTGGCTAGGGAAACCCAGCCAGATGGGCAGGGTATAAATAAATTATTATTATTATTAGTAATAGTAGTAGTAGTAGTAGTAAAATGATGGTAGAGGCGTCCGCCCTGTAGAACGCAATCCCGTCAGATGTCAAGGAAATAAACAACTATCTGAATTTAGAAGACATCTGAAGGCAGCCCTGTTTAGAGAAGTTTTTTAATGTTTGGTGTTTTTAATATTCTGTTGGGAGCCGCCCAGAGTAGCTGAGGAAACCCAGCCAGATGGGCAGGGTATAAATTTATTATTCCTGTTGTTGTTGTTGACGACAATGATGATTCTGCACGAACTGTGACACAACTATGCTTTATTCATTAGGAATAGGAATAGGAATAATTTATTATTGGCCAAGTACATTTTCCAACATACTTGGAATTTGTTTCGGCTACATTGCAATGTAAACATACAGACACTGTTCCTCTCACAATACAAAGAAGCAAAGAAACCCCACCCATAATTTACCTCCCCTTCAGCTATACAACTACGAATTTAACAATTTAATGGCACAAGGGGAAAAACTATTCTTGTGCCTTGGCCGATTTTGTATATGAAGTCCTGTAGCGACGTCCAGATGGAAGTAAATCAAGCAGATGATGACCGGGATGTAAAGGATCTGCTACAATTCTCTCTGCTCTCTTCCTAACTCGGGTAGCATAAATTGTCTCTATTGAAGGCAAGCTAACACCAATTACCCTTTCTGCAATTCTTACAGCTCGTTGGAGCCTTTTCTTGTCTCTCTTGGAGGCTGTACCGTACCAAGCTGTTATAGAATTACAGAGAACAGTTTCAATGATGCCTCTGTAGAATTGGATCAACACTTCCTGGGGCAATTTAAATTTCCTTAGTTGACGCAGGAAATACAGCCTCTGGTGGACCTTTAAAATAATACTATTGATGTTGCTTGACCAATTTAAGTTATAAGAAATTATAGATTTAGCAAAATTAGCAAAAGCAGCACCAACTCTCTTATCATATGCCTTGCATAGCAGTAGGAGGTTTGATGGCGCAAGCAACTAGGGCACTCATTGCAAATGTTCAGCTTGGCGTAGGATTTCTTTGTTTCGTAACTGCTTCTATTTGCTGCCGCAGTAGCTTTGCCCAGTCATCGCCTCTCTTCAGGGCGCAAGATCTGGTCTCCATGTCTTTCAGCTTCTTTATCTCAGGTGAGACGTCGAGGGTGAGGTCGGCTTTAAGAACGGCATTTTCAAACTTCACAGGGGAGGCAGGAGCCAAGCAGCATCTGGAACTGGAGTGGAAGAAAAGAGGAAATGAGCACATCCGTGCAACAAACCTCCAAACATCTCTGAAATCTGGACAGGACTGAATGGGTTCCGTCTCAAAGAATGCTGTTGCCACAGCAAATTTGTTGATCTTCAAATCCTTGTGGGTCACATATTGTGCCCTAAACAGCTTTGGCCCTGTATAGCTGAGGAGCGTCTCCATCCCCATCGTTCAGCCCACCTCCAAGGGGCTTCTGGTGGTCCCCTCACTGCGAGATGTGAAGCTGCAGGGAACCAGACAGAGGGCCTTCTCGGTAGTGGCGCCCGCCCTGTGGAACGACCACCCATCAGATGTCAAGGAAATAAATAACTACAAGGTAAATTTGAAGTATTATCTCCCTTGTTGCAGATGGCGGAGTGGAATGGACAAAGGCTCAGAGACAGTAGGTTGCCCGAGTTTTCAGCAAAGGCAAGACCTGAACCAGGGGCTTCCCAGTTCACAGCTCAGTGTCTTTGCGACTCTGCTACCCCAGCTCATAATGTGCGTGAGAGAGCGTGTACGGTCTCTGCCAACAGTTTTGTCCCCACTTGTTCACATTTTGCATTCTTCAGGTGGACTTCAAGATGGTGCTGAGACTGCTGCCTTGTCCCAGACAGCATGTAGGTTGAACATCATTTTTATCAACATCATTTTATGTCCCCAGGATGGCTATTACAGGTGAAACTCGAAAAATTAGAATATCGTGGAAAGGTTCATTTCTTTCAGTAATTCAACTTAAAAGGTGAAACTAATATATGAGATAGACTCATGACATGCAAAGCGAGATATGTCAAGCCTTTATTTGTTATAATTGTGATGATTATGGCGTACAGCTGATGAGAACCCCAAATTAACAATTTCAACTTTGGGGTTTTCATCAGCTGTGCGCCATAATCATCACAATTATAACAAGCAAAGGCTTGACATATCTCGCTTTGCATGTCATGAGTCTATCTCATATATTAAACTCCAGTAGCTAATGAAAACAATTGCTTACATAAATGGACTTTTCCACAATATTCTAATTTTTTGAGTTTCACCTGTATGTCTCTCAAGGGGTGGGAGTAGGATTAACCGGGCTTTTTGTTTTTTATTTTATTTTACAAGATTTATATACCATGTGAAGGTAAGAAAACCTCTAAGCTGTTTACAGAAATATAAAATATTAAACATTAAAAATCTAAATTAAAAAGTTAAAGACAGGTACTTAAAATCATTCAAAATCAACAGCTACAAAAAAGAAGAAGGGATAAAACACATGTAACTTCTGCATTTCACATGTACACTAGTAAGAAACAAAAAGCACAGGCTGTTGTTGTTGTTGTTAACACTATTATTTTATTAATCTTATTATAGCTGCAATGTAATTTATTTATGCAATTAATAAATAAGCAATGTTTTTTTTAAAAAAATTGCCATGTTCATTTGCATGCTTTAGTATATTATAATAATACTAACAATATTCTATAATATATATACAGTGGTACCTCGGGTTACAGTCACTTCAGGTTACAGATTCCGCTAACCCAGAAATCGTACCTCAGGTTAATAACTTTGCTTCAGGATGAGAACAGAAATCGCACGGCGGCAGCAGGAGGCCCCATTAGCTAAAGTGGTACCTCAGGTTAAGAACAGTTTCAGGTTAAGAACGGACCTCCAGAACGAATTAAGTTCTTAACCCGAGGTACCACTGTAATACTATAATAAGAAAGCTAATAAAGCGTGCAGACGAATTCATGCTTACGTGCTTGGATGGCAACTGGAGTGCTTATAATGGTAGCAAACAGCAGTGGCTGAATGGGGACAGAGGAGATAGCGGTTGTCCTCCCAGCAGCGCCTCATGGTTTGGACAATTTCTTCATCAGAGACTGAGCAAGACTGCAGACCTTCGGAAAGCTGCAACCAGACAGAGGACTCAGAAAGCTGCCACCAGACTCAGAGGATACAGCTGCAAATATAACGCTTTAAGCACATTTTTCTCAACCGTGTGTTTTTTAATATATGTGTAGATTCCACCAGAGAAACTGTAGACATCACCTGCCCTATGAACATCGCAACTGGTTGATCGGCACATTTGCATCCTACCATCCCTAAATTGCCTTGGCCCAGTATACCTGAAGGAGCATCTCCACCCCCATCGTTCTGCCCGGACACTGAGGTCCAATGCCGAGGGCCTTCTGGCGGTTGATCTCTCCAGTTCTAGTTCAGCTATACAGTATACTACTCCAATGCGCTCTATGTGGGGCTACCTTTGAAGGTGACCTGGAAACTACAACTAATTCAGAATGCAGCAGCTAGACTGGTGACTGGGAGCGGCAGCCAGGACCATATAATTCCAGTCCTGAAAGACCTTCACTGGCTCCCAGTATGTTTCTGAGCACAATTCAAAGTGTTGGTGGTGACCTTTACAGCCCTAAATGGCCTCAGCCCAGTATACCTGAAGGAACATCTCCACCCCCATTATTCAGCCCGGACACTGAGGTCCAGCTCTGAGGGCCTTCTGGTGGTTCCCTCACTGCGAGAAGCAAAGCTACAGGGAACCAGGCAGAGGGCCTTCTCGGTAGTGGCGCCCGCCCTGTGGAACGCCCTCCCATCATCAGATGTCAAAGAGATAAACAACTACCTTACATTCAGAAGACATCTGAAGGCAGCCCTGTTCAGGGAAGTTTTTAATCTGTGACATTTTAATGTATCCTAATATCTGTTGGAAGCTGCCCAGAGTGGCTGGGGAAACCCAGCCAGATGGGCGGGTACAAATAATTATTATTATTATTATTATTATTATTATTATTATTATTATTATTATTATTATTTTATCCCTAAGCACCGCAATGATATCCCCACCAATACCTCCCCCTCTACCTTCCAGGAAGCGGTGCTTCTGACGTGAGTTCCGTTGCACACAGCAGCCGCAAACTAAAAGCAAGCGGAAGAATCACAGGCAAATCATAGCTAACCTTCTTTTGCAACTGGGACGGGAGCTGGACTTTTTTAGCGGAGTAAAATTCTTCCATCACACTTCGGACCAAGTTGCTGTCTGAGCCAGAGAACAGCCAAAAGATCCTCTCCATGTTGTAAGGCTCCTAGCAAAGGGAAAGATGGCACAAGCCGTTTTTCTAGAGGGAGGCTTATGTTCAGAAGCAAGCAAGTATTTAGATACGGGGAAAGATAGCCAGGAGCCAAAGGAAATGGATTGCAGGGGAAAATGCACCCATCAACAAATCTCATTACGTACACAGTCACATTCCAGAAAGTCCATAGGGTTATGGCTCTAAATCAGGGAGAGAGATCAGATTTTTCAGGACTACAGCTCCCATAATCCCTGACCACTGGATATGGCTGGTGGGAGTTGGAGTCCAACAACACCTGGAGACATAGCTGTCGACTTTTCCCTTTTTTAAAGGGAAATTCCCGTATTCCGAATAGGATTCCTCGCAAGGGAAATTTTGACAGCTATGCCCGGAGAGCCACGGCTTCTCCATCCCTTCTTTAAATAGTTCAAGGGAATGGTCTTAGGTTCTTTAGGCAGCTGAGTCACTCTGCAAGGAGTTCCAGCGTGGTGTAGTGGTTAAGAGCGGTAGACTCATAATCTGGTGAACCGGGTTCACGTCTCCGCTCCTCCACATGCAGCTGCTGGGTGACCTTGGGCTAGTCACACTTCTTTGAAGTCTCTCAGCCCCACTCACCTCACAGAGTGTTTGTTGTGGGGGAGGAAGGGAAAGGAGAATGTTAGCCGCTTTGAGACTCCTTCGGGTAGTGATAAAGCGGGATATCAAATCCAATCTCTTCTTCTTCCTTCACCAACCAGGGCTTCATCCAGGAAGAACATCCCAACAGACTTCCCCAAACTGACTCCCCGTGTTTCCCTCTCTACCTTTTCCGTTGAGAAAGGGAGGAAATTGGCTGTCAAACTGGCAGGCAAACTCAGGCACCGGTTCTTGCCCAGTAGTTCCTGCAAAACGCCAGCTGGAATCGAAGCCCTATGTAGCTGGTTCCTAAGCAGAGCCACAGCCCCATTTCTTCCTCTGCGTCAGCCTGATGGAACAGCTGATGATGACGGACAACTGGGGGGGAGAGGAGGCCGATGGAGCCGATCTCTCAGCAAGGCTGATGGAATGGTCCATCAATGGAGCGAGCATGACAGGGGAGGCTCAGGGAGCTACGATGAGCTGGTCCTCACATTTCTACCATACTAAACAGCACGTTCGTCTCCAGGTAAATTACCTGAATATCCATTGCTGAAGCCAGTGTTAACTTCACAGACTTGGACAGTGAGAGATCGCCCTGTTGGATAGCTCTGTGTACCACATCGTTGTCATTTACCACTGCCACGAGATCAATGGGGAGACCCATCTTCTGTGCGAGACACCCAGCTGGACCACAGAAAGAAACCATCAGTAATTTGTACCACAGATCTCCTTACGTAAAGCAGAGGCACGATATGGTACCGAAATCCTTTCAACTATTCTATTTGATCTTATTGTCAATATAGGAATGAATACAGTTGTGATTGGTGATACAGCGGTACTTTGGTTCCCAAACGCCGAAAACCCGGAAGTGTTCCGGTTTTGAAACATTTTTCGGAAGCTGAACGTCCGATGCGTCTGTCGGCAATTGTTTCCGGGGCGCCTGCACCAATCAGAAGCTGCGCCTTGGTTTTTGAACATTTCGGAAGTCAAACAGACTTCTGGAACGGATTAAGTTTGGCGCTTTTGTTTTTGCTATTTATTTTGCGTTTTTGTTTTTGAGGCTTTTTCGGTTAATTTGTTTTTGTGACTGTGTGGAACCCAGTTCAGCTACTGATTGATTGACTGTGTGACTGCGGAAATGGATAAAAGCCCCCCCCCCATCCAAACAATGACTATCATCAGTGCAGGTAAGAAAATAATAATAATTTTAATTTTTATCATCTACAATACTTGTCTTATTTATTTTATAGTACAGTACATTGATTATTGCTTTCATTTTATGGATCAATGGTCTTGTTAGATAGTAAAATTCATGTTAAATTGCTGTTTTAGGGGTTGTTTTTAAAAGTCTGGAACGGATTAATCCGTTTTGCATTACTTTCTATGGGAAAGCAAGCCTTGGTTTTGGAACGCTTTGGTTTTGGAATGGACTTCCGGAACGGATTACGTTTGAGAACCAAGGTAACACTTCTTTGCATTCCAGCAGGCAGAACTGTGGCTGGTAGAGACCAGTGTGAGGGAAAGAACCTGGAACAGATTAAGTTTGAGAACCAAGGTGCCACTATAGAACTGCAGAAATATGTAAAGCATGCACTCCGCTCTGCTTATGTACCGGTAATTTAGGCAAGTCGCATAATTTAGTTGTTCTGGTTACATAAACTGGCTGTATTCCAGGTGCCCAATCCCAGGTCTATGACAATTCACATAGGGGCTCAGTCAATGCCTGTGGCTCAGCGAGCCACGATGAACTAGGAGAAATATTCAGCAAACCTCAGAAATTTGGCCAGATTGTTTAGGAGGAGGAGGAGGAGGAGTTTGGATGTGATATCCCGCTTTATCACTACCCGAAGGAGTCTCAAAGCGGCTAACATTCTCCTTTCCCTTCCTCCCCCACAACAAACACTCTGTGAGGTGAGTGGGGCTGAGAGACTTCAGAGAAGTGTGACTAGCCCAAGGTCACCCAGCAGCTGCATGTGGAGGAGTGGGGACGCGAACCCGGTTCACCAGATTACGAGTCCACCGCTATTAACCACTACACCACACTGTGTAGTGGTTAAGAGGTACAGTGGTACCTCTGGTTGTGAATGGGATCCGTTCCGGAGCCTCGTTCGCAACTTGTGCAGAAAAACATCAAGCGCCGCATCTACGTGGCGCGATTCAGCGCTCCTGCACATGCACAAAGCGCCGAACCCAGAACTAACCCGTTCCGGTACTTCCTGGTCCAGCGCGTTCGTATCCCGTTATGAACGCAACCCGCAGCTAACAAATCCAGAGGTATGACTGTACTAGGTTTGCACTAAAGCAGCAAAATAAATAGTTGTCTTTGATGTGCTGCTCGTTTTACAGCTCCTACCATCTCCAACGATGCAACTTTCAGACAGGTCCAGCACAATTCATCATGAGTCAAGGAAGCATTTTGGGGTTGGGGTTTTTTTGTTGTGTTTTTTTTTATCTAACCTGTGAGATTTCCTCCTCCCCCAGTTGGAACAACCACTTCCACAACTGGCAGCGGAGTGGAATCCATAGATGGAGCACACCGGAAGTAGGCGTAGAAAAAATGAGCAATCTGCACCAGAATTCTGGACCAGTTGATCGAATTCAGACTCATCAGGTTGTGTCTTCTTGAAAAATCCTCGTCCGCAAACAGTTCTTTGATGGGCTCATCAATTTCATCACTGTTGCCTTCAGCTGGAGGGAGAAGCAGGGAATGAAGAGGAAGGCATGAAGAGTGCTACACAAGTCCTGTCGCAGAAGTGTGCCTTGTCGGAACATGCCTGGGGGGCATACACAGCCCCCGGAATGAGACAAGACCTCTCCAGGCAACTTCCTGATGAATCGCAGCCCAGGACATTCACAAATCAGTCCCGGTGCGCACTCAATCAGCAGAGTACAGTGGTAGCTCGGGTTAAAAACACTTTGGGTTACAAATGCTTCAGGTTACAGACTCCGCTAACCCGGAAGTAGTATCTCGGGTTAAGAACTTTACCTCAGAATGAGAACAGAAATCGTGCGCCAGCGGCACACCGGCAGCAGGAGGCCCCACTGGCTAAAGTTGTACCTCAAGTTAAGCACGGTTTCAGGTTAAGAACTGACCTCCGGAACAAATTAAGTTCTTAACCAGTGGTACCACTGTATAGCTGCAGAAACAATCATGGAGCATGAGTGTGTGCATTCTAAGTATCTATTAAGCAATATATACAGGACAAAGTATGGAAGTGAGAGCTGGACCATAAAGAAGACTGATCGCCGAAGAATTGATGCTTTTGAATTATGGTGCTGGAGGAGACTCTTGAGAGTCCCATGGACTGCAAAAGATCAAACTTATCCATCCTTAAAGAAATCAGCCCTGAGTGCTCACTGGAAGGACAGATCCTGAAGCTGAGGCTCCAATACTTTGGCCACCTCATGAGAAGAGAAGACTCCCTGGAAAAGACCCTGATGTTGGGAAAGATGGAGGGCACAAGGAGAAGGGGATGACAGAGGACGAGATGGTTGGACAGTGTTCTCGAAGCTACCAACATGAGTTTGACCAAACTGCGGGAGGCAGTGGAAGACAGGAGTGCCTGGTGTGCTCTGGTCCATGGGGTCACAAAGAGTAGGACACGACTGAACGACAGAACAACAACAACACAGGACAAAGCAATCATGGCGTCCTCTCACTAGCTGCTTTGCTTCTCAATCTTCTCTGGTTGGCCTCTGTTTTTTACTCCTACCAATGGAGAACCTGCAAAGGACTTTGCAAGGGCTCTTGTGTACCCCATAAGGGAATAAGGGCAGATTTTTTCTTATTACATTATCCTTCGTCTTTCCACTTGTGTGAGAATGCAAATACCTGTTTCAGCAGAGAGAGAGAAATCACTATCCATGTGCAGTTTATCTCTAGAAGCTATTTGGCACAAGGCTGCATAACCAGTGCGATTTTTCTAGAGAAAGGGGTGCCGGAACTCACCGTGAATGCCTCCCTTGTTCTCTTAGAATGGCAATGGCGCCCACCTGAGAGGGGCTGGAACTGAGCTCTGGTGAGTTCCAACTTTTCCAGTTAAAATATAGAGTTTGAAATATACTCGACCGCAGATTCTCCACCCGGCATATAAGACGACCCCCAACTTTTGAGAAGATTTTCCTGGATTAAAAAGTAGTCTTATACGCCAGAATATACAGTAATAATAATAATAATAATAATAATAGTAATAATAATAATAATAATTTATTTATACCCCGCCCTTCTGGCTGGGTTTCCCCAGCCACTCTGGGCAGCTTTTCCCCCCTAAAAAAAATGTTTGAGGGTACTCTCATTTTCCTACTCATATTGAAATACTGCCCCTCAATGAGGCCAAACTTAGATTCACAAAATGTCTAGGGGTATGCATACCCCTGCGTCAGTCCTTCCCCCCCCCCCACACACACACAAAAAAAAGCACTGCTCACCACTCCTGACCATTAGGCAATGAATCCACAATGACCGAACCCAGAAGCATTCTGAAGTTGAAAATGAAGCTGCTCACTGATAAACACGTGGACGTTGTCTTCAATCACTGTTGTCATCTGCCTCTCTTGAACCTGACTGCAGAGGCCGCGTGGCAACAGAACAAATATGTCCACGTTCTTTTCGCCCCGGACGCTTTCGATGGCTGAACTCCCAGTATCCCCTGAAGTCCCTGTTTTAAAAAAAAAATAACCAAGGCTGTTAAAGACTTGCTGGGAGTTGCCCTCTAGGCCAGTGGCCTTCGAGCTTTTGACTCCCAGGAAACCCCCTCAATAACACTGGATCCAATTTTAGGTTCCCACTCCCATGGTATGACTATTTTCCATCTTCCCATTTCGACTCTCTGGCACCCTACGTGCATAACCTAGCAATTCTAAAATATAGACGCGCTTTTACTCTCGCAGGATTGAATGTATTGCCCTCAGCTGTACTTGAGGGATGATTCCAATAGATTCCACACGGAAAATGCTTATGTCCCTGTGGAGATGGCAGTACCGAATCGGTGGCACATGCAAGGTTTTTAGCTGGGGCAATCGGAATAAGATCCACTATTTGACTATTGATTCAAAACCCTAAAATGTATGTTATATAATTGACTTTTTTATTTCTACTCTTTGTATATTGTATTGTTGTTTTATTGCTATGGCCGGCGGCTGATGCAAATTCATTCATTCATTCATTCATTCATTCCCACTCCACTGAGCATAAGAAGATTCCATCCAGTCCGGCATCCTGTTCTCACAATGGCCTATGGAAAGGCTGCCAGCAGGACCTGAGAGCAACAGCAATCTCTCCACTTGTGATTCCAACCAACTGGGATCCAAAATACATATTGCTTCGGACAGTGGAGCTTTGCGGCAAGGATCACCTTATCCTCCATGAACTTGTCTAATCCTCTTTAAAGGAAAAGGTAAAGGTAAAGGGACCCCTGACCATTAGGTCCAGTCGCAAACAACTCTGGGGTTGCAGCGCTCATCTCGCTTTACTGGCCGAGGGAGCTGACATTTGTCCGAAGACAGTTTTTCCGGGTCATGTGGCCAGCATGACTAAGCCGCTTCTGGCGAACCGGAGCAGCGCATGGAAATACCGTTTACCTTCCCGCTGGAGCAGTACCTATTTATCTACTTGCACTTTGACACTGCTAGGTTGGCAGGAGCAGGGACCGAGCAACGGAAGCTCACCCCGTCGCGGGGATTCGAACCGCTGACCTTCTGATTGGCAAGCCCTAGGTTCTGTGGTTTAACCCACAGCTCCACCCGCTGCCATCCTCTTTAAAGCCAGCCAAATTTATGGCCATGGTCGATAAAGTCCCAACCAGAGAAGAATGGCAGATTAAGTTGATGGATTATGCCAAAATGGCAAAAATGACCGGAGGAATCAGAAATCAGGAAGACCGAAATTTTAACAAGGAGAGGGGGAAATGTATAATTCATCTTAGAAACCATTGTAAACAGTGAAAATCATTGGTAGGATTGGAATAACACTTGCAGTTTAATGGTGAATTTTGGATATACATGTAATGGAGATGTAAAAGGCTTGGATTATTATAAAAGATGCAGGAGGAAATGAATAATAAAGGGAGGAAGGAAGTCCAGGAGATTCTGTGGAATCTTGTTTTTATCTTCTCTGGAAGGCCTGCAGCCTAAGGAAACAGCGGCGGAGGAGGACATGGCAAAGGTGCAAGGGTGGGGAGAGAAAGTGGGTGGATGGGCAAGGAGCAGGGGGGGGGCATGGTGTATATCAGCGCCTATATTTCTTGGGGGGTGGGGAACCACAGATCAAAACTAATCAAACAATTCTACAATCCAGTGTGAGTAAAAGACACATCTTCAGTAAGCAATAAGCTGCATGGTTTCTTACCAGGGAGGGGACGCGGGTGGCACTGTGGTCTAAACCACTGAGCCTAGGGCTTGCCGATCAGAAGGTTGGCGGTTCGAATCCCCGCGACGGGGTGAGCTCCCGTTGCTCGGTCCCAGCTCCTGCCAACCTAGCAGTTCGAAAGCACGTCAAAGTGCAAGTAGATAAATAGGTACCACTCCGGCAGGAAGGTAAACGGCGTTTCCGTGCGCTGCTCTGGTTCACCAGAAGCGGCTTAGTCATGCTGGCCACATGACCCGGAAAGCTGTCTGCGGACAAACGCCGGCTCCCTCGGCCTATAGAGCGAGATGAGCGCCGCAACCCCAGAGTCGTTCGCAACTGGACCTAATGGTCAGGGGTCCCTTTACCTTTACCTTTTACCAGGGTGGATTTGATTTAAATCAAATCGATTTAAATCATGATTTAAATCACTAGTCAGTAAGACTTGATTTAAATATTTTTTTAAAGAAAGATTCATACTTGCTGTTATAATCTTAATATGTACAACCAGATGGTTTCATTTTTGGAACAATAAATTTTCAAAGTAGTTTTTACAGTTATATCAAAAATTACTGATTTGGTTATACTATTAGAAATACATAGACAGATAATTATGACATTATTGTGAGGTTTAATAAGTTAACTGTTTATATTTGGACAACTTTTCTGCTGTGCTTTATTGGAAGGAGAAAAACAATCATTTCCTTAGGGACAATTTAAGCAATTTATGTAACTAAAACGGTAACATTATAGCATATGTATCCATGCTTGTTAACTGATGTGGTTAAATGGTTTAAACAAACAAACAAACTTAAGACTGACTTTTATAAATTTTATAAGCAACATAAAGCATAGAATATGTTTTCTTTGTTTAGATTTGGTATTGCTATTGTTTCTTCATTATTGTTCTTCATTTGTACATATTTGTATTTTAATAATCATAATAAAGATTTGTTTAAAAAAAAAAGACTGAGTTTTAGCACACATGAAAAACTTAAAACAAATCCTTGTTTCCTGATGAATAGCCTTTGGACTATAATGTAACTTAAATAGAAAACTATCTTTAGAAAGATTTTTCCTCCAAAAGCATTTTATTTTAAAAATCAAATTTAAATTTAAAAAATCTGATTTAAATTTTTAAAAAATCAGATTTAAATAAATTAAAAAATCTGCTTTAAAAAAAATTTAAATCATTGATTTCTATCTGCCCTGTTTCTTACTCTCTACTCTGTCGAAGTGGCCAAAATATGCAGCCTGTGGCAGTGGGTTATAGAACACACGAGAATGGGCCTAAATGCAAATACATTCTGAATATGAATGTATGTATTCAGGCTCTATTCAGAAAGTTAAGAAGGAATGGGAGAGAGTAGAAGTGTATATGGAAGAACATGGAAAGAATAATTGAATATTTGAATAACATTATAAAGAACAACAATAGTAAGTATATAATTAGATAACACAACAGAAAAAGATTATATAAATCATAATAAGATCACACATGGGTGGGGGAGGGAGGGAAGGGGGGCTGTTAATATGTAATATGTATGAAATATGTATGTATGTCATTTGCAGCATGTAACATAGGTGGTGAATTTTATGTTATATCTGTTATATCTCTATGTAATATCTGTTTTATTTAATTTTTTGTATGCACATTAAAAATAAAATTAATAATAAAAAATATGCAAATACGAATACTTCCAGGCCAGGGAAAAAGACGTAACAAACACATCTCGAGCAAAGGCAGCACATTATTTTAAAAAACGAGCAGAAATCCATTAGTCCTAGCTGCGAACATACCCACTAGAATTGTGACATGCTTCTTCCTCTTCTTCAGGAAGTATTGCAGGAACTGCCCTGTGCAGGACAAGGAGAGGTCCTTGAAAGCGTACGTTACGCCATGCCACAACTCCAAAACATTCAAGCCCTTCTCCAGTCTTGACAGGTGAACAATATCTTTGTGCCTGAACCTGCTGAATGCTCTGTCAATCAGGTCTGGCGGAAGACGACAAGTCAAAAGACATCATTAGCTTGGAACCATGAAAAAAAAAATGGCACAACAGTATATTGACCCTTCAGACATATTAACATGGCGGTCAAGTCAAGTTTTACCTCAATAAGGCTGGACTCCAGAATAAGGGCAACAATATTTAATTTAGGGGTAAATGCAAGGCCAGGGGTCCACAAATTTGGGCTAATCTTTGTGGTCAGACAAAAGAGGTGAAATAATAATAATAATAATAATAATAATAATAATAATAAATAATTTATTATTTATACCCCGCCCATCTGGCTGGGTTTCCCCAGCCACTCATTAAAAGCTTCCCTAACAGGGCTAAGATGTCTTTAAAAGTCTGGTAGTTGTTTCCCTAAACAGGGCTGCTTCAGATGTCTTCTAAAAGTCTGGTAGGGAGTTTTTTCTTTGACATCTGATGGGAGGGTGTTCCACAGGGCAGGTGCCACTACCGAGAAGGCCTTCTGCCTGGTTCCCTGTGGCTAGCAGTACCCTGGTTCATCCCTAAGGGCTGGTGTCTTGCATCCCAATCCCCAATACCATTTGGCTTGTCAGAGGTGTTCTTTCCTGCTGGTGCCAATAGAACAGGCACAGGCAAACTCGGCCCTCCAGATGTTTTGGGACTACAACTCCCATCATCCCTAGCTAACAGGACCAGTGGTCAGGGATGATGGGAGTTGTAGTCCCAAAACATCTGGAGGGCCGAGTTTGCCTATGCCCGCAAGAGAAGTTTTGTTGGGAACGCAGCACAGAAGGAAAAGGTTAACTCCGCCCCCTGGCTGCTGCTTGTTGCAGTCTTGATCTTGATTCCCACCCATAACTGCTACAGTCAAACCTCAGGTGTCCGTTCCGGAAGCCCGCCCGGCTTCCGAAATGTTCGACAACCGAGACGCGGCTTTCGATTGTTTGCAGGAGCCTCCTGCGCTCAAGCGGAAGCCGCGTTGGACGGCTTCTGGAAAACATTCGAAAACTGGAACACGTACTTCCGGGGTTTCAGCGTTTGGGAGCCGAAACGTACGGTAATGGAGGCATTTGGGAGCCGAGGATTGACTATATTTCCAGTTTAAAAGACCAAGAATCCAAGTTTAGCACCCTGTGTGGTTCAGCCCCATCTGCTTCTCTGGGCCTTGTCTCCTCTCGCTGAAATTTCAAACTGCCCTGAAGGCAGGGACCCGGGATTTTGCTCAACAATGCACATTGATAAATCTCAATAAGAATAATCAATACTACCAGCACATCTACCGCTGCTGTCGAGTCACCCGAAATCAATTACATCAGGGGTGTCAAACTCAAATTCATCGGGGGCCGCATCAGCAATTTGGTCACCCTCAAAGGGCCGGTTGTATCTGTAGGACTATGTGTCCACTCTTTATTATCATAAATTATTAAATAATAAAGATTAGCGAATGAGTCGCTCCTTCTCTCCCTCCCTCCTTGGGTGTGCACGGGCAGGCGCCGTTGGTAGAAGCCGTCCATCAGCAACCAGTCCAACCTGCCAGTGATAATGTGCGATCAACACCAAATCACCCCCGCCAGGCACGATCATCATCCCCTGCAATGCGATGCGGGGGGGGCATCTGACGGAGGCGTTGCACAGGGGGGAGGGGTGGCGCGCGTGGGGGGGGGAGGTAAGGAAGGAGGAGCGGAAGGCTGCAGCAACAGCAGCAGCAACGATGAGCACCGGCAGGGTTGTTGCAGCCGGGCTCATCGGCTGCTTGCCTTGGCTGAGATCCCGAGCTGCGATGTGCTCCTGGGGCCGCAGCCAATGCTCCGGCCGTCCCGCCTCTGCTGCGGTCTCCCCACGGAGAGTCCCGAACCTCCCCCACCCCGCCTCGTTAGGAATAAAGAGGACATTGACTAAGAAGCCAGGATGCGCTCGCGCTGGCTCAAGAAAGACACCCTCCCCCAGCCGCCAGATTCGGAAGTCAGTCCCGCTGTGTAGAATGGGGATTGCTCCCAGGTAAGCGCGCACACGGCGGCAGCGTCTCTGCCAGGATTGGGGCTGCCCCGGTGCTAAAGCCGCTTGCTAAGGATTGACACGGCGGCACTTTCTGCCAGGTAAAAAAAAAAAGGTAGCGAGGCTGGCGCTGCACTAAAGGGGCGAAGAATCTTGGCCACCAACTGCAAGCTCAGACTTCTGTCTCATTTCCTTGTTACGTTCCAGATGTCAAAACGGTTCTTCTCTCACCAATCCCGCACCAAGGAAGCTGCCAGTAGCCACCAGTAGCCAAAAAAAAAAGGTAGCGAGGCTGGCGCTGCACTAAAGGGGCGAAGCGGCTCCCCCACAGTTTCCCCGCCGCTACTTGTAAAATCCACAAGCCCTAAAAGCCTCCTCGAGCTCCCTGCTCCGAGGTGACTGCTCCCTCCACCCGCTAACAAGCGCCTCAAGTGCTTTTGCGCGACGCGCTCTAGAAACGCCGGCTAATCCCACTCCGAAACCAGGGCGGATGGATCGAGGCTGCCACCTTCGGCGCGCTCTGAAATCTCGGGAGTGTCGCGGCTGCTGTCTGCTAGAGCAGCGCCGCGAGGCTGGAGGAGGTGGGGGGTGCGGAGAAAAGGAGCAGGTGGGGGAGTAAGGAAGCGGCTGGGAATCCGGCCAAGCGCCACCCGCTGCGCGTCTCCGGGCCCGGCTTCGCTACGCGGGCCACATGACGAGGTCTGGCGGGCCGGATTAGGCCCCCGGGCCTTGTGTTTGACACCTGTGAATTACATTATATGAAAGGGAGCAAATAACATTTCCCCACGAAATAAATCAAACATAGTTTTTAAGGCTGTCAAATCTCGATAGCTGATCTGGATTCATTTACCATTTAGTTCCGCTTCCGGAATAAGTTCAGGCGAAATGAAGAGAGAGCACAATTGCTTCACCAGTTCTGGGTAAGAGAAGCTGCTCCATTTTTGAAGTGTGGCAGGGTCCAAGGCTGGGATTTTTTGAGGCATGAAAAGCCCACCATCGCTTGCATAGCCCGATAAAAGAGCACCTTCGAAATCGACACTTCCAGCTCCTCCTCGGGTGCTAACATACCTCATCTTTCTGTTCCTGGTTCCTGAAACACACACAGCAATTACAGCAAATTATCTTCAGACCTGAGGATCTTCAGGCTATTGATACATCTCATAACTTTTGCCCTCCTGCGACCAGTATCTCTAGCAACCAGAAAGAAACCAGATTTGGCAATCCTGAACCAAAAACAACCAACCAATCAAATACCTTTATTGGCATCACAGTATAAAACATTTCAATTAACTGGAATAATTAAAAAGACAAGGGTGAAGCTATCAAGAGTTAGAAGGTCACACTATGGTTGTGTGCATTTGAATATCCAGGCATAGGCAAACGCAGCCCTCCAGATGTTTTGGGACTACAACTCCCATCATCCCTAGCTAACAGGACCAGTGGTCAGGGATGATAGGAATTGTAGTCTCAAAACATCTGGAGAGCTAAGTTTGCCTATGCCTGTGCTTTCGTTGTTGTTCAGTCGTTCAGTCGTGTCCGACTCTTCGTGACCCCATGGACCAGAGCACGCCAGGGATGCCTATCTTTCACTGCCTCCCGCAGTTTGGCCAAACTCATGCTAGTCGCTTCACCCTGTCTATTTCCCCGAAAGGATAATTCGTTGGGAACCCTTCCGGGTAAGATTGTGGTTAAAAAGGAAGCTACTAAAGCAGTAATATCTTTGTCCCGATCTGCCAGGAGAAACCTAATTTGGCTTCTTCTCGGGAGTTGTGGGCCGGAGGTCCAACATTTTGCTCAACATCAGTTGGCGAGGTCTGCCGTGTAAAGGGCAATCGAAGAGAATGTGGTTCACTGAATCAGGTACTTCCTGACTGCAGGCACACAAAGGGACTTGAAATGGAGTGTGTGAGAATCTGCCAGGGCCAGATTTAGGTTTGATGAGCCCGTAAGCTCCTGAAGGTAATGGGGCCCTTTATATGTCCAGCTGTCCTTTGCCAACAACAAATTGTGGCTGTTTTTTTGTGTGTGGAATATATGCTACATGGTCATTGATGGACCTAATAGGTATCTCAAGCCATTTGCACACAACACAATATGTATTTTATCAGAATACTTGTTGAACTGAAATACAATTAAGAAACGATATTTTAGGGAGCAGGCTAGCAGGCGGGGCCCATTACTGACATCATAGGAGCCTACACAACACAAAGCACTGTTGCTGTATGTAGGTTTTATTTTGTTTTTTATCTTATATTTTGGAAATGTACATCCATTTTTTTCCCCTTTGAAATTTTTGGGGGCTCCCAAGAGAGTGGGCCCTTGTTTAGCTTATACTGTACGTAAATCCGGTACTGGAATCTGCCTTTGGTCACTGTGGAGAGGAAAGCATTTAGTCCCGCAAGGATTAAAGCTCTTTGATGATGATGATGATGATGATGGTTGTTGTTGTCGTCATCATCATCATCATTTATACCCCGGCCATCTGGTTGGGCTTCCCCAGCCACTCTGGGCAGCTTCCAACAAAATATTAAAATACAATAATGGGAAGGGAGTAGTAGATCCTTAGATATTTGGCACAGGCTGAACCAAAATTATTCATGGAGTGCCTTGGTGAAAGTCTCAATTTATAGCAAACCGGAGGTGGTGGAGGGAAAGGTTTCAAATTTGAAGAAAGAGGGTCCATGACATTTACTGAAAATTGCCAGCTACAGCAATCCAGCACTCATGCTCACTTGTTTTGCTTGCAATGCCAGAATTCCAGAACCTTGATTTTTGCTGGTTTCCAGCAAAGTGGCAACCCAGCTTGAGTTGCAGACTGCAGCTGATCTCAAGAATGAGGTTCAAAGTTCAGCAGCACTGAACAACTTGGCCTCATCGGGGCGGCACGATGAGCACCGGATAAAATCCTGCACTTTGGCCTTGCCTGGAATCAGCGTTGTTGTTTTCGGGGCTGCAAGTCGTTCTTTGCGCAAATTGGTAGAAAATGTACAACCGACACTGAAACAGAAGACATTTGCCCAGAGTCTTCGGGGATGGACACGGTTACAGAGTTATCTGTGCTGCATTTGATACATTTGTCTTTTTGTCAATTTTTAAAATCTATTTATTCATTTACCTATTTCTTGCATTTATACCCCATTTCCTCCAAAGAGCTCGGGGTGGTGTACATAGTTCTTCCTCTCCTAAATTAATCCCCACAAGAACCCTGCGAGGCAGTCAGGGTTTGATGAGGCCCTAAGTTACTGGAGGTAATGGGGCCCTTTATATGTCCAGCTGTCCTTTGTCAACAACAAATTGTCTGTTTTTGTGTTGAATATATGCTATATGGTAATTTATGGACCTAATAGGTATCTAAAGCCATTTGCACATAACAAAATATGCATTTTATCAAAGTAATTGTTGAACTTATCTTATATTTTGGAAATGTACATCGTTTTTTCCCCCTTTAATTTTTTTTGGGGGACCCCCAAGAGAGTGGGGCCCTAAGCTATATAGCTTGTTTAGCTTACACGTAAATCCGGCACTGGAGGCAGTAACTGGCCCCCAAGGTTGTCCAGCAAGTTTCATGGCTGCGTGGGGATTCGAACCTGGGTCTCTCGGCTCCTGGTCCTACGCTCCAGCCACTACACCACACTGGTTGTGTGTGTTTACAAATGGATTACAGGCATGACACAACTGGAAAATGAGCATCCCCGGGTACCAGACCTTTTGTACTGCTGCATTATGAGTAGGAGGGAGAGTCGCTGCAGGAGAAGGGCCTGGGAGGGGAGAAGCCAAAGGGCTTCAGCTGAGTCAATGGAGTGGAGTGGGCTTCATTTGTGTCCCCTTTCCCTCTGATGTTACCTAGTGTGGTTAGTTTTGAGGCTCCAATCAAAGGCTTTGCAACTGGAAAAGGGGGGGGTGGAGTCAAATATAAACATTATTTTCCATCTTACTGCAGGTTTCATTTCATTTCCCAAAACAAAATTTTATTTTACAGTTTATTATTGTTTATATTCCGAATTGGATACACACAGCATATGACGAATGGGTATTGCCAGGATTTTTTGGGGGGGAGGAGGGGAGCAGAATCTCAGTTACCTATGTATTTGTATTGATTTTTATTGATTTTGGTGGGGGGGGCAGCTGTCCCTCCCTTCTCCCACCTTGGCTACATCCATGATATGGGGGCAGCCAAATCTTTTAAGGCCTCCAAAGGTCTCAATCCGGCCCTGAACACTCTGCACCTGCTCAGGAGCACTCTCGCCCCAATTCTGCGATCATAACGGGATGGAGAACAAGAAGCCAGAGCCGAGTCCCCACGGTGTGAGCCACAAGTTAATTCCCAAGACACGCGTGTTGCGCTGCTACAAGCCCACCCGGTTTCCGATGCGGGAGCGCAACGGGCCACTCGGCACGAAGCGCGCAAAAGCGCGCAGAACTTTTGAGACTCCCTGTCGCGTGGGAACGCACTTGGGGGTCAAGCCAACTCCGTTTCCTACCAGCTGCACGGAGATCCTTCTGCTTGATCCGGGGAGGCGAGGCTCGTTGCAAAAGCAACCGACGGGCCGGAGATCTTCCTCTGCTGGGCAGATCCCAAAGGAAGCAACCCCTAGAGGTAAGGGAGCGCAGAGCCTTTCCCACTCCCGTACACTTCAGGTTCTCGATTAAAATCACCCCCACGATGAAGCTCATCTGGATAGAAGGAGATGGTCTTAACAATGAGCATTCCAAATGAAAACAAAAGCGAGTTTCTTTATGCAAAAACAGCAGCCAGAATCTTAATAGCAAAATATTGTGGGGGGAAAGGAGCTAGCACCAACAAAAGAAGAATGGCAGTTAAAGTTATGCGCCAAAATGACAGAGTTAATCAGAGATAAGGTTAAAAAAAGGAATGGGACTGTTTCAAAAGCTACCTGATTTCCAACAACAACACTTGGCTGTGCCTAGACTAATTTCACAGAAAGGGAATTTTTTTTGTTCTATTGTATTGCTAAGTAATTGAAAACAGTAGATGAGCTGAACTGCAAAGACAGGCATAGGCAAACTTGGCCCTCCAGATGTTTTGGGAGGACTACAACTCCCATCATCCCTAGCTAACAGGACCAGCGGTCAGGGATGATGGGAATTGTAGTCTCAAAACATCTGGAGGGCCGAGTTTGCCTATGCCTGTGCAAAAGAGAGAGGGAAGTCAACAAATTTATAAGGGACTCAAATTAGTAAATTGGAAAAGAAAGGAAGTGGCTGTAAGGAAATGGGAAAAGGGGAAGAATTATTATTAAGGCACCTTCCTTCTGGGAAATCTGTGTATAGAATATTCAAGTTATGGTTTGTACTCCTTTAAAAAAAAAGTTATACTTGACCCCCAAAAATTGTTTGTTTTTGTTTTTTTGTTTTTCTTTTATCTTTTTCTCTTGTTATTTTTTGATTTTTTAAAATATTATTACAATTTGGCTTTTTGTATGTTTGCTTTGAAAGTTTTGAAAAAGAAATGAAGATTAAAAAAAGGAAAGGCTCTGAATTAATCTCTCCTCTTTTAAACTGCGATGCCTCCCATTCATTGGTGGTGGCTGACGACGACCAAGAAATACTTTATAGCTTTATCCCTGCCGCGGTGGTGATTAATGTATATCTGTTATGTACTGAGTTGAATAGGATCCAAACAATAGGATTGAGATTGCAGCAGTCTGACTGGTCCAGAACAATAGGATTCGTGCAGCAGTCTGATTGGTCCCAGAACAATAGGATTGAGATTGCAGCAGTCTGACTGGTCCCAGAACAATAGGATTGAGATTGCAGCAGTCTGGTCCCAGAACAATAGGATTGAGATTGCAGCAGTCTGATTGGTCCGCAGGAGCCACCCAATCCAGCTCCAGGTGGAAGTGAATCCGCACTCCGATTGGCATACAGGAGTATCCCGGAATTAGCCAATCACGTGGGGCCCATTGTGTAAATAGTGTATATAAAGCAAACGTTTTGGGGGAACTGCATTCCTCACTACTATGAGCTGAATAAAGAGCATGAAATTCACACTTGACTCCGAGTATATTTCAATATCGAGGGGGAATTTTTGGAGGATTTTGTTGTGCGGGTTGTTGCTCTGTCTTTTATATTGGAATTGTAGAGTTGGACAGTGTTTTCGAAGCTACCAACGTGAGTCTGACCAAACTGCGGGAGGCAGTGGAAGACAGGAGTGCCTGGCGTGCTCTGGTCCATGGGGCCACGAAGAGCCGGACACGACTGAACGACTGAACAACAACAACAAGAGTTGGAAGGGACCCTGCGGTCCAACCCCTTCGCAACGCAGGAATACGCAGCTGTCGCATATGGGATCAAACCTGCAACATTGATGCTGTCGGCACACCACTCTCCGAACCAACGTGTATTATGATGTATGCGGAAATAGCTTCAGTTGGTTCCGCCTTTTCTGCCTTTTGTTTATCACTTCTGGGGAGTTTTGTTATGCTTCCTAGCATCATAGAGGTTGGAAGGGACCCCAAGGTTCATTGAGTACAACCCCCTGTAATGCAGGAATCTCAAAGCATCCAAGACAGATGGCCATCCAACCTCTGCTTTAAAACTTCCAAGGAAGGAGAGTCCACAACCTCCGGATGGAAGCTGTTCCACTGTCAAACAGCTCTTAGCCTCAGAATGTTCTTCCTGATGTTTACTCAGAATTGCCTTTCTTGAATCCATTGGTTTTGGTCCTACAGTATTCTCCAGAGCAGGAGAAAACAAGCCTGTTCCATCTTCCATGTCATATTCCTTGAGATATTTGAAGGTGGCTATCATATCTGGTCTCAGTCTCCTCTTATCCAGGCTCAGAGGCATAGCGAGCTGCTTTGCCGCCCGTGGCGGCAAACTTGAAGGCACCCCTCCCCGGGGGGCGGTGCGCCACTCCCTAGCACATGCGCCCTGACATCACGACGTGTGCGCAGCCTCCTGGGTGGACTGCGCATGTGTGGATATGTGCAGTCCACCCAAGATGGCGGGCGCGATCGGCTGGAGCCCCTTCCGACCGGTGCCAGGCCACGCCGCGCTGCGTTTTAAGGCTGCAGCGCTGCTGTTCGCCCGCTGCAGGCTTAAAACGCGGCGCAGCGCCGGTCGGAAGGAGTGCCGGCCGATCACGCCCGCCATCTTGGGTGGACATGCGCAGTCCACCCAAGATGGCGGGCGCGATCGGCCGGCACCCCTTCCGTGCGGTGCGGCAACCTTTAAGGCTGCAGCGCGTGAACAGCAGCACAGACGCTGTGCTGCTGTTCGTGCGTTGCAGCCTTTTAAAAGTTGCCGCACCGCCGGTGCCGATCGCGGGGGTGGGGCCTGCCCCCAGAGTGTCACCCCCCCAGGGCAGTACCCGGGGCAGACTGCCCCCCCCACCCCCTTGCTCCGCCCCTGTCCAGGCTAAACATACCCAACTTCCTCAACTGTTCCTCATCAGGCTTGGTTTCCAGGCCCTTGATCATCTTGGCCGTCCCTCCAGCGTCCCCGGCGTGCTGCCTCTCCGCCTCTGGGGCCACCTCCCTCCTGCGCTGGCCGCCCCTCGAGAGGGGGGGGGTGAGCGGGGGATGAGGGGCGTGGTGCTGGAGTGGTGCGGGGCTCTGTGCACCCTTCCAGCGCTCCAGCTGGGGCTCCCCGGGCGGGATGGGAGGCGAGGGTGGCCGGCTCGCAGCCCGCCCGGGAGAGGCATGGGCAGCAGCTGCGCCCGCTCACCCGTGAGAGTGGGTTGGGGAGGGGGCGTACGGTATGCTGGCGGGCTCGCGGGGGTGCCCCTGGGGGGACCGGCGCCCTGGTGCACCACGCCAGTAGCCCCTGTGGATAAGACGGGGCTGTTCAAGAGTTACCTTACGTTAAGGAACCTCGTGCAGGAACACAGAAAACTGCCTTATACCGTGTCAGGTTATGGGTTTATCTAGCTCAGCACTGCAGCAGAACGCCAGGATGTGAGGCAGGCAATCTCTCTGCGCTCTCCCTGGAAATGAAGGTGATTGAACCTGGATTATTCTTCAGAATATGCGCTCTGTCTATTAAATGGTGGGTGGACATAGCAGACGACACAGTGATTCTCCAAGCAGCTCTCTTTATTCTCAGGCTGGAACAGAACTGAACTGAAGGGCTGAGCCAGCCTGCTTATATAGTACTCAGTAACATGCAACAGTAACAACTCTCTCTCTCTAGCTACCCAATCCGTGAGCGGCACTCTCAATCCTTCATTTGCATGTGCGGACCTGAGTGAGAACTGCAGCCACGGTAGGCAGAGTGAAACTAGGTGCATACACAAACACCCCTAGTGGTCTAGGGTGAGAACTTCAGTACACAAAACTGTCGCTGAGCCACACCCTTTCTCCTGAACAGATTCTTCTTCTAATCCACTTCCTATCTATACCTCTTTATATTTTAAAGGGGGGGGAGGGAAGTATCTCAAAAGTAGTTCACGGCACGTTATACAGCGCTGAAAGAAAATTATGTGAGAATGATGTATCGATGGTATTCAACTCCTAGCAAATTAGCAAAAAGTGTACAAAACAGGCTCAAATGTATGCTGGAAATGTAAGGAAAAAGAAGGCACATTTTATCATATGTAGTGGAAATGTAAGCTAGTAAAAGGCGGCCGATCTGCCTAAGACGGCCCTGTGCTTGAATGTGAATAAAGACTTCTAGGCACCTCCCAATGTCATCACAATCCATTTTGCAAGCTAATAAAGTCAAGGTGCCCTGTGGGACAGGAAGCCGTTGGACAAATTGAGAAAGGATATACATTTGAGACCTTTGTACCGTTGCCTTAACTGGCAACTTTTCACAAGAGGCTGTAAACCGAGACACCTCAGCAGCACTGTTTGTTCTGAGACCAAAGGACAAGAGCCAAAAGGAGGCCAATTTGCAGAGCCAAAGGTCACACCCGAAATGACTCTGCAGTGCTGCTCGTGCAAGTCGGTTTGGGCCCCCAGGGAGTTGTAGGGACAAGGGTACTGGGTGCCAGTGGGGTGCAGGTTGGTGGCCATTGGCTGGAGAGAGCCCAGGGGAGCTGTGGGATTTTTCCAGCACTTGCTTTATTGACAAATATACAATTGGAGAGTAAAGTCATTACAGTGGACGCTCGGGCTGCGAACGTGATCCATGCAGGAGGCACATTCACAACCCGCAGCGTTCGCAATCCGCAGCACTGCGTCTGCGCACGCGCGGGTCACGACTTGGCACTTCTGCGCACGCGCAAAGCACAATTTAGCGCTTCTGTGCATGTGCGGAGCACCGAAACCCAGAAGTAACTCGTTCCGGTACTTCCGGGTTCGGTGCGGTGCACAATCCGAAAACACACAACCTGAAGCGTCTGTAAGCCGAAGTATGACTGTATTGACATTTGCTAAGGATTGGGAATTTATTGTGGACTTTTTGTGTGAAAGAGAAAATGATCTTGTAATATCTGGATTTGAAGACTGAAAAGATAGAATGGTTAGATCTTAAGGAATGAATATCATATGTAGTCATATGAAACTGCAGGACAGAGAACAGGAATACCTTTTATTTTTTCTTCCTTTCCTTTCCTTTCCTTTCCTTTTTTCTTGTGTTCTCTTTCTTTAGGTTTCTCCTTTCCTTGTCTTTTCTTCCTTCTGACTTTGTTCTCTTATAGACTAAGCAGCTGTTTTATCCAAGTATATTATAAAAAGATAATTTGTAATGGGTTTGGATTTCTGTATATCTTGAATAAGTATCAATATATACAGTGGTACCTCAGTTTACGAACTTAATCTGTTCCAGAAGTCCGTTCTTAAACTGAAACCGTTCTTAAACCGAGGAGCGCTTTCCCTAATGAGGCCTCCCGCTGCCGGTGCCCTTCCACCATTCGGATTCCGCTCTTAGACCGAGGTAAAGTTTGCAGACCGGGACACTATTTCCGGTTTTGCGGAGTTTGAAAACCAAATCGTTCTTAAACCGGACTGTTCTTAAACCGAGTCAGGGGCGTACCCAGGATCAAAACTAGGGGGGGGGCAAGCCATGGTCGTTCAGGTTCAAAAACAAAAACAGCTTCAAAAAACAAAAACAGCTTCAAAAAACAGAAAAACTCCCCCCCCAAACAGAAAGCCCCAAATGGCTGAAAAACTCAGTTTCCCAGGATCCTCAGTCCTCGCAAAGGAACTACTCACCATGCAAGGGAACTCAGTTTGCCAAGCTCCCTTGCAACGATGAATCCCGGCAACGATGAATTCGCCCCCTGACACTGCCCAAGTCTCAGCCTGCATCCCCATTTGACCAAGCAGGGTGCAGGCTAGGATCCGGTCTCTGATAGGCACGCCAGCTCTTTGTCGGCATGAGGGAGGGGGAAACAGCCTGGCGCAACACACACACACACACACACACAGTGGCCAACTGCCTCGGCAAGAGCGGAAGAGCTCAATTGTTATTGAGATTTTGGGAGGGGGAGAAAGACCAGTCTTGAGCTTTTTTTTCCTTTTAGGCTGCCGATAACCATTTAATTTTTTAAATTTTTTTGCTTCGGGGGGGGCAGCCCATGAACCGAGCTACCACTGTATATATATTTTTGAGAGAGAGAGGGTGACAAAGAGGCACTCTTTCAAGGCAATTTCCTACAAGGCAGCAGATCCACAACTCCAACATCTGCTACCCCCAGAGAGACCCTGCACCCCCCCCCCAGAATGCTTCCAAACAATTCACAGACTCTGTCTGAATCTGCCTCTTCCAAGGCATGCCCAGCAGAGTAAGGTGGCCAGAGCTGGCTCTTCCATGAGGCAGAGCGAAGTAACCGCCTCAGGCGTCAAATTCTGAGGGGCGTAAAGTGCCTGGAAACATGTGCCATGTGGCCTGTCCTGCAGCCCCTAAATTAGCTTGCTGTCCTAAGGGTGTGGAAATATATAAGGGTGTGAAATAAATAAATACTACTTTATAAATAAAATAAAATAAAAAATTCTTTCCAGTAGCACCTTAGAGACCAACTAAGTTTGACAAACTTAGTTGGTCTCTAAGGTGCTACTGGAAAGAATTTTTTTATTTTATTTTGTTTTTACTTTATAAATGCAATGGTACTGTTGTAAGAAAAAATCTGGCCTTATTCCCTTATGGGGTACACAAGAGCCCTTGTAAAGTCCTTTGCAGGTTCTCCATCGGTAGGAGTAAAAAACAGAGGCCAACCAGAGAATAATTAGAAGCAAAGCAGCTAGTAAGCTTGATCTTTATTGTTCTGTTGCAACAGGGTCCCTTCCTCACACACAGGTGAGCAGGGAAGAAGACCCCAAACCAAGGGCTGCCTGTCCTTAAAAAGACATTTCAAAAAATCCCCCTCGGAGTCCAGCCCCCACCCCCCAGAAGCATCATCCATACATCACAGAAGAGCTGCAGCCCAATGCCCACCCCCCAGATACATCACACCTACATTACACCTACATCACACAAGGCGTTATCTGATGTAGGTGTCTTCTCAGTAGCCTGGCCATTCCTTTGAGATGGTTGTTGTTCAGTCGTTCAGTCGTGTCCGACTCTTTGTGACCCCATGGACCAGAGCACACCAGGCACGCCTATCCTTCACTGCCTCTCGCAGTTTGGCCAAACTCATGTTAGTAGCTTTCGAGAACACTGTCCAACCATCTCATCCTCTGTCGTCCCCTTCTCCTTGTGCCCTCCATCTTTCCCAACATCAGGGTCTTTTCTAGGGAGTCTTCTCTTCTCATGAGGTGGCCAAAGTATTGGAGCCTCAACTTCAGGATCTGTCCTTCCAGTGAGCACTCAGGGCTGATTTCTTTAAGAATGGATAGGTTTGATCTTCTTGCAGTCCATGGGACTCTCAAGAGTCTCCTCCAGCACCATAATTCAAAAGCATCAATTCTTCAGGCGATCAGCCTTCTTTATGGTCCAGCTCTCACTTCCGTACATTACTACTGGGAAAACCATAGCTTTAACTATACGGACCTTTGTCGGCAAGGTGATGTCTTTGCTTTTTAAGATGCTGTCTAGGTTTGTCATTGCTTTTCTCCCAAGATGGTAATCTTCTTTAATTTCTGGGACAGTTAAATCCCTCCCCCTTCCTTCCTTGCAGAGACCCATTTGGGAAACATTTGGTCAGTTTTGAGAGTCAAAATGGAGTCAAACCTGTCTCCCTGTGCTGCTTCAAACATGTGGCCTTGTTTGCTTGGAACACTTACGAACATTTATTATATATATATATAAGACCTTAATTTCTTACAACAGTCAATATACAGTCTGCAGTCACACAGGGACTGTCTGTGATCAGTTGCAAGAGCTATCGTAAACTGCCATTGACTGCAGTAACCTAATCTAATCTGCACAACCAGGCGCCCGCCGGATTTCTTTATAGTTATTACCGGTACTACATGGCTTAGCAGTCAGTTGATTAAAGAAAACCATTATCCTGAATTATCACCATAACCTCGTAACATTGTAGCTGCAATGTACTGTAGAGCTCTGTCCTGGATTGGTGTTCAGAAAGATAACTTGGTACAGAAAATGAGGGCCAAGTTACAACTCTGCACACTGGTCAAGGGCAGAAAATAATAATAAAATTTTTATTTTGTAACAAATGCCACCTGGAGGAGTTTTGCAGGCGCCATCCTTTACAACTGGGCTTGTCCCCAGAGCAACATGAGAGAGCTGAATCAACAGAGAGAGAAGAAGGCGGCAGGGCCCACACACTCCTGATTCGCATCAGGGTTGTTCACACGTTATACTGAACACTGGTGCAAACTGCCTCTGCGCATGTAGAAGTGTTTGTGTGGAAGGCTGCACATCTGTGGTTTTGCGCAGCTCAACCATTTTGTGCACACAAGCACACAGATCGTGACTCTTTGAATGATGGAACCTGTGAACACCCCTGTGTGTGTTGCAGGAATTTATGTATAGGTGGGGGGTTGCCCCTCCAGCAGATATCATGCACATGCACCCCACTACCAAAAATCAGCACAATCACTTTTGTGACTTTTGTGATTTGTCCCCACAAAAACACTTCATCAGTGTTTCTTCCTATCTGTTCAAAGGGCCTCTGCTGCGCAGTACCAAATGTAACAATTCACTGATAAATGCATCTGTGTACTGGCTCACTGGGAAAACTTCAGAAATTCATATAGACATGTGAGCTCAGCTACCCAGCAGCCCCTCTGCCTGAGTGATAATCCCTGGCACCCTGATACCTGAGTGCCAGACAGGTAGCCGTTCCAGAAATATAACAAACCCAGATGAAGACAAAAGGGTGTGAATAACTTGGCTGGGAAACAGGGAAATGTAAATATCTCTTTTGTTTCACTTGATGGGTGTGTGGTGGAGGGCAAGGGGAGGCATGGGGCAGGGTCCAGGGTGCTCAGATTACTGCCACCAGACCTCCCATTTCATGATGTAACCATGATGTAGTGGGGGGGGGTGTAACATGGGGATTGTTGTTGTTGTTGTTTAGTTGTTGAGTCGTGTCCAACTCTTCGTGACCCCATGGACCAGAGCATGCCAGGCACTCCTGTCTTCCACTGCCTCCCGCAGTTTGGTCAGACTCATGTTGGTAGCTTCGAGAACACTGTCCAACCATCTCGTCCTCTGTCGTCCCCTTCTCCTTGTGCCCTCCATCTTTCCCAACATCAGGGTCTTTTCCAGGGAGTCTTCTCTTCTCATGAGGTGGCCAAAGTATTGGAGCCTCAGCTTCAGGATCTGTCCTTCCAGTGAGCACTCAGGGCTGATTTCCTTCAGAATGGATAGGTTTGATCTTCTTGCAGTCCATGGGACTCTCAAGAGTCTCCTCCAGCACCATAATTCAAAAGCATCAATTCTTTGGCGATCAGCCTTCCTTATGGTCCAGCTCTCACTTCCATACTGGGAAAACCATAGCTTTAACAACATGGGGATTAGCAGTTAATAAAAGTTTGGGTACACACACACACACACACACACACACACACTGTGGAACCCCAGTTTTTTTCCAGGCCACTATGGTTAAGACAGTCATTTAGCCAAGCTCCAAGAACAGAGGAGAAAGCAAACATCTACTTTGCTTCTAAGCCTTATTGGGGAGAAGGACTTTTGCTTGCTTGTGTCAGGACACATAAATACATATTGCACTCTGAAGATCTGGACCACAGTGATCCGGAAATGCTGAGACCAGGCTCCCAATCCCTGCCATTAGAAGGTGCCCCAAGGGGATTTCGGTTGACTCGACCATCTCCTTGGTCCGACCAGCCTGGACTGCAGCGCAACAATGGAAATTGTAGAAGTGACTCAGCAAAGACAGGGCAGGAATAACGGACCAAACTGGTTTTGCGGTGGTTTTGTTTTGCTTCAAGCAACCCATCAGGAAGCACTTTGGGGGAATAGGGCAGACCATTTTGGTCTCCAATGTTATAAAAATTTCTGTAACTGGGTCCGTCTCCAGAAGGGAGTCCATAACCCCGGGAAGAGCGCTATATTTTAAGAGCCCTTTCCGACAATGCAGCACAAAAGACAAAGACAATACCGAGTCTCCCAAAGCAAGGCCTTGTTTATTAGAAACTGCTGCAGCAGGGTGTTTTGCAAGCAAAAGACCTCGAACAATGGCGCGCAAGCTCCTATATAGACTTTTGAAATTGCCCCCCTCCAGCTCAAGACCACCCCTCCATACATCATACATACATCACAAATTGGGAGGGTCTGTTAGCAGTGATCTGAGCATCCTGGACCCTGCCCCCATGTCTCCTCTTGCCCTCCACCAAACCCATCAAGTGAAAACAAAGGAGATATTTACATTTCCCTGCTTCCCAGCAAAGTTAATCACAGCCTTTTGTCTGGCACTGGTATCAGGATGCCAAGGATTACTGAGATAATGGGAAGGTTCCCCAACCCCCCCTTCCTTGCAGAGAAGCAGTTTATCAGTTTGGGAGTGAAAAATGGTGTGAGGCCTGTTCTTCCTATGTTTGCTTGGTGAATTAATAATATATTATATATAAATAAATAAAAGACCTTAAATTATTACAACACCAACACACTCACTACAATGATGTATTTAAGAAAATGGTGAGTCTATTTAACCTTGCAAAGGGTTTTACTGTTTCCCAATAGGGTAGGCCAGTTTTGCAAGAGGTTATCGGGTAGACTGCAACAACACTTACCGTATGTTATGTTCCCACTAATCTCTAGTGGAAGTGAAACTGCAAAGCAAATGTTTATGAGGGGAGGCAGAAAGAGCACTCCGCTTATCTGACACCAGAACCCAAGGTAGTTTAATAATAATAATAATAATAATATTTTTTTAATATACCCCACCCATCTGGCTGAGTTGCCCCAGCCACTCTCGGCGGCTTTCAACACAGATAAAAACAATAAAACGCCAAACATTAATAGTAACAATCAGATCCTACATTGAAAAAAAAATCACAATAACTTTAAAGTAAACAACTTACAGAGAATTAAGCAATATTCAATAATCCATTAGAACCCAATAGTAAACAGTAAAATTAAGCATCAGCAAAAATTCAACAACTTACACTTATCAATTACAATAAATAATAATTACTAATAAGTATCCCCGCCTGTCACGCGGGAGACCGGGGTTCGATTCCCCGATGGGGAAAAGCACACATTTTTTGGGACGCAGGTGGCGCTGTGGGTTAAACCACAGAGCCTAGGGCTTGCTGATCAGAAGGTCAGCAGTTCGAATCCCCACGATGGGGTGAGCTCCCGTTGCTCGGTCCCAGCTCCTGCCCACCTAGCAGTTTGAAAGCACGTCAAAGTGCAAGTAGATAAATAGGTACTGCTCTGGCGGGAAGGTAAACGGCGTTTCCATGCGCTGCTCTGGTTTGCCAGAAGCGGCTTTGTCATGCTGGCCACATGACCCGGAAGCTGTACGCTGGCTCCCTCGGCCAGTAATGCGAGATGAGCGCCGCAACCCCAGAATCGGACACGACTGGACCTAACGGTCAGGGCTCCCTTTACCTTTAATCAATAAAATAACAGCAAATCACAATGCATAAAATACCAGAAAGCATACAAAACCATGTAAAAGGCTCAAACTGAGAAACAAGGACGCACAACTTATAAAATTATTTTTACAAACTGTCCCTTCTGCTGTTCTCAAAGTCATGCTCTGAGAAAGGCTCCCGGGGGCTGGAGGGGGGTGGGCAAGGCATGTGGGAAAGCCATTGCCTGCAGAAAGTCTGTCTTGCTTTTCTCTGTCAAATCCCACTATCGCACATATGTTGCATTAAGCCAAATGGTCTTCTAGAGCATGGGTAGGCAAACTAAGGCCCAGGAGCCGGATGCGGCCCAATCGCTTTCTAAATCCGGCCTGTGGACAGTCTGGGAATCAGCGTGTTTTTACATGAGTAGAACGTGTCCTTTTATTTAAAATGCATCTCTGGGTTATTTGTGGGGCATAGGAATTCGTTCATTTTTTTTTTTTTCAAAATATAGTCCGCCCCCCCCCACAAAGTCTGAGGGACAGTGGACCGGCCCCCTGCTGAAAAGGTTTGCTGACCCCTGGTCTAGGGTCTAGACCGGTGGTCCTCATACTTCACCCCACATGCTGTTGTTGCCATCTATCTGTCTCAGGAGACAATGGAGGAGTGTTCCTTGGGAGTCACTTGCTGTGACTGTAGAGACCGATGCAGTAGAGACATGTTTTGTTGCAGCTGGGGCAGAGGAAGGTGTCTGGTTTGGATTTGGATTTTGGATTTGATATCCCACTTTATCACTACCCGAAGGAGTCTCAAAGCGGCTCACAATCTCCTTTCCCTTCCTCCCCACAACAAACACTCTGTGAGGTGAGTGAGGCTGAGAGACTTCAGAGAAGTGTGACTAGCCCAAGGTCTCCCAGCAGCTGCATGTGAAGGAGCGGGGAATCGAACCCGGTTCACTAGATTAAGAGTCCACCTCTCTTAACCACTACGCCACACTGGCTGTGCTGCTGTACATGCACCAGGGCATTCCTTCTCTCTCTGCTCCTCCCAGCGGTCATTTCTTTTCTGGTCACTGCTGTGGATACACGACCTGATTGTCTGTCTCCGGGCTCTATCTCTGCAAGAGATTCCCACATGGCAGGGTTGATGATGCCAGCCTTCACGTCATGTTTCCAGACATCTTTCTAAGGCAGAGTTGGTCTGCTGAGAGGCCTGGTGCCTGAAGACAGCTGCCCGTAGAGCACGTCCTTGGGGATCCTGCCATCTTCCGTTCTGCGGACATGACCAAGCCAGTGTAGAAATCACTGAGACAGGACTGCAAAGTTGCTGGGAATGTGGGTGAAATGGGATTTTCTCCTTCCCCTTCCCCTGTGTGCCCTCCCCAAATTTGCTCCAAAGGGTCATGAGAATCCCCAGAAGAGTATGGAGGGTGAGAACAGGTGCTATTGTTTCACTTGGCAAGCAGAAATCCTTGGGTTGATGGACCGGTTACCTTTGCATGACATTGAATTCCACTCATGTATTTATGTAAAATCATTTACCTGTATATCCTGTTCTTCCTCTCTAAAAAGATCAGAATGGCATACAATAAAAGGAGCAAACACCAGTTAAATGAAACGGACTACACACACACACACACAGGTGAAACTCGAAAAATTAGAATATTGTGAAAGGTTCATTTCTTTCAGTAATTCAACTTAAAAGGTGAAACTAATATATGAGATAGACTCATGACATGCAAAGCGAGATATATCAAGCCTACTGCATTTGGTATATATGGGTCCCCCAAAATCTTACTCCTAAAAGTCTGGTAGTTGGTTTTCTCTTTGACATCTGGTGGGAGGAGCAAGCAAACTTTGAACCCAGAGTCTTGAGCCTACTGCACATTTGGTATATATGGGTCCCCCCAAATCTTACTCCACTTGTATTCGGTATCACCAATCATTATAATAAGGTAACTGTTGTGTATTAAATAAGATATTCTGGCAGCAGGGTAAAGTATTGCTATTGGTCAATTTGAAGTGTTCAATCACAATCCACAGCCTGATTGGGTCCCGCCGGAAAGTTTGAATATTATTGGTTCCCGCTAAAATGTATCTTTTCCCTCAGTCCCAATGTGTCTATAAATAGAGCTTTCCCTACCCCCTATCCCCAGTCTTGTCTTATCCCTTACAATAAAGAGCTGTTTTCACTAAGAAGTGTTGCTGGACTTCTTGCTATCAGAACCCACGACACAACATACTGGCGACGAGGATGGGATTGAATTAGGCCGGCTGAGGGCTGCTGACCCTAGCGACCTGATTCTGGCGACAAGACTCCCTGTGACTGACAGGACAGATCAGTCCACTAAGATGGCTGCGTCACGGTTCATGGAACCATTTCATCCCGGAGCAACTGAGGCCTGGGATGCTTACCTCGAGCGCTTTGAATTCAGCGTGGCAGCAAAAGGGGTCACTGACGAGGAAAGGAAAAAGGCGTTGTTCCTGAGTTGCTGCGGGGCAGAGACCTTTGAGTTGGCTCGGGCAATTCTGGCCCCCACGACACTGCGGGAGGCGTCGTTCGCGAGCATTACGGAACACCTCTCCAATCACCTTAATCCGACAGCGTCGAAGATGACATGGCGCATCGAATTCCACAAGAGGCAACAACGACCTGGAGAGACGGTAGCAGTTTTCCTCACCGAACTGAGGAAGCTGGCGAGACACTGCAAATTCGCCAACTTGGAGGAGGCCCTGCTGGATCGGTTTGTGTGCGGCCTTCGCAGCAGCAAGGGCCGCAGGCGGATTGCGGCAAAACAAGATATGGATCTGTCGACAGCGCTCCGTGAGGCCATTGCGACAGAAAGCGCTGAGAGAGAGGAGCAAGACCCGGACCAGCGAGCCGAAAAGAGAGCTGGAGCGTCAACCCACACCGTGGACGACCAGGATGTCAGCCCCAACCAAAGCCCTGTGCGGGGAATAGAGATGGTGCGACAGGAGAGCACAGCAAATAAAGGTCGGCAGGGGTCTGCCCTGGCTGCGGCGGATCACATGAGAGAAGGAAGTGCCGGTTCCGAGAAGCTACGTGTCATGCTTGTGGGAAAACGGGGCACATAGCCAGGGTCTGCAAGTCGAGTGGCACGTCGGGGTCCGCGAAATCAAGAGGTCAGAGGACATCCACAGCGACGCACCAACTCGACGATTGCAACTACCTCACGCAAATCGAGGGCAGAACTGTGCCATTTCCAGCCCAAGGGAAACCAGCTGTGCGGGTCCTAATCGAAGGGAAGCCGTGTAACATGGAGGTGGACTCCGGATCCGGATTCTCCATCGTATCGGAGGACACGGCCAGATCGTTATTTCCTAGAGGTAAGCTTCCGAGATTGGAGCCCTTCCCGGCTACTCTGCAATCCTATTCCGCTGGCCGCATAGACATTTTGGGAATGTGCGCAGTGAACGTACAGTTCCGCGAGAGGGAGGCCGTATTAAAGCTTGTGATCGCAAAAGGGAAGCGCACTAGCCTGCTGGGCACGGACTGGTTCCCGGCCTTAGGGTTGGGAATCTCAGGGCTCAACACGGTCCAGATAGCTTCGGAGACATTTAACACCCTGTACACGGAATTTGGGGAGCTATTTAATGGAGAGTTAGGATGTTATAAGGGGCCTCCAATTGACTTAGAACTGGACCCGGGGGTTGCGCCAATGCGCCTCAAACCCAGGCGGGTTCCATTTGCGCTACAGCCTAAAATAGAGGCTGAATTGGAGAAGCTAATACAGCAAGGGGTGCTTTCACCAGTGGACTCTGCTAAATGGGAAACACCCATTGTCACACCCCTGAAGGCTAATGGGGAAATACGAATTTGTGCGGATTACAAATGTACGATTAATAAGGCCATCAGGGGCAACTCGTATCCAATTCCAGTAGTGTCCCAACTATTAGCGAAGCTGGCTGGGGGCAAGGTGTTTGCAAAGATTGACTTGGCACAGGCATACCAGCAGCTCCCAGTGACTCCAGCGTCCGCTGAAATCCAGACAATTGTGACGCACAAGGGCGCCTTTAAGGTGAATAGGCTGCAGTTTGGAGTCTGCGTGGCACCTGGCATATTTCAAAGTCTTATGGAGCGCCTGTTACGGGGCCTGCCAGGTGTCCTGCCGTATTTTGATGATGTGTTAATTGCGGGCAAGGATGCTCAAGAACTACTGGGACGCATCCAGACAGTCCTATGCAAATTCCGGGATGCGGGGTTGAAACTAAAGAAAGAGAAATGTAGTTTTGGGGTAGCAGCTGTGAACTTCTTAGGGTACAGAATTGATGCTGCTGGCATCCACCCCATGGAAGACAAGGTTAAGGCTATCGCCGCAGCACCGACACCTAGTAACAAGGCTGAGCTGCAGTCCTTCTTGGGCCTCGTCAATTTCTATCACGCCTTTGTGCCACACAAGGCATCGATAGCCGAACCACTGCATCGGCTACTCCAAAAGAAGTGTGCATGGCGTTGGGGGCAACCGCAACAGAGAGCTTTTGAAACGCTGCGGGGCGTGCTGTCAAAGGAAAGTACGCTTGCCCACTATGATGCTGCTAAACCACTGGTGCTGGCGTGTGATGCCTCACAATATGGCGTGGGGGCTGTCTTGAGTCACCGGGAGGCGGATGGGTCGGAGCGTCCAATCTCATTCTATTCCAGAACCTTGAGCCCCACAGAGCGGAACTATGCCCAGATTGATAAGGAGGCACTGGCTATAGTCACAGGAATCAAGAAGTTCCATGACTACGTGTACGGCCGCCCTTTCACAATTCAAACGGACCACAAGCCTTTGCTGGGTTTGTTCAGCCCACATAAACAAACGCCTCAAATCTTGTCCCCACGCATGCTCCGATGGTCCATCTTTTTGAATGGATTTCAATACGAACTGTGTCATGTGAAGGGTAAGCTGTTGTGCCATGCGGACGCGCTGAGTCGTCTACCACTACCTGGAGCAGCCGACGACGACCCAGCCCCGGCCGAGCACGTCATGATGATGGAGACACTTCCCGGACCACCCGTGACGGCCGTCGACATCGCCGCAAGAACTAAAAGGGACCCCGTCCTCGCCCGTGTCCTTGTGTGGGTGGGGAGGGGATGGCCAAGTGGGACTCAGGAAGAGAAATTTAGACCTTTCATGGCAAGACAAAATGAGCTGTCCCTCCATAAGGGTTGCATATTGTGGGGCGATAGGGTGGTTATTCCAAGGTCTCTACAGAATGAGGTGTTGGACACATTACACATGGGTCATCCAGGCATGGTTCGGATGAAATCTTTAGCCAGGTGCTATGTGTGGTGGCCTGGCATGGACAAGGACATTGAACAATGGGTGCGCACCTGTCGAGCGTGCCAGGAGGTGCACCCAGAAATGCCCAGGGCACCAGTGCATTGGTGGGAGCGGGCTAAGAACCCGTGGAGCCGGCTCCATGTAGATTTTGCAGGGCCGTTTCAGGGAAAGGTGTTCTTAATTGTAGTAGACGCCTACTCGAAATGGCTGGAGGTCTCAATTGTTCCAAACATGTCCTCAGCTGCTGTAATCAGGGCCCTTCGCATTTTGTTTGCAACGCATGGGTTACCCGAGACCATAGTATCAGACAACGGGGCGGCTTTTGTGTCCCAAGAGTTCAGGGCATTCCTGGCCGATAATTTCATTAGAGGGGTCACTTCTGCTCCCTTTCATCCATCCTCGAACGGACAAGCCGAACGGATGGTGCGCACAGCCAAGGGTGCAATAGCGCGCCTCTTGGAAGGGGATTGGTCTGCTCGCATTGCAAGGATGTTGTTCCTGCAGCACACAACGCCGTGTGCATCCACAGGCAAGTCCCCAGCTGAGTTATTAATGGGGAGGAGGTTAGCCACAATCCTAGACTATGTCCACCCTGACAAGGTGCCGGGCCGCGATGCAAGAGAACCACCGGCTGCCGAGGGTGACAGAACCCGATACCTGTCAACAGAGGATTTGGTTTGGGTCCGGAACTATGCAAGGGGACCCGCATGGGTGCCGGGGGTGGTCACCCGACCCAGTGGGCCAGTGTCATATTTTGTGACGTTAGAGGATGGCAGAGTAATGCGCCGCCACATTGACCAGCTAAGGCGCCGGTTCCCAAGCAGGGTAAGCCCGAGGGGGGAGGAGCCGCGCACAACTCTGCCGGCGTCCGGTGAATCGCAGCAGTCTAGTCAGGATGACTCCGGGCCACAGGGGGTGGAGGGCTCCGAGAGTCAGGAAACCGAGATCACCACTGATGAACCTAACCCGGAAACAACTAGTCAGCCTAGAGAGTCAGCTAGTGACACAGCTCCAGCTGAGGTACCCGAGGTTATTGGAGAGAGAAGTCTGACCACGGATAGTCCAAGGAGTGACACACCGGGGGTTAGGCGATCCGGTAGGACTCGAAGACCTCCGCAATACTTGAAAGATTACGTGTATAGTCTCAACTAGGTGCGGGGGAGTGTTGTGTATTAAATAAGATATTCTGGCAGCAGGGTAAAGTATTGCTATTGGTCAATTTGAAGTGTTCAATTCACAATCCACAGCCTGATTGGGTCCCGCCGGAAAGTTTGAATATTATTGGTTCCCGCTAAAATGTATCTTTTCCCTCAGTCCCAATGTGTCTATAAATAGAGCTTTCCCTACCCCCTATCCCCAGTCTTGTCTTATCCCTTACAATAAAGAGCTGTTTTCACTAAGAAGTGTTGCTGGACTTCTTGCTATCAGAACCCACGACACAACAGTAACCATCACTGATATATTGTCTGCAACCAATGCCTGACACCCTGTTATCTGGCAGACAGGAGATAAACAACGCACTCAGATTTCTGTTGTAGACCGCCTCTTCTGTGATGTATGTATGATGTATGGAGGGGTGGTCTTGAGCTCCAGGGCAGGGAATTTCAAAATGTCTATATAAGGGCAGGCACACCTTTGTTCTGGGTCCTCCTCCAATCTCCTGTGTGTGAGGGGAGCACCCTGTTGCAACAGCTTTAATAAAGATCAGGCTTACTAGCTGCTTTGCTTCTCAATATTCTCTGGTTGGCCTCTGTTATTTTCTTCTACCGGTGGAGAACCTACAAAGGGCAGATTTTGTTTATAACGCAGCCCATGTCCAAGCCTGCATCCCCATTCACGAAACCAGGATGCAGGCCAGGATCTGGCTCCTGATAGGCAGTGGGGGCTTAAACCCCCGCCACCTATCAAGAAGGGGCACTTAGGGTGCCATTACCTCATCGGGGGCCCAGTGGAGTCTCTGCTGTCCTGCAATGCCACCACACCGAAAGGGTGAGCGGACTTGCTCCCAGGCTAGCTCCCAGGAACAGGTAGAGCTTTGTATCTTCCATGCATGGGACTTTTCCATGAGGTTTGTCCCCAAGTTTATTTTACCTTCTGTTTGCTGAGAAGCCATCTTGGAATATTAGGAATTAGTCGCTTTGTCCCATGCAGCACTGATCATAGAATCATAGAGTTGGAAGAGACCACAAGGGCCATCCAGTCCAACCCCCTGCCAAGCAGGAAACACCATCAAAGCATTCCTGACAGATGGCTGTCAAGCCTCCGCTTAAAGACCTCCAAAGAAGGAGACTCCACCACACTCCTTGGTAGCAAATTCCACTGCCGAACAGCTCTCACTGTCAGGAAGTTCTTCCTAATGTTTAGGTGGAATCTTCTTTCTTGTAGTTTGAATCCATTGCCCCGTGTCCGCTTCTCTGGAGCAGCAGAAAACAACCTTTCACCCTCCTCTATATGACATCCTTTTATATATTTGAACATGGCTATCATATCACCCCTTAACCTTCTCTTCTCCAGGCTAAACATACCCAGCTCCCTAAGCCGTTCCTCATAAGGCATCGTTTCCAGGCCTTTGGACCATTTTGGTTGCCCTCTTCTGGACACGTTCCAGCTTGTCAGTATCCTTCTTGAACTGTGGTGCCCAGAACTGGACACAGTATTCCAGGTGAGGTCTGACCAGAGCAGAATATAGTGGTACTATTACCTTCCCTTGATCTAGACGCTATACTCCTATTGATGCAGCCCAGAATTGCATTGGCTTTTTTAGCTGCTGCATCACACTGTTGACTCATGTCAAGTTTGATGGTCTACCAAGCAGGCCTGCCTTGAATACCAGTAAGGTCTTCAAGGTTTTGAGTGGCAGCTGGAATAACTTCTCATCAGATTTTAAACAAACAAAACAAAACAAAACAAAAACCCCGAAGGTGTGATTTAAAAGCTTGAACGTTTAGCCAATGCAAATAGATTGAGAGGAGATGGACTGTATATTCAGCCAGTGATTCCATCTATTAAAAAGCTTTATACCATTGGATTTGTGGAATAGAATAATGACGATTATTTGTAAAGCCTCGAGGGGGATCATGTTAGAGTGACGTTTGCAGTAAATGACAAGAGGCAAATAGCTTCTTTGATGCCTGGGAAAATTACCAGTTTCTGGCTGGAATTCCCCCCCAAGCCTAAACTAGTCTCCAAATGGATTCAGCTAAGTCTTCTTAAATGCCTAAGAAGTTTAGTAATGCTTCCACTTATTTAGCTTTTGTAAGATGCAAAATAAATTTTTTAAAAATAGGCTTATGGGGGGAAACCAGACGGCAAGAGACACTTCAGTTGGGGAAATCCCCACGTTTCCTAATGGTATAACAGGTCTATTGATCCCAATTTCTCTCTGCCTTTAATTTTCAGTGCTCAGAGGGTGGACTATTTATTATATGTCTCCAGGCAAAACTCTGAAGGCACAAAGTATGTTCTGTCTACTTCAGGCTGTTTACATTTAGATGGGAAATAGATGGTCCACCAAATGACAGGGCTCATGGGTCACAAAACGGGAGCTCACTCTGTCACGGGGGATTCGAACCGCCAACCTTCCGAATGGCAAGCCCAAGAGGTTCAGTGGTTTAGACCACAGCGCCACCCATATCCCTTGACGAATTTCCTAGCTCCTGCCAACCTAGCAGTTCGAAAGCACACCAGTGCAAGCAGATAAATAGGTACTGCTGCGGCGGGAAGGTAAACGGCATTTCCATGCACTCTGGTTTCCGTCATGGTGTCCCATTGCGCCAGAAGCGGTTTAGTCCTGCTGGCCACATGACCTGGAAAGCTGTCTGTGGACAAAGGCCGGCTCCCTCGGCCTGAAAGCGAGATGAGCACCGCAACCCCATAGTCCAGGGGTCCTTTACCTTTACCTTTTCTGCACAGTACAGAAGTGGCTTCAGATGAAATATGGCTGGAGGGGACGGAACTCAACTGCAGTGTATCAGAGGTGATCTGGCCATTCCTGCACTGCTTTTCTGAAAGACGCCTGACCTCTTCTTCCCCATACATAACCGGTTCTACTTGTCTATCTTTACTGAGTTGCCAGCAAGCAGAGCTTCAGGGAAGGTTAAGAAGGAGAAAGAGGAAAAGGTTCTAGCAGCATAAAAACTAGAAGCTGGGTTTCCTTAGGTCCACGACAGTGACTAGAGAAAACTATTTTTAAAGTATGTGACTGTTTGCTCTGGTGATATACGTTGCTCTGTTGCAACCTCGTTGTGCAACAGGTGGAAGAAGAGGGGCAATTTTGCTTCTTTGCCTCAGAGGATTATTAGAGCAGATGTACACCACAGACGTACAGTGATTTGACATTTATATATTCTCAACAGATCTAGGAATCCGAAAGCATGTCAAAGTGCAAAGTAGATAAATAGGTACCACTCTGGTGGGAAGGTAAATGGCGTTTCCGTGCGCTGCTCTGGTTCGCCAGAAGCGGCTTAGTCATGCTGGCCACATGACCTGGAAGCTGTACGCTGGCTCCCTCGGCCAGTAACGTGAGATGAGCGTCGCAACCCCAGAGTCGGACACGACTGGACCTAATGGTCAGTGGTCCCTTTACCTTTACCTAAATTAGCCTTTGCCAATTTAGCGCCATCCGGATATTTGGGGCTACAACTCCCATCAGTGCCAGCCAGGGGCTGATGGGAGTTGTAGTCCAAGAAGGAGGAGGAGGAGGAGGAGGAGGGAACGGGTGGCAGGCTGCGGCTTGGGAGTGGGGAGGTGGCACCGAGTGTCACCCTCCCCCCAGGCTGGCACCCGGGGCACTTCGCCCCCATCGCCCCCCTCGGTACGCCACTGGTCAGGGGTCCCTTTACCTCTACCTTTAAGTGGGGAGCAGGGCTTCTGGACCTGTAACAGATAATTCCTAGCAACCCTACCAAATCTCAAATTCCAGGATTCAAATAGTATAAAATACAATGAAACAAATGGTATTAAATAAAACAAAAGCCATGCAGCTAAACCACTATAAAAATGGCAGACATACTCACAGCAAGGCAAATGATTGTTTGACTTTACCTTCATACCAATATAGCTCAGTTTAAGGCAGCAAACGAATTAAAAGTCTGCTCTAGGGAAAAAATTCCAACTTCAGTGTTAGCGTAATACTGATAAATTAATTTGAAATTTATTATGTATTGTGTGTTTTCATTTTGCATTTTCATGCTGCGAACCGTCCTGTGATTTTCGGATGAAGGGTAATAATAATAATAATAATAATAATAATAATAATAATAATAACAACCCAGTAGAAAAACACTATGGGTGATATCCGATTAAGCTGTAGTCAGGGTGGACCCACAGAAATGAATGGAAAGTTCATTGACCAGTGAACCTGAGTTTACTCGTAATGCTTATTGCAGCAATTTCCTCCTTCGATCTTTCGCAAGCATTTTGCAAGCATTTCCAACATTTGTAGCACTGCTACAGAATGCAGATTGACCTTCAACGTCACTTGGCGTATTTTTGCCCTAACTTTTGCAAATGTTTCTTATTATATGTATCCCATCTGCAGAAAACACGGCAAGTGGAACTTCTCAAATACACTTAGTTCAGGTGATTCAGTGATATTGCCTATCACTTAGGTGCAAAGTTGATGCTTCAGCAAAAGGGGGAAGGAGTGAAATCACTTAACCTCTGACCAAGTTTCAAGGCAAGGGAGGGTTATAAAAAGAAGAGCTGGCTTCCGAAGGAGCTGCCTTCTCTCCTCTTCTGTCCAAAGAGCCCATCGCCATTATGAGCTTCAACGGAAAGTTTGAACTCCAAACCCATGAGAATTTTGAGCCCTTCATGAAAGCCATTGGTAAGCTGGTCAAAGGAAGTGGTGAACTTGTTTGTGCTCCCCGCCTCGCCATTGTCTTTTTGTTTTTGTCTTTTAAAAAGGGATTTGAAATCCAGCAGTAAGCAGTAAAGAATGGGTGTGTGTGTGTGGAAATGTTATGGCGCTTTTGTCTCAAATGTAATTTGTGTAGATCGGATTCTTATGTTGTCCTTTTTTATATTCCTTACTTTCCCGCTGGTATTAAAATGAACGAATATGTCTTTCGGTCTCATACAGAGCGTAGTGACAATAACCTGCCATAAAATTTGTGGCAATCTTCATGCCACAAAAGCAGTATTAACCTGATGCACTATCCAGTTCCAAATCTGAAGAAGTTGTGTCTGATAGAGTGTAGTAAGGTAAAGGTAAAGGGACCCCTGACCGTTAGTCGTGTCCGACTCTGGAGTTGCGGCGCTCATCTCGCTTTACTGGCCGAGGGAGCCGTACAGCTTCCGGGTCATGTGGCCAGCATGACTAAGCCACTTCTGGCGAACCAGAGCAGCGCACGGAAACGCCGTTTACCTTCCCCCGGAGCGGTACCTATTTATCTACTTGCACTTTGATGTGCTTTTGAACTGCTAGGTGGGCAGGAGCAGGGACTGAGCAACGGGAGCTCACCCCGTCGCAGGGATTCGAACCGCCAACCTTCTGATCAGCAAGCCCTAGGCTCTTGGTTTAACCCACAGCGTCACCTGCGTTAGTGTAGTAGCTAAGCGTATTTTCAAAAAGGAGGGTTGTAGCAGGTCTCGCTTCAGTCAGATTTCTAATGTGAATATAAAATCTGCATTCTCCCAGAGTGCTCACTTGCATTACAAAAATGTTTCTCCGTAGCTTTTTCTTTCGTTTGAAGAACCATCTGAAAGACTCACAAACAATGTAATCCGAACTGTGTGACTTAGAAGTGAGTCGTATCGTGATCCAAAGGAGGTGGCCATAGGATTGCAACCTTCATGTGAAAATGTTCTGAGAGTTTGAGAGCTGCGAAGTCCCCACCCAATTTCTATTATTATTATTATTATTATTATTATTATTATTATTTTCAATTTATATACTGTCCTTCATCAAAAGATCTCAGGGCCATTTAATGATCTATTACGTCATTTGACATGGCTGTTGATTTACTCCTGCCCAGGCCTTACAGATGAGATGATTGAAAAGGGCAAGGACCTCAAAAGCATCTCTGAAATTGTTCAGAATGGCAAGAAGTTCAAGGTCACGGTGACAACCGGAAGCAAGGTGTTGACTAATGAGTTTACAATCGGAGAAGAGGCTGAACTGCAGACGCCAACAGGAGAGAAGGTCAAGGTAGAGTCTTTTTCCATTTATATATGGCAGCAATGGGGAACCTACGGCCCTCCAGATCTTGCTGAATGGCAGTTCCCATTGGCCAGGCTTGCTGTGGCTGATGGGAGTCGCAGTTCATCAATGTCTGGGGGGGTCAAAGGTCCCCCACACCTGATGCAGGGCTTTCTTCTTTGAACAGGAAGCTAGATTCTAATGAGAACAATCAGATCCCGCCTGCAAACGTACACAAACTCTTTTTTTTAAAGGAATTTCTTGAATTTTAAGAATAAAACACACATAAAATACACAATACAACAAAAACTACAAAACCACAAAAAATAAACTACAAAAAACTACAAAAAACACTTATTTAACTATCCTTATCTTATTCCTAACATTATTTGGGGACCTCCTCAATCCTCTCTTCTGCGTTCATTTCTAATCTTCTTTAACTTTATAACATTATAAAATCTTCTTTCTCATCAAACCTTAATCTTAATAAACAATAATCATCATTTAACTTCAATCTTAATCCTAATAAAATCAAACATTTCATATTTCTACCTACTTCTTCTAACCTATTTTAATCTAACTTCTAGCATTACTGAAGCCTTAAATGTCCTCTGATTTCAATTCAAATGTCTATCTTTTCAACGTCGTTTCAAATAATCTTTAAATTTCTTCCAGTCCTCCTTCACCGTTTCTTCCCTCTGGTCTCGGAGTTTCGCGGTCAATTCTGCGAGTTCCCCATATATAGCAGCCTCAAAAGAAATATAATGAAGCAGGCAGAAGCATTCCCCCCCCCCCAGGGAATGTACGTGTGCTGGGAGACCGACCACATTCTTTGATCATGTACATGTGTACTGTATTTCTCACTTAATGAAAACAGAGAGGTGTAACATATTTCAAACAGCCATACTGACACATTGACATAGATCAGTGTTTCCCAAACTTGGGTCTCCAGCTGTTTTTGGACTGCCGCTCCCATCATCCCTTGACAGAAAGACAGAAATTTTATTGCGGAAATAAGCCCATGTAGACATATAAACATAAACATAGCGAGGAACAAGGCATAAAAACACAGGGATACACAGTAATCATAATGGCAGAATATCGTACCACAGCCGCCGGATGTAAACCTACACCCAGTAGTATTAAAACTGCAATCTAGAAATAGATCTCCCTTATGCTGGAGGTGTAATAAAGAAAATGGGTCGTACAAACATATGTGGTGGACATGTCCTGTTATATGTAATTATTGGAACGGCATTTATGAAGAACTCAAAAAATTGATAAAATGTACATTCAAAAAGAGGCCAGAAATGTTCCTGTTAAGTATTTTACCAGAGGAGATCAAAAAAACAGAAAGAGTATTGTGTATGTATGGTTTAACAGCAGCGAGAATGCTAGTGGCAAGAAATTGGAAAAATAAAGTTGCACCAACCATAGTAGATTGGCAAAACCTAATGTTAGAATACTTGCAACTAGCCAAAACAACGGGTAAAATAAGAAGACAAATGACCCAAGAAGTATGGAAAGAATGGAGGATATTTAAAGAATATTTAAGGAATAATGGCATAAATGGAATCCTAGTGGCAGATGTAGACTGAACCCTCAAATAAGTAATTAGAAATTTAAGGATGGAAAAAATGAAATATAAAAAGAAATTATAACTGTACGCTATACAAATACAACTCTACAAAATACAATGAGGATAATTGGAGGTACGAGAAGGTGTGTGTGTAAAGGTGGATGTATGTAAATATTTAAATTTGAAGAAGTTGATATATGTGATGTATAGGTTTATTTTGTGTGTTTTTGTGTGTTTTTAAATAATAAAGAGAGAATTAGTTTCAAAAAAAACCTGCAATCTAGAGGGGAAATGCTATAAAAAAACCCAAACCTTTATTAGTCATGTAGTTGGCCGTTTTGCCTTTTTTGGGACAAAACAGAGTTTAAAAACCTTGCCACCTGCAAGGTTATATAAGGATCATTGTCTTGCAAAATTAGGGCAAGGTGAGACCCACAATTTTCTGAATTATTGGTCTTAGTAGATTTGCCCGGGCGTCTCTTTGCAGAGGGCAAGAAAAGATTATATGATGAAGTCCCATCGTCCCTTGTTGGTCAGGGATAATGGGAATCGTAATCCAAAAACAGCTGGAGACCCAAGTTTGGGGGAAACTGCCATAGGTCATAATAAAAAAGGCAAGCTCACAGGGCACCTCTCATGTGTGAAGGAAAACTTAGGCTTCTGAACATGTTGACAAGGTACATGAAAATGTCAGTGCTTGAACTGGAACCCAATCTCGGCTGCTTTTCTTCTCCCACAGGCCACTGTTCAAATGGAAGGAGACAATAAGATGGTTGTGAACCTGAAGAACATCAAGTCTGTCACTGAAATAAACGGGGACACCATCACTAATGTAAGTCCACCTAGAATGGGGATGTCAAACTTGAGGCCCTCATTGCAGCCTGGAACACCACTACAATATTTTACCCAAATTGCTCCATTTTCAGAGGTCCTTGGAAGTTAATGCCTCTAGAACACGAGGAGACAATTTGTTGTTGTTGTTTAATCGTTTAGTTGTGACTGACTCTTCGTGACCCCATGGACCAGAGCACACCAGGCACTCCTGTCTTCCACTGCCTCGCAGTTTGGTCAGACTCATGTTGGTAGCTTCAAGAACACTGTCCAACCATCTCGTCCTCTGTCGTCCCCTTCTCCTTGTGCCCTCCATCTTTCCCAACATCAGGGTCTTTTCCAGGGAGTCTTCTCTTCTCATGAGGTGGCCAAAGTATTGGAGCCTCAGCTTCAGGATCTGTCCTTCCAGTGAGCACTCAGGGCTGATTTCCTTCAGAATGGATAGGTTTGATCTTCTTGCGCGAAGGGGCTTGAATAACTCAGAGAAGCTATGAGCTATGCCGTGCAGGGCCACCCAAGATGGACAGGTCATAGTGGAGAGTTTTGACTAAACATGATCCACCTGGAGCAGGAACTGGCAAGCCACTCCAGTATCCCTGCCAAGAAAACTCAATGGACAAAGACAACAGGAGACAATTTAGTGTCCTCCATATGTTGTTGGATAACAACTCCCATCAGTCCCAGCTGTCATGGACTGGGGGACGAATGTTGGGAGGAACCAGCTGGAGAACCACCAAGAGAAGAAGACTCAGAGCCCTGGGAGTGGTGGTGGGACAACGATGAGTAGTCAGAGGGAGAAGACAGGGAAGAGGAGGTGGCGGAACCTGAAAAGGTTACAGGGCTTAGAGAGGTGGGAGAGTCAGTGGCACAGAGAAGTCCAGAACCAGAGGCAGAAGCTGAAGAAGGCAAGGATTGAGGAAGGAGTCCAAGAGGCAGAGATGAGTCAGGCGAGTGAAGATTCATATGTGTCTCCCCCTCCTGCTGTGACAAGCTCCCCTCCCCTTTGTCTCCCAGAACCAGAAGAGGCATGAAAAGGGCAGAGAAGTGGTTGGTGGAACGCAGATGCAGTCTCTGATAGCTTGGGGAAAGTCCTGGAGAGGAGGGGACTTAAGAAGGCTGTGGGGAGGTGGGAACTTTCAGTCTCAGCAACTGCTTCATGGGGGTAAGGCCTGCTGGAGAGGAGTTACTGTGCTGTTTAGGCCTGACCCGCAGCCAAGTCTGCAATGCAGAGATTGTGTTTTTGCTAATAACTCCAACTCTGAATGATGTGATTACTGATGGCCCACTCTTTGACGCCAGCCCACATAGCTAATGGTCAAGGCTCATGTAGTTGTAGTTCCACAATATCTGGGGTGCACCACATAGGTTACCCTGCACTAGAGTATCAAAGGAATTGGCATGTTCCTCGTATCCATATTTTTTCAGTTTCAATGCATTGGGTAGTTTGGTTGGTTTCAAATTCAGGTAGAATGTAAATATTTTAATGTATGGCAGGGGGCCACAGCCTTTGGGTCATCTGCTAAGTGGAGAATTGGCCATCCTGTTTGAAGTTTTACACTCCTGGTGCAGATGTTTAAGAGAACAGCCTCCCATCCCATGAACAAATCAAGTATTAATCATTCTTGGGAAGGCAGTTTGAGGTCATCCTGAAAAAGATTCCTCATGGACCAGAGCACGCCAGGCACCCTATCCTCCACTGTATTGGCCAACATGTTTATGTGTATACTTTGAGTAGGAAGCAAAATCCCCTTACTGTTTTTTTTATGCCTATGTTGATTACGTTTTTATTTATTAGGGGATTTTCAAAAAACAACAACACTGTCAATGATTCTAGAGTGGTTTACAAAATCTGGGTCAGATAACAGGGTGTCAGGCATTGGTTGCAGACAATATATCAGTGATTGTTACCTTTATTATAATGATTGGTGATACCGAATACAAGTGGAGTAAGATTTGGGGGGACCCATATATACCAAATGTGCAGTAGGCTCAAGACTCTGGGTTCAAAGTTTGCTTGCTCCTCCCACCAGATGTCAAAGAGAAAACCAACTACCAGACTTTTAGGAGACATCTGAAAGCAGCCCTGTTTAGGGAAGCTTTTAATGTTTAATAGATTATTGTATTTTAACATTCTGTTGGAAGCCAGAGTGGCTGGGAAACCCAGCCAGATGGCGGGGTATAAATAATAAATTATTATTATTATTATTATTATTATTATTATTATTATTATTATTATTATTATTATTACATCGTGTATGATGGGCACAGGATCAGTAGCGATTGGGGAAGCGGGGTGCAGGGAAATTCAATTCAGTTTGCATGTCTAGGCAAACCGACCTAATTCAAACCTTTCCATAAACAATCCATGAACCGGAACACAGTCGTTTTTTTGAAATCCACGCTCCTCTGAATTTAGCAATGCAGTTTTGCAGACAAGTAATAAGTGCAAACATGGATATGCTGCCCTGATCCCTTTTGGAAGAACGTGAGAAAGTGTCAATGAATTTTTTTTAAAAGAAATTAAATATAAAGTGTGGTGATTAAAGCCCTTGGTTTTTTCCCCTTTCTAGACGCTGAGCATGGGTGACATCCAGTACAAGAGAATCAGCAAAAGAATCTAGATAACTCAGGCATTTCTATACTTTTACTGTGTAAAAGTAGTACAATAAAGTGAGATGTATGCAAACGCCTCTTCATTGCCGTCATTATTGGTCTACGGAAGACAGCCATCAACAGTTAGCGTCAGGTTTGGGTCTCTCTCACAACCTAACAGGATTTATTATAGGGTTGCCATACGTCTGCAATTTTCTGGACATACAGAAATACAGCCGTAAGCAGTGTCCACTCGGAATTCGGCTAATGTCCGGAAAACTCCAGACATATTGCATTCCATGTCAGCAGTGTCGTTTCTGCCGATTTCCCTCAGAAGTAGCTCAAAATGGGCCAATTTATTTGGCCAAAACTATATATTATTTAAAAAAAAACTCAGCAACTTTTCTGTCTGGATTTTTCACATTTTGGAATATGGCAACCCTAATCTCCTAATATTTTATTATTCATGCTTGATGACTTGTGAGTGCAAGGAATCAGTATAGACCTTTGAGTTTCACCCATAAGGCCTTTGAACACCCATAAGGTCATCAGAAAAGCTGGATAGCTTTGCTAGGACAGACATTCAGCCAGAAAAAGGAAGGCACTAAGTGGAAATAAATGCTTTAACTAAGAACCCCCAGATTTGTTATCTTCTGAAAACCTAAGCCAGGGGTCGGCAATGTGCGGCCCATGGGCCAGAAGCGGCCCGCGGAGGCCGTTTAACCAGTCCGCGAGCCGCCCAGAACCGAGCTACCCATTCTGCAAGTCCCGGCACACTGAGCTAAACCGGTGCAGCACAATGCGGGGACTCTCTCCCGCAGCTCCGGAAATTGCTTCTGCCACATGTGCAAACACTGGAAATCGCATTGGCACATTTCTGCAGCACTGGAAACTGCTTCTGCGCATGCCCAGATGCCAAAAATCAATTTTGCGCAGGTGCGATTTTCAGTGTCTGGGCATGCGCAAAAGCAATTTCCAGCTCCGCAGACATGACCAGGTGCAATTTCCGGTATCACGCTGCGCTGGTCCGGTCCATGGAAGATCTCCGTGTGAGTGATCCAGCCCAGGGAAGGTAAACCTTGCCGACCCCTAACCTAAGCTAAACTGGTATGCAATGAGGTGTGGTACTTGGGACAAATGAGGGGCAGTACTTGGGACACACTTAACACAACTTCTTAACACTCCAATGCTTTTTAAGGAATAAGGGTATAAATGTAACCTCCATCTGAGATGGATGCATAGCTGTCAAGTTTCGGATTTGAAAATAAGGGATCAGCACACCCTCACCTGTCCCAGGGACAGTTCCACACCGCGGTAATCCCCCCAGGCTAAAAATTAATTTACACCATTCTCCTCCTCTACAAAGATACAGGGGATGATTAAGCAATTGTCAGATGCAAGCATCAGATATTTAAGATCCAAACACCAAGCAGAACAGCCAGACACCAATGAATTTTACAGTTCTACAAAGTCGGCCTCAAATGCCTTCATGTACCTATGGTTATTCAGTTCAGCTGATCCCAGGCTTCTGAAACTAGATGTATTACCATATCTCCTGGGATCCTTCTTTGTTGCTGAGCTGTTCTTAGATGGCTGCTTCTTGCTAATATTTAACCTACTTCTTCCTTCCTCAGAGGCAATTGGGAGCAACTAACTTCCCTCTCCTCCAGGGTAAATGTTAGTTACACTAAGCCATTACCTGATTCCATCGCAGCCTGATTTGCTCAAAAACTCCTTAGCCAAAAGAGTTTACCTGGTCTGAGATATTTGCTCCCTTAATAAACCCGGTATTATACGGGATTTTCAATCATCCGGGACTGCAGCAGGAAACGCATTTAAAAACGGGAGAATCCCACGAAAAACGTGATACTTGACACCACTGGGACAAACTGTGGAAGTGTGATATTCTTCCATAAGTAAGCCAAACACAAGTGAATGAAACAAGTGTTGAAGCCACATGCGTCACAATAACTTTATTGATCATTGACATGAGTGAATGTAGGCTTTGACCCCTGCTGTGAAATGTTTCTAACTCAACATGGTGGGCATGTAGAAAAAAACCATGTCTCTCTGGTGCTGTCCTCAGGAGAGCCGAACATTCAGAACCAAACCCCCACTTTCCTTGGCGCTTTCTTCCTGTTCAGAACCAAAACGGCTGATTTTGCACCAGCCGTCGGAATTCAGCAAGACACCTCCAGGCCGGCAAACAATCCCAGTCTTATTTCTTCTGGAAGATGCCAGGTGAAATCTCATTGGCGGCTGGCTCAGGCATGACCTGGATTGTTTGGTTCTGAAGAGCTGCCTCTCGCATCTTGTAGTACATAAACTCATTCTCCTGGAACATGCGCAGCTCCATCTCTGACTGAACGCGCATGGCCTGAAAGGATGGAGACAAAGAAGGGCCCATGAGACACAAAGCTAATTTCTTGAGAGTCATGATCCTGCTCTGTGATGCGTGAGGAAGCCCTCAACCTTGAAACCCAGTTTCCATCGCAAACTGCTAACTTTTTGCCTTGTCATACCACACGTTGTGCACCCTCTGCACAAAAACAAGTTTTTTAAAAAAATCTGCCGTCCGCATTTCATTATGCTAATCTTCCATAATTTACGTTGCTTCTGCTAGTCATACAGCAAGTGGTTGCTCTTAGGGGTTATGCAAACTAATAAAGGCCAATGTAACTCTCACTTATTCCCTACTCTGTGGCTTCTGAGGTTTCATAAAGTCCACACATTTTTAAGTGTATCCTCATTGTCATGACAGCTAGAAACATGCTCTTCTATTCAAGTTGAGATCTCACTGGTCAGGCTACGGACAGAGCATTTAGTGGGCAGTGTTAGAAACTCAGATATACAAGCTAGGTGGCAAATGGCTGCTTAAATCAGGGTTACAGTTGTTGGAGATTCATTCCCCATGTCTACAGTCATGGGATTGTTCTCTATCACATGACGGTATGTGTTTTCATTCCACAGAATGGGAAGTGACAGACAGGATGTTTGTGCTACTGTGTTCCATGAAGTGGGACTATTGTCCTTTGTTCTTTCTCTTTGCTGTCTGATGCTAGAGAGAGAGGGAGCCATGTTGCAGTGCTCCGTGTGTGTTTATATGTAAATAAAGTAGATTAGCCAAAATGCTGAGTTGCTGAGGTCTGTTTACAAGAAGACTCTGCGGGTCCCTAAGTGTGCTGATGCTTCTTGGTATCAGTCGCTGTGGTGTTTGGGCAGAAGAAAGTTTTCGAAGCTCCCGAATAAGCAACCAGGAGGGAGAGAACATGCCAGTCGGGCATGTGTCTCTGCCAGGTTCCTACACAAGAGTAGGATGCTCCTGCCAACAAAATGGAATGCCTTGTTGCCATTGGGGGGGGGCAGACAACTCGAAAATCGTATTTTTCAATTTGAGTTTTTTGGTTCCTGCAACTCATTCTGACTGCGCGGATAAAATATAGCGGATATAATTCTACAGGAGGTGTTGCCAGTGTGTTAAAACAGTCAAGACCCAAGGATCCCCAGGCATGCACCTCCAAGATGGTGGAGATGTCAGGCACCATCCAGGCACCCGGGCACCTTCACTTGGTCACAAGTGGTCCTGGCGAGTCATTTCAATGGGGGAAACCGCTCTTCCACGGGGAGGGGGAGATGGAGACAGGGTCGGAGCAGTGGGGGTGTGGCAGGGATGGAGAGCCTCTGCACCAAGCGGATAGAGGGGGAGAAGAACCCTTTCCGTCACCCCGTTTTCGCAGGGAGGAGGACGTAGAGGGGGGAGGAGGGGGTTAGGATCCCGCGCCTTTTTGCTGGACAAAGAACCGGAAACAGACATTCCCGGACTTGCAGAGGGATGAGCTGGACGTCTTTATTTTTGCTCCACTGTATATACTTTGCACATTAAAGAACTTAGTTTAGAAGTTCTGCGTCAGCCTGATTACTCATGAGCAACCACTGAAAAACCTTACATTATGTCTTTCGTGTTTTCGTATTGTAAACCCCCTGTGATCCTTGGATGAAAGGCAGTATAGAAGAACTAATAATAATAATATTAATAATAATAATAATAACAACAACAACAACAACAACAACAACAACAACAATAACTTCTTGCATTGCAGACTGCTATATTTGGGGCCCCTATAAATCATGGGTGACTAAGCTGTGGTCCTTTGTGCTGCAGGACTATAATTCCCATAATCCCTGACCATTAGCCATGCTGCCTGGGACAGATGGGAGTTGTAATCCCTGCTGTAAATATTGCAAGGCCAAGTAATCACTTGGGTCGCTTGGGCAGTCCGTCTGGCCCTTGCGCGCATGTGAACAGAGCTGAATGGCTGTAGCTAATGCACATGCCAGGCGGATGCCTGGAAACAATTTGCCACTTGGAGCAGCTGGCAAGGAGATCCAGTTTCCAGGGTCTTCAACATCATTTGTTCTCCCAGCCAGTGTGGTGTAGTGGTTAAGAGCAGTAGACTCATAATCTGGGGAACCGGGTTCGCATCTCCGCTCCTCCACATGCAGCTGCTGGGTGACCTTGGGCTAGTCACACTTCTCTGAAGTCTCTCAGCCCCACTCACCTCACAGAGTGTTTGTTGTGGGGGAGGAAGGGAAAGGAGAATGTTAGCCGCTTTGAGACTCCTTCAGGTAGTGATAAAGCGGGATATCAAATCCAAACTCTTCTTCTTCCCCATGAACAATCAAAATACAGTGGTACCTCGAGTTACAAACGCCTCAGGTTACAAACGCTTCAGGTTACAAACTCCGCTAACCTGGAAGAGTTACCTGAAGTTGAGAACTTTGCCGCAGGATGTGAACGGAAATCGTGCGCCGGAGGCCCCATTAGCGAAAGCACGCCTCTAGTAAAGAACAGTTTCAGATTAAGAATGGACCTCCAGAACGGATTAAGTTCGTAACTAGAGGTACCACTGTACGTTCAAGCAAACCTGGCTGGAGCCTCACAATACCACGAGTCACTTACCTCCAAATCTTTGGTAATTGGGTGGGTGGAGCCATGGGTCACCAGAAGAATAGCGTAGGCTTTGCAAATCATCCCATGGCCCGCTTCAATGAGGCCAGCATGCCAGTGAGTCACTCCAGCTCTCATGAGGGCCATCCCAAGCTGTGCGTTGTTTGGGTGGTAGAGTTTCCTAGGGGAAATACACAAGGATGCCATTTGACATTCGCAAATCAGTGTTGGGGCCTATATGTTGCTTCTTGCCTGGGTTTCCAGCTTGTTGGAGATGTGGCGATTTGCTTCATGGGAGGGCTCAGTCCGAAGAAGGAGGTTTGACTCCATCCTCTCTTCCACCAATGACTCCAGCCTCCATAATGGATGGAAAGTTATGCTAGGTCTCTGGGACTGCACAACCATTGCTGCTGTGCCTTTGGACCATGTCTTGGAAGCAGTGGTGTTGAATTGTTGGAGGCGCAAGCTGAACGGATGGATAGGCATTCAAAAAGTGAACATGCTAAGCTTAATAAGATGGGGTAAACGGTTATGGGAGGGTGAAAGCCTGGAGCCCCTTGGGATCCTGCCAATGGAATTTCACAGATATTTGGGATGCATAAAGACAAGCAGCTGGTTCCCAGGGATTTAGCATATGACCACATAAAGGTTGGATTGGATGATGCAGACAGAGATAGACTTCATTCTCCATGGCTCCCAGTAATTGCTAAGGAACTAGTAAACAGTTACAGTCTAGGATGCCATAGGAAGGTGGTGTCCCAGACTCTGAAATCACCAGGAGAATGGAGGAGATTTAGCCCACCTCAGAGGCGGAGGAAGGGTGGTGGTGGGGGCGGTCCGCCCCGGGTGTCACCACTGAGGGGGGTGGCAAAATGCCAGGTGGCACTCACCGCGGGGCCTGCAGCACGCCCGAGCCATGCGTCTCTCCTGGGAGTGACGCCGTGACTCTGCCCGCCCGCCACCTCCCCCTCAGCTGTAGGGCAGCTGAGTGGGAGGATGCAGGCAGATTCCTCAGAGGCCCCGTGGAGCATCCTGCCACAGCTCACCCCACCCCATGGGTGGCTGGCCCTGCCCCTGGGCACAGGGCACATGCACTGCCCCAGGCGCCCGATCGGCTTGCTCCGTTGCTGGCCCCCATAGCATTGATGCCTCCCCTGTCCCTTCCACCGAGTTGACTCCATTACTTCACTTGCAGACAGCTTTGCCACCAGCCCTTGCTCCAAACTGCACCAACAGGGCCCCCCGGGTAAAACAGGAATAGATCACTATGAACTGAGCACCTACTCAGTTCATGCCCAAAAGAGAGGCACTTGACAAAAAAAAAACACATACGAGACCTGATGGTGGACATTTTGGTAGCATCATAAAAACAAGCATTACTGGCAACACGAAATATATTAACTGCATTGTTTACCATATTTTTCGCTCCATAAGACACACTTGTTTCCTCCTAAAAAGTAAGGGGAAATATCTGTGCGCCTTATGGAGCGAATGGTGGTCCCTGGAGCTGAATTGCCCAGGGGCCAAAAGAGGATCATGCTTTTTATTTTACAAAGAGAAAAGGGGGTGTTGAAAGGACCCCGCTCAGCAGCTGATCAGCAAGAGATCGGGAGAGAGATAAGAGTCCCCGGCTCCCTTTCAGCCCCCTCTTGCCCTCCATTGTTGAATGTGCTGCAGAGGGAGGTTGTTTGTTTCCCCAGCGACATGTGACTGGCTGATTAGATTATCTGTCTGGAAACTGTAGAAAAGGCTCCCTTTCCTTTAGAAGCTGCAGAAATGTGAGTTGAACCCCATAAAAACGGGGCTTTTCCTCTTTGCTTTTCCCCCTTTGCAAAAAAAGCTGCAAAACTTTTAGCTGATCCTCAAAAAAACAGGGCTTTTCCCTTTGCAAAAAAAGCTGCAAAACTTTTAGCTGATCCTCAAAAAAACCAGGGCTTTTAGAGGAGGAAAACCAGAAAAATATTTTTTTTCTTGTTTCCTCCTCTAAAAACGAGGTGTGCTCTATGGTCCAGTGCGCCTTATGGAGCAAAAAATACGGTATATATGAAAATGAGTCACGGAAGAGCAGATAAAAGATGGCACTGCCCAGTGAAGCTAAGCAGGTTATGACATTGTACAGCTTTCATTGATGCAGGCAGATTTCAAGCTCCCCTATTGTTACAGAAAGATGAGTTGGCTTGCAGCCAGTATCACGTTTCATTTCGGAAAACTGTTTCTAAATCATTTTTATTTGTTGCATTTTTATTGCGGCTGTACGCCGCTACAATATTTGGTAACTTTTAGCAGCCCAGAAATATTCCAAATAAATGAATAAAACGGATATACCTACATGTAACCATCCACCATTCGTTTTGAATAACCAGCCGCCTCGTCAAAGAGCTGGAGGTAAGAGAGAACTTCCGACATGATGCTGAGGATCCGGAGTAGGTAAAGGTTTGTGTCTCCCAGCACTGGGTCCTGCTTGTCCAGACACTCTCGACACAGCTTTACAACCTAGGACAAACCACACACAGAAAGGAACATGATAAAAAAAGAGGTACATTTGTGGCAGAGCAAATCTGCCTCTGCAATTCATAGCTCTGAAGACATGATGTTTTACAAGGGAGTTGAGGCAAACCTATACGACCAGTTTCGGTAACTGCTTAACACACATATCCAAAATGATACTGTATTTTTCTGTGTATAAGACTAGGTTATTTCCCTTTAAAATAATGTCAAAAATTAGGGGGCGTCTTATACATGGACCCCCCCATTTTCTTAAATCTGAGTCTCCCCAAAGTCTTATACATGGGGGCATCTTATGTGGGATGTAAACACAGAGCAGTCAAAACACAACATTGCTAGAGTGGACATGAAGGTGTCTCAGTCCTCCAGCCTTAACTTCCTGTTTACCTGGACTGAGACAACTTCCTCTATGTAACTGGAGATGGGTGTGGTTTCACCTGGGGAGGTTTACACAAAACCACAGGAAGCAGACCCCATCTCTCTCTTTTTGGATTCGACTCTTCAAGGAAGAGCATCTCAGGGACAGAATGCTCTCTTAGTGAAGCCTGCTTCTTTATGGAGTTAGCTTCTACATGTAAATACATTTATCTAAGCCAGCCTGCCTTTCTGAGACTGTATTCTAACTCAGGATGACTGTAAGTAAACTCTTTTATATCTTGTAAAGAGAAGTGTTGTGTCTTTACTTTTAAGAGGGAAGAAGGGGGATATACCAGGAATATATATTTCTTATAGAGGCTTTAGCAAGCCTATGCAACCGTCTCTGCTGCGGTTTAAAAGGAATGTAACTCTGCTAAGTTTGGAGCTTGTTAACACAAGCTGTGATGAGATATATAAAGTAATATATCATCATCCACACTCCTAAACATTCCCACATCTTATATACGGAAAAATATGGTATTTTGTTTCCCAAGAGGATAGCTATTCCTTTTCTGTACAATTGTCACTGTCAGCGAGTACACTATCATGTTTGGGGAATGGGGTGTTTGGTGTGTTAGGGGAAGGGTAGTACCTCTGGTGGGGGACACACTGTGCTCCTTCTGGGGTACTTTGGTCCCCCACCCCGCACTCAACCCTCACACTAAAAGTCCCAAGTACTCATTAAACAAATTCCTGAAGTATGTGGTACCCACGAGAGGACACCACTGACCCACCTGAGTTGGATGACATGGGGAAGGCATCCTTTCAGGTAAAAAAAAGGACCTGGGCTGTTTAGGGCTTTATCCACAAATGGTAAAACCTTAAACTTTGCCTGGCAGCTAAATATTTCTGTTAAGTTAAGGGAAGGAACTATTTTCACATATTCTATCCTTGTTCTTCCCAATCACTCAGAGCCTTCTTTTGGGCAGGCAAATGGGGATCATGAAAATAATTTTTTTCCCCACCATGTCCCTAGCTATAAAATAATGTGCACGTGAGATACAATTGTCTGGGTTTCCTCGACACATTAATATGCAGAGGACCAACCCTTTTGGGACTCACTTGGTGGTATATCCCTTCGGTACGAGCCTCATCGATCTTTTCCAGGGTTTCCTTGGAGAACTGGATGACGTCCTTCACCACTTCCTTGGATGGCTGCAAGAGGCAAGGGGAAACGATTCGAACGTGCTTCTTTAGCTCTTCCTGTCAGACTCTTCCAAAAGTGCCCAGCTGGCAACCCAATTACCCTTTTATTAGCAAAACTCCAGGATCAATTACATTCCTGATTATGTGCACCAGCCAGAGCTCAGAAATTCATTTTAAGAAGGAACTAGTTCAAGTTCAAGTTCAGTCACATACCTTTTCATTCCCCTCTTTCACAGCCAGCATCAGGTCGTCTTTGATTCCTTTTTGGCAATGCTCACAGGTGCAGTCAAAATAATACTGCTTCTTCAGCTGCTGCTTTCTGTCTTCACTAACGTTGAGGAAATCCACATAGGAAACAGTCAGCTCTTCCCCGACGGAGATCTTACCCAGAGCACGCAGCTCGATCCTGGTGTCAAACAAGCAAAGAGGCAGCGCCAGATAAACACCAGAGGCATGTCTGTATAGCTTTCCAGTAATAAAGATATCAGGAGTGACCCCCCCATGATGCCTAGGACGAAAGGATTACTTCCCAGAGCTGTGCGTCCTTTCCACACAACCAAAACCCTGCACCAAGGTAACACAAATCCTGCACGAGGGAAGGCTGTATTTCGCTACCTGCATAAAAGGTAAAAGTACCCCTGACCGTTAGGTCCATTCGTGGACGTCTCTGGGGTTGTGCGCTCATCTCGCTCTATAGGATGAGGGAGCCAGCATTTGTCCGCAGACAACTTCCGGGTCATGTGGCCAGCATGACTAAGCCGCTTCTGGCGAACCAGAGCAGCGCACGGAAACGCCGTTTACCTTCCCGCTGGAGCTGGTACCTATTTATCTACTTGCACTTTGACGTGCTTTCGAACTGCTAGGTTGGCAGGAGCAGGACAGAGCAACGGGAGCTCACCCCGTCATGGGATTCGAACCGCCGACCTTCTGATCGGCAAGCCCAAGAGGCTCAGTGGTTTAGACCACAGCACCACCCGCGTTCCCTGGATATCTGCATAAATGTATGCAAATCAAGAAAATGTTGGTGGGGTTTGTAATTTTGCATACTTAATTCAGCTTTTTTTCCTACCTCACTCATTCCCCTTGCTTCTGCTAGAGTACATAACAAGGGATCAGAAACCAGGGCTGTTGCTTTAAAATGAAGTGCCTTCCATAGTTCCAGTTACAGGTAGGTAGCCGTGTTGGTCTGCCGTAGTCAAAACAAAATAATAAAATAATAAAAATTCCTTCCAGTAGCACCTTGGGGACCAACTAAGTTTGAAGACACGGGTGGCGCTGTGGGTTAAACCACAGAGCCTAGGGCTTGCTGATCAGAAGGTCGGCGGTTCGAATCCCCGTGACGGGGTGAGCTCCCATTGCTCAGTCCCAGCTCCTGCCACCTAGCAGTTTGAAAGCACGTCAAAGTGCAAGTAGATAAATAGGTACCGCTCCGGCGGGAAGGTAAACGGCATTTCCGTGTGCTGCTCTGGTTCGCCAGAAGCGGCTTAGTCATGCTGGCCACATGACCCGGAAGCTGTATGCCGGCTCCCTCAGCCAGTAACACGAGATGAGCGCCACAACCCCAGAGTCGAACACGACTGGACCTAATGGTCAGGGGTCCCTTTACCTTTACCTAAGTTTAAAGCAGTGTGCATGCACACGAAAGCTCATACCAATAACAAACTTAGTTGGTCTCTAAATGCATAAACAAGAATGCATTTTGAAAGATCTCCATTTCAAGCACATCTCTGTGTTTGTGTACCATACCACCCGAAACATCTTGTGTTCTATTGTCATTTCAAGAGGGCCGCTTGAATAGGTTTTGGGACTCCCCAGATTGCAGAATGGTGTCAAATATTTTCGGCCGCAATTCTTCTAAGCATGTTGCATGTAAAGATCTTTCCGTTCCCCCCACCTTTCCCCTTAATTTCCAGAGGGGTAGCCGTGTTAGTCTGTTGCCGCAAATAAAGAGTCTTTGGCAAGTTAAAGACCGACTCATTTATTATGGTCATTTCATTATTGTGGGACAGAGACCACAAAAGCTTATGCCATGGTAAATGCGGTAGACATCCAGGTACCACAAGAGTTGTTTAAATTTTTAAAAATTCTTTTATTTTAGGCTTATATAACCTGCTCTTTCTTGAAAAGCTCAGGAAGGCCCGCACGAAGTTCCCTGACCAGGTCCACGGCTGTTTAGTTTCAACAGTGCTACCCCATAACAGTTCATTAGGACCCTAGATTTGTCGGGGAGACGAAGAATACATATCTATGAGTGCTTGCTCATTTGCTGCAGGACCAGGGAACTGGTGGACTTCCAGATGTTGAACGCCAACTCCCATCAGTCTTAGCCAGCCTAGCTAATGGTCAAGGATGATGGCGTTCCCCAGACCTTATGTGCAGGGACCAATTGCAAACATCTGCCACAGTGCACTCAAACTCAATCACAACTTTTCAATTTTAAGAACCAGTCTTTTTTTTTAAAGGATGTTCCTTTACATGCCACATTAACCATGCTCATAATTAGATACACACAGGTTTAAAAAGACAACAATGTGCTAGTTGCAGAGACTTAAGTTTGAAGCATGCAACATCTCCCAACAAAGGCCTTTTTTTTTTTTACAACCAGCTATTCTAGAGACATGCAAGAAGAAGAAGAAGAGTTTGGATTTGATATCCCGCTTTATCACTACCCGAAGGAGTCACAAAGCGGCTAACATTCTCCTTTCCCTTCCTCCCCCACAACAAACACTCTGTGAGGTGAGTGGGGCTGAGAGACTTCAGAGAAGTGTGACTAGCCCAAGGTCACCCAGCAGCTGCATGTGGAGGAGCGGGGACGCGAATCCGGTTCACCAGATTACGAGTCCACCGCTCTTAACCATTACACCACACTGGCTCTCAAGCAACCGTTTCCCTTGGAGTTTTGACAGCCTGCTTGGCACCCATGAGCCAAGGTGAGCCAACCACCTCGGGCAGCTGTGGGGCACCCCTTGGAGGCATGACCTGCCACCTCCTTGGTAGCGCCCCCATGGGCAAATAGGAGGCACTGCTGGTCTCCTCCCATCCCCAGGCATGACTGAGAGCAGGCTCCTCCCCTCCCCACCCCACCAACAGCCTTTGATTCCCACTTCAACCATCTGGTAAGATTGATTTGATTCCTCTGTTTGTCCCCAGTGCAGAACTTCACCCATCCATTCTTCCCTGGTGGGTGGGGGGGGAGAGATGCCATTTTGTGGTTTGCCTCGGGCACCAAAATATCTTGGACCAGCCCTGACCACCAGGAATGCTTGGAATAACCCTTACAGTTTTCACAGCCCCCAAACCTCTGCCCCTCGTTGCAAAGGGAGGAGGTAACCAGCGGCAGGAGGTTGGCGTGCTTGCTTCCACACTCAAAAGCATGTGGGCCAGCCTGCCCAGAGGACTTCGCCCTCCTGAGCATGTATTTTTAAGCTGCTTGTCATTGGTTGAGCACACCCTCTCTTGCCGGTTATTCCCTCCCTCTTCACCCAGGTGCTTAGGTTAATTAATTTTTGTTTATCACTACAAAGGGAGCCCGTGGCAAGGGTGAGCTCACCGGAAAATTGTAATATGAAATGAATGGCAAAGGCGAAGAAGAAGAAGAAGAAGAAGAAGAAGAAGAAGAAGAAGAAGAAGAAGAAGAAGAAGAAGATCACACATTGATTTCAGTAGGGTTCAGTAGGGAGAGCTCACCAGGTGTCAACGGAGATAAACCTTTATTCAAAGAAACAAAACAGCTCAAGCCTCGTGAGCAAAGCAACTCTTCCCTGTCGGTTTTGCGTCCAGTGAAGAAGCTGCAAGGACTGTAGGTCCTCTCCTTTCTACAGCTCCCCAAATCTCCTCCTTCCCCAAGCAACCTGAGGCTCTTCTGCCTTCTCTCTCTTTGCTCCGCCCTCTCCATTCCTCTCCATATACTGGGAGACCAGGGGGAAGGGAGCTGGTCACTGCAGCAGGAAGAGACACCCTCACTTCTTTTGCACCCTGCCGCACTCCTCCCCAGCCTCTGCTTCTGCCTCGGAGTCTGAACTGCACTCTGCCACAGCATCTTCCTGCTCACTAAGCCCTGTTGCCTCTTCAGCTTCTGACCACTGGCGGAGAAAGCCACTTGGCCTGGGGCAGCAAACCCGGGGGCATGGCTTTGCTCCACGTTGTGATGCATGCATTGTGCTGCTGCACATGCATGCTGCAGAGCAGCATGCGCCGCCGGCGGACAGGCCGTGGGGTGGGGCAGCCTCGCTCCGTGACTTGGCGGGAGTCACGGGGGGGGGGGTGGCCCCGAGTGTCATCCACTCTCCAGACTGGAACCAGGGGCGTGCCACTCTCATCGCCCCTACCTTCCTACGCCACTGCTTCCGACACCTCCTCCTCCCAATCTGTTCCCTCATCTCCCTCTGATCACTCATCACTGTCCCACCACCGCTCCCCCAGTCTCTGAGCTTTCTTCCCTTGGGGGTTCTCCAGCTGGTTTTCCTCCACCATTCCTCTGCATCTAGCGGGTCCAAGACACCACGTCCTCAACTCTCTTCCATTGAAATAAATGAAATTTAGCACTTATTGTGTTATTAAGTTAATACATAAAATTAGACATATTTTTTAAGTACTTAACTTTGGCTGGATTGTCCCATGGGATCTACACCTAAAGGTAAAGGTAAAGGGACCCCTGACCATTAGGTCCAGTCGTGTCGACTCTGGGTTGCGGCGCTCATCTCGCGTTACTGGCCGAGGGAGCCGGCGTACAGCTTCCGGGTCATGTGGCCAGCATGACAAAGCCGCTTCTGAACCAGAGCAGCACACGGAAACGCTGTTTACCTTCCCACCGGAGTGGTACCTATTTATCTACTTGCACTTTTGCTTTTATCTACTTGCACTTTGACGTGCTTTCGAACTGCTAGGTGGGCAGGAGCAGGGACCGAACAACGGGAGCTCACCCCATCACGGGGATTCGAACCGCCGACCTTCTGATCGGCAAGCCCTAGGCTCTGTGGTTTAACCAACAGTGCCACCCACGTCTACACCTACTCATTCCCAAATGCAGAAAGAGGATCCACCAAGAGGGCTGATCTTTGCTTGGAAGACCTCAGCCGAAACAGGTGTCACCTTGCGGCCTACAAGTAGCTAAACTGATATTGTAGCTTTCAGCAACACCTGCAGCTTTTGCCATTTTAATCACTTTTAATGTTTTGTAACTCTAAAAAGGTGCCAAAAAAGTGTTTGTCAATGCAGCCAAAATCAGAGTATCAGACAATGCCACGTTATTTGCTCGCGTAATAAAAGATCTACTGGATCTACTACGGTTACACTACCATCGTTAGACATTCTCATGCTAGCATTGCCGCTGAAAGGATAGGAGAGAGAGAAATAAATTGGAGCAGGCATTAAGAGGTATGGGGAGGTTTGTCAGAACAGAGAGGGAATTATTGTCACAATGACTACTTTTTAAAGAATGGCTCTACAAATGCAGGGATTACAAAATGAAGGGTTGGATTTAGTGGGACTTTGCACAGAGGTGGTAGAAAGAGTAAAAACAATGCGCTGATAGTCATCTTTATAACTTGGTTATTACTGCCTGTGGGACTTTGGGGTCGGTATACGGGAGGTGTTCGAGCAGGGGAGCAGTGAAAGGGGAAATATTATGGTTTCAAGGCCAACCCACCTCATCTGGGTGTGGAACAATGATCTTACAGCCTGATGACTGAAAGAAAGAAAGAAAAAAAACAGACATCTGCAGTTTGACAGAGGTACACACACTAAAAAAAATGAAAGAGAGAAAGAAAAGCAAATGGAATCCATACATTTAGTACATCAAATGCTAGCGTACAGCTTTCGAGGGCCAATGTAGAGATCAGAGGCAGCAGTGAAGATAGCATATCAAATTGCAAGTTGGAGTCCTAAGCCAGAACACTCTCTTCCATGACTTTACAAGGCTATTGGCAGGCGACGGAATTGCCACCCCTTTCCCTTCAGATGGGATCTAAAGACTTTTCATTCCGCCAGGCTCTCAATGGATTTTATCAGTGGCGCCCTTCCTATACATTTTGTTCAGTTGAACGTGCTTCTCAAATTTGTGCCGTTAATCTGCCTGGTTGAGAGCACTGATCTCAAGACCCATTTGGAAGCTTCCTTCCTCTCAGTCGACAAAGAGCCGTTTGAAATCTCATGGGGGAAGAGGAGGGGGGAGCAGCAGCGAGGGAGCCATTTGGACTGGAGAAAGTACAGGCAGAGAAACAGTCACACACTTCTTCACTCCAAATTGCCCCTGCTCAACACAGGGGGGAATCTAGACACATATTAAAAAAAGTTGCGAAAATGCTTTTTAAAATAACGTTTTGAAAAAAATGTGCTGAATTTGTCGTAGCTCGCCATCGCCATCTAGTGTCACATTTGTATAATGCAGGTGTTTTTTTTCTCTTTAAAAAACTGAACAGGCTGCTAATGGATTGTTTCATAACAACTACTTGAGTGTTTACTTAGGCCTTCGAAAGCTCAGCATAGGATCTGTGCCTTGATGCTACTCGGTGGATGATCTCTCTTGCTTTCGGGGAAGGTTTTTTAAAAATAAATTTGCTGTTTGGGAAGAAACAGCAAAGATGAGATGAATTCCCTAGCCCAGCAACTTCCCGTGCACTTGCTGGTATCAGATATTTATCTGTCCTGTGATTTACATTTTCCTATTCCTGTTCTGTTCAAACTGTGATACGCTTTTGTTGCAATATTTTAGTCTGACTGTTTTGAAACTTCTCTAATAGGATAAAATGTAAAAGAAGAAGAAGTTGAAGATCAGATTGTTGGTATAAACCATCGCCTTCCTTACTGAGGATATTCTGATTATGGCTGCACTTATCTGCCAGGCAGACAAATGCATAGTTTCTGTTACAAGCTTTTGATTTTGGAGGAAAGACATTTCAGCTATGCCTTTAACTACAGCTGCAGATTCTTTAAAATCCAGGCTGGTGCCACCTGTCTGCTTTTTTGGGGGTGGGGGTGGGGCTTCCATCTTGCAAAGCTATGCAGTTTGCATGACAACAATCCTGCAGAACCACAAATGCATGCACAAATTTGCTTAATTGTGTTAGAAATGAGCTGAAAAGGATTTTGTGGGGAAATATTCCCCGTTGTCTTCAAGACCAACATTTGGCAGCTTCCTTTTGATGTTGGCTTAAACTTCACACGTTATCAATTTCCCCGAACTTATCTGTCAAGACCCAAGATTGTTCTGCAGGGTTGTCAAAATCACACATTCTGAGCACAACCCTTAGCAATGCTCTCGGCGCAAACCCCACCGAAATAGTAATGCTCGCATACAGCCCCCAATCATTTTAATGGGACTTGCAGAAGAGAACTTTCCAACGGGCTGTGGAAATTTGCCTTTCTCAAATACGTTTTCTCCCCACTCCCCCAAGAACTGATAGGATTTTTATCTTTATCAGGTCCCAATGAAATGCTAGAAGCCAACAGAAACGCTCACAAGAATGTATTTCCATGCAACTCCGAAACACGAATCAACAGAGCCAGGCAACCTCTCAGCTCAGACTAGATTAATTTTCTGGAAAACGTGATCTTAACCCCTGAGTTGACAAGCTTAGTTTCTCATATTGATGCACAGAAGGAGATGACTTACTTGCCATTGTTAAAGATGACCGTGCAGTTGGGCCAACAGTCATGGTTCACCAGGCAAAGGTTGGGGAAGATGCCCACACCAACTGCCTGCAGTCCCCGTTGGTCACTCAGAGTGAAGCCATTGCAGTTTATCTATTCCACAAAACAGAAGAGCAAGACAGATTAGGGGATCTGCGGATTTCCAGAACGGGAGCAGCCATGTTCTGTATTTTCAGGGCTGTTTCCTGGATGGTTTTTTGAGAGGTGGGGCAGAAGTATTTTGCTGTGCGGCCCACAAAGCATAGCAAAGGATAAGGTCTGCAACAAAAACTCCAAGTAGCCAGTGCTATTCCTACTCGGAGGAGACCTGCTGAAATGAATGGGCAGGGGCGTAGCAAGGGGGTGTGTGGGGTGGGCTGCCCCGTGTTCCATAATGGAGGGGGTGACAAATTATCAAAAAAATTTTTTCAAAAAAAAATTTGGAAATTTAAAAAAATTTTTTTTTTTAATGCCTGCTCCGAAGGTCTTATCTTACTATACTAGGGATTATATAGCTATATATGAAATTTCATGCATATCGGTTAATATCTTGACCCTCCTCCACCAAAATAGCTGTTCACTTGGCTGAAATTTCAGTTCAGAGAACACTTACTGTTCCCAACCCTAACCCTGTGGAAAGCCATCTAATTAGACTTTAATTTGATTTTGAGATGTTTTTAGGAGGTAATTTAATTATTGTTTGATTTTATACCAATGTTATGTATCTGATGTTAGCCACCCTGAGCCCGACTTCAGCCGGGGAGGGCGGGATATAAATAAAAGTTTTTATTATTATTATTACTTGTTATTATTCCTTTGTAAGAAAATATGAAATAACGTAAAACCATTTTTGCGGGGGGGGAATCAATGGGGGGGTTGACAAGAAATTTTCCGCACCGGGTACCACCTGACCTTCCCATGCCTCGGGGGGGGGGGTGACAAAAAAAATTGCCCCCGGGTACCATTTTACCTTGCTACGCCCCTGTGAATGGGCATGACTAATTTAGGTCTACTAAACTTTGGCCACCTCATGAGAAGAGAAGACTCCCTGGAAAAGACCCTGATGTTGGGAAAGATGGAGGGCACAAGGAGAAGGGGACGACAGAGGATGAGATGGTTGGACAGTGTTCTCGAAGTGACTGGCATGAGTTTGGCCAAACTGCGGGAGGCAGTGGAGGATAGGCGTGCCTGGCGTGCTCTGGTCCATGGGGTCACGAAGAGTCGGACACGACTGAACAACAACAACAAACTATGTGGGTCCCTGTTTGTGGAATGCTCTCCTCAGGGAGGTTCGCCTGGCACCTTCATATATTTTTAGGTGCCAGGTGAAAATGTTCCTCTTCAGCCAGGCTGATTAATATTCTACGACCTTTTAAATGTGTTTGTGGGAAGAGAGGTAATTGTTTTTGCTGTTTTGCTTTAATGGTTTCCTTGTTTTTGGCCTGCATTTTATTTTGTGAACCGTCCAGAGATCTTATGATGAAGAACGGTATGTAAATGTAAATGATGGTGATGATGGGTCTGCTATGAGTATGACTAGCATTAGAATCAACACTTTATATATAAAATCCAACAGTATGTTTAATATTGGAACCTCTCACATGTGTACAATCTTGGGAAATAATCCTTTCTTTCCTATAGGTGCACTCTTTCTCTACATCTTGATTAAACTTGGTAGGCTTCTGCGGACCAGCTAATGTGAATTGTGGTTAGGGTAGGGCTCTAAGGCTGCCCATTGGCCAAATCTGCTCTTTGACTATTCATTCATTCATTCATTCATTGCCTTTCTTAGTCAAAATTCTCTTGTCACAACATTCAATAGGTAGGTTTAACAGTGTATTACTGTTATTGTCAGGGACATGGATGGCAGTGTGGTCTAGGGCTGTAAGGCTGCCCATTGGCCAAATCTTCTCTTTGACTATTCATTCATTCATTCATTGCCTTTCTTAGTCAAAATTATCTTGTCACAACATTCAATAGGTAGGTTTAACAGTGTATTATTGTTATTATCAGGGACGTAGGTGGTGCTGTGGTTTAAACCACAGAGCCTAGGGCTTGCCGATCAGAAGGACAGCGGTTCGAATCCCCGTTGCTCGGTCCCTGCTCCTGCCAACCTAGCAGCTCGAAAGTGTTTGTCCGCAGACAGTTTTTCTGGGTCATGTGGACAGCATGACTGAGCCGCTTCTGGCACAATGGAACACCGAAACTAGACCAGAGTATGGAAACGCCATTTACCTTCCCGCCAGAGCGGTACCTATTTATCTACTTGCATTGCCTGCTTTTGAACTGCTAGGTTGGCAGGAGCTGGGAAAGAGCAACGGGAGCTCACCCCATCACGGGGATTCGAACCGCCGACCTTGTGATCAGCAAGCCCTAGGCTCTGTGGTTTAACCCACAGCGCCACCCGCATCCCTATACAAAAAGTAGAAAAGATGTTAAAATACCAGGGAAGACCTAGGAGGACAAGAAAGCCTGGTTTTCTTGCCTTACAAGTACTCCAAAATCTGAAGGAAGGTTAGTCAGCTGGGGTCTTGAGAACCACACAAAACCCACATTAGATCCCTTCTGTTGTATAACCTGAATCAGCACACGCAAAAGCTCCAACAGAGCCCCCTTACGCCTACATAAGGTGGCACTAAATGGTGGGATGAGCAGCACAATCTAAATACTGTTGTTGTTGTTCAGTTGTTCAGTCGTGTCTGACTCTTCGTGACCCCATGGACCAGAACACGCCAGGCACCCCTATCCTCCACTGCCTCCCACAGTTTGGCCAAACTCATGCCAGTCGCTTCAAGAACACTGTCCTGTAGCTTTTCCTTAATTCATCCAGGCTTGGGTCACTAGGCAGACATACCACACCCAATATGTGAGAGATGTACTGCATGCCAAATTGCTTGTTGTCGGGCGGCCAGAACTCCAAGAAGCTCTCCAGGTCGATCCTCATCTCCTTCTTCTCTTCGTCTCCGAAGTGATCCACATGGTTCTGTAGGTTGTCAATGGAAACCAAGCACCCCTCTGTCAGGCCTCCTCCTTCTTTCTCCGTTCTCCACATGATTCGGGCAGCCAACCTAGCAGGCCAAAAATGTACATTTAACCACTGGGCCTTATGGAATTACAATCAGAAAAAACTGGTTACTTCTCTCACATTCGGAAACATGGCACAGCGGTTGTCTTCTGTAGAGCGAAAAGCTTTAGGAAGTGTAAATGGTATGTTATATGCACACAATAGAACAGCCATGATGGAGTAAAATGGAGGATACATTGCCATGGTATGTCCCACAGAGGACCCTAAGGTTCATGAATAATAATAACTTAAGGGTCCCGGGCCCTAAGGAAGCCGGACTATCCTCCACCAGGGCCAGGGCCTTTTCAGTGATGGCTCCGACCTGGTGGAATGCTCTGTCCCACGAGACTAGGGCCCTGCAGGACTTGATCTCCTTCCGCAGGGCCTGTAAGACAGAGCTATTCTGCCTGGCCTTCAATTTAGCCTGATCCTCCATTCCCTTTTCCCCTTCCTTTTTTCTATGAAGAAACCCTTCTGGGACCCCACATTTAAATTCTTCCCTGGTCTCCTTGCTGGCCCTAGCAGGACTAACTTGGCCAGTTAGCCCCTGGCGATGCTACATTTATGTTGTACTTTATGCTGTTTTTAAAGTCGTTTTTAATAAATGTTTTATATTTGTTGTTAGCCACCCTGAGCCCAGTTTTTAAATTGGGAAGGGCAGGGTATAAATAAAATTATTATTATTATTATTATTATTATTATTATTATTATTATTATTATTATTCCACAGGGTCCAAGTTGCTCATCTTTCTTCCCCCTCCCAGGAGGATTATGACAATTCATAGTCCATATTTATGTGGGTCCAACCATGTTAATAGTAAACTAATGGAAAAAATTAATGGAACAATCCAACTTCCTTTTCTAGGTGGTTCTTCTTCTACATCCTTTTATTTGGGGGGGGGGTGAAGCTGGGGTTGCTGCTATCTGCCTCACTTTGTGTGGTTTCCCTATGCTAAGGACTGTTGTGGGGTTCTGTTCTGCTGCCCTACATTGGGTAACTATGATTTTTTTAACTGCTCTAATATGCTGGGAACTTTATTTCACAGCTAGATGGGCTGGAAGGAGGTAGAGTTATGTTATTTGCTTTGACCTATTGCTTTGTCATTACATGCCATTTGTTAATCCATATGTAAACCATACCCAATTGATAATCATTTGATAATATCTTGTCTTAACTGCCAGGGACGCGGGTGGCGCTGTGGTGTAAACCACTGAGCCTTGGGCTTGCTGATCGGAAGGTCGGCAGTTCGAATCCCCGCGACGGGGTGAGCTCCCGTTGCTCAGTCCCAGCTCCTGCCAACCTAGCAGTTTGAAAGCACGTCAAAGTGCAAGTAGATAAATAGGTACCGCTCCGGCAGGAAGGTAAACGTTTCCGTGTGCTGCTCTGGTTCGCCAGAAGCGGCTTAGTCATGCTGGCCACATGACCCGGAAAAACTGTCTGCAGACAAATGTTGGCTCCCTCGGCATGAAAAGCGAGATGAGCACCGCAACCCCAGAGTCGTCTGCGACTGGATTTAACTGTCAGGGGTCCTTTACCTTCACCTTATCTTAACTGCTACATATCCCATTTCCTATTTTCCATTTTCTGTATACATTCTACATTTCATAGCATTTCCATTTCATTTCAGCTCTGTATAGTAATAAACCCATCAGATGTCAAGGAGATAAAGAACAACACAACTTTTAGAAGACATCTGAAGGCAGCCCTTTTGTTTTCATGTGTGTTGGAAGCCACCCAGAGTGGCTGGGGCAAGCAACCCAGCCAGATGGGCAGGGTATAAATAATTTAAATTTAAATTTAAATTATTTCAGTTATGTTCAGTAGCCTGTGGTTTGTCTTGGTATTTGTAAGCTTTTACACCCTATTGCTACTGAACAAAATCGAACTTTGACTAGGATCCAGTGGGTGTTAGTGCATTGGCCAGGATTTGGCATTGTGTTCACTGATATTGACCAGATCAGCAGATTAACAGCACGGAAATGCTTACTTTCTTGGGTTGCTCTTGCTAACAAAGCAGATTCGCCCCCCCCCATGCATTTGAGAATGGAAAATCCATGCTGGTATTTCCCCCCCCCCTACAAATACAGTCGCAGCTGGCAACCTTCCAGAAGGACTAACTCCGTAGCCTGAAGCATTCTTTCCATTACAGCTCACAATACCTTCCAGTCTCGTGTATCACAATGGAGTATTTTTAGCCACTTCCATAAATAGGACAAGTTGATAAAGGAACCCCACAGTGGCTGAACCTGATAGAGAACAAGTGCAAATTCCTGACGATAGCTTAAGATATCTTCCTTTTAACTTCTTGAGATACTGTATCTACTTGTTTCAGGATTTAGTGTTAGAGAAGGTTTTTAAATTATTATTATTATATTATTATTATTATTATTATTATTCAGGAATTAAAAATAATAATAAATTCTTCTAAATAAAGGGGGGGGGAAATAAACAGCATCATGAAATATTTAAAAAATTGCCGCATCACATGCAGAACACAGATCTCTGTCCATCCTCATCAGTTAATGAAAGAAGTGTGCATGCATACGAAAGCTCATACCAAGAACAAACTTAGTTGGTCTCTAAGGTGCTACTGGAAGGATTTATTTTATTTTTTTATTTTGTTTCATCCTCATCAGGTTGTGGGACTATTCCAGATCTACCACAGAAAACAGCTGGGTCCCCTGCAGATGTTTGAAACGCTGTTTAACAAGTGATAGTTCTTCATACTGATCCTGCTGTCCCCATTGCTCATTGCATGTTGTGGAGAGACCACACTCATGGGTTGGGTAGGAAGAACAAGACCCCAAGCAGCCCAGAGCAGCCAGAGGCAGATTTTTCAGGACCCTGGACAGAGCACAAGTAGAAGAAGACTTGATATATGCTTCACTTCAGTCTTTGTGGCCCAGACTGAGATCCTTCAAGGAGAAGCCCTGTGGTTAGAAGACTAGTAGTATTTCTGGAAGGTTTTGAGTTCTGGGGAAAGAAGCAAGTCTTCTCCAAATTGGAAATCCATGGGGTGGCTATAGGGACATAGGAAGTCATCTTATATTGAATCAGACTATTGGTACAGCTGGCCTAGGGCTGTCTACAATAATTGGCAGCAGTGTACGGGTAAATTTTGGACAAAATTGTGCCCCGTTTTGTTTTTCCTCTGTGTTTGTCCATGGATGCATGAGCACAAATACATGGGTGAGGGTAATGTTATCGGCCTAATAGCCCTTCATCAATTAATTGCACACATTCATTGCCGATCAGCCTATCCACGCACCTGATGTTTTCGTTGGGTGCTTTCCCATGCCTCTTGATGGCAGAGCACTCATTCTTGTGGTTGACCCAGGCATCCTTCTGGCAGGTTCGGTCACAGTAATGGGCAAACTTGCACTGACCGCAGCGCTGGAGCTTCTCGTGCCGCTTAAAGCAGGTGTGGCAGACAAGGTGGGTGAGGCTGGAAAAGAGGCTCCTGGTGAGACCAGAGGGGCAACATCTCTATGCCTGACAACAAACTCCCAAAATTGGATTCTTTTGCCCCATCTTTTGGTGCCTGCCAAGCAGCCGTGTCATGCCAAACGGCCTCGGTCCAGTATACCTGAAGGAGCATCTCCACCCCCATCGTTCTGCCCGGACACTGAGGTCCAGTGCCGAGGGCCTTCTGGTGGTTCCCTCACTGTGAGAAGCAAAGTTACAGGGAACCAGGCAGAGGGCCTTCTCGGTAGTGGCACCCGCCCTGTGGAACGCCCTCCCACCAGATGTCAAAGAGAAAAACAACTACCAGACTTTTAGAAGACATCTGAAGGCAGCCCTGTTTAGGGAAGCTTTTAATGTTTAATAGATTATTGCATTTTAATATTCTGTTGGAAGCCACCCAGAGTGGCTGGGGAAACCCAGCCAGATGGGCGGGGTATAAATAAATTATTATTATTATTATTATTATTATTATTATTATTATTATTATTATTATTATATTTTATTCACTTGTAATTATGCTGTTTTAAATGTGCATTTTATATTTGACTTCACTTAGCAATGGTGTTTAAAAAAATGTTTAAGTTTTTTTTTGTTAACTTGGTTTGTGTGAAATATGTATTTTGTAGTTGACCTCCTTTGTAATGTTTTGTTTTGAAATCTTTAAGATAACGTTTTAGTTTTCTGTTAATTGTGTTGCTTTGACTGTAAACTCTATATCTGAATTTCTTCAGATTGTTTGATTGATGTTTTAATAGTCTGTAAACCACTTTGAGATTTTTCTTAAAAATATAAAGCAGTATAGAAATGAAATTATTATTATTATTATTATTATTATTATTATTATTATTATTATTATTAATAGAAGCAGACTCATCTGTAGCCGTTTGGGGGAGGTACACTTTGTATCTTACTGGTAAAATACCACAATACCCTCCCAATCTTTCCTTTTTTATTTTATAACAGGATATAAGGATAACATTATCTAAACAACTGGTTCCCCCCCCCTCTTACCCCCCACCCCAGCAAATTTCCCCATAAATCTAATTGCATAGTTGGTTTGCGCCAGCCATCAGGGTGCTCATCTGAACACTTTATAAAGGGATGCCATGTTCTAGCGAAATCATTCATATCAGCCACATCATAACTCTTAGCTAGTTTCTCAGATAAAGCAATTGTTAATACTTCCTGTTGTGTGAGATAGTAGATCAGGCTTCCCCAAACTCGGCCCTCCAGCTGTTTTGGGACTACAACTCCCATCATCCCTAGCTAACAGGACCAGTGGTCAGGGATGATGGGAATTGTAGTCCCAAAACAGCTGGAGGGCCGAGTTTGGGGATGCCTGTAGTAGATGATCCAGTCTTTTGCCATTTTTTTTTTTGCTATGTGCTGCTAGAAGAAGAAAAGCAATAAGTTCCTTGTGCAATAATTTAAATTGAGTATCTTTAAAGATTGTTAATAAATGTAAGCATGGGTTGCATTGTACATCGTGCTTTGTAACAATCTGACCAGCGATCCTTCTGAAACAGAACAGAGGAAACATTAGCCTTGGGCAGCGTTTGCCCAAGACTTTTTAGTACAGTGGCACCTTGGTTCTCAAACTTAATCCGTTCCAGAGGTCCATTCCAAAACCAAAGCGTTCCAAAACCAAGGCGCGCTTTCCCATAGAAAGTAATGCAAAATGGATTAATCTGTTCCAGACTTTTAAAAACAACCCCTAAAACAGCAATTTAACATGAATTTACTATCTAATGAGACCATTGATCCATAAAATGAAAGCAATAATCAATGTACTGTACTATAAAATAAATAAGACAGTATTGTAGATGATAAAAATTAAAATTATTATTTTTTCTTACCTGCACTGATGATAGTCATTGTTTGGATGGGAGGCTTTTATCCATTTCCACAGTCACACTATCAATCAATCAATCAATCAGTAACTGAACTGGGTTCCACACAGTCACAGAAACAAATAAACCAAAACAGCTTCAAAAAAAACAAAACACAAAATAAATAGCAAAAACAAAAGCACCAAACTTAATCCGTTCCGGAAGTCTGTTTGACTTCCGAATTGTTTGAAAACCAAGGCACAGCTTTTGCTTGGTGCAGGTGCCCCGGGAACAATAGCCGACAGCCGCATCAGATGTTTGGCTTCTGAAAAATGTTCGCAAACCAGAACACATACTTCTGGGTTTTCAGCGTTTGGGAACCAAGGCGTTTGAGAACCAAGGTACCACTGTATGTTAATCCACAACCATCCTCCACTCCTAAACACACCTACACACCTCAGCTTATATGGAACACAATGTACCAGCCAACAGTGGTGGCAGCACATACCTGTAATTCATGATCCAGTCTCAGCAGTTTATAAAGTAGCAAAATATTCATGAAATATCGCAACCAGGAAGTGGAACTATTGGGAGAAGGGGCTGCCCATCCACTCCCATGCACATATTGTTAGGATTTTGTGTAGCCTCTGCTGCTTCAGCTTGACTATTGTGATTAGTATAAATGACATGAGTGTCTGAGAGAGAGTATGGGAAAGGAAGACTGTCTTATCTCTCCCGTCTCAGTGTTTTATTGTAAGTTGGTTTCACTTCTGCTGTGTCGCAGTTTGCTTCTTGTTCTGCCAAAGCTTGGAGAACACAGACGTGATAATGGATTCTCTGTATATAGACTGTAAATAAACGTAGTTTAGATCTATGGATGTTTCCTTCTTGCTGCGTGATGCTAAAAGACTTGTGTGCTCTTCTCATAAGAGAAGGGTCGCAGATATAGGCACTCTGGACTGAAGGGACATGCCAGCCAGAGAGGGTCTCCTGGGAGATGCTCAGGGGTCTTGGAGTTCGCCATCTCCGAGCGAGCATAATTCCCAACACATATTACGTACCGGTGAATCTGTGGACAATCTTTTCATTGGTTATAGGATCACGAGGAGCCAAATGAAATTGTGCTGGGGGTTTGGCCCCTAGGCTGCCAGAGTTGTTTGCTTGGACTCCCCAAATGATCTCTGGGGAAGACTAAGATGTAATGCAGTTGTGATGTACTGCTATTCACACAGGCAGGCAGACAGGCAGACAGACAGACACTTTATGCTACAAATGTCTCACGCAATTCTGTCATACTGCTAACGGGTGATGGAAGTGGATCAACTGGCCATTATACATACACAGAGTTGAGTATTATACGGAATAACGAGCTGCACTTCTATCTCTGTAAACTTGGCGCTTATTTCATGGTCTGTAGAACACCTTTGCCACCTCTCAGGCCGCGGCAAATGGGTTGGCTGCAGCTGCTCTTTGCACAAGAACCAGCTGTCTCCATAAATTCCATTTTAAATGTAGGGGACATTTAGTCAAAGGTGACAGAACAGCTGCAAGCCAGCCTCTCTCTGCCTTTCAGATTCCATTATAGTTCATGGTTTGCACGTGGAATTGTGGGCCTTTGAGTTTTAAAGCGTTAACTAGTAAACACTTTTAAAGAGATGATGAAATGGTTCCTTGGAGAAATAGGGAACCTACCAGACAACATAGAATTTGGAACAGTGATTAAAAAAACCCTCCATGGGCATTGCTGGTCTTCGGAAATACCATTCGGTGTGCACATACTGGCCACCTTAAACTGGCCCAGTGCCAAGCATAATTTGGGCTTCAGACAAGAGAGTAGTGTGGGTTTTAAAGATGCATGTTTTAATATATCACAGGGCAGGGACTTGGAAGCTGAAATGGACAGAGCTTCTGGAGTCAGTTAATAACTGCTGTGGATGAGGAAAGGATTCAGGATGAGGCCCAGTGTCAAGAAGCGAGGCTTTTGCCCTACAGAACTGAATGGGAACATGAAAAAAACCAAGGGGAATAAACTACAATAGATTCAGAAACAGCAACTTGGAAGCAGTGGACTGGATCATGTCCTCCTGTTATGCTCCCTCTATAAAGATCTGAGGTCCAAATTTATTACTCCACTCTTACTCACTATCCCAGGCTGTCCATCTGCAAATATGTTGTTCTTTCTCTTATCTGACAACAATAAACGTTGCTAGATTTATTGAGGGCGCAATGAGATTAAGGGCCACTATTTGAATGACAGTCATAACCATTTGACCAAACTTTTTACCCGCTATTGTTTTTAACTGTACATTGTGTATCTTTTGTTGCAATGGCTGCTGGCTATGTGAATAAAGTTTATTATTACTACAATAGATTCTTGTTACTGCCACAAACTTCCCTGTGGTTGCGTTTTTTAAAGAACCAAACATCCTTACGGTCAGTGCTGGTACTCCCTGCTCTGTGTGTGTTTGATTGGGCACTTCTGTTGTTTTCCTCCCAAATTATGTTTTAACCTGATACTTTTGTCTTGTGGTGAGGTGTTTGGGATGCTTCCATCAAGGCTCCTTTTGTCAGGCCACATTCCGAGAGGCTCCATTCTTCAGTAGCAGTGTGCTCAAATTCTGTATCCAAGCCACAGCTTCACACAGCTGCTTCATGTTCTACAAGCAGGCAAAAACTATCTTCATAATCAGACCTAACAGACAACTTTCTGGAGTTTAGCTCTAGGAAGTGCTCCCACATGCTTAAAGAATTGGGGAAGGAGATATGTAGGTCAAAACAGGAAAGGACATACAGTGGAACCTCAGTTTTTGAGCATCTCAGAAGCCAAATTATTCAGAGCCCGAATGCCGAAAACCCAGAAGTAATTGCTTCTGTTTGCGAACGCGCCTCAGAAGTCGAATGGCTTCCGCCGTGTGTTTTTCCATTTTTTCAATGGAGTTTGCCGACTGCCCATTGATCCTTGGTTTTCAAACATTTTGGAAGTTGAACGGTCTTCCAGAACGGATTACGTTGGGGGGGGCCCTGAGGTTCCACTGTATTAGAAAGGTTAAATAAATAATAAGTTTATCTTGTTCTGTTCTGCCCCCTAACCAAGTCCATCCCTCTCTTTTCCAGCACTTCTCCAAATGCTGTGATGTAGTTACTAAAAGGCATACTAAAGTAAAAATAACATACAATGATGCATTGTGCATTGTGTTCTGGGGAATTGCTTGCAAACATGTATGTATTTGGCAAAATTGCAAACGAAATGGGCACTAAAAATGCAGGTGAATTTTCAAGAGGACTCTCAAAAAAGTCAGACCAATGTGAAACGGTGGCAAAGTGAACCTTAGACTGGGAAAACAAGAAACTGAGAGAAACTGAGATTCGGCCACTTCTAGAAGTTCTGGTTTCCGTCAGCTGCCAAGTCAGTAGGGTGAAAAGGGGCAGGAGAGTTTGCCCTCCATATATGGCAGCAAGGAGACAAAGGCCTGGGATTAAAAAAAAAAAAACAAGTGCAATTACTGCCTGAAGAAATAAACAGTCTTAGAGGACGCCATGATAAACACAAGTTGCAATGCGGGAGGGACACTTACATCCCAGTTCACTCCTTAGGACTAATTTGTGAGCAAATATACATAAGAATGAGACCGCACTTCTGTTTCACATCTCCCTGAAAATAAGTCACACTTGACTCACTGCAAGGATTAATGGAAGGAATTATTTAGATCACCACTTGTCCGAGATACTATATATCACATTACCATGTTGATGCAAGTGCACTGCAGGCCACGTAAATCAGCATCATACAGGTGAAACTCGAAAAATTAGAATAGCGTGGAAAAGTCCATTTATGTAAGCAATTGTTTTCATTAGCTACTGGAGTTTAATATATGAGATAGACTCATGACATGCAAAGCGAGATATGTCAAGCCTTTGTTTGTTATAATTGTGATGATTATGGCGTACAGCTGATGAAAACCCCAAAGTTGAGATTGTTAATTTGGGGTTCTCATCAGCTGTCTATCTCATAAATAGTTTCACCTTTTAAGTTGAATTACTGAAAGAAATGAACCTTTCCACGATATTCTAATTTTTCGAGCTTCACCTGTAGCTGTCAACCCTCCCTGCTGTTTCCCAATGCTATAATAAGGGAATTTCACACAAAGAAAAGGGAAAGGTTGACAGCTAGGATCAGCACCCGACTGAGATACATAAGCACTTCCAGTCCAATCCAAATCTTTACTGAGAGACAGTGTGGTGTAGTGGTTAAGAGCGGTAGACTTGTAATCTGGTGAACCGGGTTCGCGTCTCCGCTCCTCCACATGCAGCTGCTGGGTGACCTTGGGCTAGTCACACTTCTCTGAAGTCTCTCAGCCCCACTCACCTCACAGAGTGTTTGTTGTGGGGGAGGAAGGGAAAGGAGAATGTTAGCTGCTTTGAGACTCCTTCGGGTAATGATAAAGCGGGATATCAAATCCAAACTCTTCTCCTTCTTCTTCTTCTTTATTATGGTCACAGACCAGCATAAGATAAAAGCAGCTCCATACATAAATTAAACCTACTAGCTAGGCAGCAAGGCAGCTGCAGAAGTAGGGGATACACTTCTGCATAATTTAACCCAGTGGTTTTCAAACTTTTTCCTGCCTTCCTGTCTCAGTGCAGAGCCTCAAAAATGTTTAATCACAAAATAGTTTACTTTCTGAGAAGAGCGAAGGTGGGTGAGCTCCCCTAAGCTCACCTTAGGTTAAGTAGAAAATTACACGAGCTCTTAAAACTCGGAAGAGCCTGGGTCACTTTTCTGCTTGGACAAATGACTCACGTTATCTCCTCTACCAACCCTCATTCCCAAAAGCAGTTCCCACCCCAAACCAAATTTCCATGAGGATTTATAGAAAGAGAATTTGCAGATTGCTGCAGGAACATGAAGAAGTGTACGAGAAACCGAGAAAATCCAACCTATCCTTCCATCCCTGCTCAGAGATAATAAATCTGGCACTAAGCATACATTGCAAAATGACTTTGAGTGTAACCTCCCCACAGAACACTTCTGTTATGTAAAGGTAAAGGTAAAGGGACCCCTGACAGTTAATTCCAGTCACAAACGACTCTGGGGTTGCGGCGCTCATCTCGCTTTACAGGCCGAGGTAGCCGGCGTTTGTCCTCTCCGCAGACAGATTTTCCGGGTCATGTGACCAGCGTGACTAAGCCGCTTCTGGCGCAACGGAACACCAACACCAGAGCAGCGCACGGAAACGCCGTTTACCTTCCCGCCGGAGTGGTACCTATTTATCTACTTGCACTTTTGACGTGCTTTCGAACTGCTAGGTTGGCAGGAGCTGGGACCGAGCAACAGGAGCTCACCCCGTCACGGGGATTTGAACCGCCAACATTTTGATTGGCAAGCCCAAGGCTCAATGGTTTAGACCACAGAGCCAATCACGTCCCATTTATGTTATGTAGTAGCACATAAATACTATTAAGTAAGTAAGTAAGTAAGTAAGTAAGTAAGTAAATAAATAAATAAAGACAAAGTTGCCCTTATTTAAATGGAAACTTTAAAACTAATGACTGGATAGCTCAGTTGGTTACAGCATGGTGCTGATAATGCCAAGGTTGCAGGTTTGGTCCCCATAAAGGACAACTACATATTCCTGCATTATAGAGGGTTGGACTAGATCAGGGGTGGCCAACTACCAAGAGACTGTGATCCACTCACAGTTAAAAACTGGCAGTGATCTACCCCCTTTGGGGGGGTTCAGGTCAAAGTTGTTTTTTTAGAAAGGAGGAAGGCCCATTTGGGGGGGGGTCAAAGTTGTTGAGTTTTTTCAGGGAGGTGGTAAAATGTTGAGCTTTTTTAGGGGAGCTACAGTTGTTCAGCTTCTTTGGGGGGAGGCAATGATCTACCAGTGATCTACCACAGACGTCCAGTGATCTACCGGTGGATCACGATCTACCTGTTGGACATGCCTGGACTAGATGATGCTCAGGGTCCCTTCCGACTCTATGATTCAGGTGCATCAGAAGATGAGCAGGTTCCATAAGAGGGCTAGCCTTGATCAAAGCTGGGTGGATGCAAAGTGGATTTGTAAAGACACAGCTCATGAGAGCATCGACCACACAGGGTTGCTGACTGAGTGAAGAGCCCATTCATATGCAGCCGTTCGCAAATATGTTTCAACACTGGCGCTCAATGTGCAGGCATTTGGGATATGTGATGCTGCAGCAGGCATGTTCTGCACCTTCATGTGTTGGATGGATGGATGGATGGATGGATGGGAAGCTGGGCCAGAGCCCTATCACATAAGAGCTGAAGATGACCATTCCTGCGAGTGTTTTGTCACTAGAGAGGAGGAATCCGCAGATCTCCACATGTTTTTTGGATTCCATCACCCAGCTGACTGAACCCAAAGGGTGCTCATCAATGGCTCCTCTTCATCTTGGAGAGAAGTGACTAGTGGGGTGCCACAGGGTTCTGTCTTGGGCCCAGTCTTATTCAACATCTTCATCAATGACTTGGATGATGGGCTTGAGGGCATCCTGATCAAGTTTGCAGATGACACCAAATTGGGAGGGGTGGCTAATACCCCAGAGGACAGGATCACACTTCAAAATGACCTTAACAGATTAGACAACTGGGCCAAAGCAAACAAGATGAATTTTAACAAGGAGAAATGTAAAGTACTACACTTGGGCAAAAAAAATGAAAGGCACAAATACAGGATGGGTGACACCTGGCTTGAGAGCAGTACATGTGAAAAGGATCTAGGAGTCTTGGTAGACCACAAACTTGACATGAGTCAACAGTGTGATGCAGCAGCTAAAAAAGCCAATGCAATTCTGGGCTGCATCAATAGGAGTATAGCGTCTAGATCAAGGGAAGTAATAGTACCACTATATTCTGCTCTGGTCAGACCTCACCTGGAATACTGTGTCCAGTTCTGGGCACCACAGTTCAAGAAGGATACTGACAAGCTGGAACGTGTCCAGAGGAGGGCAACCAAAATGGTCAAAGGCCTGGAAACGATGCCTTATGAGGAACGGCTTAGGGAGCTGGGTATGTTTAGCCTGGAGAAGAGAAGGTTAAGGGGTGATATGATAGCCATGTTCAAATATATAAAAGGATGTCATCTAGAGGAGGGAGAAAGGTTGTTTTCTGCTGCTCCAGAGAAGCGGACACGGGAGCAATGGATTCAAACTACAAGAAAGAAGATTCCACCTAAACATTAGGAAGAACTTCCTGACAGTGAGAGCTGTTCGGCAGTGGAATTTGCTGCCAAGGAGTGTGGTGGAGTCTCCTTCTTTGGAGGTCTTTAAGCGGAGGCTTGACAGCCATCTGTCAGGAATGCTTTGATGGTGTTTCCTGCTTGGCAGGGGGTTGGACTGGATGGCCCTTGTGGTCTCTTCCAACTCTATGATTCTATGATTCTATGAGCCACAGACACAGAAGTCCTACAACCCTGGTAGGGCTACAGCTTCCATATGTCATCTGACTGAGAGGATGCAGAAGCTCCCCTCCTCAGCATGTTCACTGGACATGAACTTCTCAAGTCCCTGAAACGAAACCCACGGCAACTGCACTTGCCCTTCTCCAAGTCTTGGCTGCGACAGCTTGCCAGGGAGAAAAAAATAGACCACATAAATCTGTCAACCTTGTCAGCACGCAAGGTACTGCAGCCTGCCTAACAAATAAGGTTTCAGTGACTTCTAAGAGGAAAGGTGTGACATCTTCATTTCAAAGACCTGTATTAAAATGTCATTAACTATCATCTCTCATCAGTTCTGTGGCATATTTTCTGCTGGTTCCATAGTCGAGCAAAAGGCTGTTAATAGAAACTAAATCAGGAAAAGAAACCTGAGGTGAACCACAAAATAGTGGCCAAATCCCCAGCAGGGGAGAAGGACTGTGAAGATCTACATCGTTGGTAGGCAAACTAAGGACCGGGGGCCGGATCCAGCCCAATTGCCTTCTGAATCTGGCCCATGGATGGTCCATGAATCAGTGTGTTTTTACATGAGTAGAATGTGTGCTTTTATTTAAAATGCCATCTCTGGGTTATTTGTGGGGCATAGGAATTCGTTCATTATTATTTTTTCCCCAAAATATAGTCAGCCCCGCCCCCCACAAGGTCTGAGGGACAGTGGACCTGCCCCCTGCTGAAAAAGGTTGCTGGCCCTGATCTACATCAAGAACATGGGGAGATAAAGATCTACACCAGGATCTGCTGCCCCGGTTGCTCCTGCCACCTGAAGCAGTCGCCTCGTGTTGCCTCATGGGTGGGCCGGCCCTGCCTGGCTGCATGGAAGTCTATGGGCTAGCAGCTATTCACATGTAGGCTTTTTGCTTTGCAGACAACTATGCTAATGCATGAGGTCATGCTTCTCATCCCAGAGGTAATGGCTGCATACCCATCCTAGTACTCGTATGGTGCCCCCCCTATCCTATGAGCAACATGTGAAGGGGGTCAAGGATGGACAACTGCCTGGCACGCTGCCAGCTTTGATAAGGCCATGTTCCAGACACAGGGAACAGGGTGTTCTGGGGGCTGCGAGGGAAAATAAGAAAACTGGGAAGACGAGGGGAAAAGAGAGGGTTTGAAAGAGGATTCCTCCTTCGTCATAAATGCAGTGCTAGTGTAGGGCGGGGGCTTCGCATTCGCTGTGGCACAGTTTTAGATGCAACCATCACACAGATACAGGGTTGTGTCTGCAGAGCATCCTTTTCCTGACAAGGAGCTGTGGGTCAGTCACGTCTCACCCCTGCCCTACAATTTTATTAATAGCCCTCCTCTGCCCTTTGAGGAATGGCCCAGCGACCCATTGCATCCCTGTCGGTGTGACTCTGTCTTTCAGCGCCTTTGGTAATGATGCATTTGTGAGTGGGAGCTACCGGTCCATGTCAAAGCAGAGATTCTCAGATCACCCGAGGCCAAGAGCAGGACATCCTGTCACCACCACACACAGGGAAAGCCAAAAGTAAACACAACATTAGCTAGCCTGAGGTACGGGGTTTGCATCACCTTACCGCCGTGGCCAAGTTTCTTGGGTTCTGTGGAAGGCAGTGTGTCTACTGAACGCATCTTAAGGGGGACTGTATTAATGGAACGGTCTGGTTCCCCCTCTAACACTTGCCTGGTTTAGTCCTACAGGGGGAAATGGAATGTTGTGTGGGTTGTCGAAGAAGAAGAAGAAGAAGAAGAAGAAGAAGAAGAAGAAGAAGAAGAAGAAGGAGAAGAAGAAGCTGTTTCTGAGCCTATCTGTCTCGGCTTTGAGTGCTGAATTGGCAGCAGAACCTGTCAGGGCATGGAAACCTGAGGGAACCCTGTACGCCTCCTTCCAGCAACTCCTGCAGCTAAACTGGTGCCAAACGTTTTGCTCTTTTGCTTTCTTTTGGACCACATCAGCGAGGCCGAGAGGAAGGTCCTGTGGTCAGGGCAGCTCAGGACCTCCATCCACACTGCCCAAGCTTGTGCCGCAGGGAAATCTCTTTGGTTTGACTTCTCCCCTGGTGGCCCACTCCATTGTCTCTCAAGGGAGATGGAGGCCAGCAACTTGACCCCTGGGACCCACAGCCACATTATATCCACTAATTTTCCAGTCTTTATAGGTGCCAGACCTCAGACCCCACATGGGAAACTATCCCTCTGGGATGCCACGTTGAAGCTAGGGAGACCTCCAGCAAGATGGTTGAACTTCCAGGTAGCCACCCAGGAGAGGAATATGCCAAGCAGCCGCCACCCAGCTCCTCTCCCCCCCCCCAGATCAGCTGGGGAGGTCCTACTTACACTTCCCCCCTCCTTTCTGCTTCTATCCATGCCCAGCTCTCTTCAATCCCCTCTGGCAAATAATTTCAGATCAACCAAATACAGTAAAATGGGTATTATATTGAAATGACATCTCCTGGCAGGAGTGTTCATGTAGACTTTTACAGAACTGAGGGCAGGGGGAGAACATCCGTCAAAACAGTAAGACCTTCCCTCTCACACAGTCGTGCCTCACCATCTTGTGAACATTTATTTTTTAACATTTAATTTTTGAAGCTTTTAAAATGTTCATTTCCCAGGTGTGCACCAGGACTTACTACCGAGTAGGGATGGGGGGGGAGTATTCCATATGGCTAGGATCTTAATGCGAACCCTACCCAATTTGTGATATGAAAAACAATATGTAAACCAAAACACAGCGAAATTCATGCTACTCTGAATTTTGTGATTCAGAGCTCCAACCAAATAAAGTGTACAAAGATTGGTCTGTTATTGGAAGGCCCATATTAGTGGGGAAAGTCTCTAAAATGAATTATATTAAAGGAAATTGTTTGCAAAGGAAGGTGTGCATTAAGAGAAATTGGCACAAATTTTCACAAGGACTCATTAAAAAGAACTGGCCAACTAATTCAGAAATGTGGAGACCTGGAAAACTGAGAAATTGGTAGAAACCCAAAGTGACCCATTCATCTGCCCCTATTACAGAGTAGATATGCAGATATGATTGCTCTCTATGCACCACTGCTAGGCTCTGCAGCAAGGCTTTCCTCTTTTCAAAATTTGTGGTGCATTTCAGATGTATTTAGCTCAGCTTTTAATACTATTGTACCATCTAAATTGTTTTCTAAATTAATTAATCTCAATTTACCTGCCCCTGTTTGCCGATGGATATACAGCTTTTTAACGGACAGGAGGCAGCAGGTGAGGTTGGGGAAAATTATATCGAGCAACAATACCATCAATACTGGTGCTCCCCAGGGGTGTGTGCTTTCCCCACTGCTTTTCTCTCTCTACACAAATGAATGTACCTCAACTGATCCATCGGTTAAGATCTTGAAATTTGCTGATGACACAACAGTTATTGGGCTTATCCAGGAGGACGATGAATCTGTGTATAGGAGGGAAGTAGACCATCTTGTTTCGTGGTGCACCGAAAATAATTTGGTACTAAATACCCAAAAGACAGTAGAAATGGTAATTGATTTCAGAAGGCACTCTTCCGTTCTGCCACCACTTTCCATTCTTGGTAACATGGTTGTAGTAGTAGAGTCCTTTAAGTTCCTGGGCTCTATAATTTCTTATAACTTAAATTGGTCAAGCAACATCAATAGTATTATTAAAAAGGTCCACCAGAGGCTGTATTTCCTGCGTCAACTAAGGAAATTTAAATTGTCCCAGGAAGTGTTGATCCAATTCTACAGAGGCATCATTGAAACTGTTCTCTGTAATTCTATAACAGCTTGGTACGGTACAGCCTCCAAGAGAGACAAGAAAAGGCTCCAACGAGCTGTAAGAATTGCAGAAAGGGTAATTGGTGTTAGCTTGCCTTCAATAGAGACAATTTATGCTACCCAAGTTAAATTCGTAGTTGTATAGCTTAAGGGGAGGTAAATTATGGGTGGGGTTTCTTTGCTTCTTTGTATTGTGAGAGGAACAGTGTCTGTATGTTTACATTGCAATGTAGCCGAAACAAATTCCAAGTATGTTGGAAAATGTACTTGGCCAATAATAAATTATTCCAATTATTTCTATTCCTATTTCAAATTGGACAGACATAACACATTACTCTGGGGAGATCAGGCCACCCTGACGCTCAAATGCCCCATTCTTCATGCAAAAAAAGCAAACATTGTTAATTTAAGTGTGGAGCTGTTCAGTCTACACACTTAACCTTTGACTATATCAGGGCTGACATTACACAAAATAGTTAAAGGGTATGATCACTGATATTCAGAGATATATATGGTTTCTCATAAGCTTCCCAGCCAAATATGACATCTACCTCAATTATATTTTACCAAACAGTATCTCATCCGTTAAAAACTGCTTCATCATAATCCTCCGAAGCAATGATGCAAGCTTTTAATTGGATACAGGACAGTAGCTCATTACATTATGTCAAGTTGCCATAGCTTCCCTCCCAATATGAATGCCTCGAGTGTAACGTGAGATACTGGAATAAGCTGTCAACGCATTAGAGACGGATCCAAGCTCTAGAATGTGCTCCTTGATTTCCAGTACATTGCATTCTGGAAACTACCAGCTACATTCAAGTGGAGAGACTGAAGTCCTAGGGCATGTGGACATAGCACCAATAACTTTTAGATCCCTGTGATTAGAAAAGATTTGGGAATGCAGGGCTGGCTATCCCTTGCAATCAACTCCCACGTTGGACATTCTTGCACTCTAGATTTTCTTTGCTGTCGTGCATCTGATCTGTTGCAAGCACCAAGGACTGGGCCCAGTACATTGCATTTCTCTGTTTTTAGGAGCTATCAGAACTCACCGATTCAGTACAGAATTGAATATTCTTAAATCTGTGTTGGGTTATTATCCAGAAACGCCAAAACAGCCTCGGCTACTTTTTGACACTTGCGACCAATTCCAAAGATACTTGTAACAGGAGTTTGTTCCTTAACAGAAAAGTTGTATGCACTTCACAATGAAGACCAGAATTCATCCCAGTGATGTGCCAGACAAATAAAATCACCTCGTGTGATTAAAACTAGCAGTCCAGCCACCAAGACCCACATGGTCCGATGCCCAGCCATGGTTTGTTTCTTCCACGCAGGGTGAATGAGCCAGATTAAACATTCATCAAAAGAAGGATCACACACAATTCTGGTTGTCCCGCGTTCTGGGGAAAGCCATGGAAAAAGCAGAAGTGTATAGATGAGTCTTCAGTCAAGCAGCCATGCTTTCTAAATTGTGCAACAGCACAGGGGGGAAACTACCACCACCTGTTTGCGCATACAGCGTTTAGCAATGGCATGCTCACCACCTACTATCCAAGCAACGGTGATATGGAACAAGGTTAAGAGTAACATCAACAGTTCCTGCTTTCTACACATATAAACCCTTTTGCCAGAAGACAGCTGTATACATAATGATCAAGAATTCCACAATGAGACATTGTTGTATGGGCCTGCGCAAATGCAGATATCTTTCATGCCTTGCCTATTTGTGTGGAAAGCCTCCAATAAAACTGTTAATTAAAAACAACAACAACAACAACAACAACAACAACAATTTATTCTTTCTATCCCACCCATCTGGCTGGGTTTACAACCAAGTGACCATGGAAGGCATTGTATGTCTTAAAATTGTACCAACTTCAGTGTTTTAAAGCTTGTACACCAGATCCTTAAAAAGGATCAAGATAAAGCGAAGCAAATTCCCCCCGTTTTTCAGTTCTGTTAAAAGTGCAAAATGGTTGAAGGCAGCACATAGATAAAAACCAAACAAGCAACATTGCAATTTTCGGTTTCGAGCAATCAACTTGTTTTGAATAGCAATTCGAGAATTCATTGCTCTCTTCTGCACCTCCCAAGAAATATCTTACTCTCATTTACAACCAGCTTTATTCCAATCTCACCCAGCCTCGCGCACAACCTCCAATCCCAAGGTTGCCCTCAATAGCCTGCAGCACCTGTACCACTTTCTCCTGTTACAGGTAGGTAGCCGTGTTGGTCTGCCATAGTCATAGAATCATAGAATCCTAGAGTTGGAAGAGACCACAAGGGCCATCCAGTCCAACCCCCTGCCAAGCAGGAAACACCATCAAAGCATTCCTGACAGATGGCTGTCAAGCCTCCGCTTAAAGACCTCCAAAGAAGGAGACTCCACCACACTCCTTGGCAGCAAATCCCACTGCCGAACAGCTCTCACTGTCAGGAAGTTCTTCCTAATGTTTAGGTGGAATCTTCCTTCTTGTAGTTTGAATCCATTGCCCCGTAGTCAAAACAAAATAAAATAAAAAATTCCTTCCAGAAGCACCTTAAGAGGCCAACTAAGTTTGTTCTTGGTATGTTCGTGCATGCACACGAAAGCTCATACCAAGAACAAACTTAATTGGTCTCTAAGGTGCTACTGGAAGGAATTTTTAATTTTATTTTGTTTTCACTTTCTCCTGTGTGAGCCAAGATGCAGGTAGGGGGCTTTTTAAGCCACACCCCCCCCAGTGTGAACAACACAGAGCCTCTGCCAAATTTTGTGCCCAGGACTCAGAAGATGAAGTGTGCAAAGGAAAAAACTCTTACTACTTTTCAAACAGAGATGAATTGGAAGGGAGAGTTAGAAGATCTTTTGCCTATTTCTTGAAGTAAGAATTTGAACTTCATACTAAGGGGTGTGCATTGTCTGCTGAACCTAGAAGATGGACTTCAGGAGGGCTTTTCTTCAGCTGGAACTCACCGGAACTTAGTTCTGGCACCTCTCAGGTGGGCACCATTGCCATTTTAAGAGAATGGGGGAGACGTTCATGGTGAGTTCTAGCACCTCTTTTTCTAGAAAATAGCGCCAGACTTCAGGCTCCAAACATGGAAGAGTAATTTACTTGGTTTTACTAACTTCCAGGCAGCCCCGTGGGGGGCAAGGGTGGAGGAAGGGGTGTGTGGAGGGTGCGGGCCACCCCGGGTGTCACCACTGAGGGAGGTGACAAAATGCACTCGTCTGCAGTGCGCCGGAGCCAAGCATCTCTCCTGGGATCCACACTGCCCAAACGGTCCACCCACTGCCTCTCCCCCAGCTGTAGGGTGGCTGAGTGGGAAGGGGCAGGCAGACTCCGGAGGCCTCGTGGTGCGCCCCGCCCCTATGGGCGACTCACCCCGCCCTCGCCTCACCCCGCCCCTGGGCACGCCTCCCCAGGCGCCCGAGAGGCTTCCTCCACCGCTGGACTGGGAGGTTGTCAACACAGGCCTGCAGCAGGAGATCAATGTCTCTAGGAAGACACTTGAGGCTGGGTTTTACTTAAGGGGAGCATGCACTACAAATTCACCGTTCCTGACTACAGTGCACAGGGGAGTTATAGTGTTCACACCAGGGAGAAGGGAGTTAGAGAAACCTTTGCAAGTGGCTTGTTTCAAAGTGGAGTGAGTCAGGGGAGCCAGTGGGACTTCACAACTGCTCAATTCAAAAAGCATTTCATTTACGGTAATTGAAAGTGCAACCATTTTGGAAAAGGGTATTTACAGAAACAAGTAAAATTGCGAATTAGGATGTACAATGCAACCCATGCTTGGGTTTATTAAGAATTTTTTAAGATACTCAATGTAAATTGTTGCACAAGGAACTTATCACTTTTCTTCTTGTAGCGGCATGATTGCTCATAGCAAAAGATTGGGACAGTCTTGGTCGTCTTCATATCACACCATGGAAACAGGAAGTATCTGAGAAACTCACTAAGAGTTCACACCCTGAATGATGCAACTGATACGGATGATTTTGCTAGAACATGGCATCCCTTTATAAAGTATTCAAATGAGCGCCTGATGACTGGCACATATAGGTTTATGTGCAAATTCGTCTTCTGTTACAGAGGAAGTTGTGGGAGAGGGGGAATCAATTGTTTTGATAATGTTATGCTTATATCCTGTTTCTAGAAATTAATTATAAAAAAATTAAAAAATAATAATTAATTCCCAGTAATTTTTGGGAATCCTCTCCAAGGCTTGATCCAAACTAAATAATATATTTATGTGAATACAATCACCAGGTTTTAAAGCATCCACTTAGTAGCAGAGAAGAAGGAATAAAAGGGAGAATAAGAGGGAAGGTAGGAACTCAAAGAGGAAATATTCATTGGCATACTGCACCTTTGGGCAAATGGTCAAAAAAGCCTATCCAGAAATGCAGAAGTTACATGTGTTTTATCCCTTCTTCTTTTTTTGTAGCTGCTATTGATTTTGAATGATTTTAAGTACCTGTCTTTAACTTTTTTATTTAGATTTTTAATGTTTTATATTTCTGTAAACAGCTTAGGGGTTTTCTTACCACCACGTGTTATATAAATCTTATAAAATAAACAAAAAGCCTGGTTAATCCTACTCCCACCCCTTGAGAGACATACAGGTGAAACTCGAAAAATTAGAATATCGTGGAAAAGTCCATTTATGTAAGCAATTGTTTTCATTAGCTACTGGAGTTTAATATATGAGATAGACTCATGACATGCAAAGCGAGATATGTCAAGCCTTTGTTTGTTATAATTGTGGTGATTATGGCGCGCAGCTGATGAAAACCCCAAAGTTGAAACTGTTAATTTGGGGTTCTCATTAGCTGTACGCCACAATCATCACAATTATAAGAAATAAAGGTTTTACATATCTCGCTTTGCGTGTCATGAGTCTATCGCATATATGAGTTTCGCCTTTTAAGTTGAATTACTGAAAAAAATGAACCTTTCCATGATATTCTAATTTTTCCGAGTTTCACCTGCATCTCTGTAAAATTCAGTACAGTAAATGTACAGTATTAATAAAAGAGAGGTGGAAATATCCCTGTAGCATGCAGTCTGGTAGCCTCAGCGGAATAGTACAAACGAGTCATTCATATGCTTGACATGCAGGACTGCTGGTGGCAGGTCACCATGGTGATAAATGTTTGCCAGCCATGCAGTGCTTTGAATGCTAAAGCATTTTCATATTTCAGTAATTCTTATAGCCATGTAAGGCAGATCAGTATAATTATCCCCACGGCACAGATGGGGGAGACTGAGGCTGAGAACTAGTGACCTATCTAAGGCCACCCAGTGAGATCGCAGCAGAGGTGAGAATTTAACTGGGAACTTTCTGACGCAGCTCAGTCTTTGAGCTGCCACTCTGCACCAGCTCTATCCTGGCTATAGTGTCACAGAATCATAGAAGGGTCATCAAGTCCAACCCCTTACTGGAATCCTGCCCACAGCTGTCCCTGGGTGGGCTCGAACCACCAACCTTCTAGTTAGCAGCCAGATGCATCTCTCTTCCTGAAATGCCCCTGGCTTCTCATGAGTAAATTAGACAAGGAGTCACAGCAGTCCCCCTGCTAAGACTGCGATGAATTAAACCCAGCTGTTTCCACATCAGCTCCCTCTTCCATTCATTGTCAGCAGCGAGGTCCAAATTTTCAGCCACACACTTCCATTTTATTTTATTTTTTTGGTCCTCCTTACCTGTCAAATACCACTGCAGCGTAGGCTCGTTCTGCGAAAATGACGTCTCCTGCCCAAAATTCCTTCACTGCCTTCAGCCCCCTGCCTTTGGCTTCGCAAGTGAACACGTCCACGTTCTCCATGCCCCCCTTTTGTTATATCAAGGCATCCAAGCTCGCAACACGAGGGTGTCCAAGTGACACGAATCTCTTATCACGCCTGCTCTTTAAAGGCTTCCCGGCTTCCAGATGACCAATCCTATAAATGGGCTGCCTTGGCACCTCCCAACTAACACCAAATTTCCATAGCAAAGGGGGCAAGGGGGGGACACAGCAACATCAAGTGCCCTTGGATGGGTAGGGAGAGTTTGGTCCTGTAGAATCACATTTTGTTTCGTTAGCCCAACAAAATAACACAACATTGTTTTCCAAAAATGAAAATTGTTGTGCATGCGACAGCCACAACATTTACTTTACACTCTCCCGCTGGAAAGATAATGTGTGTTCTTGAGTGTATTTTTAGAAACCACATGCTTCTGCCTGTCAGGAGCCAACAGCTGAGAAAGTGCTAAGTAGGATGCCTTCTGTGCAATGCCCAATAACATTCGATGCTCTTTGCACTGTTTTAAAAAGAAATTAAACAATGCTGCATTTGTTTGACACGCAGGCGGAATTATGTGGGGCTGCATTTGAAGACTGTGCACTAAAAAACATGTCCCCCTAAGCACATAAGCTGCCCAAAGGGCACTAGCCATGCAACTTGCAGAAACACTTGGAAGTCACTCAAAGGTCTTGCAGAAATCTGGCGCCCTTTTCCCAAGCAGACAGGACATCTTTGCTTGTCCCTTGGGTGAAGATGAGATTATACTCATGTAAACACGAACCTGCTTGGGAGTGTAAAGGTAAGGGTAAAGGACCCCTGACAGTTAAGTCCATTCACGAACAACTCTGGGGTTGCGGTGCTCATCTCGCTTTACTGGCTGAGGGAGCTGACGTTTGTCTGCAGACAGTTTTTCCGGGTCATGTGGCCAGCATGACTAAGCCGCTTCTGGCAAAACCAGTGCAGCGCACGGAAACGCCGTTTACCTTCCCGCCACAGCGGTACGTACAGGTGAAACTCGAAAAATTAGAATATCATGGAAAAGTCCATTTATGTAAGCAATTGTTTTCATTAGCTACTGGAGTTTAATATATGAGATAGACTCATGACATGCAAAGCGAGATATGTCAAGCCTTTGCTTGTTATAATTGTGATGATTATGGCGCACAGCTGATGAAAACCCCAAAGTTGAAATTGTTAATTTGGGGTTCTCATCAGCTGTACGCCATAATCATCACAATTATAACAAATAAAGGCTTGACATATCTCACTTTGCATGTCATGAGTCTATCTCATATATTAGTTTCACCTTTTAAGTTGAATTACTGAAAGAAATGAACCTTTCCACAATATTCTAATTTTTTGAGTTTCACCTGTATTTATCTACTTGCATTTTGATGTGCTTTCGAACTGCTAGGTTGGCAGGAGCTGGGACCGAGCAACGGGAGCTCACCCCGTCGTGGGGATTCGAACCGCTGACCTTCCAATCGGCAAATTCTAGGCTCAGTGGTTTTGACCACAGCACCACCCGCGTCCCTAGGTAAATATACATACCTTCAAAAAAACCCGCACTACATTAAACCAGATTGTGATATATGAAAGATGTGTTCCACATGCAAATTAAGCACATTTGCATGGTGACTGTAATTGTTCATAACATAGATGGCAGCTTTTAATTCATTCTACTTCTGCTAAGTCACAGGGAAAGACAAATAGCTTAAGCAGAATTCTGAAGATTAACCCCACCCCTGAATAGTAGAACGTCGCTGTGTGCAGGAAAGGGATACATTCTCAGCAGTGCATTAAGAATAAGCCCTTGGCTGATATGGCCTCCCCAATGAAAGAATGAAAAATACTCAATTTTTCTTTGAATGAGATAATTTCTTCCAAGCCTTCTCAAAGAAAAACTGGAATGGGCGCCACAAAATACCCAACTTCATGAAAGGATTTGACAAATCACATGCCCAAAATGAACTTCTGTGATAATTTTGATTAAACCAAGTTTATCCAAGCAAGTTCAAAGCAAAACAATTTTAGCAATAGCCAATAAAGCTATATCAAATACAAACAGTTCCCCCCCCCCCCCGTATTTTAAAAAGAGTAACTGGGTGGAAGTTTCAAAGACATACGATCAAAATCGAAATTGTACAAGAATGTAACTCACATCTGGGGCTAGAAAGCATCAAAGTTAAAAAAAATAGCACTCGCTGTGAACATGACTTACTTAACTAATCTACAAAGGTGGGTTGATTAAGACGGAAGAGACTTTAGGTGTTTTCTTTTTATAACAGGAGAGATAAAAAAAATTGGCTCAAGATAGGAAAGGGGGTGGTATCAATGTACCAGTCCGGTATGCAGGTCTGGTCTGTCTCTGGAGGACGGCACAAAAATAGAAAGACCACTTTCTGTATCCAGACGTCAGCGGCAGTTGCGACCCCACACAGCTACTGGAGAACCGGAGGGGGTGTGTGTAAATTTTCTAGTCCATGCAACCAGCTGGCATCCCAGTTGGCCTTGTTCCGCCATGGGGGCTGGTGGGATTGCCTGCCAAAATTTAAACTCCTTTGGGCCAATCGTGACCCCTAGTGGCCTCAGGGGCGGTCCTTGGCGGTGGACCTGGCAAAGCCAGTCTTCTGTCAGGTCTGCTGCTGCCAGGGCCTAAAAGCTGGCTGCACTGTGACCAGGCAGTGCCATCCAAAAGTGGTCATCCTGTGGCTCTGCCCAGGGGTTACGCAGGCATCGCACGTGTATGGCTTTGATATGGAATTACTGAGTTGCTGTATTTGGGGCCAGGGAGGAATTTACCTGCAGACAAATTGGACCTGTCTGGGAGTGTGCCATCCTCATAGCGACTGCCCCTATTTTGGCAGAAAGACATTGGGTTGCATTCTCTAGTTAAAAACCTAGGGGATCAAAATTTGGGGCACCCTGGGTAGGGTTCTGTCCCAAAGCTCAGATGGAGGTTGATGGCATCCTGGTGGGATTGCCCTATTTTATCTGAGTTATGGAGGGGTCCTTAACCCCAGGATCAACCCAATTGCAGAGTTATGACTCAGCAATCGAGCTGGCTGATTCAGGATACATACCCAATGTCTATACCAAAACCAGCTCACATCTGTAATCAGTAAAGTTGTGGCCATTTTTATCCCAAGCCAGTGTAGTAACATTTTGGTTGCTTCTAAGCCCTTCCTCCCGGTGACCCCCGCCCCGGCCCACTGCGCTGGGCTCTGCAAATATGCCTTTTAATGCCCATTTCACTAAGTTTCATTGTGTTACACTGCAGTAAGGGAAATCATCTATAGGGCCTGGTCGAGGGCCTTTGGAACCCGAAACAGAGATATGGGAATGGAGTGAGGTGTTGAACTTGGAAGCAACCTGGCTGATGGACCATCAGACCAACTTTCTGTCTGAAAGTTCTGAAGGACCATCAAGTTCTGGTGGTAGGTTGTCCAGGGAACAGTGGCCTGCCCTCCTTTGTGGCATCTCTTGCTGCTGGCTTTACAGTTGCCACCCAGAAGTGTCCAGTGATGGAATCAGAGGAGAGGCATTAAGAGAGAGAGGAAGGAGAATTAGAGGTGTAAGTGAGCAAAAAGGAGAGAGGTTGGGTTAGCTTAGGTGGGTGTTTCAGATTAGGTTTAGGTGGGGGCTGGCTTGTTTCTGAAAAAGGCATTTCTTTTCCTAACAGCTTTCATGATGTTAAAAATGTAGGTAGGAGTTGTTCATATTACAGTCGTACCTTGGTTCTCAAACGGAATCCGTTCCGGAAGTCCGTTCTGAAAATGTTCGAAAACCAAGGCATGGCTTCAGATTGGCTGCAGGACCTTCCTGCAGCCAATCGGAAGCCACGTCAGACATTCTGGTTCCAAAGAACGTTCACAAAGGGGAACACTCACTTCTGGGTTTGCGGTGTTCGGGAGCCCCAAAGTTCAAGAACTAAGCTGTTCGAAAACCAAGGTACGGCTGTATTTTTATTGTATTTATATCCTGGGGCAAGGGCTCCGGGTTCCTTGCATTGCCTTTGCTCCTGGAGGTCACTAGGCCAGTTGCCAGGGCCGTCTTAAGCATATTCGGTGCCATGGAGCAAATTTATCTCTGCCCCCCCCCCAATTTCCCAGAGTTGTCGACCTTGTTTAAGGGGGTGGATTTCGGTTCGGCTCGTTTTACATTGCGTGGTCCGACACACGCTCGGCGCTGCACATAAGTAAGAGGCAACCGGATTGCAGCCCAGACAGCCTCCTGTGAAGCCTCCCTCTAAGTGCCCGGAGCCCCTTACCTGCTCCCGTCCGGGGAAGTCCACGCGACAGGAGGGCCAGCAAGCAGATCATGGGGCTCGCCAGCTGTCCCATCCTCACTCGGCACTGGGATTACACAGGGCACTTCCCTGCTCCACTTGCAGACTCCACAGAGAGGCATGCAGGCAGCGACGCGGCCAGAGGGGGCGGGAGAGACCCACCCACCCTGCACCACACCCCTCCCTGATTGCACCCGCCAGGTGTCCAGGCAGCCCCGGCAGGAGGGGATGGACTGAGCCGGATGCAGCACGCTCCAATGGGTGGCTGAGAGGAGAGGAGCAGGCTGCCCCAGAGCGGGGAAGGAAGCACGCCCTGACTTTCCTTCCTGGACACTCAGCCTGTGGTGCCCTCCCAAATCTGGTGCCCTGATGCCCCGCACCAATAATGTCTATGGGTAAGACGTCCCTGCCAGTTGCTCTGCTGAATCCAAAATTCTCTTAATGGTTCACACACCATGACTGCCTCCACCACCTACAGAGGCCAGAAAGACCCCCCCTCCCACTATAATCTTATTCGAATTGATCTACAAGCAACTTGTGGAGTGAGATGTACCACCCTTAGAATACACCCAGACCAGGACAGAGGTAGTCCAAATATTAATTTAATCAAATGAACAGAGTAAAACCCAGAACTGCAATTAAAAAGCTACATTGAAATAATAAAAATGCCTTGTTGAAATGAGCTGGTGTGCAGCCAGCAGTTCGAGCAATGCCAGCAGATATTCTTCCTTTCACAAGACAAGCCAGAGACCACTGCCGCATTGGATGGGATTATTTTTTAGTTCCAGAATGCTGCAAACATTCCAAAGACTGGCTTCTCTTAACTTAGACATAAGCTGATAATATAGCCCCATCATGTGGTGAAAAACAAGGCAGCCACAACTCAGGAAACTTATCACCAAGAGCTTCATTAATTGGCAGGGAAGGTTCATTTGGCTTGGTCTCTTCTGCAGTACAAATAATTTGCATTTAAAAAATAAAATAAAAAATAAAAATACTGGCCCCAATTCAGCTAAAATTGTGAAGAAGGAAGTTAAATGTGACAGCCTTAAGTAGCCCCATAGAACTAAGGTAAGGAAGGGAAAATCCCTGTGCGCCTTATGGAGCGAAGGCTTCGCTCCCGCAGCCTCCCCCCGCCCCCCACTGCATTCGGCGGGAGGTGGAGAGAGGCAGCTGCAATGCCTGCTTTTGGGATCATGTCAGATTTTGCGTGAAATTGTGACTCCACGGGTTAGGGATTTTTTTGGGGGGGGGGAAACGTGACTGCATGGGCAGTCTATGGTCTATGATAAAATGTGCTTTTTGCACCGCCAAACCTTGCAGTGGAAAATTTGCAACAGTTTGGGAAGCAGCCAAATGTATAAAGCAGATTTTGTCTGATCATATAGGAAGTCCCTAAATACAACGTTGCGCTGCTTCATAATAAAATATCCTGCTTTTATATTTTAACAGAGAGTCCTTCAAAAAAGTCGTTAAAAGTGCAAGAGACCCAGCAGGTGAAAATGATGGATTATATGGAACTTGCTGAGATGACCGGGAAACTCCGTGAACCAGAGGGACGACGCAGTGGGAGAAGAATGGAAGAAATTTAAAATGTATTTGAAAAAATATAGTAAGATTGAAATTTAGAAAGAACTTGGAAGAAATGTTAGACTGCAGATTTAGAATTATGTTAAGTGTTAATGAAATGTGAAATAATGAATTAAGAAAATAATTTAAGAAATGGATAAGATTTTTTGGAAAATATGGTTGGTACAATGTAAAGAAATTACTAAAGATGAAGGACAATGAACGCAGGAAGGGCAGACGTGAGGAAGTCAAGCAACAATGTTAAGGAAAGAAGCAGTCTTTAACAAATAATTTTTTGTTTTTCATTTTTGTATTTTTGTAGTTTGTATAGTTTTTGTTTTTGTATTTGTGGTGTGTTTGTAGTTGTTGTATTGGTTTATTTTATGTGCTCTGTTGATGTTTTGAATAAAGTTAATAAATACATTTTAAAAATAAATCAATAAAAGTGCAAGAGACCCTTTGCTGTTTAGTATTGCTCTGATATAATGGAAGCATAAGAAACCCGCAAGAAATCATCTCCCCACCCTACCTTTTGCGTTTATCAAATATCTAAGAGACAAGACACACAGAACAGGGAAATTTACACTTTCCATATTCTCATTACCACAGTTACAATGCAACTCTCCCTTTTAAAGCAAAGCATGAGGTCAGCTGCGCTGGAAACAGCCAACAGAAAACATCCTTGCCACATAAAAACAAAAACACATTATATCATCAATTAAAGCTGCAGCTATTTGTATAAATACAACATCCAGACCCCATCAGCATTTACATTTGCTCCTAAAGGTACACTTCGGTTCAGGAATTCTGCTGTACACAATAATACTACAGATTATTACACCTATTCCTGTATTATTTATACAGGAATACAGTAGATGTAATAATTATTTTATAAAATAATAAAAAAGAACGCATGCTTCTCTTCCATGCTGGCAAATTCAAGGGGGGGTTATTGAAGCACTGAAGGGGATATGAAAATCCATGATGCGCTTCTGGAAATTCCTCATTTTCCCATGGTAGACAATTCCTCCTGATCTTTTCCGCAGAATAAAGTCACAAACGCACAGCAATTATTACACCTGCACCCATTTAGCCACATTGGTTTTCAAGTCACAAGCCCTCATGAATTCCGTCAAGATGAAACGGGCACTGGAAAGTATGGAACCTGCCTGCAAGCACCTTTTGACAACCTGCAGGGTAAAGAGAGAAAGTAATTCAGTCAGGATTTTTACCGTGCAGACCAACACCAAGCAGAAACAAGCCCCACTGTGTTCACTGCAGGTAGGTAGCCGTGTTGGTCTGCCATAGTCAAAACAAAATAAAAAATAAAAAAAATTCCTTCCAGTAGCACCTTAGAGACCAACTAAGTTTGTTCTTGGTATGAGCTTTCGTGTGCATGCCCTGAGTGCTCACTGGAAGGACAGATCCTGAAGTTGAGGCTCCAGTACTTTGGCCACCTCATGAGAAGAGAAGACTCCCTGGAAAAGACCCTGATGTTGGGAAAGATGGAGGGCACAAGGAGAAGGGGATGACAGAGGACGAGATGGTTGGACAGTGTTCTCGAAGTGACTGGCATGAGTCTGACCAAACTGTGGGAGGCAGTGGAAGACAGGAGAGCCTGGAGTGCTCCGGTCCATGGGGTCACGATGAGTCGGACACGACTGAACAACAACAAGGTGCTACTGGAAGGATTCTTTTATTTTTTATTTTGTGTTCACTGCAGGTTAAATCTGGGTCACATCCTTCCTCCCCACATCTGTTTACAGAATCATGCCAATGGTTATTATCCCACAAGTCATGGTGGATCACGGCTAACATCTTGTGTTTCAAACCTCTCGTTTCAAACACCAGCAAAGGCTGTGCGTTTGAGTCAGAGTAAAGGATAATGTGTACAAAAATCTGAATCTCCTAAAATACACGCTTAACTGTGCCTTCCCATAGCTAGAAATCTGCAGTTAGCTAGAACATATTGAGCCCCCGCAGAACACACTAGCTCGTATTTTAGGAAAACGTTGACTAGCCTGAGCTCAGTTGGTCTGAAGACAAACAAGCTAGCCCAACCATTTTATTTGACGCCTCAAATAAGCAAAGCAAGCGAAGAAGTAATACCTTCATGCGATGTCAGTCTCTAGAATATCTTCTGTTTTAACAGGCAGCCTCTTCTCAAATGCCATCATTTCTTCCTCTCTCCTCTTCCTGCGCCTTTTTTTACAGTAACTTGAAAAGCAATTTGCAAATATGTGTCATTAAGCGCACATCTGGTCCGTAAAATCAGAACAGAGAAGCACGCACCACTGCAACACATGCACCTTAAACCAATTTAATTCCAATAAATCTAGACCATCTTTTCAACTGCATTCCCAAGTAAAAAAAGCAAGTGCTTTCTCCAAATGAAATCAATGAGGAAACCTGTTGTGCTTTGGCAACTAAACAGACCTTTGCCATAGTATTCAAACCCCGCAGAAGTCAAAGGAATACGATGCGCCTTCATGTGGCAAATCGTCAAATTAGGCCAAAGTAGTCTTATATGCTTCATTTTGCCACATAATTGTGGAAGACTTTGAGGAAGGAACCATCATTATTAGCCACTCAGAGGAATAAAAGGTAAAGTTAAAGGACCCCTGGATGGTTAAGTCCAGTCACGGACGATTCTGGGGTTGCAGCGCTCATCTCGCTTTCAGGCCGAGAGAGCCGGCATTTGTCCACAGACAGTTTTCTGGGTCATGTGGCCAGCACGACTAAACCGCTTCTGGCACAACGAGACATCGTGACGGAAACCAGAGCGCACGGAAACGCCGTTTACCTTCCCGCCGCAGTGGTACCTATTTATCTACTTGCACTGGCGTGCTTTTGAACTGCTAGGTTGGCAGGAGCTGGGACAGAGCAACGGGAGCTCACCCTGTCACGGGGATTCGAACCGCCGACCTTCTGATCAGCAAGCCCAAGAGGGCGCTGTTAACAGTGGCTTGCGGTGACCAGTGGCGGAGCTTCATGCTCCAGCACCGGGGGCGGGAAGCAGGCGGGGGCGGGGCTGGCGCGTGTTCTGGGGGGGGCGCGCCGCCCGCAGGGGTGGTGGTTCTGGTGGGGGGCAGAGCGTGTGTTCTGGGGGCGGGGCATGCCGCCCACAGGGGCGGGGCACATGTTCTGGGGGCGGGGCGCGCAGCACAGGTGGGGGGGGAGCCAAGATGGAACCCTACCGGGATCGCACTGCCCTGGGTCAGAGGCACATCACAGCTCCCTCACTAATCTGGGCAGAAGCTTCTTGGGCTTTGGGGATGAGGTGCCACGGGAAAATTTAGGAGACTAGCGTAGTCCACCGGTCTACTGACCTCACACCACTGACTCTTTGCTTATCCAATACAGCCTCAGGAGGGCTTTGTTTGCATACTGGCAAGAAACACAAAAGAGTTCAGTCAGGGATCAGAATGCTGCCTTCAGGCTCATCCAGGCTTCCTTTTGAGCTGCGCTTTTCAGGCACAGGTCCACACTTAATAAAATAATAATAATTTAAAAAATTTATTATTTATATCCCGCCCATCTGGCTGGGTTTCCCCAGCCACTCTGGGCGGCTCCCAAACAGATAAAACATCAAACATTAAAAACTTCCCTAAACAGGGCTGCCTTCAGATGTCTTCTAAAAGTCAGATAGTTGTTTATTTCCTTGACATCTGATGGGAGGGCGTTCCACAGGGTGGGTGCCACTACCAAGAAGGCCCTCTGCCTGGTTCCCTGTAACCTCACTTCTCACAGGGAGGGAACCGCCAGAAGGCCCTCAGAGCTGGACCTCAGTGTCTGGGCTGAATGATGGGGGTGGAGATGCTCCTTCAGGTATACTGGGCCGAGGCCGTTTAGGGCTTTAAAGGTCAGCACCAACACTTTGAATTGTGCTCAGAAACGTACTGGGAGCCAATGTAGGTCTTTCAAGACCAGTGTTATGTGGTCTCGGCGGCCGCTCCCAGTCACCAGTCTAGCTGCCGCATTCTGGATTAGTTGTAGTTTCCGGGTCACCTTCAAAGGTAGCCCCACGTAGAGCGCATTGCAGTAGTCCAAGCAGGAGATAACTAGAGCATGCACCACTCTGCCGAGACAGTCCGCAGGCAGGTAGGGTCTCAGCCTGTGCAAAGCTCCATGTCTGAGGTGTTTTTTGTTTTGTCCCAGCACTTTCCCCAGGAAAACCCATGCTTTACCACCGAATCGTAGCAAACAGCAATCTGCAGAAAATCTGACTGATATTTGCAACGACTCAAGGGTAAAACATGGGTTTTCATGGTAAAAGCACAGAGACAAAACAAGCAAGCAAACAGACACAGAAACATGTGGCTAGAAACATGGCACAAAAGAAAGTCTGGATGAGCCCTAAGAGCAAGTTGCAATCTTTGCTTTATTCAGGTTGTTTGAAATGTGGCTTCCTGGAGAGGGATCTGCCTGAGGAAGGCATCAATTACCCCCTCAGATTTAAGGTAGAATAGGGGGGCTTGCCAATAAGGTCGGTGGTTCGAATCCCCGTGACGGGGTGAGCTCCCATTGCTCGGTCCCTGCTCCTGCCAACCTAGCAGTTCGAAAGCACGTCAAAGTGCAAGTAGATAAATAGGTACCGCTCCGGCGGGAAGGTAAACGGCGTTTCCGTGCGCTGCTCTGGTTCGCCAGAAGCGGCTTAGTCATGCTGGCCACATGACCCGGAAGCTGTATGCTGGCTCCCTCGGCCAGTAAAGCGAGATGAGCGCCGCAACCCCAGAGTCATCCGCGACTGGACCTAACGCTCAGGGGTCCCTTTACCTTTACTGGGGGGGGGGGAGCAAAAAATGAAAAGTGGGTTTCATGTTTCTGACTGGGGTGATTGGTTGTTCCTGGGTTTGGAAACCAAGGCCCAGACAGCTGACTTGAAAAGAGACAACCAACCTTTCCCCTTTTAGAAATAATACTTTTGAAAAACTACTTTTGGAGCATTAGGAACCGTTTACAGTCGTACCTCGGAAATCGAATGCCTTGCGAGTCGAACGCCGCAAACCTGGAAAGGGAGTGTTCCCAGTTCTTTGGGACCCGAACATCCAATGCGGGTTCCAATTGGCTGCAGGACCTGCCGAGCCTTGGTTTCCGAACGTTTGCAAAGTCGAACGGACTTCCGGGAACGGATTCCGTTCGACTTCCGGGGCACGACTGTACTGCTATTCATGAAAAAGACCCAAAACACCAGAATCGAATCTCTTTGCTTTCAGGTCGGCATACTTACTGAGCACAGGTGCATATACATGCAGTCAAGACGATGAGCGCCACCATCACAGCTATCAAAGAAATCACCACAATCTGACCTTCATCCCCTCTCAAATAAAACAGATCCAACCTCTCACACCTTGCGCCAGTGTAGCCTTTCTCGCAGCTGTAAAGGAGGGACAGGAGAAGTGAGGGTTGTGAGACGCAAAGGGCATTGTGGCTGGAGAAAGTTCCTTGCAGGGCCAATGGGCCCCATCAGTGCCAAATTTACGTATAAGCTAAACAAGCTATAGCTGGGGGGGGGGGGACTGATGTACATTTCCAAAATATAAGATAAAAAAGAAATTAAATAAAACCTACATACAGCAACAGTGTTTTGTGTTGTGTAGGCTCCTATGATGTAAGTAATGGGCCCCGCCTGCTAGCCTGCTCCCTAAAGTATCACTGGTTTGCTCATTTCTATATATAGGGTTGGATGTGGGTGGTGCTGTGGTCTAAAACCACAGAGCCTAGGGCTTGCTGATCAGAAGGTTGGCGGTTCGAATCCCTGCGACGGGGTGAGCTCCCGTTGCTCGGTCCCTGCTCCTGCCCACCTAGCAGTTCGAAAGCACGTCAAAGTGCAAGTAGATAAATAGGTACCGCTCCGGCAGGAAGGTAAACGCGTTTCCGTGCGCTGCTCTGGTTTCGCCAGAAGCAGCTTAGGCATGCTGGCCACATGACCCGGAAGCTGTCTGCGGACAAACGGCAACTCCCTCGGCTTATAGAGCGAGATGAGCGTGCAACCCCAGAGTTGTCCACAACTGAATCTGACCGTCAGGGGTACTTTATCTTCAACTTTATATATAGGGTGCCTACATTCTGCATAGACCTCTTAACTGTATTTCAGCTCAACAATTACCTTGATAAAATACATATTTTGTTAAGCGCAAATGGCTTTAGATACCTATTAGGTCCATAAATTACCATATAGCATATATTCAACACAAAAAACAGCGACAATTTGTTGTTGACAAAGGACAGCTGGACATATAAAGGGCCCCATTACCTTCAGTAGCTTAGGGCCTCATCAAACCTAAATCCAGCCCTGGGCCCCATGCAGATGGCTTGCCCAGAGGCCCATCAGAAAGTGCCCAATGTACAACCCTTTGGCTCACCTCATTTTGCACAAGGAGGAAGGAAGTCTCAGACTGCTAACCCCTTGCTCTGCTTGGGCTGTTATCTCTGTGTAAGGCTAAGGCAGTAGATGTGGAGAGCTGGACACCTCCCCTTGTTACACAACCACCAAGTAGGGAGGGTCACTAAGCTGAAACACATCTATTTTAGCAGTATTTGAAGTTTGCCTTTGTGGGACAGTTCTCTTTGTTTCTGCTTGCCACTGCATTTCTATCTACGGGGTGTAAAGGTAAAGGTAAAGGGACCCCTGACCGTTAAGGTCCAGTCGCGGACGACTCTGGGGTTGCGGCGCTCATCTCGCTTTATTGGCCGAGGGAGCCGGCGTACAAGCTTCCGGGTCATGTGGCCAGCATGACTAAGCCGCTTCTGGTGAACCAGAGCAGCGCACGGAAACACCGTTTACCTTCCCGCCGGAGTGGTACCTATTTATCTACTTGCACTTTGACATGCTTTCGAACTGCTAGGTTGGCAGGAGCAGGGACCAAGCAATGGGAGCTCACTCCGTCGGGGATTCGAACCGCCAACCTTCTGATCGGCAAGCCCTAGGCTCTGTGGTTTAGATCACAGCGCCACCTGCGTCCCTACGGGGTGTAGCAGTAACCAAAACTTCCTTTTCCAAATAACGTAACCCAATTGCTCTCTTAGCAGAAACCAGGGTGGATAAAAATCAATGCTTTTGTTTATAAAAATAAAAAATCGGATTTTTTTTATTTTAAATTTAAAAAAAACCGATTTAAATTTTAAAAATTGGATTTAATCGGATTTTTAAAATAAATTGCTTTTGGAATAAAATTTTTCTGAAGATAGTTTTCCATTTAAGTTACATTATAGCCCAAAGGCTATTCATCAGGAAATAAGGATTTGTTTTAAGTTTTTCAAAAATTTTAACCACACCAGTTAACAAACATGGATACATATGCTATAATGTTATTGTTTTAGTTAAATAAATTGTTTAAATTGTTATTAAGGAAATGATTATTTTTCTCCTTCCAATAAAGTACAGCAAAAAAGTTGTCCAAATATAAACAGTTAACTTATCAAACCTCACAATAATTTCATAATTATCTGTCTATGCATTTCTAATAGTATAACCGAATCAGTAATTTTTTATATAACTGTAAAAACCACTCTGAAAATTTATTATTCCAAAAATGACACTTCATCTGGTTGTAAATATTAAGATTATACCAGTAAGAATGAGTATTTCTGTTTTTAAAAAAAAAGATTTAAATCAAGTCTTACTGACTAGTGATTTAAATCGATTTGATTCAAATCAAATCCTGTCTGGCAGAAACAGGGAACCTCATCCGACGACAAAAATTCTGGTCACTGACTGAGATTGAAGTGGGGAGAGAATAGACATCTTCACCTCTGCATTTCAACAGCAGTGGCGACAATATGCTTTCCAAAATATTTTGATGCTCTGGAACAGGGGTCAGCAACCTTTTTCAGCAGGGGGCCGGTCCACCATCCCTCAGACCTTGTGGGGGGCCAGACTATATTTTGGGGGGAAATGAACAAATTCCTATGCCCCACAAATAACCCAGAGATGCATTTTAAATAAAAGCACACATTCTATTCATGTAAAAACACGCTGATTCCCGGACCGTTCGCAGGCTGGATTGAGAAGGCGATTGGGCCGGATCCAGCCCACAGGCCTTAGGTTGCCTACCCCTGCTCTGGAATAAGCCCCAGAACTGAAAGGCGAGCTGATGGAGAGCAAGCTCAGTTAGCAACTGTGCCATTTCCGGAGAGCCTATCATGCCAGAATTCAACGGTGGGCAAGCGACGCCTTTCTCTGCACTTCGGAGAGTCAACATACATGCATGCCGGTATCTGTTCTACTGCAACGTAACGGCATCTTCCCTTGATACAGTAGTGTTTATACTCCTCAGGGCATTTCGAAAAATGCCCTCTCCACCTCAGTCCTGTGGTGCCGCCTGGAAATAGAAAAAAGGGGGATAAATTAGGGCAGGGCAGGGCAGTCCAACGCGGGACCTTCAGGGCCTTTTGGGGGCAGCCCTCGAAGCGAGGTGCTTGGCTTTGGAAAGGAGGCAAAAAGCATAAGTTTACAGGGGCAGAGGAAGGGGGGGCGGTGTGGGAGGTGCCCCCCGGGTGTCTTCGCTGAGGGGGGGGGTGACATTTGGTGCGACGCCTGCCCACGGCTCAAAAGCCTACCCCAAGCCGTCGGGGAAGGGGGGAGCTGCGCCGCTTTGCCAGCGGCATTCCCCCCCCTTCCCCCTTTGTTTTGACAGCTGGGGGAGGCTTGGGAGTCGCGGGCGGGCGGCACGCCGAATGTCCGCTATCGTCGGCTCGCTCCGCCCCTGTGGGCAGCTCGCTCCGCTCCTGGCTGCAGGGCACACACGCCTCTCTGTGCACCCGAACGGCTACCCTGCGCCTGGGAGGGCACCCTCTGCAGCCCCGCCCTCCTCAGAAGCATGCCCGCCCTGGGCAGCGCGGGCATATGCTTTGATAAGATAAGGTAGATCAGATCAGATTACTTTATTGTCATTGTACAAGTACAATGAAATTGGATGCCAACCCATTAAAACAACTTGGGGGGGGGGGGAGTTTCAGCTGCACATACATATTCATACAAACCCATCAAAACTCTCCAAGGTCATGTTATCTAGTTACAGCATTTAAAATGGTTATGGCTTTTGGATAGAAACTGTTTTTTAATCTATTCGTCCTCGATTTGATTGTTCTATATCTCTTGCCTGAAGGCAGTGATGCAAAACAACTATATCCAGGATGAGATGGACCTTGTAAAATGTTTTTAACTTTTTTAAGGCAACGGGAACTGTATAGTTCCTCCAAAGATGGGAGGGAATGACCGATAATATCTTGGACTGTGGTTATGACTTTCTGGAGCACCTTCTTCTCCATTACTTTACACATGGAAAACCAAGCACAAATACAATATGTAAGAATGCTCTCTATGCAGCTACGGTAAAAGGACACCAGCTGTTTCTCACTTAGATTGGTTAAAAAAAAAAATAAAAGTCTGAGAAAATAAGTTCTCTGCCAGGCTTTCTTTACCAGAGCAGTGGTATTTGCACTCCAAGTTTTTGCCGCTGATGCTATACACAAAGGGAAGCAAGGTAACAGTCAAGTTATTCTTCTTCTTACTATTATTATTATTTGTAGTAGTAGTAGTAGTTTAGTCGTTCATTCGTGTCCGACTCTTCGTGACCCCATGGACCAGAGCACGCCAGGCACCCCTATCCTCCACTGCCTCCCGCAGTTTGGCCAAACTCATGCCAGTCGCTTCGAGAACACTGTCCAACCATCTCATCCTCTGTCGTCCCCTTCTCCTGAACTGTAGAGTTGGAAGGCACCTCAAGGGTCATCCAGCCCAACCCCCTTCAATGCAGGGATGTTTTAGCACAATGTGGGGCTGAAACCCACGAACCTGGAATTGAGAATCTCATGCTTTGCCGAGTGAGCTATCTAGGTTCATCCCTACCCTCTCCCCTGCTGGTTGCCACAAGGGCAACATTGAGAGCAAGGAGGAAGAAGATGGCAGCCCATGCCACCCGCCTAGACTAGCTGTTCTTACTAAGAACAGGAGGCATGCAAGGGGTTGGCGGGGCAGTGCCCCATTCATCCCAGTGGAGCAGGCCCCGCTTCCGCTATCTACATCCGCTTGAGGATACCCCTTTGTGCTTGCCACATGTAAAATATCAGCTCCATCTACTATTCATGAAGGCTGCGGCACCTGAAAATTGAACTACGGAGCCTTGAATGCTCTGCGCCAGACTCTTTGGAAACCCAACAGGAGAAGAGAACAGAAAACTCGGCTCCGTTCCATTCCGGGAACTATCATCACAGGGGTTAAAAGTTAACGCTGCTACAAAAGAATGATTAGCTGCGCGGATCGTGTTACCAGGCTGAATACTAAATGAGGCTCTGCTAAGAATGCAGTCCGAACCGTGGCAAGATTACACGGTCTCCACTCTCGACAGAGGAGATCTCTCAAAGTGGGCATTTTCAAAGGCATCGTCTGTGCAAGGGAAACGGGTCGCCAGAGATTCACATCTCAACAGGACACTCTGAGCGGCTCCCAACAGAACATTAAAAACACGATAAAATATCAAATGTTAAAAACTTCCCTAAACAGGGCTGCCTTCAGATGTCTTCTAAAAGTCAGATACAGGTGAAACTCAAAAAATTAGAATATCGTGGGAAAAGTCCATTTATGTAAGCAATTGTTTTCATTAGCTACTGGAGTTTAATATATGAGATAGACTCATGACATGCAAAGCGAGATATGTCAAGCCTTTGCTTGTTATAATTGTGATGATTATGGCGTACAGCTGATGAAAACCCCAAAGTTGAGATTGTTAATTTGGGGTTCTCATCAGCTGTACGCCATAATCATCACAATTATAACAAATAAAGGCTTGACATATCTCGCTTTGCATGTCATGAGTCTATCTCATATATTAGTTTCACCTTTTAAGTTGAATTACTGACAGAAATGAACCTTTCCAGGATATTCTAATTTTTCAAGTTCCACCTGTAGTTGTTTATTTCCTTGACATCTGATGGGAGGGCGTTCCACAGGGCAGGCGCCACTACCGAGAAGGCCCTCTGCCTGGTTCCCTGTAACCTCACTTCTCGCAGGGAGGGAACCGCCAGAAGGCCCTCGGAGCTGGACCTCAGTGTCCGGGCTGAATGATGGTGGTGGAGACACTCCTTCAGGTATACATGGCCGTTTAGGGCTTTAAAGGTCAGCACCAACACTTTGAATTGTGCTCGGAAACGTACTGGGAGCCATGACGGCTATCCCTTGCTTCCACGCTTGGAGGCACTAGTGCTTCTGAATATCAGTTGCTGGAAACAACAGGAGGAAAGAGGGCTTTTGTGCTCAAATCCTGCTTACTTGTTTCCCACAGGCCTCTGGTTGTTGGCTACTGTGAGAACAGGAAGCTGAACTATGTGGGCCATTGGCTTAATCCTACAGGCTGTTCTTATGTTGTGCATTGACTTCTATTCTAGACACCTGGAGGAGTCATAGCAATACACACATTTGGAAAGAGATAACGTCTGGGTTAGAAGTTTTTTTGTTGTTGTTTAGTTGTTTAGTCGTGTCCGACTCTTCGTGACCCCATGGACCAGAGCACGCCAGGCACTCCTGTCTCCACTGCCTCCGCAGTTTGGTCAGACTCATGTTGGTAGCTTCGAGAACACTGTCCAACCATCTCATCCTCTGTCGTCCCCTTCTCCTTGTGCCCTCCATCTTTCCCAACATCAGGGTCTTTTCCAGGGAGTCTTCTCTTCTCATGAGGTGGCCAAAGTATTGGAGCCTCAGCTTCAGGATCTGTCCTTCCAGTGAGCACTCAGGGCTGATTTCCTTCAGAATGGATAGGTTTGATCTTCTTGCAGTCCATGGGACTCTCAAGAGTCTCCTCCAGCACCATAATTCAAAAGCATCAATTCTTCGGCGATCAGCCTTCTTTATGGTCCAGCTCTCACTTCCATACATTACTACTGGGAAAACCATAGCTTTAACTATACGGACCTTTGTCGGCAAGGTGATGTCTCTGCTTTTTAAGATGCTGTCTAGGTTTGTCATTGCTTTTCTCCCAAGAAGCAGGCGTCTTCTAATTTTGTGACTGCTGTCACCATCTGCAGTGATCATGGAGCCCAAGAAAGTAAAATCTCTCACTGCCTCCATTTCTTCCCCTTCTATTTGCCAGGAGGTGATGGGACCAGCAGTGGCCATGATCTTAGTTTTTTCTTTTTTCTTTTTTGATGTTTAGTTTCAGACCATATTTTGCACTCTCCTCTTTCACCCTCAATAGTAGAGAACGCAAATATTGGTGGCACTCCCCCCCCCCACACACACCATGATTGTACTTTCAAAGAAAGGGAAAAGAGGCTCCCATCCAAGCATTCACCACGAATAAATAGTGGAGGGCTGTGTGCCTTACCTAAATTAAAACCACTGATTAAGAGCTCACCGTTAGTGGGAAAGGCGAACGAACATTTTAATCAATTTGGGAGTCTGAGATCTAGCACAGTCTCTACCGCTGACCTAAATGGTTTCAAAATGAGCAAAATCAGCTCTCGTTGGTCTTGTGGCAGGATCATATTGCCAGTGATTTCAGATGAGGACTCTTCACTTCAGATGCCCATAAATCTTCCTGCTAGGAAGACTAGAGTGATTTCAGCCTGAACTGAAAAATACCTGCTGGCCTTGAATATATTCTACCAAAAAAAATGCTATATTTGGACATGGGCAGAAAGCAGAGCAAACTCAACCTTGGTCCCAAACAATTCTAAACATTTTAATCTCCAGTTAACATTTAAATGAGTAATAATCTGTCAGTTTGCAGTGGTATCCCAAACTAAAATGAGACTTGCATAACTCAGGTGGGTGGTAACAGAGTAGCAGGAAGATATGGGGAAAGCAGCCTACATATAGTTATCATTTGCGCTTTTAACTCCCTGCCCTTAATATACTCATTCCTTGCTCTCAACACGCCCCTCTCCTTTTTAAACCCTTTACACAGATATAGCCAGGGTGGCATGATGGCAAGAGTGTCAGACTATGGCCTTGGAGACCCAGGTTCGAATCCCCACTCAGCCATGAAGCTCACTGGGTGACCTTGGGTCAGTCGCCATCTATTAGCCTAACCTACCTCGCAGGGTTGTTGTGAGGATGAAATGGAGAGGGGGAGAACCATGCAGGCAGCCTTGAACTCCTTGGAAGATAAAAGTGGTATATATACATGTAATAAGTAAATAACATCACGTACGCCAGCAGAGATTTCCCTTAGCTGGGGAGAGAGTGGGAGGAGACAATTGACTGGGAGTGGCTAACCATGCAGTGTAGATCTGGGTCTGGAATAGCACGATCACATATAATCCATTTTGTTACCTGTGCAATTTCCATTCGGGTAGCCGCAGGACAGCCTCTTTGTTTCCTGTTCGGCGGTTCCATTGCCATTGCCAGTCACACAGTCGAAAATGGCAAAGCCTTCAGAGGGGGTGGGAGAGAGAAAGCAAAAACATTACACAAAAAACATTTACTCCCATGGTGTTTGCTTTGCCAGGCTCCACCAAGCACTGGAGTCAAATAGGAAAGTTAAAGGACCCCTAGACCAGTGTTTTTCAACCTTTTTTGGGCAAAGGCACACTTGTTTCATGAAAAAAATCACGAGGCACACCACCATTAGAAAATGTTAAAAAAATTAACTCTGTGCCTATATTGACTATATATAAAGTAATTCTCTTGAATAGGAATCAAATAAACACAAAGAAAGTATTTTATAATTACTTTATTATGAAATAGTAAGTAAACAGAAATATGAAAAATTATAAAATACTTTATTCAGTGCGCAACCAGGGCCTGTTTGGCTGAACACAAAGCTGATATTCTGGCTGGAATTTTTCCCACGGCACACCAGGCAACATCTCGCGGCACACTAGTGTGCCGCGGAACAGTGGTTGAAAAACACTGCCCTAGACGGTTAAGTCCAGTCAAAGGCGACTGTGGGGTTGCGGCACTCATCTCGCTTTTCAGGCCAAGGGAGCCGGTGTTTGTCTGCAGACAGCTTTCCGAGTCATCTGGCCAGCACGACTGAACCACTTCTGGCACAATATTTGTATTTTAATCTGTTATTTTAAATTGATTGTGTTTTGTTTTTGCTGGAATTTTAATTAGTGTTAGCCGCCCTGAGCCCGGTTTTTGGCTGGGAAGGGCGGGGTATAAATAAAAAATTATTATTATTATTATTATTATTATTATTATTATTATTATTATTACTATTATTATTCATGATGGAAACCAGAGCGCACGGAAACAGCATTTACCTTCCTGCCGCAGCGGTACCTATTTATCTACTTGCACTGGTGTGCTTTCGAACTGCTAGGTTGGGAAAAAGAAGAAGAAGAAGAAGAAGAAGAAGAAGAAGAAGAAGAAGAAGAAGAAGAAGAGTTTGGATTTGATATCCTGCTTTATCACTACCCGAAGGAGTCTCAAAGCGGCTAACATTCTCCTTTCCCTTCCTCCCCCACAACAAACACTCTGTGAGGTGAGTGGGGCTGAGAGACTTCAAAGAAGTGTGACTAGCCCAAGGTCACCCAGCAGCTGCATGTGGAGGAGATTACGAGTCTACCACTCTTAACCACTACACCACACTGGCTCTCAGAAGCAGGACAGAGCAACGGGAGCTCACCCCGTCGCAGGGATTCGAACCGCCGACCTTCTGATCGGCAAGGCCAAGAGGCTCAGTGGTTTAGATTACAGCGCCACCCACGTTACACATCCCATAGTGTAAACATAGGAGACTGAAAAGCACTCTCCAGTGCTACTTTCCAGTCACAACCCTGCAGGTAGGACCCAAGCCATCAATATTCATGCTGCAGCGTCTGTCCAGAAGGAAACTAAGAGATAGAGCAGAAAGATAAGGGCCGTACTCCCCTTGTCCTTCTCTTTATTAAGAAAATTCATTGGGCAACAAAGGCTGATTCAGTCCCCAAACCCAAGCGAGCATGGATCCAGGTTATCAGTCCCGTCTGGGACGTCAGCAGTTGCTCCACCACAATCCACTCCATCACCTTGCTCAGAAATGAAGAATTTGCAACCCAGGCTGTAGTTGCTACAGTCAAACCTCAGTTCCCGAATGCCTCCATTAATCGTACGTTTGGCTCCCGAACACTGAACACCTGGAAGTAACTGCTCCTGTTTTCGAACAATTTTCAGAAGCCGAATGTCTGACATGGTTTCTGTTTTGAGTTTCCCCATTGTACTGAGGGTGAAAGAGGAGAGCGCAAAACTAAGATCATGGCCACTGGTCCCATCACCTCCTGGCAAATAGAAGGGGAAGAAATGGAGGCAGTGAGAGATTTTACTTTCTTGGGCTCCATGATCACTGCAGATGGTGACAGCAGTCACGAAATTAAAAGACGCCTGCTTCTTGGGAGGAAAGCAATGACAAACCTAGACAGCATCTTAAAAAGCAGAGACATCACCTTGCCGACAAAGGTCCGTATAGTTAAAGCTATGGTTTTCCCAGTAGTAATGTATGGAAGTGAGAGCTGGACCATAAAGAAGACTGATCGCCGAAGAATTGATGCTTTTGAATTATGGTGCTGGAGGAGACTCTTGAGAGTCCCATGGACTGCAAAAGATCAAACTTATCCATCCTTAAAGAAATCAGCCCTGAGTGCTCACTGGAAGGACAGATCCTGAAGTTGAGGCTCCAGTACTTTGGCCACCTCATGAGAAGAGAAGACTCCCTGGAAAAGACCCTGATGTTGGGAAAGATGGAGGGCACAAGGAGAAGGGGACGACAGAGGATGAGATGGTTGGACAGTGTTCTCGAAGCGACTGGCATGAGTTTGGCCAAACTGCGGGAGGCAGTGGAGGATAGGGGTGCCTGGCGTGCTCTGGTCCATGGGGTCACGAAGAGTCGGACACGACTGAACGACTGAACAACAACAACAAAAATTGTATTGAGGCTTCCGCTTTCAGTTTTCGGTTGTCAAACGCTTCGGATGTCAACGGTCTTCCAGAATGGATTACATTCGACAACCGAGGTTTGACCGTAGAATCCATTGGGCCCAGGAAAAGGCTATGTGACAGTGAGACAGCCCCCAGTTCCAATTGACTGTCTTCACTCTAATCCCATCACAATACCCGCTTCCCATCAGTCATTAAGTTCTCCCCCTTCAATTCTCTACTTTTCCACCAGCAACCAATGAGAACAAACTGAGGCCAAGGTTTTTAAATCAACCAAAGCTCCGGAGCTATGGAAGAACAGGAGAGCAGCCCAAATGCACTCCCCCAACAGAGGAGAAAACTGATGACGACTTATCACAGAATGGTAGAGATGGAAGGGACAACATCTAGTCCAACCCCCTGCAATGCAGGAATCTTTATGTCCAACGTTAGGCTTGAACCCATGACCCCCAAGATTATGAGTCTCACGCTCTACTGATCGAGCTATCGCCACTTCAGTTTAGCTATCTGATACGATACAATCCCGGGCTCTCTGACACACCAGGTAGTTCAACCATGAGATGGAATCTACTGATAGAAAACTTGGCTGTGCAGCAGCACTCGATATGGATGGATTTGACGGCTAACCAGCAGCCAGAATAATAAAGCAATTGTTGCTGAACACAAAAGCAGGGAAGGATCTTTGCACTTTCAAGTCTTCAAGGAAACACTTCCTCCTCCCAGCTCAGACTGGGAGGCCTTCAGCGGGGCCTGTTTCAACAGGCTTCAATGGGACTTATTCCTGGGCTGCAGCCCTGATTCCACCCATTTGCTCAGAGACCCAGCAATCTGTGAAATTAGACTATATCAAGAATGAAATACGGACGGTTTATTTGATTTTAAAATCCCCAACAGGCACGTAGGCGCGCATACACACACACACACTCACTCTCTCTCTCCTTCCTGCAAAAAATTACCTGACACCTTTTTAAAGAAGATAAACAGGTCATAAAACCAAATGTAGACTTGAAATGTGGTTTGCACACCTGAGAGTAGCAAAGCTTCAAATAAAGTAGGCATGTCCAAAGTCCGTTTTGGGGGCCTATTGCAGCCCCCGTGGCAGTATATGTCCTGGGGTAAAATCCTAAAAAATGCTCAACAACTTCAAACCTTAAAAAAGCTCAACAACTTTGGCCGGCCCTCATGCACGTTCCCTGCATCAAATCTGGCCCTCCTTGGAAAACAGGTATTAGCATGGCTGCTAATATCAAAGCCAAAAAAGAAATAAATTTGTTTAACCTGCCTTTTAATTAACTAAATAATTGCCCACATCATTAAAAAAAAAAAACCTTCAAAACAGGTGCCTTTTTTCAGATTTCAAAGGAAGCGTAAGACTACTGACAATAAATAAATGCCAAAAAGGGGGGGTTGTTGTTCTTTCAGAGGAACTTAAGAGTACCAAAACAGCTCCATCACTGGGCTATACTAAGCAAGCAGCTAAAGCTCTTCCGGATTAATCTATCAATGAAGAGCCATTCTGGAACAAGACCGTAGCCCATCCAGTTCCCATCAGATGCCTATGGGAAGCCTGTAGGCAGGAACAGAGAGCAGCGAATTTCTCGGCAACTGGTATTTGGAGACACCCTGCCTGCCTCCAACAGGGAAGGAAGGACACTGCCATAGCCTGTTGGAAGTTTGCGTTCCTACCATTTCTACCTCTGAGCACATGCAATCTAGAGGCTATTCCTTAGAAGCAGGGAAGAACCTGTAGAAGGGAAAGCACACTTTATTTCTATTGAGGCAGGCGGACACTGGTGGCATCCAGCAGGGAAAGTGAGCAGACCAGACCAGAAACGTTTTTGTGCTAAGCTTAGAGTGCTGGTATCAGAACATTCCAGGAATTCTTCCCCCTCCAAAAAAAAATGTAATGCACGCTCATCATTCAAAGTAAATGGCACGGAACTGGAAGATGTTCCAACTTTTAAATATGCCGCCAATGTAATAATTTTGTACGCAATTAAAATGGTTTATAGGATCTCTCAGTTGATTACTTTTGATCAGTTAAAGAAAAGCTCCAGCAAAGAAAAAAAAATAGCAGAGTGTACTATGGTGTTTGCAATTTATTTTTCTAAATCGCCCTTAGATATATAACCCCTTTCTCTCTGGGGCGTGGGTTATGGCTTTTTCAGTATTAATCCCTTTCCCTCCAGCTGTCAAAACCCAGAACTGACGCTCTATCTCTTCCTTTCTGATTTGGAGTATTATTATTTTTTAAAAAAACTTTTATTTCAAATTCCCTCCAACATGGAAAAGAAATGAGAACGCTATTTATGTACGCTGTCACAGCAGCTAGAATTCTTGTGGATAGAAAGTGGAAAAACGAATCAGTACCGACAATCTTAGAATGGCAGATGCTTATGTTAGATTATTTGCAGCTGGCGAAATTGACAGGAGGAGTTAGAGGAGAAATGACGCAGAAAACTTTTGGTGAATGGAAAATATTTAAAGAATACATAAGAATATATTGCAATAATAAGGCCATATTAGCAGAACTAGAGTGATACTTGTAATTAAATAAATATTGAATACTATTGAAGATAAAGGAATGAGAAATAAAGATCAAAACTGTGCAGACAAACAATGATGTAACGAAAGTACATTAAGAAAGATCGGAAGATTTGTATGTATGTGAGAAGTGTGGTTATGTAAACCAATTTTAACCTTTTTTTCTCGTGTTTTTCTTTTTCTTTTTCTTGGTTTTCTTCTTCTATTTCTTCTTTTTTTATTTGTATTGATGAGACTGTAAATATTTTTTAATGTGTGTAAAAAAACCCAATAAAGATTACTTTTAAAAAAGGAAAACTGGCACATGTCAACTACAAATCAAAATGCTGTCTAATGTATGTCATAAATGGAAAAAAGCTAAGCAAAAATTTCATTTTAAAAAGTGAAATTACAAGCTCAATTAACACTGGAGTTGGCTTACAGAACTATTAATGGAAAGGTAAAGGGACCCCTGACTGTTAAGTCCAGTCGCGAATGACTCTGGGGTTGCGGCGCTCAGGGCCGTCTCATCCATAGGGGCTAGTGGCGCGGTGCGCCAGGGCGCTGGGCCCCCCAGGGGCGCCCCCGCGAGCCCGCCGGCATACCGGGCGCCCCTCTCCCCAACCCGGCCCCGCCCCCACGGGCGAGCTGCCGGCTGCGCGCTCGCACACCGGCGGTGCAGTCGCTGCCACCCATGCCGCTCCTGGGAGCACTGGAAGGGCGCGCAGAGCCCCGCTCCGCTCCAGCGCCACACCCCTCATTCCCCGCTTGCCCACCCCCCCAGAGGTGGCAAGCGCGGGAGGCGGCGGAGAGGCGGCACCCCCGGAGGACTCGCTCCAGAGATCCTGGCGGCAAACTCATCCGGGAACGGCGCCTCCCAACTTGGGGCCGCTTCGCCGCACGGGTGAACTTTTCCGCGCGAAGTGAAAGGCGGCACAGTAAAAACAATGGCTCCCGGGGAAGGCAGCTGCGCGCTGCTCGTCCTTTAGGGGAACCTAAGAGCTGGCCGCCCTCGCCTCCCATCCCGGGAGCACGGGAAGGGCGCGCAGAGCCCCGCGCGCCACGCCCCTCATCCCCCGCTCGCCCACCCCCCTCCCAAGGGCCTCCTTAAGACGACCCTGGGAGGTGGCGGTGGGGAGAGGCGAGATAAGAGAAGAGGCACGAGGTTGTGCCAGGGTTATTTGTCTTCGCTGGAGAGGCTGGTGGTGGGAGTGAAACGGGAATGGGGGGGGAGAGAGAGGAGATCACGACTGTTTTCCAACAACCCAAGAAGAAAGTGTGTGTGTGATTTTTGGTTTCTCTCCCCCCCCCCACGGGTAATCTCTTCCTTTCGCCTGCGCGCTTCCTCCTCCCTGTCTTTTACCCTGATGGAGAGTGGGTCGCTGAGAAGGTCTCCCTGGTGGCCGTAGTTTCCCCCCCACTCCCTTCCTGAAACCAAGGCGATTTTGAGGGTGAGCGGGAAAGGTGGTTTGAGGCGGATCCAGCCAAGGCGAGGCGGCCGTGCTGAGCTTTCAGCTGCCCGAGCAGCCAGCCAGGGAGGTCAGCTCGCCGTTTTCTGGTTTCGCCCCGCTTTTTGGGTGTGTGCTAGATCTTGCCCACTGCACCTTACGAGAAGGCTGTTTACCAATGGGGGAAAGGGGGGAGCTGCACCTGACGAGCTGCTGCCTGCTTTGCAGCAGATGAAGATGCAGGAGCTCAGTGAAGGGTCCGTGAGTGAAAATGGAAGTCCCAAGCTGGGGGGGGGGGCGCCGGAGGGATCGTTGAACCACGGCGCGGGATAGGCTTAAGACGGCCCTGGCGGCACTCATCTCGCTTTACTGGTCGAGGAGCCAACGTTTGTCCGCAGACAGCTTTCCGGGTCATGTGGCCAGCATGACTAAGCCGCTTCTGGCGAAACCAGAGCAGCGCACGGAAACACCATTTACCTTCCCGCCAGAGCAGTACCTATTTATCTACTTGCACTTTGACGTGCTTTCGAACTGCTAGGTTGGCAGGAGCAGGGACCGAGCAACGGGAGCTCACCCCGTTGCGGGGATTCGAACCACCAACCTTCTGATTGGCAAGCCCTAGGCTTGAACTATTAGGTCTCTAAATTTTCCTAATGGTACAGTCACCTTTCCATTTTGGACGCCGACGTTCTCATGAGTGACCGTGTATCTGTAGGTACACCAGCCTCATCGCAGGAAAACCTGACAATAGGTTTTTTTAAAGCCTTTCTGTGCTGCAAATATTGTCAGTTTGTATCTCAGATGATTCTCATCTCTCCAAGTATCACATAAGGTAGATTTCTGTTCAGTGCTCATTTCTATGGCTGTATCTCTCATTTCCTGAGAATCAGGTGTAGGTTCAGGGACTAATGTTCCCTGTCTCAAGCAGGAGGTCATTTTGGTTCCTTTTTTCAGATAAACAAGGTGGGGTAGCCTTTGCAAACTGTCTTACCAGTTCAATAGGATTGACTCCCTTATATGGATGGGTGGATATTGCAAATTCTTTCTCAGGATCACTATGATCTTTGCATCAAACAAGTCAAGTAAACTTCTTGAATAGAGAGACCTTCTCTCTGTTTAACTGAGAATCCTCACTGGTCTGTTGTCACGACTCTTGGAGGCAAACATTCAGATACCCTGTTAACAGGGATTCTGATCATTTGTCCAGTTGATAAAATACGCCATTGATTTCACGGGTCCGTCACTTCCTTCCTGCTGCGTTTGCTACACTAGATAATTGAATGATTGAACTTTTAAGAATATAGAGCTCTGATATTGTGCTTCACAGGTACACAGGTGAAACTCGAAAAATTAGAATATCGTGGAAAGTCCATTTATGTAAGCAATTGTTTTCATTAGCTACTGGAGTTTAATATATGAGATAGACTCATGACATGCAAAGCGAGATATGTCAAGCCTTTGCTTGTTATAATTGTGATGATTATGGCGCACAGCTGATGAAAACCCCAAAGTTGAAATTGTTAATTTGGGGTTCTCATCAGCTGTACGCCATAATCATCACAATTATAACAAATAAAGGCTTGACATATCTCGCTTTGCATGTCATGAGTCTATCTCATATATTAGTTCCACCTTTTAAGTTGAATTACTGAAAGAAATGAACCTTTCCACGATATTCTAATTTTTTGAGTTTCACCTGTACTCGCAGCTTTCAAGAGCACTCAGTCTCCTGGTTTTAAATCCTGCCTGCTAATACGTTGATCACGTTGTCATTTATTCCTCATAATACTTTTCTCAGCAGTGTTTAATACAGCCCAGACTTTCACATAGTCTCTGAGTCTATTTAAGGTAACTTCTGTCTGTAGTTCCATCAGGTATTACTGAAACCAGAGGTCTACCAGCAGTCTGGCTTCCCTCCCAGATATAAGGAAACAAGGCGAATATCCTGTTGCATGGTTCTCGATGCAGTTATGAGCATGCACTAAAACAGCTAACATATTTTCTCCATTGTCTCTTGGGATCCAGAATCTCCAACACGTCTAGCAAACGTTCTGTGGTATCTTTCTGGCTGAGGATGGCGAAGGGTGATAGGAGATTTCACTGCCCTCTTTAGCTGCAACATTTCTGGAATGAGGTGGCTTTCAAAACCCCTACCTTGATCAGGAAAAAAAAAAACCTGGCAGGTAATCCATAATAATGAACAAAATATTTTCCCCACAGTATTTTGCCAAAAGGTCCTAGACTTCCGATCTTTTGTGCGAAAAGCCTAGGCACAGCAGGTCACGTGATCTGTTCCCACCAGAATCTTGCCCCGTTCCAAAGACCTTGCCTCAACCTCCAGTCTCTGCTTCTCAATTTGTATTACATTATTTTATGCACTGTGACTTGCATTGTTTTATTGATTATAGTTTAGAAATAATTATAATTGTAAAGAGTGGGTTTCTGTTAAATTTTTCTATGCTGGTGTTTAATATTATTCTATACTGTTCTAATGGATTGTGGAATATTACTTATTTGATATACTGTATATTCTGGCGTATAAGACTACTTTTTAATCCAGGAAACTCTTCCCAAAAGTTGGGGGTCGTCTTATACGCCGGGTGGAGAATCTGCGGTCGAGTATATCTCAAACTCTATATTTTTACTAGAAAAGTTGGGGGTCGTCTTATAAGCCGGAAAATACGGTAAGTTGCTCCATCAGGCAAGGCCTCCTGCTACCTGCCTTGCTCCACCCTCTAGTCTTTGCTTCTCAATTTGTATTGTATTATTTTATGTACTGTGGCTTGCCGTTGTTTTATTGATTAGTTTAGAAATTGTTTATTGTAAATGTTGAGTGGATTTCTGTTTAACTTTTATATGTTGATATTATTTTATATTACTCTAATAATTGTTGAATGTTACTTTTTGATGTAGGTTGCTTATTTTAAAGTTTTGTTTTATTATCACATTTTTGTATTGCATTAGATTGTTATAAGATGTACATTTTTTGTTTCTTCTGCTTGTAAACCGCCTTGAGTATTGTAAGATAGAAAGGCGGTATACAAATAAATTATTATTATTATTATTATTTATTATTATCATCATCACATTTTGTATTGGATTAGATTGTTATAAGGTGTACATACTTTGATTCTTCAGCTTGTAAACCACCTTGGGCATTGCAAAATAGATACCCTCTGGTATCTTGGGTATTGTAAAATAGTTACCCTCTGGTATCTTGGGTATTGTAAAATAGGTACCCTCTGGTATCTTGGGTATTGTAAAATAGGTACCCTCTGGTATCTTGGGTATTGTAAAATAGGTACCCTCTGGTATCTTGGGTATTGTAAAATAGGTACCCTCTGGTATCTTGGGTATTGTAAAATAGGTACCCTCTGGTATCTTGGGTATTGTAAAATAGGTACCCTCTGGTATCTTGGGTATTGTAAAATAGGTACCCTCTGGTATCTTGGGTATTGTAAAATAGGTACCCTCTGGTATCTTGGGTATTGTAAAATAGGTACCCTCTGGTATCTTGGGTATTGTAAAATAGGTACCCTCTGGTATCTTGGGTATTGTAAAATAGGTACCCTCTGGTATCTTGGGTATTGTAAAATAGGTACCCTCTGGTATCTTGGGTATTGTAAAATAGGTACCCTCTGGTATCTTGGGTATTGTAAAATAGGTACCCTCTGGTATCTTGGGAATTGTAAAATAGGTACCCTCTGGTATCTTGGGTATTGTAAAATAGGTACCCTCTGGTATCTTGGGAATTGTAAAATAGGTACCCTCTGGTATCTTGGGTATTGTAAAATAGGTACCCTCTGGTATCTTGGGTATTGTAAAATAGGTACCCTCTGGTATCTTGGGTATTGTAAAATAGGTACCCTCTGGTTACGAACTTCATTCGTTCCGGAGGTCCGTTCTTAAGCTGAAACCGTTCTTATCCTGAGGCGCACTTTCGCTAATGGGACCTCCGGTCCGCGACTTCCGTTCGCATCCTGGGGCAAAGTTTGCAACCAGGAGCAGCTACTTCCAGGTTAGCGGAGCTCGTAACCCAAAGCGTGCGTAACCAGAAGCGTGCGTAACCCGAAGTGTTCGTAACCAGAAGCGTGTGCAACCAGAAGCGTGCGTAACCAGAAGCGTGCGTAACCAGAAGCGTGCGTAACCAGAGGTACCACTGTATACAAATCAAAAGTGAAATGAAAATGAATTGAAAAGGCAGGCTTATCCAATGACTCTTTCTTGGAAGCACGGCTGCTTTGTGGGATACAGTTTTGCCCTGAGCGCATTTCCCAGAGCTCCTCACAATCCAAGTCATATCATGAGCCAGCCTTTGCTGGAAAAAAACTCTGTTCCCAGAAGCTCAGTGGTTCTTTTGACACCAGCGACATCACGATGGCTTTACGTTATGCAGTGTAAGGCACAATTCACCTTGACACCAGTTCAGCAAAATTCCCTGTGTGATTGTCCTTGGGGCGTGTGTGAGAATGACCGGTGTAACCGGACACTAGCCCCTATCACAGTTATGTCTCCAATTTATGTCACCCTTTCTTCTCTAGGGCTTGGGTTATGTTTCTTTCCACACCTTTCACCCCTCTTCACTAACAAAATCTATCTGAAGATTGGTATCTGAAGAAGTGTGCATGCACACGAAAGCGCATACCAAGAACAAACTCAGTTGGTCTCTAAGGTGCTACTGGAAAGAATTTTCTATTTTAAAATCTAGAAATGAATATTCTTCTCTCTGAATGGTTGTTCTTGAAGATTATTCTGACATGGGTAGGCAAACTAAGGTCCGGGGGCCAGATCCGGTCCAATCACCTTCTAAATCCAGCCCACAGACGGTCCAGGAATCAGCTGTTTTTACATGAGTAGAATGTGTCCTTTTATTTAAAATGCATCTCTGGGTTATTTGTGGGGCCTGCCTGGTGTTTTTACATGAGTAGAATGTGTCCTTTTATTTAAAATGCATCTCTGGGTTATTTGTGGGGCCTGCCTGGTGTTTTTACATGAGTAGAATGTGTGCTTTTATTTAAAATGCATCTCTGGGTTATTTGTGGGGCCTGCCTGGTGTTTTTACATGAGTAGAATGTGTGCTTTTATTTAAAATGCATCTCTGGGTTATTTGTGGGGCCTGCCTGGTGTTTTTACATGAGTAGAATGTGCTTTTATTTAAAATGCATCTCTGGGTTATTTGTGGGGCCTGCCTGGTGTTTTTACATGAGTAGAACGTGTGCTTTTATTTAAAATGCATCTCTGCGTTATTTATGGGGCATAGGAATTCGTTTGCTGACCCCTGATATTCTGCTTACGTTCCAAGTCCTCTCCAACAGGTAAACTAGGGAAATAGAGAGCTAAGCCACTGTGGATTGTAAATGGCCCTAGTTTCTAGGAAACAACTGTTCCATGTGTTGTAAGAATTTTTATATAACACATGAGTCTGCAAAGAACACAATTAACTTTGGAATCATTTGCTGTGTTCTTTAATGGCGGTGGGTTTTGATATAAGTCTGCAGAGCTAGGTTAATGAACATCTGCATGTTACAGCAAAGAAACATAAGATATCCAGCAATATTCTCAAGCAAGAAAGGTTGTAAAACCATTTAAAACTGCATGTGATATACAACACCAGCACTCTGGGGCTCAGTCTGTTTTTAAATTCCCTGAACTACCATTGATTCTAAGGCATCCCTAAAATAAACACACAGAGCTAAATATAGAGAACTGGCCCCGTTTAGTAGGTACCCTGATGGACACTGCCATAGCACAGGCAACAAACCCTGCTGGCCTGGCATAGCTTGATACATGAAAAAATATTAAAATAAAATAAAACCTCTCCTGCTAGTGCTGCTTATTCCCCCTCTCCTTAAACAAGTCCTTTGGGGTTGATTTGTGATTTAAATAAGTTCAAAACTAGAATGTGCTTTTAGTATTGGGGCTGAGTCCCAGAATGAACTAAATTAAAAACTGCATCTGAGCATGCACAGAGTGCTTTCCCCCTTGTCACTAAGTGAACACAGCCTGCCTCAAAGATCAAGCAAACAGAACATGAGCCCTGGGATACTCTAAAGAAGAAGAAGAAGAAGAAGAAGAAGAAGAAGAAGAAGAAGAAGAAGAAGAAGAAGAAGAAGAAGTGAAGCCCTGTCCATATATTAAGAAAGAAGATGTAAACTCCTGGCCAACCACACTTTTCCATTCTGCACAGCTCTATCAGTCTGTCTACAAGTTCTCAGGTCGATGCAACTAACCTCTTTCATCCAGAGGCTTCACAACCACTGCTCCCCCCCCCCGTACTTCCCACAAACCCCTCAGTGCTGCTGCTGATACCACAAGCAGAAATGGAGCAATGTGCAGGTACTGCACCTGCTGAATTTCCACCTGCCAGGCACCATAGAGGCTTAGGGACTCCTTGCAGGGAGCGTGGAGCGTTAGGACTAAAAAGTACTCCTGCTAGTATAGTGGTAAGCAGTGCTTTTTTTCTGGGGGGACACATACCCCTAAACATTTTGTGAAGCTAAGTGTGGCCTCATTGAGAGGCAGTATTTCAATGAGTAGGAAAATGAGAGCACCCCTAAACATTTTTTTTTAAAAGAAAAAAAGCACTGGTGGTAAGTATCCCTGCCTGTCACACAGCAGACCAGGGTCTGACTCCCAGATGGAGAGACTGGTATTATAACCCAGCCGGTAAAGAGCATCAGCCTCTTAATCTCAGGGTCCTGGGTTCGAGCACCACGTTGGGCAAAATATTACAGGGTTGGGCTAGATGGCCCTTATGGTCCCATCTACAATTCTATGACTCCTCCGTGAAAAGGAAGGCAAGGAATGGAGCTGCCCTCGCCACTTTTTCTTCCCAGGTTCCGCAGTTTCACGACACGGGCAGAGACGCTGCGGCTGCACCTGTTGGACGTCTGCGTGCCGCGAAGCTCTTAAAAGGGCAGGGAAGATTGGAGAGGAGAGGAGAGGGACCACCCAGGGAGAGACCTCCCGCCAGCCCCACCGCGGACCCCGAGAGCCCTCCCCACATCCTCACCCAGCAGCAGCAGCGGCCCGAAGCTCAGGAGCGCCGCCGAATCCATGCCAGAGCGCAGTCCCGGGCGCCCTAAGCAGCCGCGGCAGGGCGCGCACAGCACCTCCGCACCTCGCCGCGCGCCCAGCGCCGAAGGAGGCGCCCGAGATGCCCGAGGCGCTGCCTCCGCCTGGCCGGGGGCGGAGCCGCGTCCTTCCCTTCGCGGCGGGCGGGCGGTGGGAAGGCGCAGTGGGTGGAGCAGGGGAAGGGCGGGTCCTGCCCCACCTGGGGGAACGGGGAGGTCCCGGGCACAGCCTGGATGCAAAGAGAGTTGCCGGTTGGTTGTCAGGGTTGTTGCTTTTTTGTTTGGCTACTACACACTTTTCAGAATGGAAATTTGCTGGTGCCACACCGATTTTTTTTTCTTGATAAGTATAATGCATTGGAAAAACAAAAACCTTGGAATGTCTCCTTTTAACTGGGTTTTTTTTTTATTCTTTTAATATAAATTTTATTAAAACAACTTTTATTAAATTTGCTTGGTAACCAACCTAACATTATTAGTCGAAACAAAATAGAAAATTCTTTCCAGTAGCACCTTAGAGACCAACTGAGTTTGTTCTTGGTATGAGCTTTCGTGTGCATGCACACTTCTTCGTGTGCATGCACACTAACATTATTAGGTTACCAAGCAAATTTAATTATTATTAAATTAATTCAATTAATCATTAATTACTCAATTAATTATTCAATTAATCATTATTCTATGAAACAAAGAATACAAAACAAACTTCATTCATACTACAATGCATAACTACATAACATTAATATATATATATCCTTTTAACTGTTGATTTCATTCATTTTGCTTTCTTAAAAACATTGTTGAATATTTGTGGAGAGTTTTAATGCACATATCAGTGCCGGATTTACATATAAGCTAAACAAGCCATAGCTTAGGGCCCCACTCTCTTGGGGGCCCCAAAAAAATTTAAAGGAAAAAAAACTGGATGTACATTTCCAAAATATAAGATAAAAAACAAATAAAATAAAACCTACATACAGCAACAGTGTTTTGTGTTGTGTAGGCTCCTATTTGTTATGTGCAAATGGCTTTAGATACCTATTAGGTCCATAAATTACCATATAGCATATATTCAACACAAAAAACAGCGACAATTTGTTGTCAACAAAGGACAGCTGGACTGAGGGAGCCGGCATTTGTCCGCAGACAGTTTTTCCAGGTCATGTGGCTAGCATGACTAAGCCGCTTCTGGCGAAACCAGAGCAGCGCATGGAAACGCCGTTTACCTTCCCACTGGAGCAGTACCTATTTATCTATCTTACAGTTATTCCAACGTATGTGTAGCGCGGGTGGCGCTGTGGGTTAAACTGCAGAGCCTAGGGCTTGCCGATCAGAAGGTCAGCAGTTTGAATCCCCGCCGATCAGAAGGTCAGCAGTTTGAATCCCCGCGATGGGGTGAGCTCCCATTGCTCGGTCCCAGCTCCTGCCCACCTAGCAGTTCGAAAGCACACAGTACAAGTAGATAAATAGGTACCACTCCGGCGGGAAGGTAAACGGTGTTTCCATGCGCTGCTCTGGTTCGCCAGAAGTGGCTTAGTCATGCTGGCCTCATGACCCTGAAAAACTGTGGATAAACATCGGCTCCCTCGGCCAGTAAAGAGAGATGAGCGCTGCAACCCCAGAGTCGTCCACGACTGGACCTAACAGTCAGGGGTCCCTTTACCTTTATGTATACTGTAGTAGGAATCCTGGCCTTATCAAGCAACCTTAGCTCACAAACAGGATTGTATTGTATGTCTCCGCACCACAGATATTACTTGCTAGAATATGCCAGCTTCCTTAAAAGTCAGTTTGAAGGAAAGAAGAGATTAGGCTCTGGCATTTCTTTCAGCTGTGAAAACCTGTTCTTAACAATCATTATTTCCTAACTAGCGAAGCGATCAGAATGCAGTAACACCATTGTGTTTCTTGAAGAAGCAGGACAGGAATTTCAGCATCAGGCTCATCCTCCTCCCACTGTGAAATGAAATAGCCAGTTACTACTGTAAGAGTAGGATGGGTGAAAATATTTTAATCCCCCGTACCTGTAAAGGTTAAGCACTCTGATCAAACCTTTGGAGTGAAGACATTCCAGTACCTAAAATGTGCTTCTCCGCCCCCTGAAGACGTTTCCCACATGCATTCATTTGTGGCAAAACCTGTGTTTGCTATGAAATTTTGCTCAGTTGGGAGACATGCCTAATCCTGGTTCCCTAAATAGTGAACGTGTGTGTGATATATACATTGAAAAACATACAAGTTAGTTCTCATGCGTTTTGCATACTTTGCACAGTTTCAAGTGCACACTTTAAAATACCCAGGTTTGCAGTGAAAACAATGTGTGAATCATAGTCACATTTTGCGAATTGCTTGGTGTCAACACATAAGTGAGACTGAATCTGTTTCATTTGCGGTGAGGCTAGCATCCATAGCAATTAATATCCAAGAAGGGTGTAAAAGCATACCCTCCCACATTTCCTATTTATACCCTGCCCATCTGACTGAGTTGCCCCAGCCACTCTGGGCAGCTTCCAACATATATAAAAACATAATGAAACATTAAACATTATAAAACTCCCCTATACAGGGCTGCCTTCAGGTGTCTTCTGAAGGTTGTATAGTTACTTAACTCCATACCCTCCAACACTTCATGTGATCAGACTAAAGATACATGGAAGGAAAGAGGGAGATTTTTTAAAAAGCAAAAATGCTATTTCACAGGGGGGAGGGAGGTAAAGGACCCCTGACAGTTAAGTCCAGTCGCGAACGACTCTGGGGTTGCGGCGCTCATCTCGCTTTACAGGCCGAGGGAGCCGGCATTTGTCCGCAGACAGTTTTTCCGGGTCATGTGGCCAGCATGACTAAGCCGCTTCTGGCGAAACCAGAGCAGCGCATGGAAACGCGTTTACCTTCCGTTTACCTATTTATCTACTTGCACTTTTTGGGGGTGCTTTCAAACTGCTAGATTGGCAGGAGCAGCGACCGAACAACGGGAGCTCACCCCGTCGCGGGGATTCAAACCGCCGACCTTTCGATTGGCAACCCCAAGAGGCTCAGTGGTTTACACCACAACGCCACCTGTGTCCCAAAAAAGCTATATGGAAGGAAAGAGGGAGACTTTTTTTTTTAATGCTATTTCACAGGAAAGCCTTGCCCAATTAATTGTTTTCTTCCCCAAAAAAGTGCAAGGGGTGGTTCAGGTGAGAGAATGATTTCCCCCATCCCACCACTTTTCATTAATTCAGATAGCCAGAAGATGCCTGCTTTTCTAAGCTTCAGCTTTGTTGTAAATGGGGTGTGTGTACGTAACTTTTGGGTATTTGAAGCAGCACCATTAAGAACTTGAAGTGTGAGAAAGCCCCACCCTACACGCCTACTGCCGTTTTTTCCACTGCACTTGCAATCACGTCATGAGGTGTGGCACCATAAAGTAAATGCAGCTGACTCTCCGAAAACACACTACCCGAAAAAAATGTGCCAGAGCTGTCAGAATTATTACATCCCGTGGATGCAAGGCAAAATCTGTACTAATAATTACGAGAGGCAGGGCCACACAGCTGGCATGAACTAGGCACCGCAAACTGGCATTTTTAAAAACAGCAACCAGAAAGCCCTTGAGGATTTAGAATTGAGTGCTTATCAGCCAACTGCATTATTTATCCTTCGAACCAGTTTTCCCCCCCATAATTAACTGTATTATGCAAATGGGCGATGACCTGGAAACTGGAAATACATTCCCAAATAACCCCTTGGGAGCAGAGCAAGGCCATTGCCATGTTTTAGGTTTCCCATTTCCCTGAATTTCTGGGGCAGGTTTAGAGCGTCAGTTTCTCGGTGAGGAGAAATGTACTGGCGGTGATTCATTCGGGTTTTCTTTTTCGCAACAGCTATTTATTTATAAATATATAGGTAAAGCAGATGGCAAACAGGTTGTGCGAGTTTGAAAGCAGCCTTGGAGATGTGCACGCTGCCGCTTTAAAGCACATTTGAAACGCATTATTATTTCCCAGAGAATTCTGGGCACTGTAGTTTACCCTTCACAGAGTTACAATTTCCCAGCAACGCTAAACAAACTACAGTTCCCAGAATTCTTTGAGGGAAAGAATATGCTTCAAAGTGCTTTTAAAGGTATAGGGTGAGTAGAAGAAGAAACAACATACCCTTGCAACAACCTCAAGCTATTTCCTGCCAGCTTCTCAGGGCGGCTAACACCAGGTTCTTGTCAGCTTGAAAACTCAATCTGTTTCTCTAATTGCCTCTTTTTGCCTCCTCGTGGCCCTCACACAATTGGGTAGGTGTAACTTACATTCCAGACATTTAAAAGAACTGAAAATTATCGTAATGAACCATTACCTCAATGAACCATTAGTGGTTAGTGCAGTTTACCAAGCCACATCCTATGCTTGTTTATTGAGAAGTAAGATGTTTTGCACCGTTCCATTTTTTCAGCTCCTAACAAGCATTTCTGGGTGCTTCCAGATGACCTGTTTATTGAGTTTCCATCCTGATTTGTTGGCAAGGAGATTAGATTGCGATGGCCATCAACTGAGCGTCTGTTTGCAGGGAGGTTAGATGTTGTTGCATCAAAGCAAGTGTTATCTCCACACTTTCCTCTGAGCTAACCAAGGTGTACGAAATCCGGACTCTGGAGGAAGTGGGTTTGTCACACAATAGTATAATCATCTATAATTGCACACCCTCATTTTGCTGGTATGTGATTGAATGCCACTTGAAAATAGTCACAATCTGAAAGCACCCTCTATGGACAACCTTTGTTAATTCGAGGCATTGACACCAGTGGGGAAGGATGAGTGAAGAGCGGCGAATGATTGCTTATCTGCACCATCTCAAACACCACCTTGCAACTTGCGTTTTCCTGCAATTTTTGTGGTATGAACCACATGGCATTTCCACTGTCCTGTTGACACCTTGGTTCTCCTGGAGCCCAAACCTGTTTTTCACCTGACAGTAGTGCAGAAAGTTTTCCTAAAAGGAGCACATTGCCTCGTGCCATGCAATACGTGTTTTGCATACCACGGTTTTGGGGTTACATCAGGTTCCCCAAAATTCAGCGCCTACCTCATCTGTGCCCACAATCATGTCACACTGTGTTTCCCACTTCTCTCTGGCTGCAGATGCTGTACATGAATAACAATTCCCCTCTGTTACTAAGTGTATTATTTCTGAGGTGTTCCGGGTCACTTTTTCTATTCACCCCACCTCGATCCTTGAGGTCCGTCTGTGTGGATAATCCCCTTTTATTATAACTAGGGATAACTTAGTAACGGGGTTCTCTTGTCCAGCTGTCGTGGCCTGTTATATATATATTTTGCTCTGGGCTCCTGGGTTAAGAATACCTCTCAGCTCTATCAGTTCTGGGTCTCTCTCTCATTAGATCCCCCACTGCGTCAGTTAGCTAAACCCTTTTAGCAACTGTGTAGCCTTACCAAGGTTTCTGCCCTTTTGCCCCTCCTGAGTGAAACTCCAAGACACAAACTATCACCCTGCAGGTCAGTTTTGTCTTTTCCCTGAGTTCACCTCCTCATGAGCATCCATATATCGCTGGACCAAATAAATGCCTCTTTTCTCTTGGCTCAACAAAAACAAGTCTTTATTTATTTCAGAACATCATGTTTCAAGTACTTCAATAGTTCATCAGCTTAGTTACATCTAAAGTATAAACTCTTTCAGTATAACCGACTGATCTTCATCCTATCCTAGCCTAACCACCACTATCCTGGCCCCACACCCCTCTTCTTCCCTGTCTCCACACACACCCTCCCTCTTCCACACACACCGCCCCGCCCCCAAAGGATGAACTGTCCGTCAAGATGAAGGTGGATTAACTCCTTCTGAGCTGGGATGTCATAACTCCTCCACCCTAGGGCCAATCTGTGACACCATGCAATACGTGTTTTGCATTCCACGGTTTTGGGGTTACATCAGGTTTCCCAAAATTCAGCGCCTACCTCATCTGTGCCCACAATCATGTCACACTGTGTTTCCCACTTCTCTCTGGCTGCAGATGCTGTACATGAATAACAATTTACAGATATTCTGGCATATCTCCCATCTAAATATGTTGTGGGCATAGCCTGGAATTTCAAAGCTGTAAATGCCTTCCTCGTTGCAGCAACCAATCCTTCAAAAGAGCAATGTGGATTTGCGAGATCAGTGCCGAAGAGCCCTGAGATTGATCAGATACGCTGACCCCAATAGAAGGTTCCTCCAACTATCTTTCCTCCACTAGATCTGAAAATTTACGCATGGAAATGGCTGCAGTAGACAATGTTTACTTTAAGCATAAAAACTGTGTTGTTAAACTCACATGATGCAGACATCTTTCCTGATATGCCCTTCTTTTGTGGTATATTCAAGGTATCTGAAGGGACATTATATCATGTCTGGTGGGGGTGCAACAAAATTTTTAAAAATTGGGAAATCATACATGAAGAGTTAAAAAAATGTTTAGGAAAACAATTAATAAGAAACCTGAAGCGTTTCTTCTAGGAATCATAAGAGATGACATCCCTAGAAACATGAAGAAAATCTTTTTATATGGAACAGCTGCCGCAAGATTATTAGTAGCAAAATATTGTAAGTCTGAAATGGTCCCAACATTAGAAGCAGAGCCGTCTCATCCATAGAGGCCGGTGGCGCGGCGCGCCAGGGCGCAGGGCACCCCAGGGGCGCCCCCGCGAGCCCACCGGCATACCGGGCTCCCCCTCCCCAACCCGCCCCGCCCCCACGGGCAGGCGGGCACTCGCGCGCCGGCGGGCGGGCTGTAAGCCGCCCGCCCTCGCCTCCCGGAGCCCCAGCTGGAGCGCTGAAGCGGCGCGGGGCTTTGCGCTACCTTCCAGCCCTCCAGCTGGGGCTCTGGGAGGCGAGGGCGGCCGGCTTGCAGCCCTCCCGCCCTCCCGCCGGTGCGCGAGCGCCCGCCCATCCGCCCCTCATCCTCCGCCCGCCGGAGCGCGGGCGCCCGCTCCAGCGCCACGCCCCTCATCCCCCGCTCGCCCACCCCCCTCCCAAGGGGCGGCAAGCGCGGGAGGGAGGCGGCGGAGAGGCGGCATGGCGGGGGCGCCGGAGGGATAGCCGCGCCAGGGCGGCAGATCCCCTTAAGACGGCTCTGATTAGAAGAGTGGCAAAATAAATTTTTTGAAATTGATTGAATTGGCAAGAATGACGGCAACAGTTAGAATGCAATCCAATCAAAATCTCAAGCAAGAATGGAGATGTGTTGACGAATATATGAATAAAAGAAGCACGAATAATAACTTATTGATATGTATAGACTGAGCTCATAATGTTAAGGTAGACCAAGTTACGATATGAAATTATATAAAATGAATGATTGCAAATGAAGATAGAGAAACATAATCTCAATAGAAGAATTATACAAAATTAATAATGAAGTCACACACGGGTGGAGGGAAGACAAGGGGTAAGAAACTATTACGGCAATTACTATGAGCTTTCCTTCCTTGCTAGTGCATTTACTGCTTTTGTGAATCCTATGTAAAATGTGATTTTTATTTTTATTATTATTTATTGAATTTATATACCGCCCTATACCCGGGGGTCTCAGGGTGGTTCACAGAATAAAATCAAGATATAAAACCACAAAATACATAATAAAAATAAACAACAACAATGCAATAGCCCCCCACAAAAAAAAACACATTTTAGCCTGGTACTTTGGATACATATTGGCTAGTGCCCGTGACATCACTAGGTGAGCAATACATCTCTACCTTGCTATGTCCCCACCATTTTGTGTACCCAGTTGTGTGACTGCTCAACTAGACCTTTATACAAAATGGTGGCAAGCACTGGCCCAGTGGACAGTGGTTGGGGCCAGTGCAACTTTTCTAATTCCCGCCCCCCATGAACAGTCGACCAGGGAAGGCATGCTCTGCTACCAACGCTTCCAATACTGTTGGACATTCCAAGGTCTTTCACTGCCTCAACTTCTTCAATTTCACATCGATGAGAATTATCTAGATCAGATAATAGCCAGTGTTCCATATATCCTGCAACCCATGGAGGAGTATTCTCCCCCTTTGTGGTCCCTCTGCATTTGGCCTTTATGTGGGCTCCATTTCCACATGTGGGACACAGGCCCCATACAGTATGGTTACCAGACATCCCCGTTTCCCGGGGATAGTCCCCGGATTTACAAATCTGTCCCCGGACACACTCCGACCCTGGAATGTCCCCGGATTTCATTTAATGCCCCCGGATTTATATTTTAAGTGTTGTAGCTTTATTAGTAGGGAATGAATGTTGCGTGATTTGTTCAACGGCACAAGACACATCATATGGGTATTCCGGCGAGGCAAAATGGCAGGCGCCATGGCAGCGAGGAGCTCCTGAAGCCAGCCACAGCCAACTGCGCTACCAGGCTGGCTCCGGGCTGTTGAGACTGCCACTGCTGAGGGGGAACCGGGGACATTCAATGCGTCAACTGGGGAACCACTGACACACACACCCTCGCGACCCAAATCGAGCCAGGTGCGAGAGCATCCGGCCACCCGGCCGACTGCCCAGCGGTACTCTGGGGCCAGGAAAACCCCGGAGCCGACGCAGGGAGGAGGAGGAGAGGAGAAGGAGAAGGAAGAGAGAGAAAGAGGAAGGAGAAAAAAGAGGGGAGCCCCAACCTTGCCACCCCGCTGCCACCATTGAGGAGGAGAGGAAGGAGAGCGCCGGGAGGGCAAGGACACATGGTCAAGCCCTGACCTGAGCCTACTCCACGGCAGGTAGTGCTCCAAGAGATCAGACCGGGCCCCAGAGGAAGGGCATGCAACAGAGGAAACCACAGAAGAGAAAATATTATTTTAAATAAATAATAAATTAATAACTTTCTCTCTCTCTCTCTCTCTCTCTCTCTTTTTTAAAAAAAGGGTCCCCAGATTCTTTGAAAAAAATGTGGTAACCTTAACATACAGGCTCTCATCAGGCCTAATGTTTGCCCCTGTTTAGTTAACCTATTGGAAGAATTCCTCTCAAGGATTCCCTGACCTACCCAGCCTCTCTGCTAGCTGGCTCTCTCTCAGGGGCAGGGTACGTAAAATATCTGTCTCTACAGGGGAGGCAATTTCCAATCTATACTAATAATGTGCAAGTGTCTCTGCGTCCAGTCCCTGTGTCCGTGGGATTGCGCTACTGTGCATGTGCCCCACGGACAGCCGTTGGGACTTGGAGCGCAGAGACTTCGGGCGGCCGGGCGAAACTGTTGAAGCGGCGGGTGTGCGCGGGCACGCGGCGGGTGCGCGCTCGCGTGGACTTACTTCTAAGCGGCAGCGGCCGTTACAAGTGGCGGCGGGCGAGCGATGTCAAGCGAGAGCTGCTCAGTTGTTAGGAAAAAAAAACGAGATAAGCGAGAGCCGCTCAGTCAGCTCTGCGCATGTCCCCGACGTTGCTAGGGCAACAGTTTGACCACATATGTTCTAGCACCCGTTAATTTAACGGGGTTAATGTACTAGTAAATAATAAATTAATAACTTCCCCCCCCCCTTTTTTTTTTTTAAAAAAAGGGTCCCCGGATTATTCGGAAAAAACCTGGTAACCTTAACATACAGGCTCTCATCAGGCCTAATGTTTGCCCCTGTTTAGTTAACCTATTGGATGAATTCCTCTCAAGAATTCCCTGACCTACCCAGCCTCCATGCTTGCTAGCTGGCTCTCTCTCAGGGACAGGGTACCTAAAATATCTGTCTCTGCAGGGGAGGCAATTTCAAATGTCTGTATGAGCTTGGACACCATTATTCTGGGTTCCTCTCCACCCCTCCCTGTGTGGGGTGAGCGGCGACCCTGTTTCAACAGTTTTAATAAAGATCATGCTTACTAGCCAGCTGCTTTGCTTCTCAATATGCTCTGGTTGGCCTCTGTTATTTTCTCCTACTGATAGGGAACCTACTTAAGGACTCTATACAGGCTCTTGGATACCCCATAAGGGAAAGGGAGCAGTATTGTTCTTATAACAGCTTGAAAGCTTATTCGTTGCCTTGTGACTTTTGGGGGGTGGGGGTTACTAAGCTGCTATGTGATAGTTCAGTTGGTCTTTAAAAATATATTACTCCATCGAGGCTTTTTATTTTTATTTTTCTGGTGGATAAGTACAGCTGCCTAAAATGGATTGTTGTTGTCATTTATGGCCAATAGATGGCAGCAGCAGTTTATAATGGGGCACATAGAAGCATATTAGGTAATTTATTCTACAATCCCAGTTAAGCAAAACATGGTGAATTTTAATTAAATAATAATAATCTATACAGTGCAAAATGATTTTGAGATCTTCAAGAACAACAATGTTATTTGCAAATTTGTTGATTTCTTTTGCAGGTAGCGTTATCAAAAAAGAATGTCTGAGTTTATACCCTGAAAAGCATAAAAACATAATCCACTACAGTACGAAGCAAATACAGTTTTATGTGCATTTAACTTGTACAGTTTCAACTTCGCACGGTTGAAGGCTGGCTGGTCAAAAACAGAAGATTAATCCATTCCGGAAGTCCGTTTGACTTCCAAAATGTTCAAAAACCAAGGCGCAGCTTCGGATTGGTGCAGGCTCTCCGGAAACAATAGCCGACAGCCGCATTGGATGTTTGGCTTCCGAAAAACATTTGAAAACCGGAACACTTACTTCCGGGTTTTTGGCGTTTGGGAACCAAGGTGTTTGAGAACCAAGGTTTTGTCACATGACAGCAGAAGCAGCAAAGCAGGCTGGGAAGTGCTGGGACTGCCACAATCATTTCGGGCCTACTAAAGTTATTCAGGCCTAACTGCTAACTGTTGAGTGAGTCTGACATGTGACTCATTCTCCTTATAAGTAGCAGCCATTTTCTCTCTCTGTTCTCAGTAAGATTTCAGTCAGAGCCAGTCTGCCTCAGTTGTGAGCAGAGTCAGTATGTAATCCCAGTCAAACTGTTTGGAACCATGTTGTTTATGAAGAAGTTTACTTAAACTCAGTAAAGCTCTTACTCTTTCACTGAAAAACGCTGCACTATTAATTTAAGCTGCGCGACAGCAGTGTACGCACTGTACACAAGTACATCATTTTCAGATGTTATTAACGATCACAAAGTTTTGGTGACAAGTCACAAAATGGACAATACTTTCCTTGGTTGTTTTAGAATATGTTTTGTCTGTGATACCAAATTTATTAGGATACCCTTTTGGCAATGTAGATGGTGGTGTTCAACAACACACTCTTCAACACAGTGTTTTCAACCATTAATTCAGCTTGATTTAGATCTGCTGTTGGAGAGGTACAGTGCTTGGTGTGTCTGTAGAGGAGAGACATGTTTTGTTGCAGGTGGGGCAGAGGAAGGTGTCTGGTTCTGCTGCTGCAGATGAACCATGCCATTTCTCCTTTCTGCGCTCTTCCTTGCAGTCATTCCTCCTCTGGTCACTGCTATGGATACACGACCTGTCTGTCTCCAGGCACCATAGTCGTCTGCAAGGAATTCCCACATAGCTGGGTTGATGCCGCTAGACTTCATGGCGCATTTGCGGACATCTTTGTAACACAGAGCTGGTCTGCCAGCTGGCCTGGTGCTGGAAGCCAGCTTCTCATAGAGCACGTTGTTGGGGATCCAGCCATCTTCCATTCTGAGAACATGACCAAGCAGCATTGATGTTGCTGAGACAAGAGTGCAAACATGCTGAGAATGTGGACTTCGGAGAGCACATCTTTGTTTGGAATTCTGTCCTGCCATTTGATATCCAAAATCTTTCTGATGCAGAGCACGTGGAAGGAGGAGAAGGAGGAGAAGGAGGAGGAGGAGGAGGTTTGGACTTGATATCCCGCCTTTCACTCCCCTTAAGGAGTCTCAAAGTGGCTAACAATCTCCTTTCCCTTCCTCCCCACAACAAACACTCTGTGAGGTGAGTGGGCTGAGAGACTTCAGAGAAGTGTGACTAGCCCAAGGTCACCCAGCAGCTGCATGTGGAGGAGCGGAGACGCGGACTCGGTTCACCAGATTATGAGTCTACCACTCTCAACCACTACACCTCACTGGCATTCCACACATAGCCCTGAAGGAACACCAACAGAGAGAGGGAAAGAATAAGTAGAGCTCTCTCCCTGTGGAAACATTAAAATAATTAATACAGATGGACTGAGAAAACCTTAATAAACCCAGCACTGTGGGACCATTGGTTTCAGATGTGAAGAAAAGGACAAATGGCAAGTGAAATACTTGTCTCTGCTGACCCCTGCAGGGCACTATGGAAAACTGCCATGCTTATACAGTGGTACCTTAGTTCTCAAATGCCAAAAACCCAGAAGTGTTCTGGTTTCCAAACGTTTTTCGGAAGTCGAACGTCTGATGCGTCTGTCTGCTATTGTTTCTGAGGCACCTGCACCAATCAGAAGCTGCGCCTAACGGACTTCCAGAACAGATTAAGTTTGACACTTATGTTTTTGCTATTTTACATTTTTTTTACTAGGTAAAGTGTGCATAAACATGCATATATTAGTGAAGATCGCACAAACACAAATGCATTGTATTAGCACCAATTGCTTGTAACAATGTGTAAGCTAGGGAAAATTCCATACAAAAAAATGGGTGTATCGGGAGAAATCTGCTCTAAAATGCTGACAAATATTCATGACTGCTTAAAAAAAAAATTGCAGAACTGTGGTGAACTGAACTTCATATTGGCAAAATGAGAAATTGAACCTGGCAAAACTTGCCCATCCTTATTTGTGTGCCAGGTTGGTGTGCTGTCCAGGGCTGTTGACGGGATGCTTCAAGGCACTTTCTCTCTTTTCTTCAAGGTCCATCCTGCTCCCCCCTTATCTTTAAGGTAGACTTGGACTGGACAGACCTCCAAGCAGAGAACTGTCTTCTGGAAAGCAGGGCTTCGCATGGTGTAATAAGAATTCTAAGGTCCCAAATATAAAATAAATGTTCATAAATGTACAAGGCAAACACATACATAAACCACATGTCTGAAATAGTACAGGAGAGCAATCCGGAAACCATTTTGACTCTCCCAAATTGACCTCAATATATTTCTCTACAAGGAGGGAGGAAATGGGAAAGTCTTCCCTTTGTCTTTCTGCTTACAAATCCTGTCTTAAGGGCATATTTGTGTATGAATAGGGTGAGCCTGTGACCTGGATTCAGGAATTAAAGTACCGGTATTTACCATCAGAGCCTAGGGCTTGCCGATGCAACGGGGTGAGCTCCCATTGCTTGGTCCCTGCTCCTGCCAACCTAGCAGTTTGTTTGTTTGTTTTTTATAAGGAATTTATTATATTTTCCAATAAAACAAACAATACAAAATACAATAAAAGAAACAACAACAACCAACAAAAAAGAAAAGAAAACTACAAAACTACAAAAATACAAAAAAATACAAAAATACAAAAATTCTAACTATATCATAATCATAACATAATATTGGGACCTCCTCACGTCCTCTCTTCATTTCTAATCTTCTTTAGTAACTTTGTAACATTATAAAATCCTCTTTCTCACCTAATCTTATCATTATAAACCTTAATCAACATTTAACTCTATTATAATCCTAATAAAATCCACATAACATAATTCTAACTACTTCTTATATCCTATTTTCAACTAACTTCTAACAATACTGTAGCCTAAAATGTCCTTCTGATTTCAATTTCAAATGTCTATCTTTATCACTTTTCGTTTCAAATAAGCGTTTCACTTTGTATAATTTCTTTGAATTTCTTCCAATCCTCTTGCACCATTTCCTCCCTCTGGTCTCGGAGTTTCGCGGTCAGTTCTGCGAGTTCCATATATTCAATCAACTTCATTTGCCAATCTTCCACTGTTGGTAATTCTTCAGTTTTCCAGTTTTTAGCTATCAAAATCCTAGCAGCTGTAGTGGCATACATAAAAAATGTTCTGTCTTTATTGGGGATTTCATAGTTGGTCATGCCCAGCAGAAAGGCCTCTGGTTTCTTAGTAAATGTGTTTTTCAACACCTTTTAAAGCTCATTATAAATCTTCTCCCAGAAAGAAGTCCTTTACCTTTGGGCACCTTTGAAAGCACGTCAAAGTGCAAGTAGATAAATAGGTACTGCTCCGGCAGAAGGTAAAAGGCGTTTCCGTGCGCTGCTCTAGTTTTGCCAGAAGCAGCTTAGTCATGCTGGCCACATGACCCGGAAGCTGTACGCCGGCTCCCTCAGCCAGTAAAGCGAGATGAGCACCGCAACCCCAGAGTCGTCCGTGACGGGACCTAGTGGTCAGGGGTCCCTTTCCCTTGAGCTACAGGGTGGGCAATTTCAAAAGTCTATAGAAGGGTTGCACACCACTGGGAACCTACTTAAGGACTCTAAGAGTGAAATAAAGAAAGACAGAGGACCATATTTAATAAATGCAAATTTATTTAAATAAAGGGAACCGCGGGACGGCAGCAATTTTAGTAGCTGTGGGAAGCAGCATCACAGGAAGCTTTGGTAGCCAATGCGGTGGTGGAGGCGGGAGATTCTGTAAAAAAGAAGAGATCTTTGAAGCAGAGGAGAACTCGACACTAAGGGCTGCTTCCCCCTGTCCCATTATCTCCTTCCCCCTCCTTCCCCCGTCCCATTACCTCAGAGGCAGCTTTCCTCCGCCTGGGCTCCAGTCCCTCCCGGGATCGACACGGCGGCTGCTTCCCCAGGCTGAGTCCCCCTCCCTCGCTGCAAAACAAAGAGAGACTTCAGCAGGCGCCTGGCTCCCAGCCACGCTAGCCCCAGTCTGGGGCAGGAGGGTGGGCGGACCTGGCTGAAGGGGGCATTTCCTGCCTACCTGATCTTAAACGCTGACTCCCCACTTCGCCGCCTCCTCTGTAGCGGGCACGTCTTGGCTCCGTCCCGGCCGGCCTGGGCAGAAGCAGCAGCCAAAGGGTTTCCTCCCTCTCTGAAATAAGCTGAGATGTTCTTTGAAGATTGGAGGAAACTTTGGCTGCTGCTTCTGCGCCAAACAGGGTCCCCACTTCGCCGCCTCCTCTGGCAGGTCTTGGCTCCGTCCCGGCCCAGAAGCACAGCCAAAGGCTGAAATAAGCTGAGATGTTCTTTACAGAGGAGGGGCAGTGGGGAAGTGGCGGGCAGGAGCGAGCCGTACAGATCTCAGTGGGCCGAAGTGGGCGAGGGACCGCCGGAACCGCCAGGATGTTCTCTTCCTCCCGGGAGCAGGAGCTGGAGCCTCAAACCTGGAGAAATTAGGAAAAACATGGGCTAAGAAGGCAAAGAAAGAACCTGAAATGCAATGTATTTCTGCCACCTTTTGAGATTTCATCAGATTTCTCAACGGGGCAGCATTTCCAAAGAAGAAGAAGGTGGCAAAAATAAGCACAACATGCCCTTGTTTGAGCCCTAGGTGGTCTGGGTGGTCCTGGACAGCTGTCCTGGACAGCTGTATGCCTAAACTGAAGCCCAAACATGGGAAGAACTGTATCTACTGTATCTATTTCTCAAAATATTTAGGTATGGACTAGTAGGCTGGTATAGATTCATGCAGTTCTGAAACCAGGCCTTCCACCTCCAGCTGGCTGTCCCATTGCTGGCATGAGGAAATGGCAATCCCCACCCCCAGCAATGGGAGAGCCACTTCTTCTTCCCCTGGTCCAGTTCCACACACCATGTCTGTTTCTGTCTGAAGGAAGGAAGGACGTATGGGGTGGGGAGACTTGTGGGGAGACTTGGATTCACAGCATACCTGCATGTTTGGGTTTTCGCCCTCGCACCGCTGGGCTGCCTCTGCTGATGGGCCGGATTCAAACCATGACCCTGGGAGAGACGAAGGACATTGAATTTTCCTGCCATATGCATCCACTCTAGAGCACCGGCCTCCCCAATTATTTCCTTCTGGGGCACAGCCCCCTCAATATTCCCTCCCCCCACCCCGTCTGCCTTCCCAGCTCCCTCCCGCCCTCAGTCTTCTGCCCCCCCCCCGCCACATCCCTCCTTCTCCTGCACAGCAACCCAGAAGCAGAGCAGGGAAGGTGAGCCAGCGGAGGAATGGATTCCCCATGGACAGGGGCGTCGTAGGGTGGGGGCGGTGGAGGCGGGCCGCCCCTCGTGCCGCCCCTCCTGCGACAGCAACCCAGGTGTGTGCAGAGGTGCTGTGAGCTCAGCCGAATGGATTCCCCTGTGACAGGGAGGGAGCGGCGGCGCGTGGGGTGACAAGCGGCGGCCCCTCCGGGCCGCCCCTCGCTCCCTCCCTCACCCCGGAGAGTGTGTGCAGCAGCACCGCACACGGTGACGAGGGAGCTCCGGAAGCGGCGGCCCGGCATCCCCGGGGGCGGGGCGTCGCCGCGTGTGCGTGCGTCATGACGCACACCAGCGATGCCCCGCCCCCGGGAGCAGCAGCACCGCACACGGACGAGGCTCCGGAAGCGGCGGCCGCATCCCCGGGCGGGGCGTCGCCGCGTGTGCGTCGTCATGACGCACACGCAGCGAGCCCCGCCCCCCTCGGTGGGCTGCAAAGAGCCGGTGGGCCGAAGCCGAAGCTGCCGTAGCGCAAAGAGGCGCCAGGCTGCGGCTTCGGGGCTCTTTGCAGCCCGCCGAGGCCCCCAAGCCCCCGCCCGGCATACCCCGGGGGCGGGGCGTCGCCGCGCGTGCGTCATGACGCACACGCAGCGATGCCCCGCCCCGGGGATGCCGGGCCGTCGCCGCGTGCGTGCGTCATGACGTCATGACGCACACACGCGCCGCGATGCCCCGCCCCCCAGGGGTGCCTCTTGGCTTCCCCCTGCCCCAGGCAGCCAAGGGGCTAGGAACGCCCCTGCCCATGGAATTAACATACCACAACTTCCAGTTTTTCCTCCTTTTGAGGGCGCCTCAACAGCCGCCGGTGCCTTCTTTTTGCAGCAACTGGGAGACAGAAAGGAAAATAAAAAACAGGAAGTTACCAACCAGTTGTTCACAACAGAAAATATCATCTGGGGAGCACAGCTGAGGACCTGCCAAGCTATCAACAGCTGTGGACAAGGCAAGCCAGGGAGCCAAGCCACATGCATCAGTGACAGGTGATGCTATTATTATTATTATTATTATTATTATTATTATTATTATATCATCATCATCATCATCATCATTAATTTATGACTCTCATCTCCTCTGAGCCTCCTACCTTCAAAATCCATTTTTTTCTTTTTCTCTTACAACACTCTCAACCATCATCTGACAGGCATCCCTCTTGCAGGGCAATATAAGGCTTGCTTGCAAAGGGGCACTTTGTGACATCAGCTGGCAAACAGGGGCCAGGCTGCTGAGTTGCCAGGCAGCTGAATTAAGAAAAATAAAATCAGGGGGGTCAAAGTGTGCTGGGATGAGGCCACCGTGGGTCAGGCCAGAAGGTGCTGTTGGGGTGTGTGGTTGTGCCTCCCCTTGTTCTGCATCTTGCTCCCCTGCCCGTTCCTTTAGCTGCTCAATAGAATCATAGCATGGTAGAGTTGGAAGGGATCCCAAGGGTCATCTAGTCCAACCCCCAGCAATGCCAGGATCCTGCCCACTGCCAGCTCTGGCTGGGCTCCAAACTCCGACCATCACCTTACCAGCCAGATGCACTGACCCCTTGCAATTCTGCATGGGGTGGAGAAAGGGGAGAGAGAAATGTTTTGCTCTCTGTCCCTCAGGACATGGATATGAGAGCCACACCATGCAGCCCTTTCAATATCTCAACTTCAGGAAGAACTTTATGATAGCAAGAGCTGTTTGACAGTGGGAAGGACTCTCTCGGGAGGCAGTAGACTTTCCTTCCTTGGAGGTTTTTCAGCAGAGGTTAGATCAGGGGTCAGCAAACTTTCTCAGCAGGGGTCCGGTCCACTGTCCTCAGACCTTGTGGGGGGCCAGACTATATTTTGAAGGGGGGAAAAGAACGAATTCCTATGCCCCACAAATAACCCAGAGATGCATTTTAAAGTACACATTCTACTCATGTAAAAACACGCTGATTCCCAGACCGTCCGCGGGCCAGATTTAGAAGGCGATTGGGCCGCATCCGGCCCCCGGGCCTTAGTTTGGGGACCCCTGGGTTAGATGGCCATCTGCCATGGATGCTTTATCTGAGATTCCTGCATTGCAGGGGGTTGGACTGGATGACCCTCGGGGTCCCTCCCAACTCTACAATTCTGTGATCCTATGATTTAAAGTGCTTCCCTCTCATAGACCTACAATTCTCAGAACCCTTCACAAACTACAACTCCCAGGATTGTTTGGGGGAAGACATGTGCTTTTTAGAAAACGGATGAGGAACACAAAGTCTGCTTTCCCCAATTTCCTAGGAACAAAGAATGGGAAGCTTGTTCTCCTGCAACGTTTGGCGGTGAAAACACTACGTTTCCTGGCACCGTGCAAAAGCAGCCCTCGGCGCCCTAACCTGTGGGGTCTAGATTCTGTCAAAAATCTGATGGCGTCCGATTCACTCCAAAGTGGTGCCAAACGCGGGGTGGGGAGCCCTCTGCAACCTTTGGCGGTGAAAAAACTACGTTTCACAGTGCACCACAAAATGAGCCCACTGGCTCTTGCTCAGCAGCACTGAGTCCACAATAAGCTCCTGTGTGGATGTACGCCAAGGGTATAGGAGAACAAATCCCCCACTCAGAGGAGCTTGCAAGCTAAACATTGACACAGAGGCCTGCTGGATTGGGCCAAAGGCCTATTTGGTCCCTCATCCTATGTCCCATAGCAGCCATCGAGTTGCCTAAGGAAGCCCACAAGGAGGACAACTTGCTGAGGTTTGCAGCCTCAAGATACTGGAAGCAGAACACATCCATCCTAAACCTGCCGCCATTCATAGCCATATCCTCCACGAATGTCCCATCTCACTTTAAAGCTGTATTTTGTGGTGCTTAATTCCACAGTCCAACCATGATCTGTGTGCAGAAACGTTTCTATTTGTCTTTTCTTCTTCTTCTTCATCTTCTTCGTCTTCTTCTTGCTTTATTTTTAATTTGTATTCTTTTTTATTTTATTTTGACAAATTATCATAAATAAATAATAAAAATGTGTACCCCGCCACCGAGACCATTCCATTGCAGCGATCCAAAATTTCAAGACCTCTTGCGATGGTTTGAACCCTTCCCGTTTGAACAGTACAAATTCTACAAACAAGCATTCCCTTTTGTCTGCTCCATGTCTCCCACCATTCAGCTTCACTGAGTGACCCCGGGATCTAGAACAATGGTACCTTGGTTCTCAGACCCTTGGTACTCGAACAACTTGGAACCCAAAGGCTGCAAACCCAGAAGTAAGTGTTCCGGCTTGCGATTTTTTTCGGAAGCCGAACATGCTCCATTTTGAGTGTTTCGCTTCCGATTTGAGTGCCACACTTCCGTTCTGAGTGCCACACTGATTTCTGTCCGTTTTTGCTGTTAATTGTGCATTTCTGGTTTTGTGGCTTTTTCGTGTTTTTGTGACTGTGTGGAACCCCGTTCAGCTACTGATAGACTGGTTGTGTGACTGCAGTACATTGTTTATTGCTTTCATTGTATGGATCATGGTCTCATTAGATAGTAAAATTCATGTTAAATTGCTGTTTTAGGGGTTGTTTTTAAAAGTCTGGAACGGATTAATCCGTTTTGCATTACTTTCTATGGGAAAGTGCACCTTGGTTTTGGAACACTTTGGTTTTGGAACGGATTAAGTTTGAGAACCAAGGTACCACTGTATTCTGTGAAAAGAAGGAAAACTTCTCTCTATCCCCTTTCCCGCACCACTCAGTTTTCTAGACCACAGTAACCGCTTACTTTCCTTTTCTCCTAAGGTGAAATGCCCCATAGATTGTAACCAGGGCCAGCCCACCCATGAGATAAGGTGAGGCAGGATCCACGGGGGGAGAAGATCTCAATGTAGATCCTCATTTCCCCGATGTTTTTTATGTAAATCTTCACTCACCGCCTCTTTTCATTTTTCATTTTTAGTTTTTTATTTATACTTTTCAAATTTATACATTTCATTAGTTTTACAACCAATTTCACATTTCAAAATTTGACTTTCTTCCCTCTCTTTCTGCAGTTCCTTAAATTCATTTTTAAATATCTTCTGCATATCCCAATTCATTTGGCTTGCTCTTGTATGGGCCTATGGCCGTAAATAAAATTCTATTCTATTCTATTCTATTGGCTTGCTCATTTAATTATCTACTGTAAATATGCACTTTTATAAGACTGCAGGTTATTACAATAATCCTGCCAGTGTTTTCATCTGTTTACAATTTCTCTGTAAATATGCAATAAACCGTTTCCATTCTTTTATAAAAAGTTTGTTATCTTGATTTCTTATTCTTCCAGTAAGTCTCGCCGTTTCTGCATATTCCATAAGTTTTTGTATTCATTCTTCCTTTCTAGGGACTTCTGCTTCTTTCCACTTCAGGGCAAGTAACATTCTGTAGTAGCATCTCACTGCTTCTTCTCTAGCAGGGAACGAGGGATGCCATTTCTTGGTCCGCCTCAGGTGCCAAAATGTCTTGGGCCGGCCCCGTTCATAACTTTTCCTCACATGAAATGTTGCTCCAGCCCCTTGATAGTCTTGGTTTCCTTTTATTAAGACTATTGCAGCTCCTTTTCCCAGGAATCAACAGAGGAAGGGCAGGGAATTAGAGGCAGGAATAAACAGAGAAGGAATGTGCTTCCTTAAATTACTCTGGCTTTTGTTACCATCCGTTAGGGGAACTATATTATACAGTGGAACCTTGGCTCCTGAACGCCTTGGGAGCCGAGCATTCTGGCTCCTAAACGATTGAAAACCAGAAGTGAATGTTCCGGTTTTTTAACGTTCTTTGGAAGCACAAATTATTATAGCTAGAAGGTGGAAGGGGCAAGCAGAACATAAAATGGAAGACTGGTATAAAGAAGTGTGAGATATAGCTATTAATGATAAATGGACATGTGCCATTAAGGTAATTGCGAACTTTGCTCCGGAAGCCGAACAGGCTCTTTTTTGAGTCCTGAGCTTCCAGTTTGAGTGTTGCGCTGATAATTTTCATCCTAGCATTCCGATAGAAGTCTTATGTTTCCCATTGCAATGTTCTGAGGTGCTATTGGGAGCTTATATTTGCTGCTTTTGTATTTGCTTTGGGGGGGGGGCATTTTTGTTTGTGTGGCTTTTTCGGTTTCTCGACTGTGGCTTGTTCTTCGTTTTATGGGTCTGTGACTTCTGACTTTGTTTTGTGACTTGTTTTTGTGATTGTGTGGAACCCAGTTCAGGTACCGATTGATTGATTGATTGATTGATGGTGTGACTGCAGTACATTGTCTATTGCTTTCATTTTATGGATCAATGGTCTCGTTAGATAGTAAAAATCATGTTCAATTGCTGTTTTAGGATTAAGTTTGAGAACCAAATTTCCACACGCACTGCGGTTCAAATTGTTGTAAACAGAAATCTGCCCTTATTCCCTTACGGGTACACAAGAGCCCTCATAGAGTCCTTTGTAGGTTCTCCATCGGTAGGAGAAAATAACACAGGCCAACTAGAGAATATTGAGAAGCAAAACAGCTAGTAAGCTTGATCTTTATTAAAGCTGTTGCAACAGGGTGCTCTCCTCACAGACAGGAGATTGGAGGAGGACCCAGAGCAAAGGCATGCTTGCCCTTATATAGACATTTAAATTGCCTACTCTGGAGCTCAAGACCACCCCCAGAAACCTGACACCTACAACACAGAAGGGGTGTAGCCCAAGACCACCACCCCCAGATACATCATACCTACATCACAGAAGAGGCAGTCTACAACAGAAATCTGAGTGCGTTGTTTATCTCCTGTCTGCCAGGTTATCTAATAATGCCTTATCTGATTGCCTTTCCTGGTAGTCTGGCCATTCCTTTGAGGTGGTAATCACTTAATTCCTGAGACAATGGGAAGGTTCCCTCACCCCCTCCCTCCTTGCAGAGAAACATTTGGTCAGTTTTAGGAGTCAAAATGGTTTCAGGACTGTCTTCCTGTGCTGCTTCAGACATGTGGTTTATATATTTATGTACGTGTTTTCTTGGTACATTTATGAACATTTATTATGACCTTCAATTTTTTTATTTCAAAATGAAAACCATTGTTCAGCACACATGCTTGCGCTCGCGCGCACACACACACACACACACACACACACATTCAGGACTTCCCTCCTGGCTACAGACTATTATTTGGGTTCCATAAATCTGGAGGCAGCATTGCTATTCCGCTTGCAGCTTAAATCGGCAATGACTGGGTGCTGAATCTATGTGAAGCACCTCAGGATGCTCACTGCATGGTGTAGAACCTAAGGCTAAGTACTTTATTTTGCAATTTCCTTGGGTTTTTGTTTTGTTTTTTGGAAAGGAAGCTCGTGTAATTATATGAACCATCTTAGGGGAGGGGAGCAGAATTTAATGTCCCTCCTCACATTTTAAAGTATTCTCCATTTTTTTCTCAGTTCCTGCTCCCTTTTGCCTCACCCCACTGCCATTGTCAGGATTCTCATTCTTATTATTAGCTACCGACACTGCAAACCTGACTCTGGGGGCAGCCATCTTTTTTGTAGACTTCGCTTGAGGAAAAGACATATAAGGCCTTCAGGCTTTGCCTTTCCTATTGAAACAGTGGGGCAGCTTGCAACATATATAAAACCACAATTAAACATTTAAAAACTTTCCTATATACAGGTCTGCCTTCAGATGGCTCAGGGGTCAGATAACTCCATAGCTTCAAACATTTGTTCGATGAAAATAGGGACGTCCTAAGGAAAAGCGGGACATTCGGGAATCAAATCACAAACGGGGATAGCTTCTGTAAATCCAGGACTGACCCTGGAAAATAGGGGCACTTGGGAGGGTCTGCATTTATTTAAGCTAACCTGACCCATGGAAGTGAGCAAAACTTGTTTCTGAGAAAGCAGGCTGAGAATTGCACTGCTAGACTTAGAAGGTTATTTAACCTGTCTGCCTTAACTTTAGATACAGGGGCAACTGATCCTTTGGGTTCTTTGCTTTCCAAAACAGATGACGCAGCAGCTTTCGAAAGCAAAACTAAATATATAATCTTGTTTGTGTTGTGGATCTATACACCAAACAAACAAGCAAGCAAGCAAGCAGACAAACCGATGACCTCAAAGTAAGGTTTCTATATCCTGTTCTAATCTTGCCTTCATTTCAACTCTGCTTAGCGACATGCGCCTTCCATGACCTTTAGGTCTCTCTGCTGACAAACCTCCCTGCTTCCCAGTCTACCCACTTTGGTCCATAAAAGTTTATGCCATAATAAAGTGGCCTGTCTTAAAGGTGACCCAGAGGGTTTTGTTGTTTTTCCTTCAACAGAGAAATATAGGGCCACCCCTCTGGAATCCCGAGGCGTTTTGTTTCCACAAATCAGGACTGCGGTCACGATTTTGTAAACTGCAAAACGAAACCACACTCCACATTCGCTTGTGATCACTGCTGCTTTTGTTCGGATAATTGCGTATTTTAAAAAGTGCCCAGTGTTTTGGGAATCTGAGCAGGCAAGGCTGCGATTCATAGCAATACCAGGAGCAGAGCACGGTCTTTTGGTGGATGAACTGAAACTGCACACACACCATACATTCAAAGCATATTTCCCCTCCCAATAATCCTGTGAACTGTAATTTACCATTCATGGACCTACAATTCTAGCACTCCTATAAAACTACAGTTCTGAGTGTTATTTCTTTAGGGTGAGCAAGTGTCTGGTGTGTCCTGAATCTTGCAAACGGACATCTTTGTTTAAAACATTGGCATTTCTGCTATTTTGATTAGATGTATTTAATGCATGTATTTTAGTGAGTTAGCTTTCATAGAATCAAATAGTCTTAGAGTTGGAAGGGATCCAAGAGTCATCTAGTTCAACCCCCTGCCATGCAGAAATCTCAGATAAAAGCATCCATGATAGATGACCATCCAAACTCTGCTTAAAAACCTCTAAGAAGGAGATTCCACAACTTCTGGAGGGAGACTGTTCCACTGTCAAACAGCTCTTACTGTCAGAAAGGATTTTTTCCAATGTTTAGTCGGCATCTCCTTTCTTGTAACTTGAATTGTTAGAGTTGGGAGGAAGCTATACAACGCCTGAGCCAAGCAGATGAGTAACTATCTTCTTTGGCGATCACTCGTAGCCGAGTAAGATTGTCTTCCATAAACACGGTTTTAACAATGAGTCCGTAAGTGACTGTGGAGGCCAATTCTGGATCCACACGTCCTTCCACAGTGGGGACATTAGGTTTCCTGGGCAGGAGTTGATCATGGTGAGGGTTTGCCAAGCATGCCTTGCTCTTAGCACATTTCTCCCTTGCGTCCTGAGCTTGAGTGTCTTCAAAGCCCATGACACCTTTGGTAAAGGCTGAAGGCAGCCCTGTACAGGGAAGTTTTTAAATGTTTAATTACGTTGGAAGCCACCCAGAGTGGATGGGGCAACCCAGTCAGATGGGCAGGGTGTAAATTATTATTATTATTATTATGGAATACGATTTTCATTGGAGAAATGTTGGAGGGTATGTGTTTTGTATAATTTTCATATTGCTATGCACAAGATGGTTTACAAGATGAAGAATCAACAAAATAAATAGAACACAGACTTACCCAATACAAACAAGTCAATAATAAAAATATGACTTAAAATAAACTTCTATAAAATAAAGTAATATTCAATAACCTATTAGAATATAATAATACACAATAAAATTAATTATCAAAATATAAGCAAATAATAATTAAAGAGAAATCACCCTCAACCATTATACTAAATAATTACTAAATTATTATCAGCAGAAACAACAGCTGCAAATTCCTACATTGCAGCGGGTTGGACTAGAATCATCCCCTTCCAACTCTACATTTATTGGATTCTATGATTCTATTGTTTGTAAGCTTCCTTGGCATTTATTTGAATGAAAAGCAGCATAGAAACTGAATCCATCCATCCATCTATCCATCCAGTGGGCAGGTCCCTGGGTAATGGGGGTAGGCCCTTGCAGAGCCAGGCAGAGGCCCGGGCCAGGTAGATAATGTGCCCCCCTTTTTTTTTACCTGGCGATCCCCGAAGTCTTATAAATAAGTATATAAATAATTTTCACAAAAGTTATGCTGACAAATAATTTTATTTCAAGGCTTGAACCGTATCTGCATATAAAGACAAAATGGAAAATATAGATGTACAATAGTGCTTTTTAAAAATACATAGGAAAAAGATTCCAGTTACAGGTAGGTAGCCGTGTTGGTCTGCCATAGTCAAAACAAAATAAAAAATAAAAAAATCCTTCCAGTAGCACCTTAGAGACCAACTAAGTTTGTTCTTGGTATGAGCTTTCATGTGCATTTTAAGTATTTACATTTAAATATCCAGTTACAGGTGGGTAGCCGTGTTGGTCTGCCATAGTCAAAACAAAATCGAAAATTCCTTCCAGTAGCACCTTAGAGCAGTGTTTTTCAACCACTGTTCCGCGGCACACTAGTGTGCCGCGAGATGTTGCCTGGTGTGCCGTGGGAAAAATTGAAAAATTACTTTATATATAGTCAATATAGGCACAGAGTTAATTTTTTTAACATTTTCTAATGGTGGTGTGCCTCGTGATTTTTTTCATGAAACAAGTGTGCCTTTGCCCAAAAAAGGTTGAAAAACACTGCCTTAGAGACCAACTAAGTTTGTTCTTGGTATGAGCTTTCGTGTGCATGCACACGAAAGCTCATACCAAGAACAAACTCAGTTGGTCTCTAAGGTGCTACTGGAAAGAATTTTCGATTTTGATTTAAATAATGGTGAGCAATTGTGAATATACTGACGGAGGCCCTCTTTGGAATCGGAGGCCCGGGCCAAGTGGCCCATATGACACCCCCTCCCCCTGTTTGGGCCTGAGTGGGGGCAAAGAGAAGCCCGCTTGCCCTTGGGAAGATGGTTCTTCTGCTCCTCACGACCTGGCGTCTCCTTTCCCCTCTCCAGGTTCCCATGGGGCTTCCGATAGGGGAGCGCGGAGCTTAAGCCTGCGCGCAACGCCCAGCAGGGGCCGCCCTGAGGCCGAGCGAGGGCCGGCTGCAGCATCGGCGGCGAAAGGGGAGGCGAGAAGTCAGCGGACGAGTCCCGGGGAAGGGAGGAGGAGCAGGAGGAGAGGAGGCGTTGCACTGCAGCACCAGCAGCTCCGGACCAGAGAGGAAGGAAAGGAGAGAGAAAGACGCGCGCTCCTCGGAAGTGCCGCCGGCTCCGCATCGCAGCAGCTCCTCTGCCCGCCGAGGCGCGCGCGCTCCGGGCCCGGCCGTCTCCAAGCGGGGCGCCAAAGCTCCCCACCCTCCCAGCGCCGCGGATCCCCCCGTGCGCAACAGGGCGCGCGCCATGGCGCACCGGGGTGGCCGGGCGCTCGCCGCCTTCCTCCTCGCTGTCACGGCGGCAGGTAAGCACGGCGGGGGCTGGAAACGCAGCAGCGCGCTCCGAGCCTTCCCTCTCTTTTTCAAAAAACCAGGCTTGCCGTCCTTAACCCCGCTTTTCCTAAGGAGGGAGCGAAGCGCGCAGAAGGCGACGCGACTTGATTTCTTGGGTAGGCAGGGGGAGCGTTGCGCTGTTGGGAGGCGTTGGTACCGGTTTGAAAGCGCACGAGGGGGGCGGCAGAGACCAGAAATAAATTCGGTGGAAGGAGCCGTCTGGAGGTCCCCGGGGGAAATGTGGATTTCTTTACCAATGCGTGCCCCTTTCCTCCCCCCCCCCCAAGAGCGCGAGGACCAGATTTCCAAGCGCAGCGTTTTGGGTTCGATCGGGCTGTAGTTCCTAAGCACTTGCGCTTGAAAGTATGGGACACTGAGACCAGGGGCGCTTACTTGCGAGTAAAGAGAGCCAGGGGATGCCAGTGAACAGGGCAATATTTAGAAGCCGATGGTTTGCATTCGAAGGGATGGTTTGGAGTGAATTTGCCCAGGCCCATCATCTCTCCGGGTTCCTCGAAGGAGGCTGTTTGCGTGTCCTCGTGGACGGGGGTGGGGCACTTACTTATACAGTTGTCAAATAATAGGCGAAGAAAGAGGAGAGGTGGTGTGGGAAACCGAAACTTAAGCGTTGCAAAGGTGGCTCTCTTGGTGGTGAGGCCGGCAGTGAGAGGAGGGGGGGGGGAACTGTACCATGCCCAGAGTTTTACTCAGCAAATTGCAATGGACACTGTGATTTATTTCGTCTCTGTTAGGTAGGTACGGCTAAGTTGGCTGCCCCCTTGTCATGGGATAGCAACTAAGAAGCAAAGGGTTTAAAAAAACTCCATACTTTCCCCTTCTATGAAGTGTCAGAGTTGGATACCTATGAAAGGTTCAGCTGGGGGGCAGTCATTCATAGCAGAGGGCTATTTAATAACTTTTGTAAAACCCTACATCTAAAAATGGACATGGGTGGCGCTGTGGGTTAAGCCACTGAACCTCTTGGGCTTGCGGTGCCAGAAGCGGCTTAGTCATGCTGGCCACATGACTCGGACGAGCTGTACGTCGCCTCCCTCTGCCAGTAAACCAAGATGAGCACAGCAACCCCAGAGTCATCTGCAACTGGACCTAACGCTCAGGGGTACCTTTACCTTTACATCTAAAAAAGTGACTGCGTCCAACATCTAACCGGCATTTGCAAATGCACCTATTGTTTTGGTGTGTTAGTTGAAAATACAGGATTGGCTGCGCGTCAAGTATTAATTGGGTGGCAAACTCTCACTTAGCTGCTGTTTATTCCATTTATACATGGATCAGTGCCGCAGTTAGCTTCTTTCCTTGTGCTGCTACGAAGTTACTACATGTTAGATTTTGAAAATGTCCTATCTTTCCTAAACCCAGATCAGTTTTCAAAATATTCATCAGGCTATTTTAAAATGTATACTTTTACATACCAAATACCAGATACCTATACAAACCATATAACTGTAAATAAATCCCTTTTAGAATGACATTTTAGAGTTTGGAGATCATTGCAGGGGGTTGGACTAGATGGCTGCCTGTTTGCATCCAGAGGTACCACTGTATTGGGCATTTCTGTCCTTCTTTGAAGCATGCAACTTTAGAGGGAAGCAGGCTGCCTGCCACAGGCTGGGGTTCTTCAAGTCACAAGATAACTCAAGAGAGGGCAAAATTTACTTGGTCTGAAGTACAGAAGGGACGCGGGTGGCGCTGTGGGTTAAACCACAGAGCCTAGGGCTTGCCGATCAGAAGGTTGGCGGTTCGAATCCCGGAAGCTGTACACCGGCTCCCTCAGCCAGTAAAGCGAGATGAGCACCACAACCCCAGAGTCGTCTGCGAGTGGACCTGATGGTCAGGGGTCCCTTTACCTTTTACAATGGTACCTTGGTTATCAAACCTAATCCATTCCTGGAGTCCATTCGACTCCCGGAACCATTCAAAAATCAAGGTGTGACTTTCGATTGGCTGCAGAAGCTTCCTTGCACTCAGTTGGACGTTGGCTTCTGAAAAACGTTTGCAAACCGGGTTTGTGGTGTTTGGGAGCGGATTTGTTTGGGAGCCAAGCTGTTCGACAACCAAGGTACCACTGTATTGGAATGGTTCAGGCCAGCCAGCCCCAGAAACGGAGTTTCTTCAAATGCTCTCAAGCAGTACTAGAAGAATGGCTCACTTTGTATTGAAAGTTTTGCGCAGTTTATCAGGTCAGTTGCCGTCACCAAAGCAATTTGCTTCCAGGGTCCAAAAATAGTAAAATTCCATTGCTCACCGAAGGTGACTGTCACAGGACAAAGTACGCAACCATGAGATGTTTTTTCCCCTTAAGAAACAGCGGATAGATATATTGGCCTACCTACAACATCCAGTAAATAATTGAAAGCAGCCAGCGTTACAGCAGAAGGTCAAAATGTTCAACATACGACTCGGAGAATTACCTTTACAGAGTAACTCAGTACAAGATTTTGTTCTTGAAAGGGAAGTTGGGAGAGGGATGAAGCCTTGGTCGCTGGTTGGCAGAACTGCCGCAGCGTCAGAGAGAGGCAAGGCTGGGATCTTTAACAGATGTGTAAAAGAAGGAATTTTGGCAACTCCTGCAGCCAAGCTGGTGCCAAATGTCTTGCTCTGCTTCCCTTTGAACCACATCAGTAAGGACCAGAGGTGGTGCGTCTTGTCCTCTGGGCAGCCCAGGACCTCCTGACACACTGCCCAGACTTGTGCCCTGGGGAGGTCACTTCAGTGCTGCAAATGCAGCGGTTTGGCTTCACCCCCGGAGGCACACTCCATTGTCTCCTGAGACAGATGGATGCCAGCAAGTGGATTTATACTGGACCATCCCCACAATATTCCACTTTGTTGGTTTTCCTGCTGCGTTCCCCCAGGCTAACCATTTTCTTGTTGTCAAGAGGGCCATACTTGCACTGTAGAGTCTTCCTCACACTCTACAACTTAGCTAAACACAGTTAGTCAGAAGCAGCTTGCTCAGAACAAGTCGCTGAACTTGTTTGGGGCTGCAAGCTGTCTTCCAAGGCAGCACGGTCAAAGCTGTGCTTTCCGTTTCCCCAGTGCCCGCTTTCTGGATCTTTTCGACAGCAGTGGCAGGCGGCGTCTCCCAATTCTGATGCTTGTTTGTTCCATGGTTTTGTGGTTGCCTGGAAACAAAAAGGCTTTTCTGCTTGTTGACATAATTTGTGATAATTCGACCATTCCTTTGTTCCTGCAGTATTTATTGTTGTACAAAACAACTTGGGGACCCGGGACTTTTAAGCGAGTCTTGGGACAAGCCCAGCTTGATGAAAGGTATCCAGAAGCTTCCACTATCACAAAGTATTTTGCAAGCTCACTTGAACCTCGTGCTTTGCTTCAGAGCACAGTTCCTGACAGTACAGTACATATGGCACTTTGTCAAATCTTCAGCACGGATAATCAGCTGCTGTGAGTGGATCACTCTGTCCTTATATTGCATTCAGGCTTTGTCAGAGATCTGGTTCCTTCCCCCCCCCCCTTGTTACCATGATGTGTGTATAGACACCTGCTGGTGAAGGACAGAATTGAAGGGTTGGAAAGGACCCCCAAGGGTCATCTAGTCCAACCCCCTGCAATGCAGGAATCTCAACACGCAGTCCCCCATCCATTTGATAACTTTTCATGCACCTGACAAAGTGTGCAGTAAAATGGTTGCACCTTCAGTGTGATTCGGCCTGGATGAATTCAGCTATGTCCGCCTGGATAGCTCAGTTGGTTAGAGTAATGCCAAGGTTGCAGGTTCGATCCCTGCATAGGGCAGCTGCATATTCCTGGATTGCAGGGGCTGGACTAGATGTTCCTCCGGGTCCCTCCCTACTTCAATTCTATTATTGTTTTTGGTTTTCTAAATAATCAAGCCAAGAGCCATCTCCTTGCAATCCAAAATAGCATTTTAATCTTTCTCCCCTAGACTTTTGAATAGTTTAAAAGTGGTAGCCTGGATCCCATTCTGGGGTTTAGCGTCAACTCAGTTACTTGTAAGATGCAGAAGCCGTTTATTACTGTCCACCTGACTTTGTAGCCTCATCTGCATGCTGCATTACTTTTGGAACCATGCAATTCTTGCTTAGTTACCCTGTAACTTTCTAGGTCCAAAATTCACTAAGGAAATTGCAGGCCGCTTTAAGGACCCCTGACCTTAGCCTTTTGTGAAACTTGCTTGAGTGAAAAGGAGTGAAAACTTTCCTCCTTGGCCCTACTTATCTGGACAGTGGAAGCAGTCTATTGGCTATAAGTCCTACCCATTAGTGAGCGTTTTTTTAAAATATATTTTTTATTATATTTTCACTAAATAACAAATTATAAACATTATAAACTTATAACAATAAATCTCGCTCTGCCGAGCTTTGACTCCCCCCCCTCCACGTCAGCAGGTTTTCTAGTCCGATATAAGCGCACAGTTTCTCAGTTTAAGCCTTCAGCAATGTCGTAGAGTGATTCCAATCCTGCTAGTGTCTTCAAACTTCCACAGTTAGATCTTATGTAATCTATAAATTTACTCCAGTCTTTTCGAAATTTTGAATCATCCTGGTTTCGGATCCCGCCAGTCAGTTTTGCAGGTTCCACATATTCCATCATTTTCGTCTGCCACTCCTCAACCGTAGGCATTTCCTGTAGTTTCCACCTTTGGGCTAGAAGTATTCTTGCCGCACTTGTTGCATACATAAACAACCTTTGATCTTTTTTAGCAATTTCTTCACCCATCAAGCCCAGCAAAAAAGCTTCTGGCTTTTTGGGGAAGGTATACTTAAACATCTTTTTCCAGGTATACTTAAACATCTTTCATACTTAAACATCTTTTTCTCACATGTCCACCCCATGTGGTAAAAATCACCTTCATTCTTCCTGCATTTCCAACATAGTTTATCCTTCATTCTATACATTTTAGCCAGCTTAACTGGTGTTAAGTACCACCTATACATCATTTTTTGTAGATTCTCTTTCAAGGTGACACATGCTGTAAATTTCATATTTTCATTCCACAGCCTCAACCACGCATCATCCTGAATATTATACCCAAAGTCCATTGCCCCCTTTAGTGAGCGTTTATGAGATCAGCAGGGCAACCTGCTCACCCAAAGCTTTGCATATTTTCTCCATGACACTTGGATCTTAAGATTTTTTTATTTTACCTTAATTTTTTGGAAGCCCAGCTCTGACTGCATCTATTCAGTTGTGACTTGCCTGAAGTGGGAGAAATGAAATGTAACAATGGTAGGCTACCTCTTCGTTTAGTTTTTTCTTTTTTAAAAAAACAACAACCAAAAACAGCTTCTTATATTGCACTTCAGTATCAGCTTTCAGGGCATATTTACAAACCTTCGGATAAACATAATAAATGAAAGCACAATCAGAAAACAACGCAAGCCTTTATAAAAGCCCAAGAGAACGAAAAGGGTGTCTGGCTGGGACTGAGCCTCCCGGGAGCGAGAGATTAGAAGACAGGAGTGGAGTGCAGAATAACTCAGCTGGGATTGCTCATGACTGCTCCTAAGGAATGGGTGCGTGCATGTGGTTTTTTAAAATTATATTTATTTTATTTTATTTATTTCTCAGTTTTTCTTAAAAAATATTTTGACAGCAATACAAATCCAATATTACAATAAACAAAAATGTTTTGACTCCCCCCTCCCCTTTTGCGGTTTCTTATTCTAATTTATAACACTGCATTTTCTTCGTTGCTCCAATTATTAACTACTCCTTGGTTTCCTTTTAAGTTTCATTTTAACTGTTTGGTCTAAGTTAATCCTGCTAATGAACTTTGGCACGTACAATGGCATTTCAGATAATCTGCAAATTTTCCCCAGTCTCTGATAAAGCTTCTCTCCTCTTGGTTCCTTATTGCTCCCGTTAAGTTGAACCTGCCACTCCTCTTTGGTTGGTACAGAATCTTCTTTCCACCTGCGCAGGTGTGATCCTTCTGAATCCCGTGGAGCTGGGGAACAAAGGGCCTTCCCTCCTTCCATTTCTGATCAATGATCTCCAGGTTCAGTAAAAAAATAATAAGCAATTTCTCAGTTGTTGGGTTTTTGGGGGTGGGGGGAGAGTCACCTGCCATCACCTCTTGACATCTTGTCAGCCCCTGGCAGAATATGTTTTAATTTTACAGGTGTTTCAGCGTTACAAGTTTCCTGCACTAGGGGATTGCACTAGGCCAGCGATTCCCAACTTTTTTTTGGCTATGCCCCACCTAAGCATCTCTAAAACCCTGGTGCCCCCACCCTCCCAGGTGACATATAATTCTTATTATTCAAAAAGTGAACTCCTATTCACGTAGAGGAGGCCTGGAAGGCCATTCACTGTCAATAACTCATTCTCGAATTGCCCCCCTCAAAAATCAGATTGCCCCCCTGTGGGGTGTGTGCCCCACATTGGGAACCACGGGACTAGGCACCCATCTCTATAATTCTGTGATCCCATGATGCTAAGTTTCTCATCTGTGGTAGAATTTGCAATGGGTGCTTGTAGCCTCTTGTCAGTTGTTGTGTTCGGTTATCTGTTGACACGCTCCTGTTGTTGCTGGGCTTTGGCACGGCTTCTGTAGACTTCGGCGAGTATGTCTTCATGCTGGAGGGAGAGGCATAAAAATATTAAACAGGTAACCTAACTCCTATGGGCCAAAGCAAAACACTATATTTGTGGTGTTGGCCTTCTCACCTGTCCCTGCCGCACACAGAGACGCATTCCTCCTTACATAGAGAAAAAAGATTCCCTGCTATATATGCACACCCTTAGCTGCTCAGCCACCATAGTGACAAGCAGTCCGCCCGCCGCCCGCTAGTTTTACATAGGCACAGCTGTTTACTGCAGAAACAGCGCATGTGTTCACATGCCCTGTACATAAGTGAGATACCAGCACTGTGTGTCCAGGATGAACTCTCAACACTGAGCAATACAGTGGTAGCTCGGTTTAAGAACAGTCCTGTTTACGAACGATTCGGTTCGTAAAACCAGAAGTGGTGTCCCGGTTTGCGAACTTTACCTCGGTCTAAGAACGGAAGCCGAACGGTGGAAGGGCACTGGCGGCGGGAGGCCTCATTAGGGAAAGCGCGCCTCGGTTTAAGAACTGACTTCCGGAACGGATTAAGTTCGTAAACCGAGGTACCACTGTACTTAATTATTCTGGATCTATTCTGGTTCCCACCAGGAAAAAAAATGTGGCACTTTGCTTTGACCCCTGTAAGAAATCCATTGCTATTTTTTAAAAACCTTAGATGACTAGTTGTGGGTCCACCCTCCCCCCCTTTTCTGGATAATGGTTCTTCAAATCCCTGTGGGCTGCAACTGAGATTTAACCATAAAGGCATTTTCTTTTTCTCATGCACTCGAAAGAAGCTTATTAAACGCAAGACCGGCGTGCCTTAAGAAACAAACACTCCATTTTGAAAAGCAGGGTGGCGAAGAATAATTTAGAAGGATTTGATGCTATGAACTGTTGTCTTAATGAGATCAAAGCTCATGCTGAGATGAAAAGCTACAAAAACGAGCCAGTTGCCTCATTATGGGTTTAAATTCCGAACTAGTGCCCTGTTGCTGCTTTAATGTACAGGCAGGGTGACAGCAAACTAAACAATTTCAGAAATCGGAAGCCTGGCTGCTGGGACCTGAGGGCACTGTGGTGACATGAAAAGAATAATCGTTCAGTAATAAGTTCAACATTTAGCAGCATGGCCTTTGAGCCCACTTGGGAACCCAAAATGTTTGCTTTTACAGTTCTTTTTGGAGTTCCCCGCTATAGAGCTGATAACTTGAATTCTTGGGGTCATTAGAGGCGCAATTCCGTCTCCTTTGTTTGGCAACAGGTGGGAAGCCATCCCTTTAAAACCACTTTGGACAGAATAGGAACTGTGTGGAAGGACGGTACTGTCTCTCAGGTCAGTACTTCCCTCAGACTGAAACAGGGCTCCGCCATCTTTTCAGGCCCACGGGTGGCACATTCTGGAAATAAAAGGAACCGTCACAGTCACACACAAAAATGTACCCATTTCATCAATAGAATCCCTTTACCATATCTTGTTAAATTGCCCTTTATACATTGTTCCCCGATCAAGTATTCTGAGTTCAATCATTCTGGAAATTGTTGCTAAACCTCCTGAATTGCATCTAGCTTATCTATTGACTCTTATAGAACATTACAGGTTGCCAGATTCCTGATTTCAGTTCTTTCATATAAAAGACTTCATGGAATGCTGCATGACTATTAAAAATCTAGTAAACTCTATGCTCCATCTTTATCTTTAAGGCCATAATACGGTACATCTAGAGATTGTAAGTAATGCGAAGGAGATTATGCGTTGAAATATTTTAGTTGATATTTTAGAATGTAAAATGCTGTTTTATTTATTGATTTGTTTTACCTTGTGGGCTTATAGCCAAATAAAGTATTATCTATCTACCCATTTCACAGAGGGATAGGCAGTGCTCAAACTGGCAAAATGCACACAATGCCCCAAAATGCCAAAACACAGGGGAAAACAAACAGGCGACACCCCACCACCATATGGAGGGCGGGTCAGCACCAAAATAAACAAATAATAAGGAAAGCAATATATACCATTCCCTCCCAGAAACCCACACACAGGACCCCCTCACCCCCCCAAAAACACACACACACAACAGGGATTCTAGCAGAGAATGAAATGGGGTGTTGGTTGGCCTGCATTTCTGTTTCCAGTCAGTCCAACCACTGTCCCAAAAAATTTAAATGGCAGCCACCAAGGACAACGGGTGCTTCAGGCAATCTGTTCGATTGAGCACGCACCCTGATTTGTTGGCACAAAGTTTGCAAGGAGGTTAGACAGCATCAACTATGTATTGATTCATTCTGATTTGCTTTTGGGGAGGTTAGACGATTCTGCACCAAGGAGTTGTTATCCCACACTTATCCAGTGCGTTTTTCCATCCCTTCCCCCATAGCTTTTGCTACGCACTCTGCTTTTAAATGCATATTCATAGTGGAAACACTGTACAAAAACAGGCTATGTGCTATCGCAGTCGAGGCCAAGCCTGCCTATGGAATTATCGGCTGCTTTGCACAGTGCCTTGGTGACAGAAAGCAGAGACCAGTAAACTCAATAAAATAGGCCTGGCAGTGAAGCTTATTAATGTGGTGATGGGATGTCATCTCCTAAGCAGCAGCTGCCCAGAACTATAGAGCGAGTGATTTACGCAAGGCCGACAGAGATGCGTGACTCCCAAGAATATGCAATCTAATTACCGTACTTGGAGAAAATGCAGGCTGCTCTCAGTCGTAAACAGATAAGTCTTTCTTACGGGAAACTTAGAAGAAACCTTCCCTTCTTTCCTTCCGTGACTCCCAGTATAACAGATTATGCTGGGGGGGACGGGACATTATAGCTCAGTATTGCTGTCCCTGCAAAAATATCATGCCAAATCCTAGGATTTTCAGAAAACTTTGTGTGGCAGCCAAAAAGGCACAGAGGGGTTTTAGCTGGTGCCTCTCTGGAATGAACCACTTCAGGGTACAGGTGGGGCCACGCTTAAAAGTCACCTGCAGATAGAAAACTGGTATATCAAGGAGAATATTCTGCTGGAGTTCTCCCTGGCAGCTGGTTTTCCAGGTGCAGGGATTTGGAGGGTGGAAATGTGTGGCAGGGCATCCAGTCGTGCAAATTCTGGTCTGATGTGGTACATCCTAGGACAGGGGTCAGCAAACTTAACTTGCCTCGGGCCGGTGTCTCCAGCGCCGATTGCGAGGCGGCCAGAGGACGGGGGAGCACGCGCCCATACGCGTGCACACACGCTATTTCCTGCACACTTCCAGTTCGGAGGAGCACTGGAAATAGCTTGTGCGCATGTGCACGGGCCTCCTCCGACCCAGATGTGCACCGGAAATAACGCTTGCGCATGTGCACAAGCTATTTACGGTGCTCCTACAACCTGGAAGTGGGCAGCCGTGCAGCGCAGCACCAGTAAGAGCGGGCGGCGGGGGTTGCCGCGGGCTGGATAAACAAATCCCTCAGGCCTTATCCAGCCCACGGGCCTTAGTTTGGGGACCCCTGTCCTAGGACCTAGGCATAGGTTTAGCATCTCAGCGAGAATTTAATCAAATACCGTATATACTTGAGTATAAGCCGACCCAAATATAAGCCGAGGCACCTAATTTTACCACAAAAACCTGGGAAAACTTATTGACTCGAGTACTGTATAAGCCAGGGGTGGCCAACTCCCGAGAGACTGCGATCTACTTTCAAAATTAAAATCTGGCAGTGATCTACCCCCGTTTTTTAGGGGTTTAGGTCAAAGTTGTTCAGCTTTTTTTTACAGGGGTGAAATGCTCCGTTTTAGTGGGGATCAGGAAATGTGCTGAAAAAGTTGGCTTATACACGAGTATATACGGTACCTTTATCGCGGTCCACAGACCCACAAAACAGTTTCAAAACAAGATACAGTTAAAACAACCAAACAACAGGCGAAAGAGACCGAGGTAGTCGTTTTGTTATGTCTAGAGCGTGATGGTCTTTGTTTCCTGCGACCTCCGGAAGAAACTTTGCCGCGGTCAGTGTAGTATCATTTGACCTATCCTCCAGAAGGTATTTAATATGGGAGGCTTCAGATTTTCCCGGCAAATTTGCTAGTAAGGGTTTGATCAGTTCGTCCCTTGCTTGCCCATACTGCCCACAGTGCAGTAGGAATATGGTTCATGCAATTGACGTCCTGAGAACATAAACAAAGACTATTCTGGTAGGGGATGCCTCTACCATTTAGAACTTCCGAAGGAAATACATTTAATCTAGCTTTGGTAAATAAACGCCGATCGGTGGGTACGGACAAATTCCTAAGATATGAGGCTAACTGAAAACCGTGCCCGCACTGGATTCCAGCAGCAATCGGGCCACGGATTACATTGGATCTGGATCGCAGGTCGCCGCTATGTGAGATGTCCCAAAGCCTTTGCCTCAGGGATGGATACAAGGGTGGTATCGTAGCCCAGCCGGTACAAAAGGGATGGTGACAGTCCAATCGAGGTGGCTTCTCTGGCCATAGATTTCAGCCATGGGCTGATAAACTCCTCGTTGGTTAGATGTACAAGTTATCCCTTCCCCAGGCCAAATACTGAGATCTTATACCAGTATTTCAAGGCATTCACCTGTTTCCAGAAATAAGATTGGATTCGGGACAGCGAGAATTTAGTCCTCTCAGGCAGCATGTACCTACCGGTGGTTGTCATCAGTTCAAGATCAGAATTGGTTGCTGCTGTTACGGCAGCAAGTGGTTTTGAGTGCCTTGCTGCCTAAACCATGACGTGTGAATTTAGAGACTGGCTGATGTTTCGCCACATGCTATAGGGCCGTTGCATCGTATTGGTTGCAGTTTAGCATATAGCCTCTCAAGTCTTCCATCTCCCATAATGCCTTTCTCCAAAGGAAAGTCTTAATATATCTATGCTGGTGCCAATTCTGCAACATAGCACAGCAGAGAGTTCAGGCGCATTATTCTCGATCGATATAAAAGCAGCAGAAAACGAGCTCACTTTGTCGTTCCCCTCAACTACCACTCAGTACTTAACTTTGGCTGGATATAAAAATTATATTGCGAAACGTGCTTTAGGACATTTATGCCTGCCTCAAACACAGCAAGGGGAAACCTGGATGTAGAAAGTGCTTAGAATCATGGAATTGTAGAGTCGGACGGGAACCTGAGGGTCATTTAGTCCAACCCCCTGCAATGCAGGAAATCTCAACACTCGGTCTCCCATCCAGTTTGAAACCATACGGAACCCTGCTTAGCTTTGCAAATGGGCTTGCATTTTTATTGCTGCACCACCTGTCCTAGGACCAGCTAGAGAGTAGGCCTAGAAACAAGTGCTTCCTGGCAGATGGACAGTTCTAGCAAAGGAAACGACAAGTGAAAAATAATAAGGTAACCTCTGTTTGAATACACTGCATTGCAAAAGTGATTATTAGCTGCAGAAAGGCAATAGATAGTGTGTTATCTCAACAGAATAATAAAAACACCTGTTTACTGTTGCTGTCTGATTTTAGTATGATATGGATAGAGATAAGATATGGATAGAGATTATCACAAGGGCAATTCACGCCACCTTTGACCATTTTAAAAGACTTTTTTAAAACAAAAGCTTAAGTTTGATTTAAAAATAGGAGAATGCATTGGGGCTCACAGGTCATCAGGGTGCGGGGAGGGAATGGGGTTCCCTCCCTCTGTTCTGACCCTTTGCTCCTACCTACCTCCCTCTGTCTTGCAAAGTCTCCCTCTTCCCCTTTGCCCTTCCTTACCTGCCAGACCGGCTTGTGCACCAAGACCTGGTAAAGAAAAGTCTAGAATAGATCCCTCTGCCAGCAGGTGAGTTGACCACAGGTGTTTTGTCCAAACTCTCCACCCTGACCCACCTTCCCAAACCATCGTTTGGTGGCACCTGCTGGCAGAAGGTTGGAAATTAATATTGAAATCACTTTGGAAATGCAGTCGTACCTTGGTTGCCGAACGCCTTGGAACTTGTACGTTTCAGCTCCCGAATGATCGAAAACCGCAATGATCGAAAACCGGATGCTCCTGCAGCCAACTGGAAGCCGCACCTTGGTTTTTGGACAGTTCCAGGAGTCGAATGGACTTCCGGAACGCATTCTGTTCAAGAACCAAGGTACGGCTGTACTACAAGTTTCAGTTACAGGTGGGTAGCCGTGTTGGTCTGCCATAGTCAAAACAAAATCGAAAATTCTTTCCAGTAGCACCTTAGAGACCAACTGAGTTTGTTCTTGGTATGAGCTTTCGTGTGCATGCACACTTCTTCAGATAATCGAATTCTCGATTTTGTTTTGACTACAAGTTTCAGTCAGAGAACCAAGATTCCATATAGCTGGATATAATTACACATGTATGCTAAAATTTGTGCCAGTGGCCTCTTCCATTTGCACCAGGTGTCATTCCATTTCAAACATTTACCGTCATTTCTCAATGTGCTCAAGTGCTTGAACCGGAGGTCACATTTACAGAAAACCCCCAATTTGAGATATCCCAAAGCTAGGGGATGGGATCCACAGAGCAGATAAAATAAAAGGGAAAATAGAAGAATTTTTAAATAATATCATCTACTGCCGCCATTGTGCAACTGGAGAGAACCACTAAATGCCATATCTCTGGAATGGAAGGGCCACACAAGGCACAATCAGAATTTTCCACATGCATTCAGCTTGTTTATTTGTTTTAACTTCAAAGCAGCTGTAGGAGACTGTAAGATTTGATTAGGGAATTGGCACTGGGGGAGGGGGGGGTCTGATCCTTTTCTCCCATGGTATTTCCCTGATTTAACCCCCCCCCCTTGCAAAACAAAACAGAAAACCCCTTACAGTATTAGCTTCACAGGGTGAAAACAGGAAGGTGCAAAGTCAGGCTGAAATAGCAGGTTTGGGAGGGGAAATTTTAGATCAGGGAAGTAGCTGTGTCACATATAGTTTCACCCTGCCTTCAGCAAACACAACACTCAATCTTGGACGTCAGCACAGGTTAAATTTCCCAGCAAAGACCTTATTAAGCAGAGAATTTAAAAGAAAAGTACTCCAGAACATCGATTTGGTGTTTTTTTTTGGGGGGGGGGGTTGTACAGAAAGTAAGTAAGAGGAAAGGAAAGTCATCTTGACATTTTACTGTACAGAAATGAAGATGTAAAATTAAGTGTCCTGATAACAATAAGCTACAGTGAATTTTAGTAACGGCCAGTTCGTGGCAGCTTCTTGCAAGGTCTTTCCACATCCGAAGCAGACATATCTGCCTTGTCTCTTGTTTTCTTTGACAGCCTTGCCCTTTGCATGTGTTCTGTCAATTATGGAATGTTACAGGCTTGTCATCAAGCAAGTCTTGATTGTATTTTGGCAATGCCTAGGTTTAAAAACCAGTTCAGACACCCCTGTGGGTCTGGTATCTCAGCTCCTGACTGCAGCAAGGCAACCTCTCAAGTTACAGACTTCACAGAAAATTACGGAGGCTACTGTATTTCCGTGGCTTGAAACATAACAATATGCTTCTCTCCCTCTCCCTCCCTCTCCCTCTCCCCCCCCCCCCGTTTTCTCCCTACATCAAACCTTAATTGGCGCAGGAAATCGTTCAGAATATAATGGCTCTACCAGCACTCTGTTTCTGAATTCAATCCCACTCAGGCTGAGGGCCAGACAGAAACATTATAGGCTTGATTAGGATATCTGGCTGTTTGGTTGTTGTTTTTTTGCTCATTCACAGCCCTGTAGGGATGCTCTGCCCTGCTGATCAGAGAGATGATGCTCTGGGATATGGTTTTGACGAGGGGTAGGCAAGGTTTTACCTGCCTGGGCCGGTCAAGTCCCGCGGAGATCTCTCCATGGGCCGGATTGCGCGCGCACACGATTTCTGGCGCCTGGGCATGCGCAGATGTGATTTTCGGCATCTGGGCGTGCGCAGACAAGATTTCCAGCGCATGCGCAGACGCAATGTCTGGCGTCTCGTCGGTTTAGTGCAGAGTGCGGGGACTTGCCAAGCGGGCGGTTCGGGGGCGGCTCATGGGCCAGTTAAACTGCCCCCGTGGGCCGCAGGTTGCTGACCCCTGGTTCTGACCCTTTTCCTTCTGTGATTCATTCCACCAAACCCCTAAAGTCACCTGTTAGCTCTGCAAAGGGGGAAAGGCGAGGATAGGGGAGCTTTTTCACTGGAGAAAAAAATTCCGTTGCAGACATGAAGAATAGTATAATCTCGCCATCATAGGGACATGAGGAGATGACTTATACCAAGTGAGACCACTGGCTCATCCAGCTCCGTATTGCCAGTCTGGACCATGTTGTAAACAAAAATCTGCCCTTATTCCCTTATGGGGTACACAAGAGCCCGCGTAGAGTCCTTTGCAGGTTCTCCATCGGTAGGAGAAAATAACAGAGGCCAACCAGAGAATATTGAGAAGCAAAGCAGCTAGTAAGCCTGATCTTTATTAAGGCTGTTGCAACAGGAGAGTAGGGGAAAGACCCAGAACAAAGGAGTGCTTTCCCTTATATAGAAATTTGAAATTGCCCATGCTGCCATTCAAGACCACCCCCAGAAACCTCATACAAATGTCACAGAAGGGGTGTAACCCAGGACCACCTCCCAAATACATCATAGCTACATCACAGAAAAAGGCGGTCTACAGCAGAAATCTGAGAGCGTTGTTTTTCTCCTGCCTGCCAGTTTATATGATAATGTCTTATCTGATTGCCTTTCCTGGGTAGCCTGGCCATTCCTTTGAGATGGTAATCATTTTAATTCCTGAGACAATGGGAAAGTTCCCTCACCCCCTTCCTCCTTGCAGGGAAACATTTTGTCAGTTTGGGAGTCAAAAATGGTGTCAGGAGTCAAAATGGTGTCAGGACTGTCTGCCTCAGGCATGTGGCCTATACATAGAATCATAGAGTTGGAAGAGACCACAAGGGCCATCCAGTCCAACCCCCTGCCAAGCAGGAAACACCATCAAAGCATTCCTGACAGATGGCTGTCAAGCCTCCGCTTAAAGACCTCCAAAGAAGGAGACTCCACCACACTCCTTGGCAGCAAATTCCACTGTCCAACAGCTCTTACTGTCAGGAAGTTCTTCCTAATGTTTAGGTGGAATCTTCTTTCTTGTAGTTTGAATCCATTGCCCCGTGTCCGCTTCTCTGGAGCAGCAGAAAACAACCTTTCTCCCTCCTCTATATGACATCCTTTTATATATTTGAACATGGCTATCATATCACCCCTTAACCTTCTCTTCTCCAGGCTAAACATACCCAGCTCCCTAAGCCGTTCCTCATAAGGCATTGTTTCCAGGCCTTTGACCATTTTGGTTGCCCTCCTCTGGACACGTTCCAGCTTGTCAGTATCCTTCTTGAACTGTGGTGCCCAGAACTGGACACAGTATTCCAGGTGAGGTCTGACCAGAGCGGAATACAGTGGTACTATTACTTCCCTTGATCTAGATGCTATACTCCTATTGATGCAGCCCAGAATTGCATTGGCTTTTTTAGCTGCTGCATCACACTGTTGACTCATGTCAAGTTTATGGTCTACCAAGACTCCTAGATCCTTTTCACATGTACTGCTCTCAAGCCAGGTGTCACCCATCCTGTATTTGTGCCTTTCATTTTTTTTTATTTTTTTTTGCCCAAGTGTAGTACTTTACATTTCTCCCTGTTAAAATTCATCTTGTTTGCTTTGGCCCATGTGCGTGTTTGCTTGGTACACTTATAAACAGTTATTATATATACAAGACCATAAAATTCTTACAACAACCGGCAGAGTTTCAGACTGGCATCTTTTCCAGCCCTGCATGCAGCTACTGGGGATTGGGGAGAGGAATTTTTGCATGCAATATGTGTGCTTTGACCCTCCCATTATTAGCACCCCTAGTGAAATTGCAGCAAATGGAATGACCAGTATACAATTTTCCACACCTATCAGCTGATCACCCATTCCCACCACCCTTCTGAGTAATACCCCTCCCCACTCCCTCACTATATTTAAGGGTCTGGTGACTTCTGTTTCAGTGTATCTGAAGAAGTGTGCATGCACACGAAAGCTCATACCAAGAACAAACTCAGTTGGTCTCTAAGGTGCTACTGGAAAGAATTTTCTATTTTGTTTCCAGTATACAATGAATATGATTAGCAAAGCAATATGCTAACAGACTCTTGCATTGCTAAAGCTACTAGGGCGGCTGCTGTATTTCTCTGAAGGGGAACGGATAAGCACGGGTAGGGTGGAGAGGTAAACGTCTTTTATCTGTTCGCTGTCACAGTTTGGAGTGGCCCTCATAACTCCTCCTCTGTTGCTGCTGCTGCTATTCCAGAGAATCTTTGGCAACCCAAAACCCTTATCAAGCGCCAACCAGCTAATGCTGAAAGACAGATGGAGCAAGCAGGCTTTTCACCAGCCAGTGAGACCTGAAACTTATTAATTTCTTGAAGGGCAGTTTGAAAAGAAAAGAAAAATTGCTCCCTTCTACTTCTTGCCCATATTCCTGTCCACCAGGCAGCCCAAAAACCTGAACCAGTGATAAGAAATGTAATAGCAAGTAGCGCCAAAAACCTAGTTAAATTTTGATCTGCAGTAACAAACATTAAAAAGCCGCTGATGTTTCAATTAAAACAACTATTCAGACTTCTGAGGGTTGGGAGTAAGGAAGCTGACAGGCTTCAGACTGAGAAGCCACTATAGTGTGTCAAAAGCTATCCCACCCCCCAACTCCCAAACGCAGTTTCAGCAACTTGACCTGAAGATTATAGTAAATGCTAAAACCAAAAGGTTAAACCTTGGACTTCCCAGTTCTTGGGGCGAATGTATCCTGTTGTAGAATTTTTTAAGCCAAGCTGTTTATGTGCTGGAGGCAACCTAGAAGGCAGGTTAATTGCATATGCCGCCTGTTTATATATAGACCATTACACATGCTTTTTAAAAAGTCAGGCTGGGTTATTTTCCATCGGCTACTTATTTCGTTGTTGGATGCTGATCACTGGCTGGAGTTAGCCAGGGCCTTTTTTAAATTTTTTTTATTATGTTTGCATTTGAAAATAATTAAGCCAATGCATTAATCAGACTGTAGGAACATAGGAAGCTACAGGTACTATACTTTCTACAGAGTTGGACCATGGACTCTCCTAGCTCAGGATTCCCTACTTGGACTGGCAAGGAAGCGTAGCAGTCGGTCTCAGCGCCATAGCTGTCAACTTTTCCCTTTTCTTGCGAGGAATCCTATTCAGAATAAGGGAATTTCCCTTTAAAAAGGGGGAAAGTTGACAGGTATGCCAGCGCTACCCGGAGATGTCTTAACCACTGTACTCCAGCCACTTCCCCAAACATTTTTAATATACTGGTATCTAAATAATGACACCTCGCTCAAACAAAAGCAAGGGAAGTTTTACTTCCTAAATCCAAATGACAAAGCATTCATCATTGACTGTATCCTTGGTGTGTTGCAGAAAGAGATTCCCCGCCCTGAGCTCTCCACCATACATTGCATCTCCTTTTAGAAAATAATATATTAAGGAAAGAGACCGACATGGCATTTTAAGACCAGTGGGTCTCATGTGGAAAAACCCTCATCACTATCAGGGCAGTCGTATGTTGATCTGCCTTGGGATCATGTTTTTGAGGGGTGGTTTTTACATACTTGCAGTATGTTTGACTCAAGAGGTAAAAGGTAAAGGGACCCCTGACCGTTAGGTCCAGTTGTGGACGACTCTGGGGTTGCAGCGCTCATCTCGCTTTACTGGCCGAGGGAGCCAGTGTACAGCTTCCAGGTCATGTGGCCAGCATGACTAAGCTACTTCTGGCGAACCAGAGCAGCGCACGGAAACGCCATTTACCTTCCCGCCAGAGTGGTACCTATTTATCTACTTGCACTTTGACATGCTTTCAAACTGCTAGGTTGGCAGGAGCAGGGACCGAGCAACGGGAGCTCACCCCATCGCGGGGATTCAAACTGCCAACCTTCTGATCAGCAAGCCCTAGGCTCTGTGGTTTAACCCACAGCGCCAAGAGGAAGCCACCTCAATTCTCAGAGGAATCTTGCAACCGTATCTGTGGACCTTTTAAAATAAGATGGGGTGTGGATGTATTTATACAGTTATTGGTAAATATGGCACTTTGGAATAGAAGCAGGACTGGCTATCTAATACATGACTGGTGGGGGAGCCAGTGATTGGCAGCTGAGCCTGTGTTTGACTTTCTGCAAGTTGCAAAGCCAGAATTAACACCATGGATGATGAACCTGCTGTGCTCCCTGTTAAATATTGCATCTCTGTATATTCACTCTTAAATGGAAAAACACCCACCGTGACCAACTCACTTGAAGCTTAAAAATAACACACCTCTTAGAAATCTTGGGGGCGGGGGACTGGGGGAAATTTGTGGATTATCTGAAATGCTTAGATGAGTGCCTTCTGATCCTTGAATGGTTAAGTGTGAGGGAGCAAACAGACATCTCAGAAGGACTGGAAAGTTTTGATACTAGCTATTTTTCACTGCCACCAAAGGCAAGTACAGAAGGTTCAGGAATTTCATTCATGAACATGCAGTCCTCCTAGCACAAAAGCGATAATGACCTTTAATAGATATGCTTCCACAGGGACAAAAGAAATTGTTCTTGAGTGTGTATATTATTAACCCTGCAGGGCAGCTCTGCATTTTCCAGCGACTGTTCTCGACAGTACAATTCCTGTCAGGGAAGTGGACAGAGAAACAATTGGCATCATTTCAGGATCTAGTTCTGTCCAAAGACAGGCACATGTGACATGCGTGAATACCACCCAAGTCCAAATAAATAATAATTATGTTGTGTGTTTGTTTGTTTTTTTAAAAAACCTTATATGAGTGAATTGCCTAACCATACTGTTACGTTGGGTTTCATTTTCCATGACTGAAATCAGTGTAACAGTGGGTGAGGAGAGAAGGCTTAGGATCCACAGGGGCAGCCGGCCTTCAAGGAACTCATCGCCTCTTGCTGCTGGATCTGTCACCTTCTCTGCTGACCCCACAGTGCCACCTGTACAGCCATCTCTTGGCCTATAGGTGGCACTGCCAGTGTTCGAAATTAGCCAGGCACCTGGCACATTTTGGACCGGGCTACCAGCCACTTATAAGGGAGGTGGGTGGCACTGGGTTAAACCACAGAGCCTAGGGCTTGCCGATCAGAAGGTTGGCAGTTTGAATCCCCGCAACGGGGTGAGCTCCCGTTGCTCGGTCCCAGCTCCTGCCCAACCTAGCAGTTTGAAAGCACATCAAGTGCAAGTAGATAAATAGGTACCGCTCTGGCGGGAAGGTAAACGGCATTTCCGTGCGCTGCTCTGGTTCGCCAGAAGCGGCTTAGTCATGCTGGCCACATGACCCGGAAGCTGTACGCCGGCTCCCTCGGCCAGTAAAGCGAGATGAGTGCCACAACCCCAGAGTCGTCCACAACTGGACCTAACGGTCAGGGGTCCCTTTACCTTTACCTTTTTACCAGCCACTTGTGGCCAAGTGAAGATACCTGAGTGCCAGGATGGCACCTGACATCTCCACCATCTGGAGGTGCATGCCTGGGGATCATCGGATCGGGACTGCTTCCACGCACTAATACCCCATCCTGTAAAATTCTAGCAGTTGTGTTGTATCTGCACAATCGGAGTGAATTTCAGGAACCAAAATGCTGTCTCTTCACCCCGAGCAGGAGCGGCGAACAGTTGTTGTAGCTTATTTTTACTTACCCGCCCCCACTGCCCTCCCCACAGTCGTGAAGAATATTCTTACGTTATGAATGAGCCATATAGAAAAAGAGGTAGGAGGTAGCCAGTATATATGTAGACTCTTCCTGGATCAAGTGACTTTTCTTCTTTTAAGTTCTCTTAAGTTCCCAGCCTAGTATAAGGTTATCATCTAAACTAGCCATATGTTTAACTAATAATCAATCACAATCAGTCCTTCATTTGAAAAATAAGAGTCTAGAGCCGTCTTGCCCCCAAACGGCAACTAGACATTCTGTTTCGGAGACCGCAGCCCTGGTTTAAAGGTGCCATTTGTCTATATCTGAGTTTCTAACAATAGGCACTGCTGATGTACATCTTTATTCTCCCCTTGTTCCTGACGTAGATCTTCACTTTTTCATTCCTGGCTAGGGGTACACTGAGGGGTGGGAGAGAGAAGTACCATTCTGCAGTTTGCCTCAGGTGCCAAAATGTCTTGGGCCACCCCTGCTTGCTGAAGAAATGGAAATCTAGGAGAAAGCAGATTTCCCATTCGCAGAGCAATACAGTCACGCCTTTTGTGTACGTTTGGACTGCGTACACCGCAAACCCGGAAGTGAAACATGGAGCACGGACGCTTCTGTGCATGTCCCCGCAGTCCGTGGATGTGCAGAAGCGTCCGCGCATGCGCAGAAGCGCAATCTCGCGTTTCCGCGCATGCGTGAAAGCGCCGCCCAGGTTGAGCACTGTTCAGGGTGTGAATGGCACCCCGGAACGAATTAAGTGCACAACCCGAGGTGCCACTGTAGGCAAAAGGGGGCTGGAATTGCATTTGCTACAAATTTTTCAAGATGAACTATAAAAGTGTCCTGCGGCTTTTTAGAATCTGCTCCACTCAACTGGGGGAAACCACAGCTGTGGCTGACACCAGTTGGCCGGCACAGCTCCCCTGTCAATCGCTGGAGTAGTTCGGCCGGTTTGGAAAGTTTTCACTTTTTCATCTAACGAAGGGCGAGCAAATAAAGCCAGGAGGGGTGGGCTGCTTTCGCTTTAGTTTCATTTAAAGACAGTCGGCCTGCCTTGAGGCATGAGGGGAGAGGCCAAGATCGAGGGAGGAGCCGGCATCCACCTTGCTGGCGTGCAGCTGCGGGGAGGGACAAATTGCAAAGTCATACTGAGGTCTGTTCTTGCCCTGTGGGCGGAAAATGCGCTGCGGTCCCCGTTGCAATGTTACGCCTGTCTTCACCCTTTGACAACAGGAAGTTAATTGGGCTTGATTTAGCGATGCAGACTCTGCTCGCTCCAAAATGAATGAGCCAAGACTCAGCTCGATGGGACAAATGCGACTTTTGGGCAAGCAGATACTAAGCAGGGTTCAGTGAGCACTTTGCGAAACAAAAAGGAAGCCAGGAGCCTAAATTTTCCACCAGTTTAATTTTGCAGCATGGATGGGCTGATTAGATTTGCCTGTGTCCCTTATTTTTCACAATTGACTCTGCTAATGCGAGTCGGGGTGGAGCGTGGGGAGAAGCTAGGAATTATGGAGGTTCTGCCTAGCCCCTGACAACTGAATCCTTGATCCACAGAGGGCTGAGTTTGAGCCAGGAGAACTAGAAGTTGTGAGGATACAGCCTACTTGGGTCTCATCCCAGTCACGAGGGGAGTGTTCTTCCTAGATGGAAAAGAGCACCAAACCAGTTAAGATGGGTATGGTGACCCCCTGGGTCTGTTATACTGCTAGAAGCACCTCAGGAGTGTGGTTGATAAAGGTTGGGCCACCTTGTTTAAGAACCAAAGTAGTGAGATGTATTGCAACAACTGAGTTATGGAACTGAAGTGGAATAACAGGAAATAAGCTGAGCATTTACCTTCTAGTCTAGAAACCTGTAAGATCTACCTGAAGCGTAATAACTGAACTTAAGCAACTGAAGTTAAAAAGAAGCTGTGCTAGATTAGAAGCCTGTGGCGCTGTGGTCTAAACCACTTGAGCCTAGGGCTTGTCGACCAAAAGGTCGGCGGTTCGAATCCCCACGACGGGGTGAGCTCCCGTTGTTTGGTCCCAGTTCCTGCCAACCTAGCAGTTCAAAATTATGTCAAAGTGCAAGTAGATAAATAGGTACTGCTCTGGCGGGAAGGTAAACGGCATTTCCGTGCGCTGCTCTGGTTTCGCCAGAAGCGGCTTAGTCATGCTGGCCACATGACCTGGAAAAACTGTCTGCAGACAAACATCGGCCAGTAAAGCGAGATGAGCGCCGCAACCCCAGAGTCGTTTGCGACTGGACTTAACTGTCAGGGGCCCTTTACCTTAACTTCCGTTAGATTTAGTATAATTATTAATAGTTTAACTGTTTCCTGAAAGGACATAATCTCCTGATGACATCATTTGTTTTATCCACTTTGTTCTATATAACAAATATTTCTTATTCGTTCAACTTTTGCCTGAGTAAGTATTTCCTCACACAAAATCCCAAAGATAACCTGTGGTAGTTACTGCAGAGTGTGCATGTAGGTGGGATCTGCCACAGTTGGTATATGACGGTGGGATCCTCTACAAACAGCAATGAAAGAATCCTGGTTTTATTAATCAAGCAAATTTTGCCTGGCATTCAAAATGTATTGATAGTGCCAAGTGAATTTGCCTGGAGAAGCAACTTCACAACTGAGGTGCCACCACAGAAAAGGTCTTCTCTCCAGTAGTCAGATATGTAGCCTTCTGATAGCTGACAACACCTGGCGAAGGGCCACAGGCAAACCATTCATTTAGATGGGAGAAAGTATAGAGGTGATTCAGAGGCACTGTTGGGTTGGGGAACTCAACCTGCAACATCCCTGCTTTGGTCATTGTGAATCCAGCCTCCTCCCTTCCTTCTCAGCCCTTCCAATCCACCTGCATCGCCCACCCATCATCTCCAGATTCTGTTCCCCGGTCACGCTAATAATATGGCCAACTGGTTATAAATCTAGAAGGTAATAATATTTGTGTGTATGTTTCACCTGTGCAGGCTTAAATGTCTCCAGTGCCTCTTCAGCTGGTCCACCTACTCCCTCAAGCACGGCTCCCTCGGGAACAACAGAATTTAATGATCCAGCTACTACAACCAGTGCTGGCCCTCCTTTGAGCACCCAGAAAGGAGCCACCATGACACTTTCACTCCCATGGAGACTTTCGACGCAGGATAGCACCACTGCTCGTAACACCACAGTGGAAGCTTTGACTGCAAACCCCGTTTCGGCTGTAACGCCCCTTTCAGGAGCAGCGACCCTGGATAGCTCAGCAGGAGCTCATTCATCACCGCAGTCAAACACTGGATTACAAACCACGGAAGACCCATCAGCCTCTGCGACATCAGTTGCCGGCCTGGCCACAGGCGCCGTTCCTCACTCAGAAACCGCACCAGTCAGCTCTTCGCCTACTCTAAACGGATCGTCCACTGGCCCTTTTCCTACTGATGCCACCTATCTAAGCACCGCCGGTGCCACCACCCAAGTGCCGAGTGCAGGAACACCTCCAGCAGCTGTGTCCTCGAGCAAACTCCCTACTGGAGAGGCAACAACATCTGGAGAGACATCTGTGGCAGCATCCTCCCCGGGCTCCACGCAAGGGGCTACTACTTTTTCGAAAGCGGCTCTGTCAAGTAAGGCTACTCCAGGGACCTCCCCTACCGGCAGTACCACGTTCTCTGTGGGGGTAACCATACAAGAAGTTCAACGGGCTTTGAGTTCGGGTGAGTTGGTCTGTTTCCGCACTTTTGCACGGCAATGGTTTTGTCGACCTTGTGGCTTATTGTTGTCTGTTTTAGGGAGTTCATAAGGCTCCCTAAATTATTATTTTAAATTATTATTTTAAATTATTCTTATTATTCTTATTATTATAAAATAATTGGAAAGACTCGATAAGACAGATTATTTCCCCCCTAAAAAATAAATAAATGTCAAAATAGAAAAGGATGCATACATTTTCCTCTTTAACCAGGCCTGTGGCCTCTTAATAGTGGGTGGGGCGTTTTTAATGTATTGTTTTAATTGGGGGTGTTAGTATATGTATGTGGGTTTTTGTTTGTTTGTTTGTTTTGTAAGTCACTGAGTTGCCTTTGGCAAGCAAAAGCAACCAGTAAATTTAATTAATAATAATACACAACAGAACACACCTACTAAAAAATTTCTGTCCACCCCGATACATTTTAACGTTCTTGCTTACCTTCTGAAAAATGGACTCAGTGCAGACCTTGTACTAACCCATGGTTTGTTACTCACCATAGCATAGAACCCAAACTACAATATATAATAGGCAAGCCATGGATTTGAGCTGTTTGTCTGTTTTCTTTAGCCGTCCTCTCAGCCCTCAACTTTGAAGGTGCATTCCTATCTCTTACTTTCTGTCTGTGATGCAGCAACTTGTAGAGTGATGGCCACAACTATTGCGTTTCTCCCATCAATCCATGCATGCATCACACCAGATCATAATTAGAATAAACCAGGATTATAATGCTTCTGTCTGGCCCTCAGTCACTTCAAATCATGGCAAAAAGATATCTCTAAATTTATCTGGCAGGGGAAGAAGCCAAGAATAAAATATAAATTATTAACAGACTAGTACATTAACCCCGTTAAATTAACGGGCGGTAGAACATATGTGGCCAAACTGTTGCCCTAGCAACGTCGGGGACATGCGCAGAGTTTGAACCGCATATGGTGGAGCCGAACCGGCACCGGAAGTGAAGGCTGCGTTAATTTCCCCTGCCCTGTATGTTGATGCAACTTCCTCCTCCTCCTCCTCCTCCTCTTCCGCAGTGTCCGGCTGGGATGGAACGTGAAATCCCCAGTGAGGGAAGCTCCGCCATGTGCGCGTGCGCATCAGGGAGAAGGGCGGAGTGGCTGGGGCAAGAGTAGGTGCGCTAAGAAAGGGAACGCGGCGTGGAGCCGGTCAGAAGCAGCAGTAGTAGTAGCAGCCGTCGTAGCAGCTGCACGCAGGCGCACTGGTGGCGGGCTGATATTTAAAGGGACCGCACCAGCGAATATAAATTATTAACAGACTAGTACATTAACCCCGTTAAATTAACGGGCGGTAGAACATATGTGGCCAAACTGTTGCCCTAGCAACGTCGGGGACATGCGCAGAGTTTGAACCGCATATGGTGGAGCCGAACCGGCACCGGAAGTGAAGGCTGCGTTAATTTCCCCTGCCCTGTATGTTGATGCAACTTCCTCCTCCTCCTCCTCCTCCTCTTCCGCAGTGTCCGGCTGGGATGGAACGTGAAATCCCCAGTGAGGGAAGCTCCGCCATGTGCGCGTGCGCATCAGGGAGAAGGGCGGAGTGGCTGGGGCAAGAGTAGGTGCGCTAAGAAAGGGAACGCGGCGTGGAGCCGGTCAGAAGCAGCAGTAGTAGTAGCAGCCGTCGTAGCAGCTGCACGCAGGCGCACTGGTGGCGGGCTGATATTTAAAGGGACCGCACCAGCGGCTGCTGCTGCTGCTGCTGCCCCCGGGAAAGAAAGGAGGCGCCGGTCTCTGGTTTTTTCAGCGGGGTGGGGGGCCAGAGAGAGAGAGAGAGGAGGCTTCGTGTCTCCCGTTCGAGAAGATGGTGTGCGGGGGGTTCGCCTGCTCGCGCAATGCGCTGTGCGCCCTGAACGTTGTTTACGTGGTGAGTGTGACAGCCGGGCGACCCCTCCCTTCCGAAGTCTCTGCGTTCCAAGTCCCAACGGCTGTCCGTGGGGCACATGCGCAGTAGCGCAATCCCACGGACACAGGGACTGGACGCAGAGACACTTGCACTTTATTATTGTAGATTCTAAAGAGAGAGGTGGCTTCTCCCTGTAGTTCCCAATTCTAGTTTGCCAGCCAGTTGCAAACCATGTCTTGTCAACTCACACAACAGGCCAGAGCAAAATTAAACTTAACCATGTGTTTAGAATGATGTCTGAATTCATCTGTAGAGTTTAAATCATAATCGTGGAAGTTGCAGAGATCATTCTTGGGAGCTGTAAATGAATCCTTAATAGCACCATCATTTTATTTGTATCCCACCTTTCCATAGTTAAAAGCACAATCTAGGCAACTTACCACGTGAAAAGATTTACATAATTACAAATATAACAAAATAAACAAAACGCATCAAAAAGTACACAACCAAACCGGACAGTTTCCACATAAAACATAAGATCAAAAAATAAAGATCCATCAAATTAATATCAATAAGAGCAACAAAAAGAAACCCCAACCAAAGCATCTGTTCAGCAGCGTCAGTTTTTGTCAGTCAGTCAGGGCCCTGCCCTCTCATGCTAGGTGGGGAAAAAAATCTAGCAAGGCAGCGAGCAGGTCTTCCAGGACACACAGCTAAGATGGTGGGCTTCCATGTTTATTGGACCGGAATAGGACCTGTGACCCTCAGTTCAGATATTGTTGGATTGCAGCTCCTATCCTCTCTGACCATTGACTGGGGCTGAGAGGAATTGGAGCCCCAGCAACTGGAGAGCCACAGGTTCTCCAGCCTTGACTTTGAAAGTGCCTTGAAGACATGGAACCTGCTAGGCTGTCTTTAGCGAATGAGACAAGGAGAGAAAGAGCAGACAGAGGGCCTCTGGTATCTAGGCAGTCATTGGTTGTTTTTTCCCCACTACAAAGATTAATGTCGTCGTCCCCAATCCCTCTCCTTGCTTTTACAAGCTAGTATATTAAAAAAAAAACTGGAATAGCAGTTGGCCACTTAATATGAGCACACAAGCTTTGAACGCAGAAGTTCAAAGCCCCAGAGATTATATCTCATAGCCATAATGTCACTAGATGGCCTTAAGCAAGCAACCGTTCTCTCCCCCTCACCTCTGCTGCTTAAATGGGAGGAGGATGGGACTGACCTCAGAGAAGCACTTGAAAGGCGCTATATCTGTCCTAGTGGCTATTATAATTACGCCACACTGTTTAAATCTCAAACTCTTGTCTGCATGTGTGCAGATCGTCAAATCGCAGGATTTGGAGTCGGCGCTTAATATGCTTTGAGCACTCCGTGCTAAAAGCTTTCTTGGTTTGCCACGTTTTCTACATTAGAGGGCAGTGTGCCTGCGGACTGAATTGTAAGATGAAAAATAATCTGGATGGTTGAAGGTGAAACTGTGATCTCTGATGCATCTCCTTTGCTGTGCAGGGAGCATTGCAGCCATTACCATCACAGTGATCGCAGTGGTTCTGTTGGTGTTCGGCATAGCTGCATTCCTGAAGATCAGGTAAGAATTGTTACCCTTACTTAGAGGAGAGCCAGTAGTTCCTTGGAGAGAGGCTGGGCTTCTTAATGATGGTTCTTACAGTCACTCCTCCACAGCTGAAAGTGGGAAGAGCCCCTATAAAATTCACTTCTTATCCAGATAGCATAGACACCTGATGAGGAGAAGAAGAAGAAGAGGAGTTTGGATTTGATATCCCGCTTTTCACTACCCGAAGGAGTCTCAAAGCGGCTAACATTCTCCTTTCCTTCCTCCCCCACAACAAACACTCTGTGAGGTGAGTGGGGCTGAGAGACTTCAAAGAAGTGTGACTAGACCAAGGTCACCCAGCTGCTGCATGTGGAGGAGTGGAGACACGAACCCGGTTCCTCAGATTATGAGTATACCACTCTTAACCACTACACTGGGAATAATCCCAAATTATTCCCAGGGAGGCATACAGAAACTGTGCCAAAACCCGATAACCAAATGCAACAGTAAACTGAGACCAGGCTACCACAGATGAGAAACTTAGAATCATAGAATTGGAAGGGGCCTTGAGGGTCTTCTAGTCCAACCTCCTACAATGCAGGAATCTCAACTAAAGCATCCATGAGAGATGGCCACTCAACCTCTGCTTTAAAAACTCCAAGGAAGGAGAGTTCATCAGCTCCACTGTCAAACAGTTCTTACTGTCAGAACGTTCTTCCCTGATGTTTAGTTCAAATCTCCTTTCTTACAACTTGAAGCCATTGGTTCGGGTCCCAACCTCTGGAGCAGGAGAAAACAAGCTTGCTCCATCCTCTATGTGTTATAGCCCTTTAGATATTTGAAGATGGCTATCAAACCTCCACTTGGTCTCCTTTTATCCAGGCTGAACGTACTAACTACCTCAGGCTGAACATATTAACTCCCTCAACCATTCCTTGGCTTGGTTTCCAGACCCTTGATGTTCTTGATCACCCTCCTCTGCACACGCTCCAGTTTGTCAATACTCTTCTTAAGTATTGCTGCCTAGAACTGGACACAGTGCTCCCAACGGGGTCTGATGAAAGCAGAATAGAGTGGGACTATGACTTCCCTTGATGTGGACACTAGGCTCCTGTTGATGCACCCTAGAACAGCTGCTGCATCACACCGTTGACTCATGTTAAGGTTGTGGTGTACTAAGATCCTTAGATCTACTTTTTTTAAAAATTACAGTGGTACCTCAGTTTAAGAACAGTCCTGTTTACGAACTGTTCAGTTTACGGACTCCGCAAAACCGGAAGTAGTGTCCTGGTTTGAGAACTTTATCTCAGTCTAAGAACGGAATCCGAACGGTGAAAAGGCACCGGCAGCCGGAGGCCTCATTAGGGAAAGCGCTCCTCGGTTTAAGAACGGTTTCAGTTTAAGTTCATAAACCGAGGTACCACTGTAATCACAATTTGATCTTCTAAGATAGCAGTCCTTTCACAAGCACTTTTAAATGTCTGATCAGCTTGGAAGTTTACGTAATGGAAGTACAATCCCCAAAAGGACAGAGGGAGGGGGCAGGTGAAAGAGGGATTGTTATAATTTTTACTCCAGAACCTTACATTTCTGTAATAAGCATAGGCTGACCAGAGTACGGCGCTGTTTCTGTTTCACCCTCAGGCATTCTTCGTATGGGAGACTCTTGGATGACCATGACTATGGATCCTGGGGAAACTACAACAACCCTCTCTATGACGACTCTTAAATGGAGGAATATCCATCAAAGCCAAAAACGGCTCGTGTATTTATGAAGCACTTATTTCACTAAAAGCGCCATGGTCCGATAATCCTTCCGCATACAGTGTCCGCGTTGTTGCTGCTCCTGCTGTTTCTGCTGATGCATTGCCACCATATCTTTTTGCAACGCAGGCCCCAAACCCACCAAACGAAAAACGAGCCAACCGGAGTGGAGCGTTCAGCAACAAATCGGGCGAGAGTTGGAATCCGTAGCTATGAGAATACCTGCTCGCGGGTGCCATTGCCTCCAAATCCTAACGTTCTGCAAAGCGATTAGGATTCCTGCAAAAAGGAACGAAGTCCGTGGAAGGTTTCGCCACCGGTGCTGCCGTGGCCATTTGGGTTCCCAGCAACTCGGTTGTGAAAGGAGACCTGCAATGAAGAACGTGACCTTTTAAGAGTTGTCAGATAGCAAAAATCTGTGGTTCAGGGGTCTCCGAGAATTAAACAGCAGATCTTGATTCTTGCTTTAATTGCCTTTTCCGGGTTGTCTCCTTAAGAAAGCGTTCTGATTAGAATTCAGCTGAAGGTTGGAGCAACCTGATACAGCACTGAAGTTCTTGTTAAAAGTTTCGTTAAAGAAAGGCAGAATGTAACGCTACCAGTAATAGGGGCTATAGCCACAAATGGCAGCCTGGTGTCCTGCCCTCCAGCTCCCTTCCCCAGCCTTCTATCGTGTCCAGTTCATTGGGGCCTCCTTTCACAAAAATCTGTTACAGTTTGGGCAATTGTTTTTGGAAATTTATTGAAGCCCAGTGTAAAGTCCTGAGCCCACCAGCTCCTGGTAAAGTTATTGTTACCTCCCAAATACAGACGCTCCCCATGGAATTGCCTTCAATAAAATTTGTTTTGTGGGGGGGACCGTTTGGAAAAGCAAACTCTCAAGGGCTATTTTTCACACCCCAAGTTTGTTCTTTTGTCAGTTCAGACGTGTGTTTCAGAAGTGTGTTAGATAAGGGGGCCCTCGCCTTTTGAGCCTCTCTGTGCACATCTAGATTAGGAAATCCGCAGAAAAGGCGGGTTTGTAATGCAAACGTAGCGAAGGCAAGCGGATAATTTGCATGACGAATCAAAACTTCTCAAGCCAAATAGAAGTGAAACACCTCATTCTGCATTACTGAGTTCCAGCCGATGGCAGCTAACATTAAGCTGAACCCTAGACACAAGCCTTTGATGTATTTTCCATTATAGAAAGCAGGAAAGAAGGATTCCATTTCAGAAAAGACATTTTCAGTACTACAGTGTTGCTTTCTGCCTTCTCAGTATGCAAAGTCTACCCGTTTGTTTGTTTTTTATCTCCTTCCATTTTTAAGGGCACAAAGTCACATTGGTACGTTGAAATGATTTTGCAAACAAGTCTGCTGTCACAATGAGGTTTGATCAACATATTATGCAGAGTTGGGGGGGGGATTCCCTCCTTTTATTTTTATATCAAACCCAAAAAAGACAGGGCAGCATGTGTGTGGCTAGAAGCAGGGCAAGTGAGGAAGGAAGGAATGATTCTCACACAGACCCTAATTTTAAAAATGTTGCTGCTGTGCTGGATGGCGGAGACACTGTATGAAACTCCAGGAAAACACCTGTGTTTCTGTTTTTTCTTTTTTCTGTTTTGTAGCACTCTTGTCTGTGCAACTTTTTTGCGTTAAAAGCTGGGTGGAGGAAGATTCTTGTGCGAAACTCTCTAGTGCACAGTGTAAGGGAGGGGGGAATGATTCCCTCCTCCCAGAGGCTAAGCAGCTACTTGTTTGCACTACAAATAAACTTTGACAATAATAACGATCTCTCCTTCATGCTACTTTTCTATAGAAGTAAACCTGCTAAACAGACGTTAGCAGAGAGTATGGGAGTACGTACACATTGCCAGCTTAAAGCACAGCTAGGCCATTGCTTTTCTCAGTCTGGCTCGAAGCTGGTTTGGGGGAAACGCGTCAAAACACAGTCTTTCAAAAGAAATGGCGGGATAAAGATGGATTGTGGCCAGTGCCATGGGCCGCTTTCCAAACCAGCTTTGGGAGCGCATTGAATGCAGAATAAACGGGACTGTGTGGCACAGCCTTGCTTTCTTACTTTAAAAAACCTTTTAAAAAGTGTTTCCCCATTTTTGCTTTGGAAAGCTGTTGGTCACGTCTAGGTGCAAGGCCTTTTGGGGCTAGGAGGAGGTCTCCCCCCCCCTTTAGCTCTCTTCTGTAACAGAACCTTCAGAGTAATGCCATGCTAGCATTAGAAACGAAGAAGAAGAAGAAGAAGAAGAAGAAGAAGAAGAAGAAGAAGAAGAAGAAGAAGAAGAAGAGAGAGAGTTTGGATTTGATATCCCGCTTTTCACTACCCGAAGGAGTCTCAAAGCGGCTAACATTCTCCTTTCCCTTCCTCCCCACAACAAACACTCTGTGAGGTGAGTGGGGCTGAGAGAAGTGTGACTAGCCCAAGGTCACCCAGCAGCTGCATGTGGAGGAGAGGGGACGCGAACCCGGGTCCCCAGATTGCGACTCTTAACCACTACACCACACTGGCTCCTTAAACCAGGGTTACAGTTGCCAAAATGTCTAGTTGCCATTTGAGGACCAGGCGTCTCAAAAGTTGTAATTTTCAATACGACTTTTTGGTTCCTGAAATTCATTCTGATTGTGCAGATAAAATATCACTGATAGAATTCTAAAGGATGTGTTGTTAGTGTGTGAAAACAGCCAAGATCCAGTGATCCCCAGGCATTCACCTCCAGATGATGAAGATGTCAGGCGCCATCCTGGCATCCAGGCATCTTCACCTCCAGATGATGAAGATGTCAGGCGCCATCCTGGCATCCAGGCATTTTCATTTGGTCGCAAGTGGCCAATAGCCTGGCGCAAAATGCGCCTGGCGCCCGGCGAATTTCAAATGCTGCTGTCATCATCCGCAGAGTATGGAGGGCACAGTCTTAAGCACATCCAAGAAATCAAGCCTGAATAAAATAATTAGGAGGGGGTGGAAAAACTGAAAAAGATATACTTCCCAAAGGAACCACGGGAGTGCTTTGGGGGAGGGAGCTAGGGAACACACGGCTAAAAGCGGGAAGACGGAAACATGGGAACTAGCACTGGGCATTTACTAAGCGTTCTATACAGTGGTACCTCGACTTACGAATTTAATCTGTTCCGAATTAAATTTGTAAGTCGAAAAAAGCGATTTCCCCATAGGAATGCATTGGAAATGAAAAATTCGTAAGTCGAGTAAACCGATCTAAAACCGCCAACGGATGTCCTTCGGATGTCGAAAAATTCGTAGGCGTGTGGGCACTTTTTTCATTCGTAAGTCAAAAAATTTGTATGTCGAGTAATTCGTAAGTCGAGGTACCACTGTACTGTATTTTGCTGCCATGCTTGCTGGAGGAGAACCCAACCATTTAAGTGTGCTTCTGCCATTTACAATCGATAGCATGTGTTTTGCTACCTAACCTCAGGTTTTTTTAAAAAAAATCTAAGTTGAGTATGGAACACAGGTGGCACTGTGGGTTAAACCACAGAGCCTAGGGCTTGCTGATCAGAAGGTCGGCGGTTCAAATCCCCACAATGGGGTGAGCTCCCTGTTGCTCAGTCCCTGCTCCTGCCAACCTAGCAGTTCAAAAGCACGTCAAAGTGCAAGTAGATAAATAGGTACCGCTCTGGCGGGAAGGTAAACGCCGTTTCCATGTGCTGCTCTGGTTCGCCAGAAGTGGCTTGGTCATGCTGGCCACATGACCTGGAAGCTGTACGCCAGCTCCCTTCGGCCAATAAAGCGAGATGAGGACCGCAACCCCAGAGTCGTCCACGACTGGACCTAATGGTCAGGGGGTCCCTTTACCTAAGTTGAGTATGAATTGCCTCTCACCCAATCAGTTCAGATATGAACAGCATTCATTGTGTTAACTTCAAAAATAAAAAATAAGCACGTGTAAAATATTTAATACCAACAGTAATACCCGAAGTAGTTCAGCAGATGTAGCTGCAGGACACTTGCCTTTTCCTAATTCTAGGTAGGAACTGACATAACGTGTTTCATGTTTTTATACTATAAAGGAGGTTACGCTTAGGCAGGTAGCAGCATAGAGGTGGCAGAGCATTGTGGTTAGGAGACTTGAGTTATGAATCAGGAATCTCTGGTTTTAATATTGCCATAATCATGCTATAGCTGTAAGGGTTACAACTAGATGACGTGTGTCAGAATCTAGATTGAAATGGGCCCAGATAATTAGCATCATCTACTAAGGGCCAATAGCATAGAGCTGAGCTGCCATCATCCACTCAAGCAGCATGCCCAAGAAGAAGACTCATGGCCAGCCAATAATTAGGTGAATCATCTAGGTCAGGAAGGTAGGCAACCTCTTTGACACCAAGGGTCATGTTTGGTTGGGGTTCAGATATGCACGCAGCAGCATTTTCAGCACATGCTTGAGCTGCTTAGCACCCATTTTCGAAGCTGGGTGGTTGAGCTCGGCCTCGGCTCCCCCTTCCACCTTCGTGTACATCCTCCAAAGTCACCCCCCAACAGATGCCTTTGGCCCAAAAGACATAGCTTAAAAGAATGGCGTCTAGTAGACCCAATTTGAGTTGTGCAACTCAAATTGATTAATTTGGCTGCGGAAACCAAGCCAGATGGGCAGGGTATAAATAATAAATTATTGTTATTTTATTGTATATACAGGTGAAACTCAAAAAAAATTAGAATATCGTGGGAAAGGTTAATTTCTTTCAGTAATTCAACTTAAAAGGTGAAACTAATATATGAGATAGACTCATGACATGCAAAGCGAGATATGTCAAGCCTTTATTTGTTATAATTGTGATGATTATGGCGTACAGCTGATGAGAACCCCAAATTAACAATCTCAACTTTGGGGTTTTCATCAGCTGTACGCCATAATCATCACAATTATAACAAATAAAGGCTTGACATATCTCGCTTTGCATGTCATGAGTCTATCTCATATATTAAACTCCAGTAGCTAATGAAAACAATTGCTTACATAAATGAACTTTTCCATGATATTCTAATTTTCACCTGTATTTCAACAATCCCAAAGTTTTTGAGAGTCAGCAGCACAGATGTTGTAAAGGTGTGCTGATCTTGCAATTGAACAATCCCATTGAAGAAGATAACAGTGTAGTTTACACAGACCTCGTTGCTGGTTGCGCAGGGGCCCCCGTGACTGTTCAAGCTTCAGGGCCCCAAAAATGTAGGGGGAGGAAGTACACTCATTGCTAATAGCCCTGTTGCTGCGGGAATCCCAGTCCCTGACCCGGGGCCAGCATCTTAATTGCAAAGTTGGCAACCCTGTTCTGCTGAGCATAAGCAGGCCTACTGTATCCATTAAAGCTTTTGGAGTCATAACCTTTGGGGCAGGATGTCAAATCAGATGACGTTATATGGAAGACCGCCTCCAAGTTTGCCACTTTGCAGCCGTGCGTATATCCCTCAGATAAGGGAACTGGTATGCTGAAGTGTCATCGTTGATGACAACATCTGATTGGTTCACCTCAGGCTCTTATTATAGCCATGAAGTGTTAGTGTCTAGATGTAACTTAAGTAATTGATCGCTTGTCTGTTAATGGATGCTGAGTGGCAGCTCGGTTTCATGAAGGATGACAGGAAGTAGGGCAGCCAGGCACTTAACTGTGTCGGCATCTCCATGTCCGAAACCGTCAAGAGCCAAGTCATGGAGAACAATCCAGGTCCAATGATCTTATCTCCAAAGGCAACTAGACCAGGCAACATACACTTTAAAACCAGATACAATCAGCATCTTTCCTGCTGTGGCAGTAACAGACAGCTTTTCCCACATTCACAACAATATATCAATCATATCTTTAAAAATCTGCAAACTATATGTTATATATGCATACTGTATATTTGATTGACTATACCGGGGTTGTTGGGATGCAGGTGGTGCTGTGAGTTAAACCACAGAGCCTAGGGCTTGCCGATCAGAAGGTCGGCGGTTCGAATCCCCGCAACGGGGTGAGCTGTTATTCGGTCCCTGCTCCTGCCAACCTAGCAGTTGGAAAGTACGTCAAAGGGCAAGTAGATAAATAGGTACCGCTCCGACGGGAAGGTAAACGCTGTTTCCGTGCTCTGCTCTGGTTCGCCAGAAGTGGCTTGGTCATGCTGGCCACATGACCCGGAAGCTGTATGCTGGCTCCCTCGGCCAGTAAAGCGAGATGAGCGCCGCAACCCCAGAGTCGTTTGCGACTGGACCTAATGGGCAGGGGTACCTTTACCAGGGGTTGTCAACCTGGCCCCTACAGCCCACTAGTGCCGTTTCAGGATTCTAGATGGGTGGTAGGGGGTTCTACGACACAAGCTGAATCCTCCTTCCATCGAGCACTGGTGGGCAGTAAGGAAATTTTACCATCAAGAAAGATGCATTAGTGGGCGGTAGATATAAAAAGGTTAACTACCCCTGGACTATACCATTGACAACAAATGTGTCAACTGGAAGGAAAAAGCTATTGCCAGGAGAGAGATCTATTAAAACATACAACAATTATGATAAAAACAGCACAGCACCAGCCCTTTCATTAGAAGCAGTCAGTTCCCAAAAGCCTGTTGATACAACAAGGAGGGAGACAGGCTACCTTCTCTAGGGAGGGAGTTCCAAAGACTAGGAGAAACCACCGCTGATAAGCGTGGGAATGTTGAGGATAGTAGGAGAGGATATATTGATTAAATATTATCCTTCCTCACTCAACGCTAGTGAGCTAGTAGCAGAGCACATTCCCTTGCACAACAGGAAGCTTGTTGATGGATTCGTGAGAATCATTTGGCTTGTCCAGATTGGATTGTTCCTGGTAAATCCCTTTTAGTTCCCTCTTAAAAACAATAATGACACAACAGTCTTCTTTTAAAAGGAATGATAAGGTTTACTTACATTCAGTTCACAGTATGGTCCTGAAGGCAGGTTTTATCTTGTAGTTATAGTTACAGAGGAAAGTGTGGGTTGATACTCTGTGAGGGATGAGCCCGTGCACTGCTGATTGAGAGCCAGCAGATAGCATAAGGAAAAATGCAATAAGGCGAAAAAGGGGAAAAGGCTGTGTGACCAGCCCTTTTGTAGGGTCTGCTAGGGTCACTCCAATCTACTTGGTCACACACAGGGGGAGGATGCTCCAGACCAGGTGTGACAGGAAATCCTCCTGGCTGGAGCAACATTCCCCTGCATGTCCACTGGGCAAACAGGAAATGTTGTGTCAGGTTTAGTGCTTCTCTCACACAAGACACAGAACACTGGCAGTTTAAGTAGCAAGATTTATTTCTCAATAACAGGCTTACAGCTGTCCAAGCTTCTACAACTCATCCTTCGCCGTCAGAGTTAGTTGACTCGACTGGCTTCTGACCCCTATCAAGGCCAGATATACACCACGTCCTTCCCTGACTCCTGCTGGCTCGCCTCTGCTCTAATCGCTTGCTCTGCCTCCTACTTCTTGGCGACTCAGGTGCAGCCAATTCCTCCTCCTCTGAAGTTGGAGACTCAGGTGCAGCCAGTTCCTCTTCCTCTGGACATTCCTCTCTGCTGGGCGTGTCCCTGACATGTATTTGACTGCTTCAGTGATGTTACATCCCACAAGAAGGCCCTCTCCTGCATCCCCACCAAATGTGCCTCTGAGGGTGGTGGAACTGTGAGAAGGACTTCCTCCAAAGATCTCAGAACCCAGGCAGTTTCTGTTGAAGATTCATTCCCCGTGTCTGCTGTCATGGGATTATTTATCACATGATGGTGTATGTTTTCATTCCACAGTGGGAAGTGACGAAGACAGGATGTTTATGTTACTGTGTTTCCTGAAGTGGGACTATTGTCCTTTGTTCTTTCTCTTTGCTGTCTGATGCTAGAGAGAGAGGGAGCCATGTTGCAGTGCTCCGTGTGTGTTTATATGTAAATAAAGTAGATTAGCCCAAATGCTGAGTTGCTGAGTTCTGTTATGCAACTGTGCAAACTCTGCAGATCCCTAAGTGTGCTAATGCTTTATGGCATTAGTCGCTGTGATGTTTGGGCAGAAGAAAGTTTTCAAAGCTCCTGAATGATTGACCAGGAGGGAGAGAACATGCCAGTTGGGCATGTGTCTCTGCCAAGCTCCTACTCGTGTGTAGGCGATCCTAACAGTTTCATATGAGGAAATGAATACAAGGACCTTAAACCTTGCTCCGTAATTGATGGGCGTTGAGTGCATATTTCTTTACAATGGTGTCACACGTTCTCATCCATATGCCCGCATCAGCAGTCTGGCTGCTGCGTTCTGCACCAGCTGGAGCTTCCAAACCAGAACCAAGTGCAGCCCCACATCAAGCATGTTGCAGCAATTCAGCCTCAAGATTGCCGATGCAGGCACTACAGTGGTCAGGCTATTCCCCTCCAGGAATGGCCATAGCTGGCAAACTAGACAGAGCTGGTAAAAGGCTCTCCTAGCCATTCAGCTTTTTCATAAATGATCTGGTCAGAAATCAGCAGCAAAGTACACCAAGTGTGAATGTTGGCATCAAATTATTTAGGATGGCGAAAGCCCAAGTGGACTGTGAAAAGCTACAAAAAAAATCCTTCAAAAGTGGGTAAATGGGCAAGAAAACGGGGAAAGACATTCCTTTTAAGAGGTGATACTTCCAAAATTGACAAGGAATAGGACTTTGAGGTTGCAACCAGTATTGGTGTAAGTTCCTATATACACCATTATGTGTTACTGTACAGTTAATTATGACAGGCTGTGAACTACCCCCTTGTGGATTGGATTTTTTATTTTTGCATAGCAAATAGTTTGCTTCCATCTTAAAATGCACATGCATACACACTTTCTAGCAATTATTTATCTCTCATTACATCATTTCCCACTTTATTCTCTTTGTCAGGGCCATCTTTAGCAGATGCGGCTCCAGGGTGCAAATATCTGCCCAGCGCCAATTTACCACGGATAGTGTTGGGGTGGCCGTAGCTCCGCACTGCCAGTCATCTGGAGGGGGCGCAACTCCTCCATGCCACTGCGGCACACCAATCCCCACAGGGGTTTGAGGGTGAAGTTGCACCCCTCCCAAGCCTCGGGAGGAGAGCGATCCCCACAGAGGCTTGGGGGGAAAGCTGCGTGCCCGCCAGCCATATGGTCGTCGGGGCGCAGATTCCATCCTAAGCCTCTGCTGGGATCACTCTCCTCCCGAGGAGGCTTGGAAGGGAAGCTGCACGCCCGCCAGCCTTATGGTTGGCAGAGCGCAGCTGGTAGGCGTGCAGGGAAAGGGGAGGCCACCGGCAAAGCTGCGCACGCAGATCCCCCACTTGCCAGGGCGCCCCTGAGAGGCCATCGCCCTGGCGCGACACACCACTAAGCCCTATGGGAAAGACGGCTCTGCTCTTTGTTGCTCATCTTCCTTCTGTGTTACGCAAGGCAGTCCACGTTCTCGCCAAGATTAAGTTTGTGGTGTCTTGTTATGCTTGATCCCAGTCAAGGAGAGGAAACTGTAACCATGGGGACAGAGGCAATAGATTTAGAATCTTAGCTGGGTCACGTCACTCCCTCTCATAGTCTGCAGCTCCTATTTGAAAGCTAATTCGGCATCTAAAAATATCACACCAACATAGTACCTTTTAAGGGCAAGCCCAACTGGCCCCCTGCTATTAAAAATGAGAGCGGAGAGACTATTGTGAGTTGTGCGTATCACAGCCAAGAGAGTTGGTGCCTCTAGATACAGCTTGAACCGAAGGAGAAATAAGCCCTGCGACACTTGGGAGCAGGTTGGTGTTCAGTTTTCAGTTGCCGTACTCAGGATTTGCACAATCACAGCACAACACACTTTCATGAATTAAATTACTAGTGTTGGAGGAGAGGGGTGGTATATTCAGTTCTCCTTTCAGTGGTTAGTAGGGCTTGAGCTGGAAGACGCTTTTTGCATCACCTTCAAGTGATTGTTAAAGGCACATTTCCGAGCACAATTCAAAGTGTTGGGGCTGACCTTTGAAGCCCTAAACGGCCTCGGCCCAGTATACCTGAAGGAGCGTCTCCACCCTCATCGATCTACCCGGACACTGAGGTCCAGCGCCGAGGGCCTTCCGGCAGTTCCCTCCCTGTGAGAAGTGAGAGAAACAGGCAGAGGGCCTTCTCGGTAGTGGTGATCGCCCTGTGGAATGCCCTCCTACCAGATGTTAAGGAAATAAACAACTATCTGACTTTTAGAAGACATCTGAAGGCAGTCCTGTTTAGGGAAGTTTTTAATGTTTGATGTTTTATTGTGTTTTTAATATTCTGTTGGGAGCCGCCCAGGGTGGCTGGGGAAACCCAGCCAGATGGGCAGGATATAAATATCGTCGTCGTAGTAGTAGTTTTGGACAGCAAAAAGTTAAGAAAACCATTGGAACTCATGGTGATTACCTCGATGGCTTGGTAAAATTGCCAAGTACCTTTCCTTTTTGTGGAGATAATTCTCTACCTTGTCCCCACCCCCTCAGAAGAGCCTTCCCTTCCCATTCCCAGATGGGGAATGTGTTAATTGACTCTATGTGAAGGGAAAAAGGAATTTGACTTGAAGCAGGAACAATCTCAGACAGGGGTCATGCTGCAAGGGTACAAGCTGTAGTGGGGGGGAAACCCTAATCTCTTGTCCTCCATTTCTCCTGAGCCAACCAGGCAAGTCCTTCTCACCAAGTTCCCAAATGCACAGGATAGGTTCTGTCTGGCAGCAAACAAGCAATCCTGGGGATAATTAACACGGAGGTAGCCACTTCCCCAGATTGCAAAAAGTGTCAGCCCTCCCATTCCACCCCAAAAAAGGTGTCTACAGACTACCTGATAAACATGACCTACGATATAATTGGCAAGAAGGTGCCAGTTGCTAGTCAAATGGGCAAGAAGCTCTTCAAAGGGGACTAGATACCGGTAAGTTGTTTGTTTGTTTGTTTGTTTGTTTGTTTGTTTGTTTGTTTTTGCGGAATCACCAATGGAGGTATACATATACCAGGCCCAAAACCAGAACATCTCCAAACTCTAAGCTTTATTTTTTTTTAAAAAAAGTAACTCAATCAAATATTTCTAAGGAAAGTTATAAAACAAACTGTGGAGACAAATCTAAGGCTTCAGCACTGGACAGGCAGTACCATTGGTAAGGGAGCTTAATCACTTAATCACTATTGCTATTGGAAAAAGTAATGTTGACCACCTCCACCTGCCTAACTTGGTCTTTCAGGCCCAGATCCGGATGAGAAGGACAGAGCACCTGGGACCAGCAAAACTGTTTCACCTTATGAAGCATCTGGACTTTACTGTATTGCTTAGAGCAGGCATGTCCAACAGGTAGATCGTGATCACTGGACGTCTGCAGTAGATCACCGGTAGATCATTGGCTCCCCCCCTCCAAAGAAGCTGAACAACTGCGGCTCCCCTAAAAAAAGGTCAACATTTTACCTTCTCCCTGAAAAAACTCAACAACCTTGACCCAAACCAAAAAAGGGGGTAGATCACTGCCAGTTTTTAACTCTGTGAGTAGATCGCAGTCTCTTGGGAGTTGGCCACCCCTGGCTTAGAGGAATCCTATGAGTTGACCCATGTCTATTTATTGCTTATGTCATCTCTGCAAAAGGGGGTCTGGATTCAACGTGGGGCAGGTGCTGCAGGTTTAGGAAGAAGGGCTGTTTTCCTTGGTGCTCCATATTTGCAAAGGAGCATGGTTTTCATTCTTCTGACAAAAATACTTTAGTGAAATTTATTTTTAAAAAAATTGCCCTGCTTTTTTCATCAAATATCCATAGAGGCTGTTATTGGGCCTTATGAGTGAGACTTGCAATATGGAGTTCTTCTGTTCAGGATTCCAGCTCCACCTCCGGTCTTCCTTTCAACACACACACACACACACACACGTCATGCAGCATACTTATGTCTCATTGGGCTGTTTTAGGGTTTTGCCCACTTAGGGTTCCCCCCCCTTCTCTCTCTCTCTCTCTCTCTCTCTCTCTCTCTCTCTCTATATATATATATATATATAATATGCAAACCTTTTTTGCTTGGGTTATGTTAAAGTTATCCAGACACATTCTAGGCTGCAGTTCTACACTTACTTCCAGTGAGTAAGGCCCATTGAACTTGACAAGATTTACTTCCAAGTAGACGTGCATAAGGTTGCACTGTAAGGATATTTTCAGTCTGTACAGCTGCCACACTCTGCAGAGCGTTTCAGGAATTTACAGTTCAACTGCCATCAATCTAAAAACAAGAATGGGTCAAGATAGCGACTCCAACAACAAGCTCTGAAAACAGCAACGGTGAAACATGCTGGGCTTTTTCTACTTTTTAAAAGCTTGTTTTAATTATTGCTGTTCAGTGAAAAGCAGCACTTGCTTGCTTTTAGCATACTTTAGGTGATATATTTGCCAATGCACCAGATATATATATACCGGTATGACCAACATTCTGGGAGTGGTTTATCTTTTGACAGACGTATTTGCAATGTAAAGGCTACCATAGCACTTTAGAATACCCTGAAGAATAAACCAGCCCATCCCATTGGCGCCTGGAATGAGTGGACTTGTTATAGAGCAGTAGACACACCGCCAAACCAGTGAGGGTATAGCTGTCAACCCTCCCTGCTGTTTCCCACTGCTATAATAAGGGAATTTCCCGCAAAAAAAGGGAAAGGTTGACAGCTATGAGTGAGGGCCGAGGGGCGTTGGAAGTACAACAACATTCAAGAAAAGTCTGGAATGGATTAATCCGTTTTGCATTATTTTATATGGGAAAGCGCGCCTTGGTTTTGGAACGCTTTGGTTTTGGAACAGACTTCCGGAACGGATTAAGTTTGAGAACCGATGCACCACTGTATATCCCAAAAGGCAATAGAATCTTCCTGCTCCTAGGCTGACGAGCCCCATCTGCCCCACACTTCCCTCTACAGTATGTGCAGAAACCCCCTTCTTGACCATTGGACCCATTCTTGGTCTCATCAGCTCAATCTGCCAGAGTCTGTCTTTGCCTGAACTCACCAAGGGTTTGAGACCCATCAGCTGCCCTCACCTGGTTTAGCCGGCCAGTTGAAGACGTTCCCAGGGTGTGGCCGCCATCACACGCTAACAGCTTCTAGGAGACACAGGTGAGAGCTGAGTGCAGGATGGGGGCCAAAAGTGGACAAACAGCCTATAAGAAGGAGGATGAGTCCCCCACCAGAGGTACTGCCCCTCTCCTAACACCCCATATACAACTTACCAGTAATTGCATAAAGCTGTTGAGAAAAGGCAACACTGAGATCCAGCGCCAGGGGCCTTCTGGCGGTTCCCTCATTGCGAGAAGTGAGGTTACAGGGAACCAGACAGAGGGCCTTTCTCGGTAGTGGCGCCCACCCTGTGGAACACCCTTCCATCAGATGTCAAGGAAATAAGCAGCTATCCTATTTTTAAAAGACATCTGAAGGCAGCCCTGTTTAGGGAAGTTTTTAATATTTAATGCTGTATTGTTTTAACACTCGATTGGGAGCCGCCCAGAGTGGCTGGGGAAACTCAGCCAGATGGGCGGGGTAAATAATAATTATTATTATTATTATTATTATTATTATTATTATTATTATTATTTGTTATATAACATCACTGTTCACTTCAGTGAGTACTGAATTACCACCTGAATGTGGACTATTTCTTACTGGTAGTCTACACCCATACATAAACTATAGGGAACTCGTTCTGTTAATCAGTAATACCTTGGATAGCTTGGTTGGTTGGAGCATGATGCTGATAACGCCAAGGTTGCAGGTTCAACTCCTGTATAGGTCAGCTGCATATTCCTGGATTAGAGGGTAGGCTAGATGATCCTCAGGGTCCCTTCCAACTCTACAATTCTATGATTCTAATAACAAATGCTCTGTGAGGTTTTCCACTCTCAAGGCCTTGTACTGCACAGCTGCAGGCAATTTTCAACACTGTGCTTCCACATGGAAGCAACATGAAATTGTTCATAATACACACAAACGCACTCCTAATGCCAGCAGGTGAACTTGATCTAATATGATCTGCCAGAGATTGCAGCATCATTGGAATAGGATTACGTGGACAGGCCAGAACAAATCAACAACTGCCATTAGAACGTAGCACACATGGCTTTTCAGCTGTTTCCATGTCAGGTTACAGCCCTCCCGTTGAACTCTGGAGAGCAAACTATTAAAATACAGGGAGGCCCCCCCGAAAGAGATTCTAACTGCCTCGGAGGCGGTTGCATTTCTGGTACAAAGAATGTCTCTGCGCGGCAGGTGGAGCCCACAGAAGCCCAGGACAACTGCAAAACTGCAGCATTTACTTAGCTCATTGGGTAGGTTTTAACAGTTGCTTAAAGGGACAAAATCCACTAGGGGCAATTTGTCCTACTACGACACCATAATCCTATTTTATGTTAAGAACAGATACTGGTTTTAAACTACTAACTGGCATGGCTTCCTTCAAAGGATCTGGGTAAGTGTAGTTCTCTGATAGAGATCGCTAGTTAGGCCATTCTTTTTCTCAATTCAGATTGAAACTGGTTTTGGGGGAGATGCATAGTCTTTTATGACAGGATGCAGGATAGCTATGGATCGGGGCTAACGTCATGTGCACACTACAGTGGTACCTCGGGTTAAGAACTTAATTCGTTCTGGAGGTCCGTTCTTAACCTGAAACTGTTCTTAACCTGAGGTACCACTTTAGCTAATGGGGCCTCCCGCTGCCGCCATGGCACAATTTCTGTTCTCATCCTGAAGTACTATTTCTGGGTTAGCGGAGTCTGTAACCCGAAGTACCACTATACTTCCCAAACCAGATGTGGGAGCACACTGGGTGCAGAGTTAGCCGGAGTGCACACAGCCTATGTCCCTCCCCAGATATAATCTGTGAGAATGAGGAACAGGGCCTTCTCTATCGTGGCACCCCTTACCACCTTTCCCTGGTAAATCAAGTGATTCAATTGTTAGAAAGTCTCCTTATGTCCTGGTGTACACTGGCTGCATGGTGGTACAAGTGAATATCTTATCAGAATAAGTTTTCAGCTGGATATTTTGTGTTTCAGCGATTTTATCACGATTGGTGTTCTTTTATCTGATCCTCTTATTTGTGCTTTATGTTTATACACCATATTGGGAACACTTAAGGGGAAATACAGTGAATAAGAGAAAAAGAACATCAACAATACACTTGTTAATAAAACCGCAAAGCTACCTCTGAATGCTTAGCTGTGGGACTAGCCTAGGTGTGACTGGACTGAACAGTCTAAGCTGATGGCTGAGACATAACTAATCTCCAAATCTTCCATCTCAGGTGGTTTATAATTATCCCCCTTTATTTTCCCTACCATATTTATGAAGGGGGCTTTGACACACCATATGGGAGACCACAGGAGTTTCAGAGATTTGCACAAAGTCTTAAAGCTGCAATGCTCACTGTACACTCATCCTGTCTGGCAGTAAAGATTTAGGCTTAGGTGAACAAGGTTATGAGCTTTCCATAAATACTCACCACTCGCTGCTGTATCAATGAAACATGTAACTAAGCAGAACTGGGCACATTCTTAATTCTCAGGGATGGCTCCACTGAGAAGAAAGGAGTTTTGTCAGGCGGACACCATGCAGTCCTTGTACCATGGCTTGAGCAACCCCAACTGATAATGGAGAGGTACTACAGATGCAGCACAATGCAAATCTTGTGCCAGAGGCAGGAAAGGGAGATTTGTGTTCACTAGTGACTCTTTGAAAGAAATGAATCGCTTGTGGGCTTGCCTGCCTGCTTGCTTGCTTTATTTATATCTATCATCTGTCTATCTGTCTATCTATCTATCTTGTTGTTGTTGTTGTTGTTGTTGTTCAGTCGTTCAGTCGTGTCCGACTCTTCGTGACCCCATGGACCAGAGCACGCCAGGCACGCCTATCCTTCACTGCCTCCCGCAGTTTGGCCAAACTCATGTTAGTAGCTTCGAGAACACTGTCCAACCATCTCATCCTCTGTCGTCCCCTTCTCCTTGTGCCCTCCATCTTTCCCAACATCAGGGTCTTTTCCAGGGAGTCTTCCAGGTGGATCACGTTTGGTCCAAACTCTCCACTATGACCTGTCCATCTTGACCTGTCCATAGCTTCCTGAGTAATTCAAGCCCCTTCGCCACGACAAGGCAGTGATCCATGAAGGGGACTCTATCTATCTATCTATCTCTATCTATCTATATCTATCTATCTATCTATCTATCATCTAAGGCTATGGGACGGGTGGCGCTGTGGTCTAAACCACTGAGACCTAGGGCTTGCCGATCAGAAGGTCGGCGGTTCGAATCCCATCGGGTGGTTCGAAGCCCCCATTGTGAGCTCGGTCCTAGCCTCCTGCCAAACCTAGTGCAAGTAGCAAGAAGAATAGTACAAAAATAGGTACCACTCTGGCGGGAAGGTAACGGTGTTCCGTGAGCTGCTCTGCTTCACCAGAAGCAGCTTAGATCTATCTATCTATCTATCTACTACCGTCTATTTATTTCGAGCTAGCATAGAACACAACTACTTTATAATACAGTATGATCATGGGACATCCAGAAAGTATAAAACAATGCAGCTACATAAGAACATGAATCATTGCCACAAAATGTAATTATCCTTGAATCTTCCTGCACATATCGCCATCCTTTCCTGCCCACACCAGTGTGGCGCACCCCAACCGAGCCCCGATATGCGGGTACAGGGCTCCTAACCCCCCACGTACTGGGTGCTTCGCAGCCGAAGCAACCCACGACCACCTAGGTATATAATGCTGACTGAATCATCTCTATATGTTTGATCATACTCTTAAAAACAACAACAACCCAACTCTAGACAGTTAGTGAGACAGGACTCTGGTTCAGCAAGAACCGTTCTTCTATATGCTTGCTAATTTTATCTTTAATAAAGCTTTCTCCAAACAGATGTTAAGCTAGCTCTTTTGTAATTACCGGTACCTGAATCCCCTTGGTTCCTTAAAAAAAAATTGTGTCACATTGCCCACTTTTCAGTCCTCAGGTATGGAGGAGGATGTTAGGAGCAAAGCATGTTTTTGTTAGAAGATCAGAAATTCACATTTGAGCTCTTTAAGAACTTTCAGGTCAATACCATCCGCACGAGGCGACTTGTGAATTTTAAATTGTCCATATGGCCTTATTAATGTGGAATCAAATGGGAAAGTTAGCAGTTTACAGGGGGCTTGAGAAGATGATGTGGTTTAAGGGAAGAGAGCGAGAGGGAGGTCTAGCCTCACACACCCAAGGCAAGGTGAGGTGGCTGCCTTGGGGAGCTGAATTTGGGTCTCATAAAAAGATTGTTATTTAATTCATTATTGTTGTATGTTTACTACCAGGGGAAAGGGAGAAGTGCCTGTAGGATTGTGTCTGCCTCAGGTGCCAAATTAACTTATTGGGCCTTGGGTACTGCTATGCACCTGGACTTTGGGGGTGGGTGGGCTGCCCATTGGCCCTGTACCTCAGGCGGTAAAATGTCTTGGCCCAGCCCTCAGGGTACCAGAGAGTGAATGGAAAGGGACAGGCAGAGACTGCGTACGCCCCCCACCCCAAATATTGGGAGCTATAGTCTACCCCTCGCAAAACTACAATTCCCAGCACCTTTAAACTACAAATGCTTTTCCTTATGCGCCGCTGCTCTCGCCACCGCAGGAACATTGCCACACCAAGTCGGCGTAACAATGAGCCACCTTGCCTATCCCTGCCAATGTGCTTACAGAAGGAGGAGAAATGGTTCAAAATGTCATAGTCAGGGGCATAGCAAGGTAAATTGATACCCGGGGGCAAGAAATTTTTTGTCACACCCCCCCCCCAGGCATGGGAAGGTCAGGTGGTACCCGGTGCGGAAAATTTCTTGTCAACCCCCCCATTGATTCCCCCCCACAAAAATGGTTTTACGTTATTTCATATTTTCTTACAAAGGAATAATAACAAGTAATAATAAAAAAACTTTTATTTATATCCCACCCTCCCCGGCCAAAGTCGGGCTCAGGGTGGCTAACATCAGATACATAACATTGGTATAAAATCAAACAATAATTAAATTACCTCCTAAAAACATCTCAAAATCAAATTAAAGTCTAATTAGATGGCTTTCCACAGGGTTAGGGTTGGGAACAGTAAGTGTTCTCTGAACTGAAATTTCAGCCTTCACGACATAGGAAAACAGCCAAGTGAACAGCTATTTTGGTGGAGGAGGGTCAAGATATTAACCGATATGCATGAAATTTCATATATAGCTATATAATCCCTAGTATAGTAAGATAAGACCTTCGGAGCAGGCATTAAAAAAAAAAAAAAAATGTTCCTTGATAATTTGTCACCCCCTCCATTATGGAACCCGGGCGGCCCGCCCCCCCTTGCTACGCCCCTGGTCATAGTGGCTTGTGAGCTTTCTTTACCTGAGTGCAAACCACAAATCTGGAATCAACCTGAAGTCTGAGGGAAAATAGATGTCCTAGGTTAAAGATCCCCTCCTCAGTATTATTTGGTATTTTGCTGTCTTTGTGCTACCTGTAATGAACATTTTTAAAAGCTGGAATGTAGTAACAACTACATTGTGTGTTAAGAATCACTGAATGGGCTTCTGTTTTTCACCTCGCCCTTCGTGATTCTGTGTTTATTGTTCCTGTCCTTTATATTTTGTGTGTCTAAACCAATTTTAAAAAGGGGAAACTGGCAATATTTCCTGTCCTGTACAGTGGTACCTCGGGTTACAGACGCTTCAGGTTACAGACTCTGCTAACCCAGAAATAGTACCTCGGGTTAAGAACTTTACCTCAGGATGAGAACAGAAATTGCGCGGCGGCAGCGGGAGGCCCCATTAGCTAAAGTGGTACCTCAGGTTAAGAACAGTTTCAGGTTAAGAACGGACCTCCAGAACGAATTAAGTTCTTAACCCGAACTACCACTGTACCTAAATTTCTAGCAGCCATCATACTAGATCTCTGCAACCATCCTTTAATGAGTTACCGGTAGGTACCAGCACTGTGATGCAAAATAATGCTCATCATGTATCATTCATAGGTTTAAACAAAATCAAAAATTCTTTCCAGTGCACCTTAGAGACCAACTGAGTTTGTTCTTGGTATGAGCTTTCGTGTGCATGCACACTTCTTCATAGGTTTGAGCTTTTAACTGCTAGACGGCATGTGAGTCATTGCTGGCCAGTATTTCCTCAGTTTCTCAGTCAGGGCACCTGGGGAATTAAGAAAAGGCATACTACTAAGCCGTCAGGACTGAAGCACAATTTACTCGCAGCAAAAAAAGGATTAAAAGCCTCTGTTTGAGCAACGACTTCCTGCTTGGTGTTGCACAAAGAGAAAACGATGGAAAGTATTCATCCATTTGTTCTTTTCATTTTATCTATATACCATATGTAAAGCATCATCTGCACCCAAGCGTGTATGGAGGAAAACAGTTCCATGGAACACTAGCAGTAGATCCCAGAAACACAGGCCACCTGCCATTTTGAGATGAGTCCAAATAAGAGCCGCACAGTATTTTAGACACAATCCTGTATGCCTGCTTGCCTGGGTGCAGGCGCATCAAATACAGAGGTGCGTACTTCTGGGTAAACAATTTAAGAATGATATTGAGAAACTGGAGAAGTGTGTGCAGACGAGGGTGACAAAGATGATTAAGGGTCTGGAAACCAAGGCTTATGAGGAATGGTTGAGGGAGTTGGGTATGTGTTAAAACACAAAACCCCCCACAAACATTAAAAACTTCCCTATACAGGCCTGCCTTCAGATGTCAAGTAGATTTTTATTTCTTCACGTCTGCTGGGAAGGCATTCCAAGGGGCGGGCACCTCCTGAATGGAGTTTAGGAAACTTGAGGTCCCAGGTTACAGACTCCCCTTGACCTAAACTGCAAGAACAAGTTACAGGTAGGTAGCCGTGTTGGTCTGCCATAGTCAAAACAAAATAAAAAAATAGAAAATACCTTCCAGTAGCACCTTAGAGACCAACTAAGTTTGTTCGTGGTATGAGCTTTCGTGTGCATGCACACTTCTTCAGATACCAATAACAAACTTAGCTGGTCTCTAAGGTGCTACTGGAAGGAATTATTATTATTATTTATTTTTTCAAGAACAAGGTCTGGCTGGTGGAGCCTCAAATTAAGCTGTCAGCCATTTGCCCTCTTTCCCCAGAGCAGGGGTAGGCAACCTAAGGGTCGTGGGCTGGATGCGGTCCAATCGCCTTCTCAATCCGGCCTGTGGACGGTCCAGGAATCAGCGTGTTTTTACATGAGTAGAATGTGTCCTTTTATTTAAAATGCATCTCTGGGTTATTTGTGGGGCATAGGAATTCGTTCATTCCCCCCCCCCAAAAATATAGTCCGGCCCACCACATGGTCTGAGGGACGGTGGACCGGCCCACGGCTGAAAAAGGTTGCTGTCCCCTGTTCCAGAGCTTTCCGTTCTCTGATGCCAAGGTGAAAACAGAGGTATTCGATAAATGTAAACATTCCTCCTGGAACACGCTTCAAAAAAAAAAAAAATTCTATCCAGACAAAAGTGGTGGGGTGGGGTTGCTCTTTAATACTCTGATTCAAGGCAGGAAGACATTTTGCTCTTTAGCTACCTTGTGGTCCACTTTGCAAACTTTGCAAACTAATCCAGCGGAGAGCTGTGCCAAACCCTGACTCATCTGCTCTTCTTAAAGGCAGGGCTGCTGAGATGCTCAGAGCGTAGAAAATGTCTCTCAAGCAAACAGCTGGCTTCTCCTGCAGGTGGCTGACTTTCTGGATAGCTCTGTCCATTGTGGAAGGTAAGTCTTCTGTGGTTTGTGGTATTTTTCAGTTGTACAGTGGTCCCTCGGTTTAAGAACTTAATTTGTTCTGGAGGTCCGTTCTTAACCTGAAATTGTTATTAAACTTTAGCTAATGGGGCCTCCCGCTGCGCCACCGGAGCACAATTTCTGTTCTTATCCTGAAGCAAAGTTCTTAACCTGAAGCGTTATTTCTGGGTGAGCGGAGTATGTAACCTGAAGCGTCTGTAACCTGAGTTACCACTGTAATTCAGAATTCAAGAGCATATGTATGTATAGTGATGCATGAGGGACAGTTGCTCTGCAAATATTCAGATATTGTTGTAGGGAAGGGGCAGTTTTGTGGTGTTAACATGTGAAGATAGTATCTGTCTCATTTCAGAGATCTTTAAGGCTGGCCTAGTTTGTTTGGAGCTTATTACATGGGCAATTCTAGTAAATTTTGAGGTGCTGTTTGTGGGGAAAATAATTTGGAAATGAAGGGAGCGGAGGACACTTTGTCTACTCATTCATACAAATGTTGATATTGTCCCTCAATTCATAATGTATAACAAGGTGATGTACTGACACATATAGAATTAAAGCATGACACCATTTAAAAAAACCCAGTATAAAATGGTTTTCTATGAGACTGGCCAACCCAAAGCATTTAAAAAGGTGCTCAAAGACCAAAAGAAAGAATGCTTGCCAAATCTTTGTTGGATTTAAATAAGAATATCCTGCCAAGCAGTCCAGGACAGCGTCTCTTGGGTTTTCTCATTTTTATTATTTAGACAGAGCATGTGTGTGAGTGTGACTGGATCTGTAATATAAATACGTAAGATTATATATTCTTATAGATCAAGGTCACGCTGTGAGCACAAGGCTGAGCAGGATTCAAACACAGGTCCTTCCCCACCCATGCCTGTACTCACTGAGCCACACTGGCTCCTCATATGCTTAATATGGAAATAGGTGTTTGAAACGGATCTCGAGAAACTGCAGTGGCACATAGATAGTTGCAGAAAAAGGCATATGAGTCTGGGACTAAGAGCAAAACTTGATGAAGTGTTCATTGTGCGAATGCAATTGACACGCATTTTGGGGGGTTATATAAATTAGCAGCTAATGGGGAAGCCGAGACAATGTCTGGGCTCCGCAAAGTGGGAAAGCTTAACTTATTGCCCCTGCCATGACCCTGACAAAAACTGGCTCTCCAAAACTACCTGCATTTCTATAGCAGCTCCTAGTGGAGGCTTCCCCAAAACTGGAAATAGCATCCTGGGAAAGATAGTTTTTATCCCCCTTCCCCACCCCTCTAGTCCTAAGGCTGCTCAGGCTTCCTCACAGCTGCTATTTATTTACATAACATGTGTGTACTATTTATTTACTACAGTATTTCAAATGTATAACCCGTCCTTCCTTCCCAAAGGGAGCCCAGTGCATTTCATGATAATAAAATCACATAAAAGCAATTTAAAGCAGTACAGTAACAAATTGCAGACAACAGTTAAAACGAGCAGTGCAAAAAAACTTAATGGCGTTCTAGGCAGATCTGGCCCCATATCAGTTTACTGATGGATGCATGAATTTTGGGGTTTCTGTTGTCACCTGGTCACCCTCAGAGCAGCTACAGCTGCTGTTCATAATCGGCCTGCTATTATTTTTCTTAAAGGCTGTTAGTTTCCCAGGTATTTATAATCTGTGCGTCAAAGTTCATTCTGCAAAGTTTCAAACAACAAAATTGGTGTGCTTCGGTGATTCGGGCAAATCCGCAAATCCATTTAATGCATTTGAAGTGAGCTTGCTTCAAGGAAGTAAATTTTAAATGCTTCTAACACCTTTCTTTCTAGATTTTGGCACATACTTTTTATCCACATAATTATAATTGAGTGTTACTTCCATGGGCTGGCAAATAGCAGGTTACACCCAACTACCTGGCATCAAGAGTCTGCGTTTAGCATGGAGTGCAGCTGAGTGATTTAAATACAAAATCCACGAAGAAAACAGATACTAAAGCACTATAGAAATGTGGGTAGCTTTGGAGAGACATTTTTTGTCCTTTGCCCAAAAGCTATATTCTATAATGTACCATCTTGACAGAACATCACAAATCTCAGGGAGGAAGGCAAGAATTTTCCCAGGGTTCAATTTGTTCTTCCCAGGCAAGTGTATCTGTATGGTGTAGGTATACGTGCATAAGTTGCAGGTGTCTTGCAAGGTCTCTGGGACAAAATTAGGTCCTCGCATAAACTCCTGAATGTCCTAGTCCTTCAAGCATAGCCTAGCAGAATCAAATGGTCCAAAATAATATGGAGCCCCATTACTCCCATTCACCTTCCAAAAGAACCCATCACTGAATGTCAGAAAGAGAGAGGAAAAAACCCCTTTGGATAACTATAGGATCACTGACTTAAGAGCCAGTGTGGTGTAGTGGTTAAGAGCGGTAGTCTTGTAATCTGGTGAACCGGGTTCGCGTCTCCGCTCCTCCACATGCAGCTGCTTGGGCTAGTCACACTTCTCTGAAGTCTCTCAGCCCCACTCACCTCACAGAGTGTTTGTTGTGGGGGAGGAAGGGAAAGGAGAATGTTAGCCGCTTTGAGACTCCTTCGGGTAGTGATAAAGCGGGATATCAAATCCAAACTCTTCTTCTTACACATAATCTCCTACAGATGGAATACATGTCTATTTGAATCGCTTCCCATCTGTTTTAGAATGGTGAAAGGAATCGTACCCTTCAACATTTCTCCAATGAAAATACGGACGTGCTATTCCATAATAATAACAAAAAAAATATTATTTATACCCTGCCCATATGACTGGGGTGCCCCGGGCACTCTGGGCAAGTTCCAACATATATAAAAGCACAACAACACATTAAATATGAAAAAACCTTCCTCTAAAGGGCTGTTTTCACATGTCTTCTAAAGGTTGTACAGTTACTTATCTCCTTGACTCCAGGGTCGCATAACTCCATACCCTTCATAAAAGCCAGATTTAATGTTTTTCCATCAAATGTTTTGGGCAATAGACTTTCCAATGGTCAAATCTCCCTCCTTTGCGACTGTAATAGCGGTTCCATAGAATCCTTACAACATATATTTTTTTGCTGTCCAATTCATTCGGCAGCTCGGTCCAAATTTTTGTTTCCACTTTTGAAGAAAACCCAAGATGGAACTCAGGATGCTAAATTAATTTACTTATTAAATGACGAGGAACCGAATAGAACCCATATGGTCGCTAGGTTTTTGACTAATGTGCTATTTACAAAGAAGAGGAATGGTTCTCTTCCCATTTATGACAATGCAGAAAATAATTAAGACCTATTATTGGGGCGATAAAATAGGTGATAAATTAATTTTAACAGATTTTTTTTTAATTAAAAAAACTAGTTCAGTTGGACTACTCAGATCTCAGTTGTGACTTAGATGGAAGGGTGTAAATGGGTTGTTTTAAAATTGGTTTCGTACTGTATTGTTTAAATTTGTTAAATTGTTTTACTCTGTGTGTATTACGATGAATGTGTTTTGCGATGTGATATGGGCCACATGGCCGAAATAAACCTACCTACCTCCATACCCTTTAACATTTCCCCGATGAAAACAGGGGTGTCCTATGGAAAAGCGGGACATTCCTGGATCAGATCAGAAACTGGGGCGGCTTCTGGAAAATAGGGGCACTTGGAGGGTCTGGGGAATGGCATGCAGTAGCAGGGCTGCAGTGAAAGGGGCCTGAATTCTCACAAAACGCTGTAGCAGAATGGGCAATGTGATCATAAGGCACGTGTTCCCTTTGAAATACCGGGATGAAGGGACTGGAGCGTCCACCTCAAGTCCATGCAGGCGAGACACCTAATTGTTCCTGGCATAGCTCAGTTCTTAATCTGAGAGCACCAGAAACACTTCTCACATGGGCGTAGCTAGGATGTTTTTTGGGGGGGGGGGAGCAGCAGGCCCAAAAAGAGGGGGGGTCATATGGGCCACTTGGCCCGGGCCTCCGATTCCAAAGGGGGCCTCGGTCAGCATATTCACAATCGCTCACCATTATTTAAATGTAAATACTTAAAATAATCCTTTTCCCTATGTATTTTTAAAAAGCACTATTGTATATCTATATTTTCCATTTTGTCTTTATATGCAGATACGGTTCAAGCCTTGAAATAAAATTATTTGTCAGCATAACTTTTGTGAAAATTATTTATATACTTATTTATGAGACTTCGGAGATCCCCAGGGGGGCACATTATCTACCTGGCCTGGGCCTCTGCCTGGCTCTGCAAGGGCCTGGTGGGGGGGCAGAACCTCAGTTAGCTATTGATTGGGGATGGGCTGCCCCTCACTGTCCCGTCACCCACCCCACCCCTGCCGGTTATGCCCATACTTCTGCATGTGGTAAATTGTGGAAGCTCTCGGAGCCTTACCCCGAAGAGACCCAATAGCCAGACTCCCATTGAGAATTTGCAAATGCATGAATTGGCATGTAGACGGTGTTAGTGTGTTCAGTTCAGTTCCTAAGTTTATTGTTCCAGCCAAAGGCCAGGGCAATCTTGTAGCAATAGTATTAATAAAATAATACGGAACATACATCCATAATGTAAGTCGACATCCATCAGTTAGCTACTGTCTGAGCCCAGCCTACCTAAAAAAAGAAAAAAAGAGCGCATCATGTTGCAGCCCAGGTCCATCCTCTTTGCCCCCCAGGGCTTACAACACTCTTGCACATAAATGGCATTTCTGCTCCTGGTGGGGGGGGGGGCACAATTCCTGCCTTGACCCCCAGGGCTTATAACACTCTTGCACATAAATGGCATTTCTGCTCCTGGTGGGGGGGGGGCACAATTCCTGCCTCACTACACCATTGTGTATGACTGAGAAGCAGACACCTCTTCCTCCTTGTAGAGCATGGGTAGGCAAACTATGGCCAGGGGGGCCAGATCCGGCCCAATCACCTTCTGAATCCGGCTCACGGACGGTCCAGGAATTGGCGTGTTTTTACATGAGTAGTGTTATGTATTGAAGTTCTCACCCTAGGCCACTAGGGGTGTGTGTATATAGTTCATTCTGCTGCAGTTTTCACTCAGGTCCGCATATGCAAAAGAAGGATTGTAAAGGACGTTCAGGGATTGGTTAACTGCGGAAAGTTGTTACTGTTGCTTTGTAGCTGAGTTCTATATAAGCAGGCTGCTGAGGCCTTCAGCTCAGTCTGTTCCAGCCTGAGAATAAACAAGAGCTGTTTGGAAATCACTGTGTTGTCTGCTGCGACTTAACAAGTAGAATGTGTCCTTTTATTTAAAATGCACCTCTGAAAATGGGTTATGCTGGTTTGGTGTTTTTACATGAGTAGAATGTGTGCTTTTATTTAAAATGCATCTCTGGGTTATTTGTGGGGCATAGGAATTCGTTCATTTCCCCCCCCCCCAAAAAAAATATAGTCCGGCCCCCTTGAGGTGGGTTACCAAGGTCTCCAGCACACAAAGGAGATTATTCAATTCAAATTCAGGCTCAAATACCTTCCCCCACCCCTTTAACATGTGGGTAGGTGTTAGTGGACCGGCCCCCTGCTTGGGGGTGATGTGGGATATGATGAAAAAGTTTGCTGACCCCTGGTTGTAGAGCCTGAGGCTAAATGCACTGGCAAAATGGGCACGCCGTGGTGTCTGTGTGCTTTTCCTGGCAAAGTAAACTAGCTGAGGCTCCAATCTTTCTAGGAAAATATTCAAGTCTTTTCTCTGGTGAAGAAAACCAGGATGTCACGGTGGACCTGGCCATGGCAGATGATGAGCGCATTGACAATACTGCCACACCCTTTCATTTCCTTCATATTTAGTTCCCAGTGGGATGTGGCCCAAGAAGTACCTCTTCTCCTGTAGTATGAGAGAATGAAGGCCCTGCCCTTGCTCTATAAGTACCACTTCCACTTAACAAAACGTGTGGGTGTCTTTTACAGGCCAACAACAAGGACTGGGGGGAAATTTATAGGCTAAATCTACCCTACGGACTGTACAGACTTAAGTCTACTCTAGCCTCCAAAAACCCATCAACCCCACCAATGTACAGCGCTGAATGTTACATACAGTTCCTCCAGATTACAAACTGTAACATGGTATATGGATAGTATTCACTTTTATTACATTAAACAGAGAGCAAGTATCTAGCTTGTCTATGCTGTGGACGCTTCCACATTTTATATAAAGCAAAACCAATGAATTTGCCTCCGTGTCAAACTGTTTTCACAACTTCTCCCCCTCCCTTGCTATCTGGTATTCTCTCTGTGGAAATTAACAACACAACCACCTACATCTAACACACAAGTTCCATTCATTACAATTAAATTAGAATAAATGGGAGTTATCTGTTCCTCCCAGTACCATATAACTCAAACAGAGGACCCCTGACGTAGGTATTGGTTAAGCATTAGGCCCAATTTAATTAATTCCAGTCGTGTCTTGGTCCCACAGTCTCACCAACCGACTCAACTCTGGATTTTGCCTATTATTTCTTGGGTTGCGGTAGCTCATCTAGTTGTTTCGCTGTGGGTTACTGTCCTTTGCCTTATTAGTAATTAGCGGCCGGGAGCCGGCGCCTTCATCACTTTCCTACAGTCCATTCACACTCATCTTCCGGAATCCCAGTCATGTGGTTCCAATCCCAGCATGCACTTTATGTGGGCTGGGGATAATCCCTTTCCTCGCCTGCCGCGGTGTTTTCTAGCAAACCGAACGGCGAAGTGGCCCGCCCTTCCAGACATCCCCTCTTTCTTTTGCACTTTCCAGTGCCTCCCTTAGAAGAGCCTTCTGATCCTTCAAAAAATCTCTTCCGCCGTTTAGTGGCCTCCCTTCCCTCACGGAGCGCTAAGCAGGACCCATCCCAGCGGTATGCCCCCCTCCTATTTATGCAGACACTACTCAGGAGTGCACTTTGACCGGTGGCGTCAGCCGGCTTGAGCCACTGGCCCCCAGAACTGCTGGGCCAACCAGAACATAGCTCTCGCCAGCACTTTGCAGGTTCCCCACTTCCACCAAAACATTGTCCTGCTGCTCACAGGAGTTGTTCTGCCAAATGAGCAATCAGGACCAAAGGAGCTAGAAGGGGGGAACAAAACAGCTTTATTACCCTAATACAGAATAAACAAACATACATACAAACATACATCTGCTTTCAGGGGATTCGAATGCCGCCAACTATCTTGAGAAACAACTGAGCTCTCTTTTCAGACATCCACTCAAGTCTGAGTTTGGGGCGGGTGGCCCGGACATGGGACTAACTCGAATCCCATACACTATCTCCTCGTTACTGTTTTCCCATATACTGTATATTGAAGATCTCCATACAGAGAGTGCAATCCCTTTATCTCAAGGATGTGAGCACACATCCAACTTGGAACAAGAGATGGTGGGCATAAATGCACTCTCTGGGGGATTAAAGCACCTTTCCTGTACCAAATAGGTGTGCTTTGAGGGTTTGGAATAAGACACCCCTGAAATGGAAGCACAGCCTTGGAGTGCAATGAAAAGGAGCTACAACCCCAAGCCTCACTTCTTCCTTAAGATCACCCAGGTGGCTTTCGACAGGCCGCTATACCTTCGGCCGCCTTTCAAACCCCAGCAGGGGCACTTGGATGTTGCCTTGCCTTGCAACAAGGATGGAGAAGCTGTTTTTGTACTACAGCTCCCATCATCCCTGACCACTGGCCATGATAGATGGGGCAGATGGAAGTTAACAGTTCAACAATATCTGGAGGATCCTATGCTCTCTATCCCTGTCTTGTCGTAAGCAAAAGCATATATGAAATCCTTGCATTGCTCTGAAGTGATAATGTTACTATTAAAATGCAGGTACCATGTACGATTTGGCACCTGACCTAAACCACTCCTCCCTAGTTGTGCAGGAAGGCCTTAACAAGGTGGCGCTGTGGGTTAAACCACAGAGCCTAGGGCTTGCCGATCAGAAGGTCGGCGGTTCGAATCCCCGCGACGGGGTGAGCTCCCGTTGCTCGGTCCCAGCTCCTGCCCACCTAGCAGTTCGAAAGCATGTCAAAGTGCAAGTAGATAAATAGGTACCGCTCCAGCGGGAAGGTAAATGGCGTTTCCGTGCACTGCTCTGGTTCGCCAGAAGCAGCTTTGTCATGCTGGCCACATGACCCGGAAGCTGTACGCCGGCTCCCTTGGCCAGTAATGTGAGATGAGCGCTGCAACCCCAGAGTCGTCCGCAACGGGACCTAACGGTCAGGGGTACCTTTACCTTTTATATATATATATATAATATATATTATATATTTATTTATCTAATATCTATCTATCTATCTATCTATCTATCTATCTATCTATCTATCTATCTATCCATCCGTTGTTGGCTCAATCTGCAAGAAATGTTCCTATATAATCAAGTAGTATCAGGCTTTCCTAACAAACTCCATTTGCAACAGGGCTGAAAAAACGGTCCAGCGCCTTTGGTTTGCCACGTCTCAGCAGGCTAGAAAGGGAGGAAACCGACTGCGAAATTTTCCCGTTAACACCACCAACATCGCCGACCACCAAAGCAAGAACCACAACCCGAAAAACCACGAAGGCGACAACTCACCGTATTGTGGCGGCCGCCGCCGCACCTCGGCTGTTATATTGGAGGCCTTTTTACCTACCCAGACGGCCCACTTTCTATCACGCTTTCGTTCCCTTTAACAGACGTGCCCGTCATTATTACCCCTTGTGGAATGGCAAATCCCAAAGTGAGGACTCCTCAGAAGAGAAGTGAAGGAAGAGAGAGACAAAACAGAGCAAGGAGTCCCTGTGGGATCAAGCAATACTAACTCTCTCTCTCTCTCTCACACACACACACACACCCTTAGCCGCAACAGAGAACGCTTTAAAGCAACAAATTTAAATCCTCGACTTAAGCCTGTAAACCGGTTAGCAGAAAGGGGCAAATCTGCAGGTGGGCTTGCCCAGTTTCTGAATCTAGGATAAAGATCTACTTGTGAACAGGTAGGTGAGCAAGATTGGAAAAGGTTCTTAATAGCAAATGGTTATGTTTCTCCCAGAAACCTGAAATTTCTATAAGGAAACTATCTGGGATTCTGTAAGGTTTGATCTCCGGTAAAGGGGCAAATAGAATGAGTTTGGTTTTTCGCTGCTGGCTTCTCTTCTGCTGAATTTCACCAATTCTGCCCCCCTGGTCTCGCCCCGTTTCAGAATTTCTGAAATCAGAAGTTGGCAACCGAGACCACAACAATCTATTTGAGGCTTGGGTTTGCATACATAGGCAACTCCTTGCCAGAGGAAGAACTGAGATGCTTGTCCAAACCTATCGGGACATTTAGACACTGTATCATTACCGTACGCGGAAATAGTCTTTTGAAAATACTTGTGGTTTTGAAATCTACACATTCTTACAGACTGTATCATGTAGAGCTGGTGTTGAACCAGCTGCTGTCAAACCACCGCGCTGCATATTCTAACAGAACGGACTGAAAGCTGCTCAAATAAATGGATTCTGTTCCTTTATCAACACAGGTTCTTTCAGATAAATTATCCAAATAGTGATCAAAGCCAGACAGAAATCTGATTAAGGCTTTTATTTACAAGAAAGAGATGTACATGTCTGAACATTGCAAAGCCACAGCGCTCAGAAATTACAGGTTATTAAGCAAGCGTTGAAATCAAAATGGTATTTTTGTGGTAACACTTTTGAGGGGAGAGGTATATATTTGTATAAAGATGATGCTACTTCATGTCACCCTGGAAAGGGTTCAGGTGTAGAATAAGCACATCATACAATCCACAAAGGAGTTAAACAGAATTTATTACATATATACTGAAGGTTTCACCATAAATCCCGACAGACGTTTCACCTGGCAAAGGAAGTTTCCTCCCACTCCACAAGGAAGGCAGAGTATTTCTGGCACAAATAGTATTGATTTTATTAGCTATAAGCTGTAACGGCAGCATCGAAAACAAACATCCAGCACATGTAAAAAGCATGTTGCCACCAGTTATTTAAAAAACAACAACCTTCAAACAAAATTCAGTATAAAAAGGTCCCTGTGACAGGAGACTACATTTAAAAATATTCACACCGATTTTAACAGACCAGCGAGAAATGTTTTCCAAAATAAGAGGCAATAGCTCATGTCAGTTAAAGGGGGCAGGACTGAATATAACACTTCCTGGAACAGGCTTCCTTAACCTCGCCCCTCCAGATGTTCTGAGACTACAATTCCCAGCATCCCTGCCCACTGGCTCCTGCTTGCTAGGGATCATGGGAGTTGTAGGCCAAAAACATCTGGAGGGCCGAGGTTGAGGAAGCCTGTCCGAGAAAGTAGGAAGCACTTGCAATAAACATGCTAGTTACTTAGCAATTGCCTTTATTTCGTTCTTAGCACTGCACAAACAATCTGGTTACAATCCTTACAACCCTGCAAAGTAGTTCAGTATTATTGCCCCATATTGCGGATGGAAGCTGAGTGGTTTGCCTCAAACGATCTAGCGAGTTCATGTCAGAGGTGGGGTATGAATGGGGTTTTTGTGGCACCAGCCTTCACAGCCCCACTACAGCAGCTCTCTATCCACCCCAAACATTGTTTAGCTCCCATTTTTTTTAATCATTCTAGTTTCCATTGGTGTAGTTTCCATACAGACTCCATGAATTTCTCCTACTTGTTCTTGCCCACTGCTAACTTGGGATATTTAAAACAAAATATAAAATCAAAAATCAAAAAATCCTTCCAGTAGCACCTTAGAGACCAACCAAGTTTGTTCTTGGTATGAGCTTTTGTGTGCATGCACACTTCTTCAGATACACTGAAACAGAAGTCACCAGACCCTTGGGATATTTAGTGATTCAGGGGCAATGGTTCCCCCTTCTATTTCAGCTCCTAAAATATTGACCCGAGTCCTTGCTCTTAGTTCAACCCCATCTCTAGACCCCCACATAATGGGATATCCAGCATAATTGTTATTTTCCTACCCTAGTTTTTTGGGAGGGTGGGCAGAGAGGCAGGGCCTTGACGCACAATCGCTGGTTTGGGCTGCTGTTCTGTGTTCACGTTCAGCTTAAACCTACTGAGCATGGTTCATCTTACCTTCACATCACCACACTTTTGACAAAGCAGGCTAGGTTGAAAGAGAGTGACTTGCCCAAAGTCCACTTTCTTCCCCAAAACAGGCTGCTGATACTTATGAGCAGTGCTTTTTTTCTGGGGGGACGCAGGGGGTACGCATACCCCTAAACATTTTGTGAATCTAAGTTTGGCCTCATTGAGGGGCAGTATTTCAATATGAGTAGGAAAATGAGAGTAACCCTAAACTTTTCTGTATATATATATATAGAAAAAAAAGCACTGCTTATGAGTGCAAGTTGTTGATTAAAGAGTTGGTCACATGTTGAACAGGTCAAGTGCGGTTAAATGCAACTCGTGCAACCCTTTCTTTGGGTAAAGCAATTCCACTCAACCAGTATAAATATCAACCACTCTGGGTACCATTCTTGCAATATGCCTAATAAACAAACCTCGGCATGCGTTATTCAGATTTCCCTGTCACGTCCGAAGGAATGCACATTACAGCAAAACAATAGTTCATGGTGGGAAAAGCCTGTAGACACTGACACAGAGATCAAAGTTACTTTATAAAACCAAATGCTACCGCAGATTCGCAGATCATTTAAGATTTGCAATGAAAAGTGAATTTGTTAACGGAGACAATTACTCTAAGAGGACAAAATAAAGTAGCAGAAATGTGGAACAAGGGACATATCATGTGGTGATGTGAGCTTTCTGGTCAGCTAACCCAAGCCATATTTGATTCAATTCTACCAAGAGCGGCCAGTCAGGAGGCTGGGCGGTATTTGCAGCAATTATATTAAGAAAGCTGGGCTTGTGACTTGGCCGCACCACGATAGTCCTTGTTTATTATTTAAAAATGTTCTTTCCGTCCTATCTTTTCCATATAACAGTTGGGAACATACTGTTAACAATGTAATACTGAGAACAAATGAGGTACAAGTTGTGTTTCTCTTAAAAGTGGAGACCAGATCACTCCAACAGGAAACACAAATGACATTTCTGTACTGTAAAAATGTATTGGTTTTATACCGGTTTAACTGCCATGGCTTCCCCCAAAGAAACTGGGAACTGCAGCGTGTGGACAGCGTTGAGAATTCGCTCTAAAGAATTCCAGTTCCCAATTTATCTGGTGGTGAGAAGGAATCACTATCAAACCAGTTTAAATCTGTGTTGTAGATATAAAATGCTACATGTTCTGTTATTATTGTCCCACCAATGTATACAGTGCTTTATGGCATCACATATGTATACACTTCAAATGTCCACAGTGCCCAGAGCTTGCAAATGTGCTAAGAAGGGTGAGCTACAAAGAGAAGCACTTGCAGATACAGATTATTTACAGACAAGAGTTTTCCAACTTCTTGGATGAGGTTTCTCAGATAAGCTCTTTAGAAAAGCTTATTTCACATTATCCGGGGCAGGGGGCAGGGCGGGTGTACATTCACCAGAACTCATGGAGAATGTGCACATAGTCCAGCCATAAAGGGGGAGCTCTGCACATTTCCTGGTCAATAATACATAATCTCCAACAGGCCTTGGGAAATGTGCATATAATCAACTGAATTTTTACACGCTCTTCAGCCACCATGCATAATCTTTAACAGGCTTTGGGGAAAGTGAATATCTCAATGCCTTTTGTACATTTACTGGGTTATAAACAACATTCTCCAGTCAGTATGCAGATTCTCCAAGAAGCATGACCTATAAAGCCTTAAAAGGCTCAAACCTGCCTTACCTCAAGGATCGCCTCTCCCCATATGAACCTACCCGGACCCTGAGATCATCCTCTGAGGCCCTTCTTCGTGTGCCTCCTCCATGAGAGGTCCGGAGGGTGGCAACACGAGAACAGGGCCTTTTTTGCAGTGGCTCCCCGCTTGTAGAATACTCTCCCCAGGGTCGCTGAGCTGGTGTCTTAATCACATATCTTTAGGCGCTAGGCAAAACATTCCTCTTCTCCCAGGCCTTAGCCAATCTATGGCCTTTTAAGTTATGGAGGGGGGTAATTTTTTTGGCTTGCTACTGTTATCTACCGTATTTTTCGCTCCATAAGGCGCACCGGACCATAGGGCGCACCTCGTTTTTAGAGGAGGAAACAAAAAAAAAATATTTTTTTCTGGTTTTCCTCCTCTAAAAGCCCTGTTTTTTTGAGGATCAGCTAAAAGTTTTGCAGCTTTTTTTGCAAAGGGAAAAGCCCTGGTTTTTTGAGGATCAGCTAAAAGTTTTGCAGCTTTTTTTGCAAAGGGGGGGCTCCTTTTGCAAAGGGGGAAAGCAAAGAGGAAAAGCCCCATTTTTATGGGGTTCAACTCACATTTCTGCAGCTTCTAAAGGAAAGGGAGCCTTTTCTACAGTTTCCAGACAGATAATCTAATCAGCCAGTCACATGTTGCTGGGGAAACAAACAACCTCCCTCTGCAGCACATTCAACAATGGAGGGCGGGGCTGAAAGGGAGCCGGGACTCTTATCTCTCTCCCGATCTCTTGCTGATCAGCTGCTGAGCGGGGTCCTTTCAACACCCCCTTTTCTCTTTGTAAAATAAAAAGCATGATCCTCTTTTGGCCCCTGGGCAATTCAGCTCCAGGGACCACCATTCGCTCCATAAGATGCACAGATATTTCCCCTTACTTTTTAGGAGGAAAAAAGTGCGTCTTATGGAGCGAAAAATACGGTGTTTTTGTGTTTTTATATTGTAAACCACCCTGTGATCCTCAGATGAAGCGTGGTAAAGAAATTCAATAAAAATTAATACTAATAAATGACAACATGCCTTTCCTCCTTATATCTCTTGTTCAGAAGTGTGTAATCTGCAGCCTGAAGTGTAATTTGGTGTGTAATCTGGCCCCCTGTCAATCTTACGCTCTTACAATGTACCCTCCCACTGAGCAACAAGAAGGGGTGGGGCTCCAGCTAAATATTAACCCCCCCCGAAGTCCAGCTCTCTTTTCAGCACAGCTTCTAAGCCTTCCCTCCCCCTTTCACAATTCTGATGGAAATCTCCCCCACCCCCACCCCCATGCTGCTATTAAGAAAAAGCCTGTTGGAAGATTAAGCATACTGACCAGGAAATGTGCACAATTCCCTCTATATGGCTGGATTATGTGCACGCGAATGGCATTTATTTCAATTTACACAAAAATATCTGTAAGAAAAATATCAGGGCCAGGATAAAATAGTCATCGTGCTTGAGCTACAAGCCTAGGATGAATGAAGGGGGGGGTGATGAGGAACAAGGGCGGCTCTGTAAATTCTAAGCAGTCCACAAGAAGCGGTATGTTTTTGTTGAATTTAATCAATGCAATCCTACCAGGAAACACAGATGTACGTATACAGAGCTGCTACAAAAGATTTCAGGTACTCTTACAATCTGAGCAGCTACAGGTTGGTAGCTGTGTTGGTCTGAGCAGTGACGCTGTATACACATATTATTATGGTTAGTGGGGATCCGAGGAAGCGATCTGTTTTCTAGCCACCACACACACAAGTCAGCATTGACAACAGTTAAAATGCTTTCTTTCCTTTAGAGATTGCCAAAAACAAAACAAAACTATATTATCTAACATTACAGCATCATGCAAGCTGTTTCTGACAAAGCTACTCCTGTACCATCAGCCTCACGGATGAATATATCTATACCGCAGGTATGAAATATTCATTTCTCGTAAGATGAAAGAGGACTTTGCAAAGGCTGTTTTAATATTACTGAGTTCTTATATGCAGTGGGATTCTAGAATGAAAAGTTCCACCAAGCAAGAAAAGCACATTTGCAAAACACAAAAGCAGACACCCGTGAGGGAGTTGAGGCAGGAAACCTCTGCCCAGCACATCATGCTTAGCAGTTTACAAACACACATTTCCAACGTCTCACTTGACAATATTTGCATGTGACGAAAGATTCTTTCCTGGAGAAAGTTGTAACGATTTCTAGGGAGTCGTTCAAGTACTGAAGTGCTTCACATTTGTACTAGGATTCTGGAAAAAATAGCTACGTTACTCCCAGACCTCTTCTGGCAAAAGAGGTTGGGCAGTACTTAAAACTCTTAGGAGCCTGACTCTGCCATGACTGGTATCGTTTCCCCCAGACTCACTGAAATAATTCATTCCGGATTACATTTTATATACATTATACTTTAAAGGGAGCTGTAGTCTTATAGCACCTTGGCAACTGTAAAGAAACTGAGAATGTTTGTTTCCTCTTGCTGTCATTACCTGTGGTGAAAACACAGGTCCCCACACCTGCTCCCATGTATATCCTCCTCAAAGGGATTCTGCACTTCCCAAAAGGCAACGGGGGTGTAGAAGCAGGATCGAGACCCTTCCGCCTCACTTGACGTTAATGCTCTACTCTGGGGAAAGTGGCTTCTGAAGCGTCTTGCAGAGATATTCCAGATACCTGCAAAGTGAGCAAATTTTAACTGGGTTTCAATCAAACCACATCTGTCTGTGGCAACTGGTATTCAGAGGTATTTTTTATCAACCACTTGGACGCCCTCTTAAAATATTAACTCCCAATACATGCAAAGTGAGCAAATTTTAATTGGGTTTCAATCAAACCACACCTGTCTGTGGCAACTGGTATTCAGAGGTTATTTTTTATAAACCACTTGGACGCAATCTTAAAATATTATCTCCCAATATGGAAGTGCCATACAAGACGGCTAACAACCATTGATAAACCTACTCTCTAGATCAGGGGTAGGCAACCTAAGGCCCGTGGTCCGGATGGGGCCCCACCGCCTTCTCAATCTGGCCCACGGGCGGTCCGGGAATCAGCGTGTTTTTACATAAGTAGAATGTGCCCTTTTATTTAAAATGCATCTCTGGGTTATTTGTGGGGCATAAGGATTTGTTCTTTTTTTTCCTTCCAAAATACAGTCCGGCCCACCACAAGGTCTGAGGGACAGCGGACCGGCCCCCTGCTGAAAAAGTTTGCTGACCCCTGCTCTAGATGGATGAGAGACAGGGAAATGTTGGTCTCCCAGGGTGAGAGGCTGGGTGGGTGGCAAGGGCTAATAATTACTTTTGAGAGAGGACTCAGTTTTCTACTTATTTGACATGTATTTTTGGTAGCTGCTATTTTACTGAATTATGGAAATTTTAAAATAAAAACCTCATTCTAAAAAAAAAAGGACAGACCTACTCCCTGCGAATTCAAATTTCTTTTACATAACCCCCTTTTAAAACTTCCTAAGCACGGGTGGCGCTGTGGGTTAAACCACAGAGCCTAGGGCTTGCTGATCGGAAGGTCGGCAGTTTGAATCCCCGTGATGGGGTGAGCTCCCGTTGCTCGGTCCCAGCTCCTGCCCACCTAGCAGTTCGAAAGCACATCAAAGTGCAAGTAGATAAATAGGTACCACTCCGGCGGGAAGGTAAACGGCGTTTCCTGTGCTGCTCTGGTTCGCCAGAAGCGGCTTAGTCATGCTGGCCACATGACCCGGAAGCTGTACGCCGGCTCCCTCGGCCAATAAAGCGAGATGAGCGCTGCAACCCCAGAGTCGTCTGCGACTGGACCTAATGGTCAGGGGTCCCTTTAGCTAAGCTAATCACAAAGTTGGAAGGCACCATGAGGGTCATCAACCGGTCCCCTGCAATGCGGGAATCCTTCTGCCAAACACGGGGTCCCGAACTCCCGACCCCGAGATAAAGTGTCTCATGCTCTACCAACTGAGCTATCAAGGATCCCACATCTTGCTGTAGTGACTAATAATAATAATAATAATAATAATAATAATAATAATAATAATTTATTTATACCCTGTCCATCTGGCTGGGTTTCCCCAGCCACTCTAGGCGGCTTCCAACAAAATATTAAATTTTGAGGTCACGGTAGAGAATGCCCACTCCCCTCTGGCAGGGACACCCCACCTAGGAGTTGAACCAGAAGCTGTGGCACCCGCTCACCTGCTGGCTTCACCTGGAAGGCCATGTAAGCGGGAAAGGTGCCCAACCCCCCCCCCCAATGCCTTGTAGCAGGGGCGGGGAAACGTTTTCCAGCCAGAGGGCTGCATTCTCTCTTGAGCATCCTTTGGGCCCCACATGCCTGAGGCAAAAAGTGCATGGAGCAACAAATGCAAATTTTACCTCTGTTGCAGTAGTTTCTACAAATAATGACACACCCACCCCTCTTTATTTCACCCAGGCGAGTGAGAAGCATTACCAGAGTTTAGAGGCACATTCCAGTCAGGCAAAAAGCAGCTGAGGGGGGGGGGTGCAATGCAGGGCCAGGGAGAGGTGTGGCCTGGGAAGAGGCTGTGCGGCTGAGGAGAGTCCCCAAATCCTATTTTTGCAAGGTGGTGCTTATTCGAATCACACCCCTAATTTGGCCTCTGTGGTAGCCAATTAGGTGGGCCGCATGGAAGCCTGCTATGCGGAATCTGTACTCACACTAACAGAAAGGTAGGCTCTGTTGCTTTGCTAAAAGGCTGGGCAAGGAGAACAAACGCTGGCATATCAAAACACTACAAATCGCCGTTTCTATTCCCAAGACTTCAGTGGAATCTCGAAGCAGAATCCAACAGGAGTCACGCGGCACAAGGGCCAACTGGGTTCAAGCTGGACCTCTGTGGTTTGGGCACTTCTCTAAGGCACACCCTGCAGCCTGTGAGCCCCGTGGACTGCAGATATAGGCACCTCACAGAGATAACTTACAAGCTCAACAGTTGGAGACTTAACCTCTCCTTCCCAAACTCTGAGCGATTCAGTACCTGGTGCAGGGCGAGGCTCGGGTTCTGAAGATCTATCGTGGCGAGAGACGGCATGCGAGACTCGGAGACAATTTTGTTTTCTTTCTTCAGAAATCTGGAATTCCGAGCTATGGACGAAGGCAACACAATTTGTTTTCACATCATTCATTTCTTGAAAACATAGTTTCCTGTGGCTCACAGTGTAACACACGTTTTCCTTTCGATTTGGCTTACGCAAACATTAAAAGCCATTTTGATATTTACGTTCGTCTATGTGAATGTGCTTCATGTTTGCTTAGCTGGTTTCCACACACACCCCACTTCGCCCCCGTTTCCATGCCCATTTTTTTGTAGGAGTTTGACAACAAAAAACAGGGATGGAGAAACTTGGAATGAAGATCGCTCTTGCCAGGAAATCATGCTGGCACCGTGGTTCCTCACAACTGCTACACATGCCGATGGGTGGGTCATTATGGGCCGAGCATTTGTACAACACATGCATCATTTAGCGCAATTTCTGGAATGAACTTAATCTGTGCAAGTTGGAAATGTATCAGCAATTCCAAGAACTATCCCAGGAATGTAAAACATCAAAAGCTGAATCTAAGAACAAGTTTCTCTCAACTGCTTGTTCGCAACTTTTGTGCGTCTGGCTAAGGGCATGGCAAAACTTCATACACTTATATACGTACTTTTACTTTCCTATGGACAGTCTAATTTCATAAAGTTCATTTGTGGTTCATGTTTTTCCTATTTCTTTTTTTAAAAAATCATTATTAGTTAGCTGCTAGATCCCATAATTGGTCAAATATTTATCATGAACTCTTACCATCCACACCTTTGAGTTCAGGGAGATAGCCGTAGTTAAGCTCTGGCAAACGTACATCTGTTTTGGAAAACCCCCATCTTTTCTTGTTTGTCTGAAGCACGTTGTTTTCATTCGAGACCTGTTACCAAGCAGTTAATTGGCAAAAACATGAAGAAAACGTTGCTTAAAAACAAAAAACCCTAATCCGTGGCCTACATTTAGTACTTTTTATTAAGTTTTTCAAATTAAACAACCAAATACAAGCCAACAAATTAAAAACATCCAAATTCAACAATCTTTTACATATCTTATCTCCTTTCGCTCTGCCGAGTTGTGACTTCCCTCCGTCTCGACGACAGGCTTTCTTGTACTTTTTTAAAGGCCGCTTTCCATAACATACAGAGATTATACGAAGTACCAACATCCACTATCTCTGGGCTCCCTACGTGCCCTCATCTGACTGGCCAAGGCAGGAATGGTTAAAAGCAGAGTTTCATCCAGATATGCTAAGATGCCTCCAGACAGGAAATGGGATCTGGACCAAGGGAGATACTATTCAAAAGGAGTCTAGATTTCGAAAGCAGATCAGCCCAGTTGACACGGTGTCTCCCTGAGGCTGCGAAGGAGGGAGCCAGTGGAGATATCCAGTGCCATTTCAGGTAGGGGGCTTCTCCCAGTCCTGCCTGAAGATGCTGGGACCCTCCTACATGCAGAACATGCACCCTGACATTGAGCCGTAGTTCTGCCTGTTACAGGAATTCTAAGGTCTCAAATACAGATTAAATGCTGTCGAAATATAATTTATTTATTTTTTAAAAAATTGTCCCCCTTTTAAAAAACTTTTTATATATTTCGACTGCATCAGACCAACCTACCTGAATCTAGAATAAATGCTGGTAATTGCACACATACAAACCATATTTTTCTGTGTATAAGACTTTTTGGGGACTCCAACTTAAGAAAATGGCGGGCAGATTGCCCAGAGTTTTCGAGCTTTTTTTTGCGGAGGATTGCCCAGAGTTGTTGAGCTTTCTTTGGTGGTGGTGGGGGGGGGCAGTTGCCGGAAATTGCTCACCCACAAAAGCCGCCTATCGTCTGCCCCCCTCGCCGGCAGAAGCCGCCAATCGCCCGCCCAGTTGCCGCAGCGACAGCAAATCAACACCAGTCCTTGTCGCAGCCACCAATAACATGCCCAATAGCCTCTTGACAATCTCCGGCTAGCGGAAGCAACCAATTCCACGTCACCAATATGCACTGACAGTGTGTAAGATGCGCCCCCTCCCAATTTTTAAACATAATTTTTAGAGGAAAAAACCATTGTCTTATACACGGAAAAGTACGGTAAGTATATAAAACTGCATGTCTAAAATAGTACAGGAGAGCAATACAAAAGATATCTTGGCTCTTCTAAAGACTCTCAATATTTCCGCTGCCTCCTTCACCCCCCTTGCCTGATAGCAACCAGGGGAAGTTCCTGAAGGGATTCCTCTCCTATATCTATGAGCCTCCTTGGTATGTATTGTCATTGTTTGCCGAGATGCTGTGCACAGAGAGATGTCCGAGGGGCATCTCAATGGTCAACGTTTTGTGTAAATTAACTATGTAAAACTTGCTAAATCCTCAGGAAAATCACACCTTGGCCTGCCTGAGCCACAGTAACCCCACCTTACGTGTGATGTAGTTTCTGACTTTTTGTAGAGGGGGTGTCCTTCTCCACACCAAAATGAAAACCCTTAAAAGAGATGTTTCTTCTGGGTTCTGGGTCTCTCTTGCCTCCTTGCCAGAAGGGGAGGGAACTCTGTTGCAACAGAAAAATAAAGATCTGCCTTGCTTTCCACTGGATCCTGCCTCCATCCATTCATCTCTGACCGATCATGGACCTAGGGGACTCCGTCGCGTGGGGCAGCAAAAGCCAACCACCCCTATTGTTTATACATCATGCCCTTCAAGCAGAACACGCTGCATGCATTAGGACGTTAGCCAAGAATTGCAACGCAACCAGACAAAGAGAAAGGAATTGAATTCAAAGCTAGGACAGCCATTAAGGACAAGGCGTGCCGTGACAGGAGTCTCTGAAGCATGCTTGCTCTAACTGGAGATTTTTTTAAAAAAGAGCTTACCGGTGCTGTCAAGTTGATGCTATAGTGTCCCACTGGTGATTTTTTCCCTTGCTTTAGGAAAGGGTTGAGGTATCTTTTAGACTTCTCGTCAATCCTGGAAATGCAACACAAAAAATATCCAGAGATCGTGTGATCACCTAAACTTATTTTTAAAAACCATTTCCAAACACTGCATCATGGCTAACAAACAGAACTACTGTATTTTTCGCTCCATAGGACGCACTGGACCATAGGGCGCACCTCGTTTTTAGAGGAGGAAACAAGAAAAAAAAATATTTTTCTGGTTTTCCTCCTCTAAAAGCCCTGTTTTTTTGAGGATCAGCTAAAAGTTTTGCAGCTTTTTTTGCAAAGGGAAAAGCCCTGGTTTTTTTGAGGATCAGCTAAAAGTTTTGCAGCTTTTTTTGCAAAGGGAAAAGCCCTGGTTTTTTGAGGATCAGCTAAAAGTTTTGCAAAGGGGGAAAAGCAAAGAGGAAAAGCCCCATTTTTATGGGGTTCAACTCACATTTCTGCAGCTTCTAAAGGAAAGGGAGCCTTTTCTACAGTTTCCAGACAGATAATCTAATCAGCCAGTCACATGTCGCTGGGGAAACAAACAACCTCCCTCTGCAGCACATTCAACAATGGAGGCCTGGGCAAGAGGGCGGGGCTGAAAGGGAGCCGGGGACTCTTATCTCTCTCCTGATCTCTTGCTGATCAGCTGCTGAGCGGGGTCCTTTCAACACCCCCTTTTCTCTTTGTAAAATAAAAAGCATGATCCTCTTTTGGCCCCTGGGCAATTCAGCTCCAGGGACCACCATTCGCTCCATAAGACGCACAGATATTTCCCCTTACTTTTTAGGAGGAAAAAAAGTGCGTCTTATGGAGCGAAAAATACGGGTATTTCCGGGCATGGCTTGGAAGCACGCACCGTGCAGAAACATTGCTGAAGCAAGAAGGTCTGCTTCAGTACCTTGACCTCCATGGAAGAAATTAAATACTAGCCAGCAAGCCAAGGGCAGAGTTATGAAGACAGGGGCTGCAGACAGGGCCTCTGCTTCAAAGGTTCAAAGAGTTGCAGGGCACCTAAATGACTGGAAGATTTATCGTGGCATAAGCTGTTGTGGGCCACTTCCCTAAAAAAATCACACGGGTTCCTCAGTCCTCCACGTCAAGGAGTGGAGCAGGTTGGCTAGGACTGAGGAAGACCTGTTTGTCTGCAAAAGCCTTGAGAGGCGCAAAACAAAACAAAACAAGAATGAGCTCCACTCTGAATCCAGCATTTACCAATCAAATCAAAAGTCGTATCACGAGAATACCATACTGTTTCCCCCAGTGGCCAGCCGAATGCCTCTGGGAAGCCCACAAGCAGGAAGTTATGAGCTCAGAAGACTTACTTGGACTTAATTAGGCCACTTAATTAGCAAATGGAAGTTGTGTCAACATGCTTAAAGCTGTGGCTTCCCACTCTAGCACAGTTAATGGGAAGAACTCACACATAAAAAAATCCACGATAGTGAACATGGGATACTTTTAAGTACCTATTCAGGATATGTCCTTTGGAAAACGGACCTAACTTTGTCATAAAAAGGTATACTAAGGACTTAGAAATCCTGGAACCCAGAAAAGAGCCATGAATCACCGGGATGGATCCATTCACTTCAACGAAGCTGTGTCAAGCCCTGACTCAAATCTCACCTCAGTCACAAATGTACCCAGTGGTTTTAGGACTGGCAAACTTAAGCCCTTGACCCCCATTCCCTTTCTGCAATGTAAGGATAATACTTTAAGAGACACTGAAAGCATGCTGACTATTTTATCAGAGCACTGTAGAAAGTGCTAAGCATTAAGGACTGTTCCGCACAACAATACCCTCGGCACCATGCAGGTTGGTGCAGCCAATCGCAGCTCCCTAACGAGCTACTGTGCTTGTTAAAACATTTACATGGTTAAAGGTAAAGGGTAAAGGGACCCCTGACCATTAGGTCCAGTCGCGGATGACTCTGGGGTTGCGGCGCTCATCTCACTTTACTGGCCGAGGGAGCCGGCGTACAGCTTCCGGGTCATGTGGCCAGCATGACTAAGCCGCTTCTGGCAAACCAGAGCAGCGCACGGAAATGCCATTTACCTTCCCGCCGGAGCAGTACCTATTTATCTACTTGCACTTTGACGTGCTTTCGAACTGCTAGGTGGGCAGGAGCTGGGACCGAGCAACGGGAGCTCACCCCGTCGCGGGGATTCGAACCGCCGACCTTCTGATCGGCAAGCCCTAGGCTCTGTGGTTTAACCCACAGCGCCACCCGCGTCCCCATCCATTTACATGGTTAGGCAAGTATAATGATTCTTGTATAATTAGAAATGTAACGTGTGAAGTGGCTCTTAGCTTGGATTAGGCAAGATGCAAGGACATTTGCATGCTCAACATACAGCGCCAGAACTAAGCTAGAACGAAGCAGGGTACCCTGAAAGGTACTTTGTTATTTTACTTTACCTGTAATTATGCATTCCCAGTTTTGGCCCCAAGCCAGGGTTTCCACCGATGCTGGAGGATATGGTGGAATAATTCTGTGTAATGGGAGGGATCACCGTGCCGGGATTTTTCACGTAATCCAGGCTGCTACTGGAATCTTTCAAAGTCGTGGAAGGAATCGCCTTGACCTGCCCAGCTCCACTCTCATACAGGAAACTCGCATTTGAAGATCTGTCCAGTTTCTCGGGGTCAACCTTGGACAACTTCATTCTGAACAGCTTGGAGTCTTTCAGCTTGGATTCCACGCCCAAGTCCTGTTTCAAATCCAAGCATCGTAGTGTTGAAAAAATGAGTGTCAGGTTGCTTGGGGGAAAGCCCTGGAGAAGAGGGGACGGGTGACTTTGGGGAGGTGGGGATTTTCAGTCTCCGTAACTGATTCATGGGTCCAGGACGACTGGGGATAAGCTGATCAGGCCAGACAGCTAAACCTGAGGATATCGTGTTGTTATAAGAATTCTAAGGTCCCTAACATAAATTAAACGCACAAGGCAAACACGTACGTAAGTATATAAACCACGTGTCTGAAATAGTACAGGAGAGCAATCCTGAAGCCATTTAGACGCTCCCAAATTGACCTCAAATAAACCACAGAGCCTAGGGCTTGCTGATCAGAAGGTCGGCGGTTCGAATCCCTGCCATGGGGTGAGCTCCCGTTGCTCGGTCCCAGCTCCTGCCCACCTAGCAGTTCGAAAGCACGTCAAAGTGCAAGTAGATAAATAGGTACCACTCCGGCGGGAAGGTAAACGGCATTTCTGTGCGCTGCTCTGGTTCGCCAGAAGCGGCTTAGTCATGCTGGCCACATGACCTGGAAGCTGTATGCCGGCTCCCTCGGCCAGTAAATGCTAGATGAGTGCCGCAACCCCAGAGTCGTCCACGACTGGACCTAATGGTCAGGGGTCCCTTTACCTATTTCTCTGCAAGGAGAAAGGAAATGGGGGAAAGTCTCCCCATTGTCTTTTGCTTGCAAATCCTGTCTTTAGGGTGTATTTGTGTATGAAAAGGGCGAGCCTGTGACCAGCATTCAGGAACTAAAGTATTAACCATCACCAAAGAATGGCCAGTCTTCCCAGGTAATGCAGTCAGTGACCATTAAGCAGTATCCTGGCAAACAGGATTTCTGCTGTAGACCACCTCCTTCTGTTATGTATGTATGATGTTTTAAGGGGGGGTGGTCCTGGGCTACAGGGTGGGCAATTTCAAAAGTCTATATAAGGGCTTGTGCACCATTGTTCAGGGTTCTCCTCCCTCCTGTGTGTGGTGAGTGGGGGACCCTGTTGCAACAGTTTAATAGAGATCAGGCTTACTAGCTTCTCAATATTCTCTGGCTGGCCTCTGTTATTTTCTCCTGCCAATAGGGAACCCACTTAAGGACTCTTGGATACCCCATAAGGGAAAAAGAGCAGGTTTTTCTTCTTCTTATAACAGTGTTTTTGCTAACAAAGAGTTAATTACTACTTCGAACAGTGTGATTTACTGGCTCTTTGACATCTATCTTGCATGGCATGAATTTGCTAATGGCATTACCAACAAATCTTCAGCAACTATCCTCCTTCCTTCTTGTTTCTCCTCCATTCTCAGCAACTTTTAACTGAGAACTTCATCAGTAGAGACAAGACCAGGGGAGATGGTCTGACTCAGAACAAGGCATTACAGATAGGAATACGGAAGAATAAACCAAGTTCCACAAACCTGGATAACAAGCGTTTTCTTTTCATCACCGGAATCATCTTTGTCTTTCCTGCTTATTTTCGATTTCTTGGGCAAAGGGTGGTCTCTTTCTTTCTGGATCTTTGCTTTGAGTTCCTGAGCGAACCTTTATTTTTAGTGTTTGAAGAAGAAGAGCACAACATGCACAAAATGAAATCAATTTCTCTGTATACAAAATTCTGAACGCACAGCACACTTTGACGCTGAAGGCAGCCCTGTTTTTAAGGGAAGTATTTAATGTTTAATGCTGTACTGTGTTTTTCATATTCGGTTGGGAGCCGCCCAGATTGGCTGGGGAGGGAAACCCAGCCAGATGGGCGGGGCATAAATAAATAAATTACTATATTGTTATTATGCTGGAATCCTCTCCCTTGCAACAAGGCATGGGTCGGCAAACTAAAGCCCGGGAGCCGGATCTGGCCCAATTGCCTACTAAATCTCTGGGTTATTTGTAGGGCCTGCCTGGTGTTTTTACATGAGTAGAATGTGTCCTTTTATTTAAAATGCATCTCTGGGTTATTTGTGGGGCCTGCCTGGTGTTTTTACATGAGTAGAATGTGTGCTTTTATTTAAAATGCATCTCTGGGTTATTTGTGGGGCCTGCCTGGTGTTTTTACATGAGTAGAATGTGTGCTTTTATTTAAAATGCATCTCTGGGTTATTTGTGGGGCCTGCCTGGTGTTTTTACATGAGTAGAATGTGTGCTTTTATTTAAAATGCATCTCTGGGTTATTTGTGGGGCATAGGAATTCGTTCATTCCCCCCCCCCCCAAAAAAATACAGTCCGGCCCCCAATAAGGTCTGAGGGACAGCGGACTGGCCCCCTGCTGAAAAAGTTTGCTGACCCCTGCCTTAAGGGGAACCACCCTAAATCTGGTGGTGGTACTAGACATTTAGCAGTGGTACATCAACACTTGTGTTCGCTTACGACAGTAGAGAGTTGGGAGTTTGCAGTGAAGTAGTTGAAGGAGAACCATGGGCGTAGCAAGGTAAATTGGTACCCGGGGGCAAAAAATTTTTTGTCACACCCCCTCCCCCCAGGTATGGGAAGGTCAGGTGGTACCCGGTGCGGAAAATTTCTTGTCAATCCCCCTATTGATTCCCCCCCCCACAAAAATGGTTTTACGTTATTTCATATTTTCTTACAAAGGAATAATAACAAGTAATAATAAAAAAACTTTTATTTATATCCCGCCCTCCCCGGCCGAAGTCGGGCTCAGGGTGGCTAACATCAGATACATAACATTGGTATAAAATCAAACAATAATTAAATTACCTCCTAAAAACATCTCAAAATCAAATTAAAGTCTAATTAGATGGCTTTCCACAGGGTTAGGGTTGGGAACAGTAAGTGCTCCACTGAACTGAAATTTCAGCCTTCACGACATAGGAAAACAGCCAAGTAAACAGCTATTTTGGTGGAGGAGGGTCAAGATATTAACCGATATGCATGAAATTTCATATATAGCTATATAATCCCTAGTATAGTAAGATAAGACCTTTGGAGCAGGGATTAAAAAAAAATATCAAAAAAATTTGTTCCTTGATAATTTGTCACCCCCTCCATTATGGAACCCGGGGCAGCCCGCCCCCCTTGCTACGCCCCTGAGGAGAACCACAGAGTACTGAATCTTTTCTCCGCATCCCTACCCTGGAAAGCTTTGATTTCCCCGAGATGGGCTCTGAGATCCAGTATGTACTTTTAAAGCCCATCTGAAACCCATTCTTCCTCTCAAGGAATTCTGGGCACTCGCGGTGTTATAGGAAACCGTTAACCAACTGCAATGCCCAAAAATTCTCGGTACCGTTTCCTTTCGAGGCCCAGCTCCACTGAACAAGGAAAAGCCACACACCTTTCAGTGAAGGAATCTTTGTTGAAGAGATCACATTGTAGAAGCTCAGTACAGGATGGTCTCTTGTCCGGGTCAGTCTGCAGACATTGCTAACATAAGATCAAAAAATTTAGTGTAAATACAGTGGAGGGGGGGGGAAAAGGAAAACCCCAAAGGCTGAATTTCATTGATATTTGCAGGGGTCCACAACTAGTTCTGCACGCCCAAGGTTTCAAGCAAACAGTAGCTACTCTCTCCATACCACATAACAAACGGCGTTTGAGGGCTTTTAAAAACCGTTTGCAATGTTATGGAGTTGTAAGGAACAATGCAAGGGGAAAATCAACTGAGCATCTCAAGTATGCTTAAAATAGCTCTCTGGATCCTTAATAGTTAAGGAAGGAAGGAAGGAAGGACAGGAAATGAAGTGCCATTCACTTTTAGAGACAGAAAGTGCAGCTTTCTCTAGGTTGGGGTCTCACTGTAGGCCACAAACTCTATGGTTGAGACGTAACTACACATATGACATGATGTGCCCACTGGTGAAACTGGTTAGGCCGACAAGCACATGAGATTATGGGGCCTTCTTGATTATGGTCCTGCAGTTCTGGACCTCTTTTGGGCCTTAAAACCACAATTTTTGGCTACTGCCTCTACTTAAGGGAATTGTGGCTGTGTAATTCCACAGCTGCCATGCCCCGGTTTGTCTTCATTCACTCAGTGCTTCACGTGTTGCCTGAGGTTCTGTTGCTTAATATCTGTCTCTCCACTGCTTTGTGAGGACTTGACCCTGATAAAGGTAAAGGGACCCCGGACCGTTAGGTCCAGTCGCGGACGACTCTGGGGTTGCGGTGCTCATCTCGCTTTACTGGCCGAGGGAGCCAGCGTTTGTCCGCAGACAGCTTCTGGGTCATGTGGCCAGCATGACTAAGCCGCTTCTGGCAAACCAGAGCAGCGCACGGAAACGCCGTTTACCTTCCCGCCGGTGGTACCTATTTATCTACTTGCACTGCGTGCTTTCGAACTGCTAGGTTGGCAGGAGCTGGGACCGAGCAACGGGAGCTCACCCCGTCGCGGGGATTCAAACCGCCGACCTTCCAGTCAGCAAGCCCTAGGCTCTGTGGTTTAGACCACAGCGCCACCTGCGTCCCCTTCACCCTGATAAGCAGCTAATAAATAACTGGAATATATAGTGTGTTACATGCACATCACAGCTTATAATGTGCCTATGCGTGACTGAAGTTTGAGAGCAGCAAACAGAGAAGTACTGCTCTGTTGACCAGGCAAGGACAGAAGGTTAGGCTTCAGGTATTTATACCAAACCTGGCTAATTTAGGAGCTTTTTACTTCCCGCCAATCTCAGGGGCTGATATTGGACAGTTGTATTCCTTTCTGTGTTTGAAAAGGCCTCTAGCATCTGAACAAAAGCAATTCTGGGTAGGCTGACTGGGCTATTGCTATTGCTACAATCTGCACCTAAACATTGGCAAGACAAAGGAGATGGTGTTGGACTTTCGGAGGAAGAGAGGGGTGCTAGCCCTGTTATACACCAAGGGGGGGCTGTGTGGAGATAGTCTCTTCCTTTAAATACCTGAGAGTCTGAATGAATGAATGAATGATTCTGAATGAAAGACAGAAACATTGCAGCTGACGTTTGGGGTTGGTGGTAGTGCGACAGCACACAGAGTGTGACAACGACTGAGAGATTGGGGGGGGGGGCTCGTTTAATCTCACTGTAAACATGTGACACAGTGACAATAAAGTATTTCTATTTCTATTTCAGTTGAGATCCCGCCGATCAATCTCCCTAGCTCATTCTCGAGGGCTCCTGAAAACAAAACAGAAGGCTGTGCCAACAGGAACAAAATGGAAAGCTTAAGGAACCGGCAAGGCACCTTACCTTAGCAAATTCTATGACGGCAAGAGAGAGTTTGGGATATCGTTTTTCAAGAGGTTCGAGCTCCTTGACTTCAGGCAACCGCACTCCAGCAAAAAGAGGGTTTTTGTAGAACAACTCTTGGTGCCTTGGGATTAAGTTACCTGGAATTAATAACCATTTAATAAGACTGTTCAGTTTTCAGAATGCAAAACTGCAGATAGCTTAAGCCAAATTGTTTGATCCCTGAGTTTTCTGCCACTGTCCTGCGCTTGGCTTTGAACATGGTGTTTTAATCTACTGTTTCCAATTACCTTGCTTTAGGATAGCTGTGTAGTTTTTATTATATTTGCTTTTTTATTATTCTGTAAACCAACTGTGTGTGTCCCGGAGACAAACAGGTTGCTGCTGATAATAAATTCCTCCTAATCATGAATTATTATTACTAATGATAATCCAGTTGTGCCACATGGATCAGACCTATTGCACTGTGCCATCCTTAAAAGGTAAAGGGACCCCTGACCATTAGGTCCAGTCATGTCCAACTCTAGGGTTGCGGCGCTCATCTCACGTTAATGGCAGAGGGAGCCGGCGTACAGCTTCCGGGTCATGTGGCCAGCATGACTAAGCCACTTCTGGTGAACCAGAGCAGTGCACAGAAACGCCATTTACCTTCCCGCCAGAGCGGTACCTATTTATCTACTTGCACTTTGATGTGCTTTCAAACTGCTAGGTGGGCAGGAGCTGGGACCGAGCAACGGGAGCTCACCCCGTTGCGGGGATTCGAACCACCGACCTTCTGATCAGCAAGCCCTAGGCTCTGTGGTTTAACCCACAGCACCACCCGCGTCCTGCCACCTGCCATCCTTAATGACAGGCAAAAAATCTCTTGCTGTCAACTGTGCACCTCACAGAAGGGCCATCTGGATTTGAAACCCAGGACCATGAAGGACTTAGGAACTGATCATCATAATCTCATCCAACAGCGCTAAGCATTTCAGACTCTCTTTCTTCTGCCTTCGCTATCAGCTCGGAGGTTCCAAAGCTCTGCTGGCTGCATAGAGGAAAACAAGGGATGCTTTCTCACCCAAACATTTCATAATATGGTACAACTGGTCAATATCAGAGTCTCCAGGGAAAAGAGGCTCTCCAGTAAGCATTTCTGTTACCAGGCAGCCAATGGCCCACACATCAACAGCCCTGGGGAGGGAAAACAGGCACCATAATTAGAGACAACTCCGCCAAAAAATACATTTTACAACAATGACAGGCAGCTGATTGTGACTGGCTACACCGGAGGCAGCTTATATTCGTTACGGCCTTGGCTCAGTATTCCTGAAGGAGCGTCTCCAACCCCATCGTTCAGCCCGGACACTGAGGCCCAGCTCCGAGGGCCTTCTAGCAGTTCCCTCACTACGAGAAGTGAGGTAACAGGGAACCAGGCAGAGGGCCTTCTCGGTGGTGGCACCTGCCCTGTAGAACGCCCTCCCATCAGATGTCAAGGAAATAAACAACTACCTGACTTTTAGAAGACATCTGGAGGCAGCCCTGTTCAGGGAGGTTTTTAACGTTTGATGTTTTATTGTGTTTTTAATAACCTGTTGGAAGCCACCCAGAGTGGCTGGGGAGGCCTGGCCAGATGGGAGGGGGGAATTAATTAATTAATTAAGTAAGTAATAATAATAATAATATAATTGCAAGGATGGTGCCAAAACCAGCCTCCCCACAGTGACCAAACCTTGCTTTGGCTGCAATTTATCACCCACAGAGCTAGAACAGCAATATTTCTGTTGTCGTTAATAATAATAATGATCCGTTCCTGAAAATGTAGGGGAAACCCAGTACCGTATATTCTTCGATTCCTTACTTGCCATATTTGATATCTCCAACAAGCAGCTCAGGAGCCCGATACCATCGCGTCGCCACGTAATCTGTGTAAGCTTCGCCAGGGGCTGCCAGGGTTCGAGCAAATCCAAAATCGCAGAGTTTGATAATTCCAGAATAGGAGACCAGTATATTCTCAGGTTTAATATCTCGGTGTATGATCTTAAAAAAAAAAAAGCATGTGTGTGTGTTTAGATTAGCCCAGGTTCTTTGCACTTGAGCGCCAAGGTAGCCGGCTAGTCCACATGGAAACACTCATAATTTGATGACTGCAACATCAAGAGATGATTTGCAATTACTGGCATAAAAAACTCCATCTATATCACAGCACACACCATGTTTTAAATACATTAATGCAAATTGAAGCACACTAATAAAATCATAATATAAATTTGCTACAACAAGGCAAAAAAAGCTGAAGCGAATCCTTTTTATCCATTAACATGTATGGAATGAGGTAGAATTTCAGAATTTCCCTGCACTAAAAGCTCTCTCCAGACAATCAGAGATATTGTTTCTCAGGCTTCCCGATTATGCAGAGTGTTTTTAAAACACCGCGTTCCTGATCCTGGAAGCAGATTTTTTGAATGTTCAAGAAGAGGAGACTATGAAAACTGTTACTTTACACGAGCATAAAAGCTACATGCAAAAACATTCATATACAAACATTCATATGCCTATTTTCCAGAGGAATCCATATTGTGCAATAAGGCTGAAGTCATAACTGCATCTTTAATTACGAGGCCAAACCATTTTTCCTTGACGAAAAAGATGGTAAGATGTTTAAGAATCTCAGTTTGTACTATACCAAGGTCATCAGTCTAGAATGTAGTGAAAACCCTGAAATTACACCACAAAATTCCCAGAATTTCCTTGATGCTTAGAAATTCAAAAGCAAATGTATTTTGAGTAGATGGAATCGGCACATCTAGCAAACATTCTACCCAGCTAACACTCAAAATCAGATTTGTCACAATGATAATTGTTAATTTGCTGAATTGAAACTCATAACTAAACTTTAAAATTCTTTATTGTGAATGAACAATGAAAGAAAAATACAATGCATCGCTGATATAATTAAAATACATCAAGACTATATGTAAGAGATAATGGAGAAAAGTGATAACAACTACGAAACGATAATATTTTTTTATTGGGAAAATATAAAGGAAATAATAAGGCAATACAATGTATCGATATGGGATATCAATTGAGCACATGGATATTTTATGAAAGACATAATGGTGGAAATATGGAAATGGCTATCCAGAAGATTGTAACTACTGGAATGGCATTTGTAAAATGGTCAATTGAATAAGGAAAGTCCAAACTGCGCAAATTAAGAATGACTACAAAAATAACAGAAGGAGGAAGTGGGGAAGTCTTTTTCTTTTCTCCCTCCCCCACCTTTTAATTTTCTCTTTCTTTCTTTCTTCTTTTTTTAAAGTAACAAATAGTTCAGAAACCATCTGTATATAATTATGAAAAATAAGATGTAATAATCAGATGTGTAAATACTGGTAATATGTCTATGTGAAAATCCAATAAAAATTAATGGAAAATATATATATATAATTGTTAACTTGAGCAATTTGAGCTAATTCTTACTACTGTGACACACATTTGAAATGCTCCAATCCTTGAATCGATAAATCTGATGTGTTCGACCAAGAACAAAAAACAGCACAGCAACACAAATAACTAAGCAGACGTAACAGCTTACTTACATTATGACCGTGGCAAAATCCTATCCCTTTTATAATCTGAAATAAATATTTCCGAACTCTATTGTAATCCAGGCCATTTGGAAACATCTCAAGATCATCAAGGACTGTGTGGTCCACGAATTCAAACACCAGATACCATCGTTTCTTCTTCTTACAGACTTCCAGCAGGTTCACCAAATTCTCGTGCCTTAATTGCTATCAGGAGACAGCGAATGCGTCACAAAACGACAGCATGCACCCAGCAGCAGACAGAGAGTCTGAAAACACTCACCATAATTGCCCTTTGAATACATACAATGCTAAGGAAACAGAGAATAATACTCGCAGCCTCATCCTGTGCCTGTTTACTTGGAAGCAAGTCCCTCTGCGTTCAATGGGGCTTAAAAAGTAAAGGTAAAGGGACCCCTGACAGTTAAGTCCAGTCGCAGACAACTCTGGGGTTGCAGCGCTCATATCAGGCCAGCGTTTGTCCGCAGACAGTTTTTCCAGGTCATATGGCCAGCACGACTAAGCCGCTTCTGGCACAACGGAACACCGAAACCAGAGCAGCGCACAGAAACGCCGTTTACCTTCCCGCTGGAGCGGTACCTATTTATCTACTTGCACTGGCGTGGTTTCAAACTGATAGGTTGGCAGGAGCTAGGGCAGAGCAACGGGAGCTCACCCCGTCAAGGGGATTCGAACCGCCGACCTTCTGATCGGCAAGCCCAAATAAACATGACTAAGAATTGCAGCTTTTGTTTTCACACGATGCTTTTTTTTTTTAAATTACTCAAAATGCTTCACATGCACATTGCTTCAGCAATCCTGACAACCGTTCTCATGTACCAGTTCATGCCACAGTACTAGAATTGCAACCTTTAATACGTACAGCTAAATATAATTGACAGAAGAGGTTGAAAGTGAAGAACTGCCCTGGTTCTGGTTGCTAACTTGTATAAGGGAAAACAAAATAAAAAAATAAAAAAAATTCCTTCCAGTAGCACCTTAGAGACCAACTACCGGTAAGTTTGTTCTTGGTATGAGCTTTCGTGTGCATGCACACTTCTTCAGATACACACGAAAGCTCATACCAAGAACAAACTTAGTTGGTCTCTAAGGTGCTACTGGAAGGAATTTTTTTATATTTTTTATTTTGTTTTGACTATGGCAGACCAACACAGCTACCTACCTGTAATTGTATAAGGGAATTTGGGGAGGGAAGCCCTCTTTGCCTAACAATGTTTATAACATACTGGCTTTTTTGAATTTAATGCGAAGCAATTCTATGGGTTAACACGAACAAGCAAATGTGTGGGTATTCAAGAGCTAAAATTGTGGCGACTTGGCGCATGCCCTGGTTCTGTTGCTACCATGCTACCCAGCGCTAAGCCAGAGTTTGCTTTAGTGCTGCATGCAGGCCAAAGCTTATGATGGTTTGTCTCCCCCAGACAACCCACAAGCTGTAAGCCAAGGACAGACCTTGGTTACGACTTGTGGCTTGCTGGGAGTGAGACAAACCATGAGCCTGGGTTTTCATTGAACGCTAAGCCAAACCATGGCTTAGTTCTGGGTATGGTTGCTGCAGCAAAGCATTGCATCAGATCTGGTATAAAAGGAAGCTAATGCAAACCAAGTGCCATCTTAACCACAGCAGTCCGATTAAGATGAAACCCTGGTTAGCATTTATCGCAGAAGAACCAATTAACCATGGTTAAGGTGAGCAGTGGGGTTTTGTTCTGGAGAGTGGAGGTGCTGGGGAAAGGCAACACATAATCCTGTTCCCAATCTATCGAGCACAGATTAGAATTTGTGCATTCGTACCAGCCCATATATATGTGCCCAATATTCGCACTTCAATTGCTGTCAACTTTTCCCTTTTTTAAAAAAAAGGGAAATTCCCTTATTCCGAATAGGATTCCTCGCAAGAAAAGGGAAAAGTTGACAGCTATGGCCCAGACCATGTGGGAAGCTGTATCAAAAAAATAAAATAAAATAAATCTTACCATATGGAGTTACAAAAACCAGCAGCACCCACCCGCAAAAGTTGCCTAAATGTATAAAATCAGAGCTGAGCTGCAGAATGAACGCAGATAAAATGCGTTCGCAGAACAACTTTGCGCCTTGTCTTCTCCTATGTACTTTCAAACCAGCATTGCATTCTAAGGGGGTGGGGGTGGGAGAACCGTAGGAAAAAGTTTCCACCTAATTCTTATTCATTGTGGGGCCGAAGAGAGCAGGCAGCCGGGTCCCATTCAAAAATACCTCCTATGGAAGTGACTTAGAATCATAGCTGTCAAGTTTCGGATTTGAACCCTCACCCATCCTGGGGACATTCTACAGTTCTCAGGGTCAGTCCACGCCGTGGTAATCCCCCCCCCAGGCTACAAATTAATTTACACCAGGAAAGAGCTCCCAGGAAAGAGAAATCAGGGCAGAGAAAAGAAAGCACTTATTCACGCAGCACACGGTTAACCTCTGGAACTCCCTGCCACAGGGAGCAGCGATGGCCACCAACTTGGATGGCTTTAGAAAAGGATTAGGCAAATTCATGCAGGAGGAGAGGACCACTGATGGCTTCTGGCCAGGTTGGCTCTGCTCTGCCTCCAGTTAGGGGCAGCAATGCTTAATCTGAGCACCTGTTGCCGAGAAACATTCGTCTATTTTATCTTCTTCTTTATATATCTGTCTGTCTGTTTGTTATTAGGTATTTATATTCCACCTTTTTCTCCAAGGAGCTCCCTGGTCCTAGTCCTCATTTAATCCCCACAACAGTCCTGTGAGGTAGGCAGGCAGGCAGGCAGGGCTGAGAAAGGCAGGGACCCAAGGAGTCCCCGGACTCCAACTCTCCTTCCCGGAAATAAGGGAAATTTAAGGGATATCAACAATAAGGGATAGCTGCGGGAAATGGCTTGGAATAAGGGAGTTTCCCGCAAAAAAGGGGAGACTTGACAGCTATGCTTAGAATCCTATTTGTTTCTTAAAACATGCATGGCATTAATGTTATATAATGCAGTTAGATACTGGCAATTGTTCTGTGCGAACCTGACTTTTGACTGTGGTACCCAAAGTCAGGTAACTTATACTGATTAAAGAAAAGAGCTACACATCTCTGAAGATCCCCAGCAGTAAGCTCACCTTGAGAAGCTTGATTTCTCTCATGGCGATTTTTTTAACCATTTTGTCATCCTCGCTTTCCAGAAACTTCTTGACGGCAACTACTCTTCCGTTCTCCTTGTTCCGGCATTTCATCACCATTCCGTAGCTTCCTTCTCCCACCAGCCCAAGGATCTCATACTTTTCCATTTGGATTCAAGCAGATGACGAATGGCTTGGCTACGAGAGAGAAATCAACGTCACCATGCGCACAGCGAAGCCACTCATTATCCTTTTTTTTTTAAAAAAATGAGGGCACAAACCCGGCTTCGCAGCTTGCTTTGCACACCACAAGAGGATGTTTGAAAAACACAGTCCCAAAGTTGTCTCCGGTGGTAACCAGAAATTTAATTCAGGCAACCAACTGGGAAAGCCTCCGGGACACTTCCATCACAGGAAGAACGCTTTTTTCTTTATTAATAAATTTTATTAAAGATTCGACAATAACAATAACTAACACATCAATTCACTATTCTCTAGTGTATCTGAAGAAGTGTGCATGCACACGAAAGCTCATACCAAGAACAAACTTAGTTGGTCTCTAAGGTGCTACTGGAAGGAATTTTTTATTTTATTTTATTTTGACTATGACAGACCAACACGGCTACCTACCTGTAACCTTTTCAATGACTTAGCAATTGACACAACAATTTGAATTGTTATACTGTATAACAAAATGTAAAAGGGGGGGGAATACAATGATTATTTAATACAATAGATGTCCCACCTCTCATCTTCAATCACAAATCCATAGACATGCCATGGACCACATGAATGAAGCTTACAGACCAGAGTTTGGGAACCCTCGGTTTTATATTATTTCAAGCAAAACACATTGTCGAAAGTGTATACAGAAAAGGAAGGGAACCATTGCCATTCCAAGTTCCCTAACCTGTTCACTCTTAGCCCTAGCTGAACATCTTGAGGCCAATTAGTTAACAGGGGTCAGCAAACTTTTTCAGCAGGGGGCCGGTCCACCGTCCCTCAGACCTTGTGGGGGGCTAGACTATATTTTGAAAAAAAAATATGAACAAATTCCTATGCCCCACAAATAACCCAGAGATGCATTTTAAATAAAAGCACACATTCTACTCATGTAAAAACACCAGGCAGGCCCCACAAATAACCCAGAGATGCATTTTAAATAAAAGCACACATTCTACTCATGTAAAAACACCAGGCAGGCCCCACAAATAACCCAGAGATGCATTTTAAATAAAAGCACACATTCTACTCATGTAAAAACACCAGGCAGGCCCCACAAATAACCCAGAGATGCATTTTAAATAAAAGCACACATTCTACTCATGTAAAAACACGCTGATTCCCGGACCATCCGCAGGCAGGATTTAGAAGGCGATTGGGCCAGATCCGGCCCCCAGGCCTTAGTTTGCCTACCCATGAATTAGTATTTCAAATCTGATGCCTGTTGGCATTTTTTATATTAATTTAAGCACTTATACTCTTCACTTTTCAAGACAAAGTGAATGACTGGCAGCCTACAATTAAAACCATTAGCAATAACTTTAAAAGGTACAAAACAGCAGCATAAAAACAATTTCTGCAGAGAACTAGAAACACATGGTTCATACTTACTATTAAAACAGCAATGCAGCAGGTGTGTACGGAAAAAGCTGTAACCCAACAAGGGCATGGGTGCATCTCCAGTCTTTATTCCCCCTTTCCAACAACGAATACACTATCACCCTGCAGCAGCTGATCGGCAAATCCTTCATAAAATAAAATAAAAAGTATTTATATAAGCTGCTTTCCAACCCCCTTCCAAGTAGCTTAGACATTAGAACACAGTGCATAAAATTTAATAATCGGCTGTGCTTTTTTTCTGGGGGTAAAGGTAAAGGTAAAGGGACCCCTGACCATTAGGTCCAGTCGTGTCCGACTCTGGGGTTGTGGCGCTCATCTCGCTTTACTGGCCGAGGGAGCCGGCGTACAGCTTCCGGGTCATGACTAAGCCGCTTCTGGCGAACCAGAGCAGTGCACGGAAACGCCATTTACCTTCCCACTGGAGCAGTACCTATTTATCTACTTGCACTTTGACACTGCTAGGTTGGCAGGAGCAGGGACCGAGCAACGGGAGCTCACCCCGTCATTGCGGGGATTCGAACCACCGACCTTCTGATCAGCAAGCCCTAGGCTCTGTGGTTTAACCCACAGCGCCACCCACTGCCCCTTTTTCTGGGGGTACTCAAGGGTAATAAGCAGTATCAGCACCATTTCCCAAACAAATTTTAAAAGTGCGGCACTTTGCTGGCAAAAAAAAAAAAAGCAAGCACCTGTAGCAAGATTATAAAAATTATTACAAATCGCCACCACATCACCCCTTGGGAGAGGAGTTGGTCTCTAAGGTGCTACTGGAAAGAATTTTCCATTTTGCTTCAATCATAGAATTGTTGGTCCATTTAGTCCAGCCCCCTGTAATGCAAGAAGCTTTTGCACAACGTAGGACTTGAACCCACAACCCTGAGATTCTGAGACTTATGCTCTACCAGCTAAGCCATCCGAATAGTCCTGCAGCATCCTCTGGAATTGTCCTATTAGGCTTGATGCAAACAAGAAGAACTACACAAATCTTACAGGTTGTACATAACCTGTCTTTTTCACACAGCCACCCTAAGGAGCAGCCACTGCCTGCGGTTCCCTAATTGTCCCTTCTCTTTACCATTGCATCTTCCACTCACCTGCCCCTGAACCCAGGGCCAGCCCAAGACATTTTGGCACCCGAGGGGAACCACAAAACAGACCCCCCCCCTCACCAGGGAAAAAAAGAGTGAGGGAAGGAAGGAGGAACAAAGATGGAAGGAAGCTACTGCGAAGATAGCTCAGTCGGTAGAGCAGGACACTTGATCTCAGGGCCGTGGGTTCGAGCCCAACATTGGGCAAAAGATTCCTCCTGCCTTGCAGGGGGGTTGAGCTAGATGACCCCTTGGACCCATTCCAACTCTACCATTCTGTGATCTACGCCAGGATCTGCTGCCCCTGTAGATCCTGCTGCCCGATGTGGTGGCCTCACCCGGCCTCCTGGGTGGGCCGGCCCTGCCGGCTGGCTCTTTGGGCAGCGCATCCAAGGGGCGATCCAGCCCCCTTGCGCCCGATCCTGGGGGAAAGAGAGCAGGGCAGAGACGGCGGGAGACTCTCCTGGCAGCGTCTCCGACGTGCGAGGAAGGGAGGCGGCTGCGAGGCACAGCCGCCGCTCCCCCTCCTCCTTCCCCTTTCCTCAGTCTGGGGTGGCACAGGAGGGAAGACTGGCATACTGTCGAACATAGGTGCCGACTCCCTGGGGCCCTGGGTGCCCGAGCACCCACAAAATTCCCCATGTAGGGGCCGGGCACCCACAGATGTCGGTGCCAGGGCCATGCACCCTGCATGGCACCCACGACCCCGGGCACCCACGGCCAAGCTGGCACTCCTGCGTGTCGAAGGATCCCTCCACCCCCCCCCCAAATACCTTTGCTCCGTCTCCTCGGAGGTGGGTGCCCGCACCTCCTTCTTGAAAAGCACACGCAGCACCGGAGTTATCTGCTGCTGCTGATCACAGAAGCACCTGCCACTCACCTGCCGCCCTCCAAGAGCCGGGGCGAGCCCTCTCCGCCGTGCCACCGCCAGCAGCACGCCCTCCGACGGCGCAGAGGCTTCTTTTGCAGCTGCAGGAGCGGGCGGGGGCGGGCGGCGCGCGAATGGAACGTTGAGGCCCGGGCCGTAACCAGGGGCAACGGCCAGCCTGCCGCTTGCGCAACACGCTCGCGTGCACACGCGCACACAGCATGAGCCGCCGGGGAAGGCAGGGCGCGCGCGCGCGCGCAACAAGGGGCTGCGGCTCTTGCAGCAGCTGCAGGTGGTGGAGGTTAGAGCCCCATCCCGCCTTGCTGCTGCCAGCCTGTGCGGGAGACTCCCTCCCCGCAATGGGCACGCCGCTGTTGCATGCCTGCATCACGCCGCACAGCAGTCTTCGGCCCGCAACAGAACTCCCGGCGACTTTGGTGGTGGCCGTCGCTGCCTCCAGCAGCAGCGAGTTCCGCCGTTCAACCGTTCACTGAGGACATCGGGGAGAACCGTTCGACAGTGGAACGGTCTCCCTCGGGATGTGATGGGCTCTTCCCCGTCCCAGGAAGTTTTTAAGCAGAGGTTGGACGGCCGTCAGTCAGGGATGCTTTCCTTGAGATGCCTGCATTGCAGGGGGTTGGACTAGATGACCCTTGGGATCCCTTCCAGCTCTACGATGCTATAATTCTATGGTGCCCACTGTTCGATAGGTAGCAGTAGGCAAGGCTTGCCGCTAGTCTAAAGCATAGGATTATAGAATTAAAGAATTGGAAGGGACCCCAAGGGTCATCTAGTCCAACCCCCTGCAATGCAGGAATCATTTGCCCGTGGGGCTCGAACCGATGACCCTGAGATTAAGATTCTCATGCTCTACAGACTGAGGTGTTTTGTTGAACTTTGAGTTGCAGTGACTAGGAAACAAGGAAAAAGACCTAAGATTATAGAATTATAGAGTTGGAAGGCACCCCCAAGCAATGCGGAAACCCTGGGTTGGCTCCAAGCAGCAACCTGCTGGTTGATAGCCAGATGCCGCCGCCCTGGCCCATTGTGGCTCCGATAGGGATAGGAAAATGGTTGACTCGAAAAGGATTTTTTTTTTTTTAACCAAAATGGGTGTTAAATTCACATTGGTAATGGGTTTACCAATGAGTGAGAGATTTTACTTTCTTGGGCTCCATGATCACTGCAGATGGTGACAGCAGTCACGAAATTAAAAGACGCCTGCTTCTTGGGAGGAAAGCAATGACAAACCTAGACAGCATCTTAAAAAGCAGAGACATCACCTTGCCGACAAAGGTCCGTATAGTTAAAGCTATGGTTTTCCCAGTAGTGATGTATGGAAGTGAGAGCTGGACCATAAAGAAGACTGATCGCCGAAGAATTGATGCTTTTGAATTATGGTGCTGGAGGAGACTCTTGAGAGTCCCATGGACTGCAAGAAGATCAAACTTATCCATCCTTAAAGAAATCAGCCCTGAGTGCTCACTGGAAGGACAGATCCTGAAGTTGAGGCTCCAGTACTTTGGCCACCTCATGAGAAGAGAAGACTCCCTAGAAAAGACCCTGATGTTGGGAAAGATGGAGGGCACAAGGAGAAGGGGATGACAGAGGATGAGATGGTTGGACAGTGTTCTCGAAGCGACTGGCATGAGTTTGGCCAAACTGCAGGAGGCAGTGAAGGATAGGCGTGCCTGGCGTGCTCTGGTCCACGAAGAGTCGGACACGACTGAACAACAACAAATGGGTTTATGGGCTTCCCCCCTCAAGAAGCTGAAGGATGAGAAGTCTAGAAGTCTATGTTGAGAAGCGTCAGCTGGCAGAAAACAGAGAAGGCAGGTGACAGAAGTTAGAAGCGCTGGACTGTACAGCTGTCCCACCGTAGAAAATGGTAGGTGCTTGTTTATCCCCATTCCTGCAAGCAAAATCCACTTGGGTATTGGGTGTATGAAAGAAAAGCCCTGCAAAGCTGGGAGAAAACCCTATATGAAATCCTGAAGAGCCACTGCTACTCCATTTAGATAATACTGAACTAGGTGGGCCCAAGATCTGACTCAGTCAGTGTTAGAAACTCAGATATATAAGCTAATACCTGTAGCCAAATAGCACCTTAAACTTGGGTTATGGCTGCCACAACAGAAGATCTAGGCACCATCTGCCCCGCCCCCAACCATGGGATTTATTTTTATTTTTTCATTTCATTTCTATACTGCATTATAAAAGGGGGGGGAATCTCAAAGTGGTTTACAAGACAAAAAATCATCAAACAAAACAGTCCACAATAAAGCAAATTCTAACCTCAAGGAAAATATTTCAGATTCCTTCTTTAAGTGACATTTTGCTTTCCCCATATTTACCTACTTGATTTAAATAGCTGCCCCATCGCAGGAGGACTCCTGGAAGGCAGTGTGTTGTCGTGGTTAGTGTTGGACTAGGACAGGGGTCAGCAAACTTTTTCAGCAGGGGGCCAGTCCACTGTCCCTCGGACCTTGTGGAGGGCCGGACTATATTTTTGAAAAAAGAAAGAAAGAACAAATTCCTATAACCCAGAGATGCATTTGAAATAAAAGCCCACATTCTACACATGTAAAAACACCAGGAAGGCCCCACAAATAACACAGAGATGCATTTTAAATAAAAGGACACATTCTACTCATGTAAAAACACGCCGATTCCCAGGCCGTTCGCGGGCTGGATTGAGAAGGTGATTGGGCTGGATCCAGCCCACAGGCCTTCGTTTGCCTACCCATGGACTAGGACCTGGGAGATCAGGGTTTAAATCCCCCCCTCAGTCCTGAAGCACACTGGGTGACACCTTGGGCCACCCAGCCTAGCATCCAAAGATCTCCACATCCCTCTAGAGATCTTGGTGCTTTCAGCCAGAGAAATGCAGAATCTAGGAATGACTCACAAGAGAGCTGCAGTGAACACACGGCATTGACTTGTACAATTAGTCAGACTAATGGGCCACCTGGCCTTTAGTCTCACCTAACGGGCAACAGCTCCCAAGGTTTTGAACAGATCGGGCACTGAACCTGGGACATTCGTCATGCACCTTCCAGACTTGCTGGAATGCAAAAGACTTTTATCATCACTGCGCAAAATAACCAGCAGGTGCTGAACTAGCCGCTTATGACAAACATAAGTCAAAGTGTTTGCTGGCATCTGTCTCGGGAGACAATGGAAGTGTACAGGTACAATAAAACAATTTTTTCATGCTGCCTTAAGGTCTATGAGCTGTCAAGACTTTAGTTCCCCACACATGCATCAAAACGCCACTGAGTGGTACAGTCCGGGATAGTTTCACCACTTCATCAGTTGCCTGCATGAACCGGACCTCAAGATAGAATATACAAATAGTTTATCTACCAACAAGAAGAGTGCAACATTCTGTGGGAGAGGAAGATACAACTGAAGGAAATAATAGAAGAAATTGGACTGGTGGAAGGTTGGAGGGGAGACCAGTGGGAGATGGGGAAGGTAATGGGAAGGGTGATAGCCAGGAGGGGGGTAGGATAGAGTAGGAATTAATGAGGATATTAGGAAGACTGACCACGGACTCGGACTCCGACACCAGAGGGAAAACGGTTTATGAGAATGGAAAAAATATATAGACATTGATTAAGATATGTTCTTTTTTTTAAAAAAAAAATCTGAATTGGAATCAGGATAAGTATAGGCTACAGTATAACAAAGTTAAGTGAAGAGAGGATAAGAAGTTAAGATGTGGAACTTGATGTTTTATTAGATGTAAAATTTAAGATATTTTGATTATGATTGTTAAATTAAGATTAGAAGTAAGAAAGTAGAATTTACAATGTTACAAAGTTACTAAAGATTAGAATTGAACACAGAGGAGAGGATGTGAGGAAGTCCCAAGATTGGGATTAGAAAGAAGATGAGGTGAAGTAAATAACTGTTTTGTTTGTGTTTATGTTGTGTAGTTTATGTAGTGTCTGTATTTGTTTTTTGTGTATTTTTATTGTTAAAACCTAATAAAGTCTTATTTTAAAAAAAAGAATATAAATAGTTTAAAAATTTCAACTTTTCCGTAAGTGACAGGCACTTCAGTGAAGCAGCGGCAGTGGAAGAATAGCCTTCGCCTTAGAGAGCAAGAAGCGGAACAAGAGAATTCAACAGCAAAGGCAATGGATTGTGCAGTACATGTGATTTGATAAGTTCTGCTTTGTTGTTAACCTACAAAAAAGACTCTGCTCTTCTGCTGGCATAAAAGATCTAGTAGGTTTAGAAAGGGCCTTGGTTCAGCATGCGTGATGGACAATTACAACCGTGTCAAGGTGCATATATTTCCATAGCAGCTATAGCACAAAGAATTTTGACATGTGGATTGACAGTGTTAAGATGCAAGTTGTTGCAAGGTGCAGAATCCACTGCTAGTTAAATCATCAGATCAACGGCAATTTTGGGATCAACAGCACCGGCACGATTGCCTTTCCATGTAGGTAACTGCCACGGAGGAGCACCAATTCCACTGAGAAGAGAATTCGGGACCATTGATGAATGCTGCAGACATCAGTAGTTTATTGGTATGTTTAGTCAAAACACATTCAAAAATGGAAACTTAAAAAGTAAATACTTTCCACCTGCAACAATTAAACTAGATTCTACTAGCATATAATGCTCAACACATTACAGCAATAAAGATGGAAGTCCACTGTCTTGCATACCTACTAAAGCCAAAAGATGGTTAAAGCAAGTTTGTTGAAATAGGACTGCAATTATAGCAATACTACCCCATTGTCAACAAATCAGCAGTTTATAACAGGTCGAAGGAGATCTGTTGCTTTTTCTTCTAGAGGTACATTTATTGAAAGGAGGGACAAGAACACTATGAGTCCACAGTACAGTAGGCGAACAGTCACCATGTAAACTTCTGTGTATGCTTCCAATATTGTTATTTCATGGCATTTAAAGAAGCCGGCCGGAAAGCTGAATGGCTCAGTAGCTCCTCTAATTGTCAGTTACGTATTTTTCTGATTATTTCTCCAGTGCCATTTGCCTTTTAAGAGTTTGTTTTGTTTTTTTGAGATCGCAGGGCAATACCATAGCACTAAAAAAAAAAAAAAAAAAAAAGTCAAGGAACACAAAACACTGGTAAGCAAACCGCTTGCTGAGAACAGCAGTTTAAAGAAAGGCTTTCAACTTTAAAAAGGTTTCTGGTTTCTGGTGAGGCATTCAAGTACAGTACTACATTTCCAGGCATCATCTGAAAATGAAAGTTCAACACAAAACACACCCCCAAATATAACCATGGAAATAGAGAAATGTGTCCCAGAAAGTGTATGAAAATAGTGCAAGACTTACCGTCAAACATGGAAGACCTCAATTATTATTATTGGGGGGCGGGGGATGATGCAAACTCACTCCCCCTCCCCGTTAACACACAGGCAAGATTTCCCACATTCATAGGAAACGGCAAATGGTAACTTTTAACCAAATGCTCCTTGCATTGGGCATTTCTGTTACATTAAAACAAGTGAGGTCTTCCATGCTTAGAGCAGCTCTGAGTGGTCACATACTTCTGCCTCCCCTCCTCAAGAGTAATCCTGAGGTTTACTGAGCTGTCCAGCGTGAAGCCGGGGAGTATCGTTTGCTACATCTGCAGTTTTCTGGAATGTGCGATCTATGCAAACAGGAACCTGGAAACAGCAAACCTCTCACCAAAATTCAAGACGCTCTGAAAAAATTCCAAATACGCAAGAGGAGGTCCTCCCTCCGTGTACAAATCTGAGCCCTGGTAGGCATCAAAGTCGCTTCGAGGTTGTGCAAAACGGGTGACGACAGTTCAGAAACCGGAAACAGCAATTACTTTGAGCTATTCTCCTGCCCTGTGAAAATTGCAGTATCCTTGAGTGTAACAAGTTTTACGTTAAATATGCTTATCCAAAGTATACTTGAAATAAAAGGTACGTGCTTGATTAACTTTGGACTTGTCTATGCGAGAATGCACACACGCTTCCGCAACTCCATTTCTGTTAAAAATGCAGCCATTTCCTCCCTCCCTCCTTCAAAGGCTTCAGAAACATGTCAACCGTAGAGCTAGGCAAATAATATTCCAGTAACCTTTACCGATTTAAAGATACTGCAATTTTTTATACAATGATTTTATAAACATTTTTTTTTTACAGCTGTTAAAAGTTTTGCAGCACAGCCATTCATACCACTATACTGTACAAAATCACCAGCAACACTGGAATGATGTATTTAATAGAAGGCACCATCATGCTTATTACATTACCAGAGACCTCAATACAGTAGAGACAATTTTTCACTGTACACTGCTTACAGAAAGGGGAAAAGGGAGGAGGAGTGTGTTGAGCAGTTAGCCATCCCTGTTTTGGAGAAAGGCTCATTAGATCCTTAAAAAAAAACCCAACTTGTTTCGTATTCACGACTATGATTTTTGAAGTTTTTACATTTGTGTTTACAGCTAAATGGTTTCCTTCTGGAACATACTTGTAGTCTCGTTAAGGTTTGTGTGTGTGTACATATATTGGTCAGAGCAAGCAGAGCAGATGCCTGCATCGTTTCACAAGCTACCTTTTCCTTGCTGCTTTCAGCGGATGTCAACGTAAAAGGAGTCAAATACCCATTAGTGCGCTTTTGAGTTCATAAAAACGTGAGTTGTTTGAGCCAAGTGTTCTAAAAGGGGAAAAAAAGGGCAAGCTTCTCCAATTGCAAAGATTGCACTAGTTGTGTTTCCAACAGTAATAGGCAGAAACAGTAACACTTACACAAAATGTGTAGCAGAAGGGTGCTTTTTTTTTGTTTTTGTTTTACTGAAAGGACCTTAACTCAAATTAGGCACGCCCTTGTCCTTTTTCTTTTTTTTTTAAAGTTGTTGCTGCAGAAAGTTTAAATGGTCATTTCTCAGTCCTTAATCTCCAAGTCTAAGTTATACCGTTAACAGTGTGACTTCTTGGTGAAATTGGGGAAAGAACGTCCACCTCAATTTAACTGGTAACCAAAGGATGTTTCTCACATCAAAGAAATGATCAAAAAGGCTGTGTTACATTCCAAAGCCAGAAAATTAAACAAGAATGCAAACAGGACGATTAATGTATCACTGCCAAGACTGCCTGCCAACATTTGGGTCTTCAACGACGTTGACCTGTGAACCGGCCTTCCATCTGCCCAGTTCCTCTTCCGGAGCCAAGTTTGTGGGCCATGCCACCCCTTAGAGGAGGCCCTCTTCCATCGCGGTCTCGCATCATTCCACCACCCACAATGCCACGTGGACCCCCTGGACCTCGGTCGTTGCGCCGGATGTCTCTGCGGTCATCGCCACCACCTCGGGTCTCCCTTTCACGAGCAGCTCTGGTCTTTTTTTCTTCTACGTTCAAGCGCACTTCACCACGAAACATAACAGGCTTGAAAGGGTGCAGGGTGGGGAGGGAGGGAGGGAGGAGATAAAGGGTTAATATCAAAAGCTTAGCTAGTTTCATTGTGTCCAAAGAGGTTCATTAGCTCACTTAGTAGAACATATGCTGAAGGCTCCCAGAGTGGCTGGGAATAATAATAATAATAATAATAATAATAATAATAATAATAATTTCCATGTCATGCAAGCAACATTAGAGCACTGAGTTATGCTGTGCATAGCTAACCTAACTGCTGAGTCATTGGCAGACCAGATCAGAACGCACCGTTTCTTTAGAGTGTGTCAATCACAATGCTAGTTAGTATTCAGGTGTCATATCATTAGCAATTCTTATTACTGTTATCTTGCTAGCTGCAATACACAGACCCAGTGGACGGTACCATCCATGACAATGTTTGTATGGATGGCAGAAATCTATCAGGCAGGAGCTGCCATACTTTGGACATTCCTTACAAAACTCCACTTTGGAAGCAATGCATGTTCTTAGTTATCCCACATCACCCCTTTCTTCAGGTCTAGGATCTGGGTGCAAGGACGGCCAATTCTCAATTGAGCTGATTATCCAAACACAGTAAGCAACTGGTCATTAAATTTTTTGTTGTTGTTGTTGTTGCAAGAATATGACTCAGTTCTGGCACCTCTCAGGTATGTGCCAGTCCCATTCTACGAGAACGAGGGAGCTGTTTGTGGTGAGTTCTAACTTCTGGCATCTCTTTTTCTAGAAAAACAGCACTGCTTCCTGTTATCTTGAAATATTGTGATGTTATTCTCTTGCTGCTTTCTACCGTACACTGTAACTCTGCATGCATTCTAATCACCCGTTTTGTGCCGTATCTAAAGTTAGGCCCTCAAATCTCACTCCTTTCAAGAGCGGTAATTTTCAGTAATAACACTTTGCAATTTAGATTATTCTCAGTATTCAGTGGTGTCGCAAACAAATAGCTGTGACCTATTTTCGGATAGGAGAGGATTATTTTCACTATTACACTAACTAGGGACTGGTTTACACTGCACTTTGCCTCTCATCAGTTCAGCTATCACTTGCTATGCATTAACTGTGGCCTCTTCATAAACCTTCAATTCAAATCCTTCTTTTGACTGAGGTCTGGATTGCGGAGTTAGGGAGATTTCCCGTTTGTTTGTTTTAAAGCCACTACAATAAATAAATGTGCAGTGAGGAGGAAGGAGAGGAAGTGCAAAACTTGTTCCTAGACTTCACTGTGAAGTATTGAGCTGCAAAATGCAGGCAAGTGCCATCTGAACAGGCCTACAGCCAGATCCTCTCCCCCCCCCCCCGATAGAATGGACTATCACTTCAGGCTGCAAGTGGGAAATACCATTATTAAGCTTTTTTCACACAGAACACCTACCTACAAAAAAAACAAAACCCATAGCACCTCAAGGAGAAAGGAATTTAAGCCAGATCTTTCACTGTCTTATTCCTGGTTCACAGAAATCCATTGATGGATGAATGTGGGTGGGGACTTATAAAAGTCTAAGACAGCAGAATTCAATGCGTCATGCGCAGTAATGAAAACAGAATCTAACACTAGTTTATCACATGGTGACCACAGTAGATTACTTACTTTTGCCAATAAAATCTTCTGAACTGGCTCAGAGTCATCAAACACCACAAAGCCAAAGTTTGGGAGTTTTCCTCCAACACCTTTAGTATTGATGCGAAGTTCCACGACATTCCCAAAGCCTGTGAAAGCAGCGTAGGTGGTTATGGGAAAACGTATAACATCTATTAAGCAGCAAGTCAGTTTACTCAGAAGGCAATTTCATCAATGCTAATTGCTTAATATGTGACTAGCAAGAATCTCCACCACCTCAAGCTTCACTTATGTGTCACTTACTCATGAAAAACTCTTTCAGTTCATTCTCATCAATATCATGCGGTAAATTGCCAACGAAGAGCTGGTGGCTATCCGGATAGCGAATTATTCGTCGATTGTCTGATTCGTTTTGATCCATATCTCCTCGACCTGCATTCATACAAAGCCAGGACACAAACAGCAGTCAGCTTACAAACACATGGAATGCTCCTGTTGGCGAGAATGAACTCTGGATTTCAACCCCATGTTCAGTTCTATTTCATAAAATGGATGCTGTCTTTGCTTATTATCTGTTGTAACCAGGAATGTCAAAATTCGGCCGGGGACTTCACAGTTAGGAGAAAATGAAGCCTAAAAGGTTTAAGGGGAGGCAAGAGAGAAACCTAACGGGTATCAGCGACTAGAAACTTACCCTGGATTCTACTCCCTTTCTGGCAGGCTAAAAGGTTAGGAGAGAAAGTTGAAGTAACATACTGTATATTCTGGCGTATAAGACTACTTTTTAATCCAGGAAAATCTTCTCAAAAGTCGGGGGTCGTCTTATACGCCGGGTGGAGAATCTGCGGTCGAGTATATCTCAAACTCTATATTTTAACTGGAAAAGTTGGGGATCGTTTTATACGCCCAGTCGTCTTACACGCCGGGAAATACGGTATATGTATATAAAGCAGAGAATTAAAAAGAGCAAAGATTGAGCACTGCAGCACTATAAAAGGGACTGGAGCACTGTGGAAGTTAGAGAGGCACACTTGGAACACTGCAAAAGAGAAGACTGCAAATGGAACCAGAAGAGGAACTCCAGCAGAAATAGAAATGCCTATGCATTAACTTAAGATAGGTAAATAGTCAAGTTTAGATTTAGCTGGATGTGTCGTCTTCTTGTTCTTAGAGGAAAACAGGTGGGCTTTTTTAAAGAACGTATTTTCAGAAGCTGTTCACTTGTTACTTTGCAAAAAGCCTTTGAGGAAAAAACTCTCTCCCCCCCGCCAAATCTCTCTGTGTATGTGTGTAATTTTCATGTAGCTTCAAGGCCATAAGGGCCTTTCACATTCAAATTTAAAGCTAGAGGATTTAGGGTAGGTCACAGGATCGTAGGATCGTAGAGTTGGAAGGGTCCTTGAGGGTCATCGAGTCCAACCCCCCTGCAATGCAGGAATCTCAACTAAAGCGTCCATAGCAGATGGCCACCCAGCCTCTGCTTAAAAACCTGCCCGTCGAACCAGGCGGATGACCCGGTTTCCTAAGGAAAATCCAGAAAAAGCCACTGTAAACCAAATCTGCAATACTGGTGCTTGGATTTTTTTACCTGGTCTGGGGCCCCTTGAAGGAAAGCCTGGCCGCTCCCGCGGACGCTGTTCACGCACACGAGGAGGTTGAGACTGGATTTCAGGTTTTGTGTCTACTCTTTGCTGGAACGAGAAAATGCCCGGTTAGCCAAAATTCCAAAGATAACTTGGGCAGCCGAAGCAGAGCAATTCATAAATGCAGAATAAAGCTGTTGGGTTTTTTTTGTAGTTGGAAAAACATTCCACTTATGAATTCCTCTGTACCAATTCAGGACTGCAGGGCTTATAAAAAAAACAACAACAGAGCACCGAATCGAGTTCTGAACTACATCTTATTCAGACTAGCTAAGGCCCAAAGCTTTTGAATTATGGTGCTGGAGGAGACTCTTGAGAGTCCCATGGACTGCAAGAACATCAAACCTATCCATTCTGAAGGAAATCAGCCCTGAGTGCTCACTGGAAGGACAGATCCTGAAGCTGAGGCTCCAATACTTTGGCCACCTCATGAGAAGAGAAGACTCTCTGGAAAAGACCCTGGTGTTGGGAAAGATGGAGGACACAAGGAGAAGGAGACGACAGAGGATGAGATGGTTGGACAGTTTTCTTGAAGCGACTAGCATGAGTGTGACCAAACTGCGGGAGGCCGTGAAAGATAGGCGTGCCTGGAGTGCTCTGAGCAACAACAACAAAAAGGCCCAAAGCGTGAGTGGTGATGAGGGTTTTCAAGGGCCAGCCCCTGGCAACCATGAAAAGCCCCCCCCCCCCGGGCCAGGTGAGGGGCCTTCTTAAGCACCATGCCGTGAGAGCTGCTATCAAAGAGCAGCTCAAGCACTGGGAGAGCTGAGAAGCAGAGCACCCCCCATTGGCTCTGCTGCGAAAGGCCAGCTGCATCAGGCTTCCTCTTCCCTCAGCTGTCATCTGTGGGCATCAGGCTGCCTTGATGGGAGATAGGAAGAAGGGTTCACAGCATCTGATTTCCTCCATCAGGCACCTCCTGCCACTGAGCTATGAACTAAGCCAGCTGGTCGATATAGGAACAACTGCCTAGAAATTGGGGCCTGGGTTTTGGAATTTTATATTCCTCTTCCCTCCTCATCCCTTTTCCCTTGTGTGCTGTATCTTTATTAATTTGTTAGACTGTAAAGCAAGGGAGTGTTTGTTTTTAAATGTCCTTATTAGTATTATTTGTTTCTACAAGCCAGTAACTCCCTCTGATTTCTCAATGGCCCAACTTTGGCTCCATTCCTGTTGGTATTCAGTGTTAAAGGGACGGATGACAATAAAACATGTGGCTTCTTCCCACACTAACTAACCAATCCTACTGACTCATTAGTGGGAGAGGCCATGTCCAGGCCAACTTGAGTAAAATATTTTGAGGCGTGGGCAGGTAATCCCCGTCCCACATGATCGATCACATGACACACCATTTGAATGGCAATGCCCATCAACTATGGGAGGGGGGTGGCCTCCTCAAATATTTTATGACATGGGCACAGGAGCCAACTCCTATGCCCATGTCAATAGATGGTTTTACACTTAATGATTTAACATTTGGGAAAACTATAAATCTTATACACACTGCCAGCAATGTTTTACTGTAAAGGTTTTCAACCCTTTTGAGTCCACGGCTCTCTTGAGAAACTACATGCTTTTCAACATCTACATGCAGCCGCTGGGAGAGATCATCAGGGGGTTTGGGCTGGGTGTTCATCAGTATGCGGATGATACCCAGCTCTACCTCTCTTTCAAATCAGAACCAGTGAAGGTCCTGTGTGAGTGTCTGGAGGCGGTTGGAGGATGGATGGCGGCTAACAGATTGAGGTTGAATCCTGACAAGACAGAAGTACTGTTTTGGGGGGACAGGAGGCAGGCAGGTGTGGAGGACTCCCTGGTCCTGAATGGGGTAACTGTGCCCCTGAAGGACCAGGTGCGCAGCCTGGGAGTCATTTTGGACTCACAGCTGTCCATGGAGGCGCAGGTTAATTCTGTGTCCAGCTTCCATCTGGTATGCAGGCTGAGACCCTACCTGCCCAAGGACTATCTTGTCAGAGTGGTGCATGCTCTAGTTATCTCTCGCTTGAACTACTGCAATGCGCTCTATGTGGGGCTACCTTTGAAGGTGACCCAGAAACTACAACTAATCCAGAATGCGGCAGCTAGACTGGTGACTGGGAGTGGCCACCGAGACCACATAACACCGGTCTTGAAAGACCTACATTGGCTCCCAGTACGTTTCCGAGCACAATTCAAAGTGTTGGTGCTGACCTTTAAAGCCCTAAATGGCCTCAGTCCAGTATACCTGAAGGAGCATCTCCACCCCCATCATTCTGCCCGGACACTGAGGTCCAGTGCTGAGGGCCTTCTGGCGGTTCCCTCGCTGCAAGAAGCCAAGTTACAGGGAACCAGGCAGAGGGCCTTCTCGGTAGTGGCACCCGCCCTGTGGAACACCCTCCCACCAGATGTCAAAGAGAAAAACAACTACCAGACTTTTAGAAGACATCTGAAGGCAGCCCTGTTTAGGGAAGCTTTTAATGTTTAACAGACTTCTGTTGGAAGTCGCCCAGAGTGGCTGGAGAAACCCAGCCAGATGGGCGGGGTATAAATAATAAATTATTATTATTATTACTGTGGCACCCTTGTGGGGCTCACCCCCTGCCTGAAGAGCTGGCAGCCCCTCACCCTTTTTCAAAACCCTTCCTTGTGGAGTGTTCCCTCAGCCTCCTCTCCTCTCCCCTCTCCTTGGGAGTCCTCCAGGCAGCCGCTGCTGCTGCCGCCCCTGGTCTCTGAGCTGCCCCCAAAGAGAGGTGCCTCCTCACACTGCCCCACAGGGGCCTGAGACTTGTCTGTCCATTTCCAACAGCAAGGGCTGGCGGACTGGCTGGCTGGGCTCCCTGAACTGCTTGCTTACTTGCTCCGAGGCCACCTCAGCACTTGGCAACCAGCACCCCCTGGCCAGCCCCAGAGGCACCATTCGCCTGCGGAGCTAGTAGCCAGGGCGGCTGCAACAAACAGCTGTGTAAGCCTTTGGGAGGCAGAGACACGAGATGACATCAGAGGAGAGAGGGAAGCAAAGAGGGACAGAGGCCAGTGTTGCCCGCGGCACCCCTGACCATCATTCAAGGCACCCCAAGGTGCCACAGCGAACTGGTTAAAAAAAACCCTACCCTATTGCAACAGTGGGCTGTGTCAAAGGGTCCGATTATACTGCTAGTATGACATCCTTAAATGTCTACTACCAGAGCTGGGTTCTTCACCTCACCTCTTGGTATGGTACTGTAGCTGTGTTTATGCAGATTTGCTAAGTTTTTTGGGGGGAGAAAGCAGCAGCATTGTGCTTAAACCTATCTCCGTGTCCTCCACAAAACAATCTCCAGCAATTTTAAGCTGCAGAAAGATGAACTCAACTACCTTTTCAACTACTCATGGCTCACTCTATTAAGATGGAGAGTAGAAGACCCTTAACTGCTACAATCAACTCTAAACTACTGTACAAACCTGCTTAATGTTTGACTGTATCATTTATTTTGCATATGCATGGAATGTTTCCTGGGGGTGGAGGTATATAGGGATTGTTTGCTATATGTATTTTTTGAAACAGAAAAATAAAGAAGTTTTTTGTTTTAAAGAAAGTAACTGGGTATGATACCCTGAATAATTAAATAGGGAACACATACACTTCTCAGATTTTCAAAATATGGTTCAAACGAAAGTGTGGATGACCCCCCCAAGGGATCTCTTCTACACCCTTGTTTCAGACAACTTATATATCACACCGCCACAAACATTCTGGAAATAGGAGTAACAATAATACTGGTAAGCAGGGCTTTTTTTCAGCCGGAACTTGCCAGAATTCAGTTCCGGCACCTCTTTCTCTAGAAAAACAGCACTGCTGCTAAGAAATGAATGAACAAGTCTACAAAACAGTCATAAGTTGGTACAGGGTGCTGGGATATATATTAAGCAGCCAATTGGCATGATTCAAGAAATTGTAACTTGTTTTGTTAGTGAAGCCGTTTGTAGATGTAAACAAGCAGACAATCTAAGGTGTTCACAGACTGGTTACCTGTGAGACTGGTGCTTTAACATGGGGTGGAATTCCAGAGGAAGAAACAGTACCACTAGGAGGCAGGTTTTTACTGGTCACTGAAGCCCAAGAGAAAGCCTGCAGGAAATGCAATAAACCTGGGCTGCTCATCATGGAAAACCACGGACATTTCTTATGGGAAAACTAGACCAATAGAAACATTTGTTCTATGGCAAGACAGTCTCAGAATTAAGTGCAATCATAACACGATGCCAGCAAAACAGATTGTGAATGTTTTTTTACCATTTTAGTTATCTATTCATTTCAACAGATCATGTTCATCACCTTAGGTTCCAATCCTATACTCACTTAACCAGGGGTGAAAGAGAGGGCAGTTATGCATGAGTACATTTTTTGTGCTTTATCATTCTTGTGGGGCTAGTACAGACTTAATATTCCCAGACACTGGAAACAGGCCAAAGGGTAGGGCACTATCCACAATCCTTTTGCTCTCAGGACCAAATTCCCTCACACTTTCCCTGTCAGTCTTAACTTTGGTAGCATGCGATATCATTTCTGTCGTTAGCTGCAATTAGGACCACCCAGGGTCTTCCCTAACTAGGACCTCTCCCCCCTAGAAAAGAAAGCTCAGTTCTATTCTCAATTCTATTCTATTCTGGGTTCTATTCTCAATTTTTATGACCCAGTGTCATCTGTAGCATGAAGTGCCTTTTAGCAGTTTAGGGTGGTGTGCCAGCTATGAGCCCACCAGAAAGGATATAGGCAGACCCTCTTGGTGACTTCCCATTTAGACTACTGTAAAGCGCTGGATGTGCTTTGAACAGTCAAAAGCTTCAGCTGATTCAAAACAGAGAGGCTAGAATACTGACTGGGACCAGTTATATGGAATTTACCTTGTCTGTTCTGAAATAGTTAAAACTGATTGCTGGTCCACTGACAAGCACAATCCAGTGTGTTTGAATTGTGCTCGTCAGTGGACCAGGAATTACTTCAACTATTTCAAGTGTTGCCTTTATTACTTGGACTAAAGCAGGCATGTCCATCAGGTAGATCGTGATCTACTGGTAGATCACTGGACGTCTGCGGTAGATCACTGGTAGATCATTGGCTCCCCCCAAAGAAGCTGAACAACTGTGGCTCCCCTAAAAAAAGCTCAACATTTTACCTCCTCCCTGAAAAAACTCAACAACTTTGACCCGAAATGGGCCTTCCTCCTTCCTATAAAAGCTCAACAACTTTGACCTGAACCCCAAAAGGGGGTGATCACTGCCAGTTTTTAACTCTGTGAGTAGATTGCAGTCTCTTGAGAGTTGGCCACCCCTGGACTAAGGTATATCTGAAGGACAACCTCTTCCAAATCAACCTATCCCAACTGATCCAAGATCCTTCTACATGTGCCCTTATACCAGAGGTTAGGTAAACACAATTAGGGAATGGGTCTAATTGGTTGTGATCCCTATTTATAGAATGTTCTCCTGAAGGAGTCTCATCCAGAGGCACCAAACATGATTACTCTGTAATAGCTAAATATGTCATAGCAATAGATGTGAGTACTCAAGATCATAACCCTGTGGGTAAATCTACTGTGACTTCTTCCCAAAGCTCTCAATAGGCTGTCATAACAGAGCACAGTGGCTGCAATATTTTACCCTTCTACTGGGAGGGAAGGGAATCATAAGACTGGATGCATTTCAGTTTACATTGTAAGAAAGCAGTGAAGAATCAATTATGTTAAAAACTTGCTGTCCTATATCAACAGTACTAATGAGTTTGATTTTTAAGAAGGTTCTTAAAATACATTTACTAGCCTCAGTACCCATTAGAAAACACTTTTCATTTGGCTTTGGACTATAAGTAATGTGAATGTCCATTTGTATGGACGGAGCAATGGGAACACTCATTTATACAGAATACTCAATGCAAAAAGCTACTCCCACCAGTTCTATTTGTGATTATAGCTACCCAAGTTTCCTCACAATCCGAGTTTGACAGCCATCTTCAGTCTAGTTACACAAAGCATCAAAACTTAACCAACCTTTGGTGGTTCTTGTGGTAGAGAAACTGTTTCTACAGGAGGTGGGGATGGAGACTTTTCTTCTAGCTCTTCAATATTTTTTTCTTCCGCTTCAGGTTTTAGTTCTTCAGCTTTTGATTCAGATTCCAGCTCAGGCTCAGGTTCGTGAGTAGATTCTTCCAACGTCTCTTCTATTCCATTACTAGAAGAATTGGACGCATTGTCAACTATCAAGATTTTATAAACCTAAAATGCTAACAGACAGCAAAGCCAGATGAAGAAGAAGAGTTTGGATTTGATATCCCGCTTTATCACTACCCGAAGGAGTCTCAAAGTGGCTAACATTCTCCTTTCCCTTCCTCCCCCACAACAAACACTCTGTGAGGTGAGTGGGGCTGAGAGACTTCAGAGAAGTGTGACTAGCCCAAGGTCACCCAGCAGCTGCATGTGGAGGAGCGGAGATGTGAACCCGGTTCACCAGATTACGTCTACTGCTCTTAACCACTACACCACACTGGCTCTCAAATATACTGGCTCTCAGATATACTGACATGAGCAATGGTAGCTCATTCCAGAGGTAGTATGTTGTTGCTCAGAAATACAACGTGAACAATTTTCAACGCCTTTTGATTTGAAAGTTTCATACATTAGATTTCATCACAGGCTAAAGATAAAAGACCTGAAAACAGGTTGTCTCAATATTGTTAAATGGGATTTGTATGATTTTTAAAAAATGAAACGTATTTTGCATAGACTGGATGCAATGTAAGAATATAAAGTTGTCTTACGTTACAGGGTGATTATCGTAGTAAGTACTGCTTGCATTTTCTTGAGCAGGCTCAGGGGATGGCTGCCTTTCTTCATGCTCTTCTTCTACTTCATCTTCTGACTCTAAAACATTAGAGAGAAAGTCCTTTTAACTATTGGTAATTAAGTAGGACGCGGGTGGCACTGTGGGTTAAACCACAGCGCCTAGGGCTTGCTGATCAGAAGGTCGGCGGTTTGAATCCCCATGACGGGGTGAGCTCCCATTGCTCGGTCCCTGCTCCTGCCAACCTAGCAGTTTGAAAGCACGTCAAAGTGCAAGTAGATAAATAGGTACCGCTCCGGCGGGAAGGTAAACGGCGTTTCCGTGCGCTGCTCTGGTTCACCAGAAGCGGCTTAGTCATGCTGGCCACATGACCCGGAAGCTGTACGCCGGCTCCCTCGGCCAGTAACACGAGATGAGCGCCGCAACCCCAGAGTTGGACACGATTGGACCGAATGGTCAGGGGTCCCTTTACCTTTACCTTTAATTAAGTAGGAGAACAGCACTTTTAAACATGCCTCTTTACTGACACCAATGTTGTATATAATATGGAACAGCACAGACTGAAGTAGAGTATCTGAAGAAGTGCGCATGCACACGAAAGCTCATACCAAGAACAAACTCAGTTGGTCTCTAAGGTGCTACTGGAAAGAATTTTCTATTTTAATTCTTAGTTAGTTAGATTAACATATTAAGTCTTTTAACCAACGAACAAGTACCCTCCAATTCACAGGGCAGCAAATTTTGGTAGGTAATTTTGGTAGGTAAGGAGGTTAGGCAATTTTTCTTGCACCTCAGGGAAATCAAATGCCCCCTAATTCAAAGTGGACTAGATGATCCCCACCCAACCCCTGAGCTTTGAACTGAAAGCTCCATCATCCATAACCATGAGCTGTGTGTAAAGTGCCTCTCAAGATCAGCAAGATGGCAGGAACAAGGCCCCACCTACCCCCAAAAGCTGGGAAGACCAGAGTTGTCATGTCCACAACTTTAGGCTGATTACCAGAGCCAACAAAAGTATTTGAATCATGTGTATACGGGTCTATAGTGTTTGAACGACCCAGTAAATAGGCACCAAGCAAAATTAGATTCGATCGTTCACTTTAAATGACTAAAGAGAAAGCTATAATTAAGGGCTGGATTCAACTAAGTTGCTGCCTGAACAGAACGTGGCCTGCTCACACAGTGGTACTTTCTCTCTTCTCCTCCTTTCGTGCACCCCCTAAATCTGCACCGGAAGGGTAGAGGAATGGAATGCGTATGAGGTTGGGGAGGGTCTTATTGTGTGAGCAGACCTCATTTTCCACATGCATACCCCAGGACTTTGCACTATGTTGAATTCTACCCACAGCTTTCGCTGGTTGTACATAGGCTTATAATCCAGAATAGATACACCTGCTGTGCATTGTATTATTGTCAAAAAGAGGAACTCTATTTGACAATAATACAAAGTTCAAGGCACTTTCATTTGCGACTATAAGATCAATTAAAAAGGTAAAGGTACCCCTGATCATTAGGTCCAGTTGCGGACGCCTCTGGGGTTGCGTGCTTATCTCGTTCTATAGGCGCCGGCGTTTGTCCGCAGACAGCTTCCAGGTCATGTGGCTCTGGCAAACCAGAGCAGCACACGGAAACGCTGTTTTACCTTCCCGCCGGAGCGGTACTTACTTGCACTTGACTAGCTTTCGAACTGCTAGGTGGGCAGGAGCTGGGACCGAACAACGGGAGCTCACCCCGTCGCGGGGATTCAAACCGCCGACATTCTGATCGGCAAGCCCTAGGCCCTGTGGTTTAGACCACAGTGCCACCCACGTCCCTTCATAAGATTGATTACAGCACACTAATTGAATAATCTGCCACAAATTCCAAAAACCGTCAAATTAAGAAGAATCCACCACATTGCAGCTGGATACATTAAGTGTTTTACTCGAATGCATCCCAAATGATACTCTTTATATGTCAAGTCATATGCTCTATTTCAGAAATCCTTCCCATTCAAAAATGGCTGATATTTCTTTATTTCTTTGCTTCATCAAGCCTTTCTTTGCATTCAACCAATCTAGCCTCCAAACTGACGTGGTGGAAAGTAATTTAGGTTGGAAGTAGACGACTCGATAGCAACCAACACAAATGTGGAAATAAACGGTTTACTGAAGAGAGGAGTCACAGAACATTGCAGTTCTCTTTGGCTCCACCTCCATCACTGTATAGTCACTGCTCCCTTCTCTCGTTCATCTTTCCCAAGAAACATGTGCTTGGTCTCTGAATGAAATCTGACTCATACAGCACAATACTACTGAAATGCTCAGCTCAACCACCCCCACACCACAGCATGTCTGCACACAGGAGACTTTTTTTTTTTTTTTTTAAACAGACAATTTTTCTCCCCAACTACAATTTATTCCTAACAGCCACCTCTCTGATCTTTCCTTACTGGAAACTGAAAGAATTCCTGCCAAGTTGACAGTTATTTGAAAGGGTAACGGAACGGTCAGCCCCCTGGGGTCAACAACAGCCATAATAATATCCATCAGATTCATTCAATCGTAATTCAAACTGCCCTTTGTGAGAACTGGCTCAGGATAACAACAGGCAAATAACTGTGTCAGGTTAGAATATCTAGTCAGGCCCTGCCAAGTGCAAAATTGCTTACAGGGCCTGCTACCAAGCTGGATTGTGGCAACAATAATCTAAGTAGGATTAGGCCACACCGGCACATATACCAACCTGAGCAGCACTCAGATAATCACACTTTTATTCAAAGGCTAGGATGCTATCGCTTCGACCTGGAGCACAAAATATTTGTGGAAGTATGTGCTAGCTCAGCTTGGATTGCCTCTGCAATGGTACCTCTAGTTGTGGACACGATGCGTTCCGGGGTGCCATTTGCACCCCGAAAAGTCTGCAACTACAGTCGCACTTCTGCACACACGCAGAGCGCAATAGAGCGCTTCTGTGCATGCGTGAAGCACGCAGAATGCTTCTGCGCGTGTGGTGAAACCCGGAAGTATACACCACCGGGTTTGCCGCGTTCGCAACCTGAAAATCCGCAACATGAAGCGAATGCAACTAGATGTATGACTGCTTGCAGTTTCCACAGTGAGTTGTGCTCAGGTTCATCTCCTGAATTTCTCAGTTCCAGCATGCTGCTTCCCTGAAGTCCTGCTTTTGGACTTCTTATAGGTATCTCGTTTGGCTGCTGTGAGAACAGAACGCTGGATCAGAGAGGCCTTTAGTCTGAGCTAGCAGGGCTTCCTACGTTCCAACTCTGACTGATTCCCTTACCTTCATCTAGCTCAGCTTCAGAGTCACCAAATACTTCATCTTCATAACGGAATATGTCGTTGTGTACATAAAACTTATTTGGAACAGACCCCTGTAAAAACAAACACACCATGGGTAAAAAAAACAACCACTCAACTGTTGATTAACTAACTCTCTGGCAATGCTACATATTGCTTTCAAATTCAGTTGTCCTTTCCCTTTTGCATTCATGTAATGACACGAAATTTAAGACTTCTCAGCCATAATGTTCAATTCATTTGGAACACTTGCCATCACACACACACACACACACACACACACACACACAGTATATGAATGGCCCTTACCTGGAAGCTATAAGTGCAGCTACGTACACCTAGATAAGATTGCTGGCGGAGGTACCAAAGCAAGCTTGCAGGAATAAGTGCTATGTTTACTCTAGGAAGGTTTGTTCCAGCCACAGATGGTTGAAACGTTTCTGAAGTGAGGGCCATCGTTTGGGATCAACTCGTGTTTAGGGCCCTGCTGCTTGAAGTTCACCGTGGTTACTTACTTCTGGAGCCAGTACGAAGGTCTGCATGAATTTCCTCATTGGCTGCCCGTTATTTGTCAACTCCCCCATGACTTGCACAACTACTCCATCGTTGAGAGTTGCATGAGCGTCCACATGGCGGATCTTAGTGCGGCATTCACTAAACTGCAGGGACATCACCTTCTTGTGTATGTCCTAGAGACAAAATAAAAGGAACTTGAATCTCACTTAGACAAAAAATAAAAACAAAAACCCAAGCTCTCAGTACCCGATTTTGATAACTATAGATGTTTTCCTTTGTTAGGCAGGGCCTCTTAATACTCAATGCATTGCTTTAAAAATGCTGAATATGGAAATGCTTTTCCTTCAATGTAGAGAGCATGGGAGACACATTCTTCCTTTTCTATCTGTACAAACGCTCTCTCTCGCTCTCTCTCTCTCTGTGTTTTGGTCAATAACCAGTAGATACAATCTAGTTGATAAAATTCCATAATGCTACATAGCTTCATAACTAAGTTTTAACATAAATTAAAATGTGGCAGAGTGAAGATGTGACCCTTTAAGGTTCCCTCCCTCTTCCAAGGCTCCTGCTCACCTGTACAGCCACTGACCTACTGCCCTGGTGCCCCACTGTATGGCTACAGCTAAGTCTGCTGCAATGTTCCATTGAATGCATTTGAGAGCGAGCCACGCAGCTGGTTAGCTTGGCCAAGGGTGGCAAACAAAGCAGCCATTCTAGCTATCCAGATCCGCCTCCAATAAACGTTTCTCAGCATAAGGCAGGGAAAGGCTGCAGTAGTACTTGCAACAGCAGTGCCTGAATGGTGGAGCCTGGTTAAACACTAGAAAGAGTAGGAAAAAGGTCCTAGGGAAGCAAGGTAGTAAGAGGGAGGGGGGAGGGGGAGGAGGAGGAGGGAGAACACACATACCATATTTTTCTGTGTAAGACGCCCCCTATTTTTGGTGACTCTGATTTAAGAAAATGGGGAAAGATCTATCCGTGTATAAGATGCCCCCCAATTTTGGACATTATTTTTTAGGGGGGGAATCTAGTCTTATACATGAAAAAATACGGTACACTTTCACTCACTAGAAGTTTTGGGAAAGGATGGAGTGAAGAAGGAAGGGGCCTTGACCTCCATGAAATTCCACAGGCCTTTCGCAAGCAATTTTGTGAAACTCTGAACCTTTTGCTTCGGCCTCAGCCATGAGCAACTCAAACTGCCTACATCTACTCTGCTTCAAGAATCTTCTTGGGGAAGCCAAGAAATTCTTAGACGTTTCTGCACATCAGATGCTGGTAACATAGCTCAACAGCTATTGTGCCACATTATGTGGGTGAAATGCACTTTTGATAGAAAATAATAATAATGAAAATAATAATGAAAATAATTATAATAAATTGTAGAGCATGCTACAGTGTTTTCAAGAAAACCCAGTGCTTAACTTCGTGGCTAATTCTCTCTATTTTCCAGTAAAAACTAGGTATATTTTTAATTCTTTTATTTACATAATTAATAGAAGGAGGATTCTGGCTGCAGGCCAACAGGCTACACTGCAGCTCTTTCATGTGGTCATAAACTTAATCTAGTATTTTAAAATCCTGGGGGAGGAGGAGGAGGACATGTAATTGGCCTAAGTTTTGCTTTAGGTGTTTTTTTTTTAAGTGTTTAATTAGGAAAGCAAGAGAACAATGCAATAGTCTTTAATATAGTTTTGAAAGCATGTGCCTCAGGGCAGCAACCATGAAATCGGGAATCCCGGGCTGTCTTAAAACATTTCAAAGAACGGGCTGGCCATTTCCCTGAAACTACCAAATCTGGATGACAACAGAGAAAAACAGAAGACTACAGGTGTGGAACTGCATCATCTTCATAGAAAATGCGTAAGATTCCAATGTGCAATATGCAGCTATCCCAGCAGTGCTGAATAAATATTTTGACACTCTGGGTGCATCTTTTAAAGACTGAAGTATGTTCTACTACATCACAATTGTATCACTGCTAGAGCAGAGGTAGAGAGCCTGTAGCCCCCCAGATGCGGTTGGATTACAACTCCCATTACCCTGGACCATTGGCCATGCTGGCTGGGGTCCTTATGGGAGTAGGGAGCCCAGCGTCTAGATGGCCTACGATTCCCCCATCCCTTTGTTAAGAGCATATTACACGGATGCAAAGACATGGATTAGTATCTACATGTCTTGATGCTGGTTCGAGGCTAGATCTCTTTTTCTGGCAGTTGATGAAGTCAAAGATCAGGTTCTATTTTAAAAACTGGGATCATCTACTGCTAAAGTAACAGAAATGAAAGGAAACGAAAAATGCATAGACATTCAGTACAGTATTATCAAGAACACTGAAAATCAAAAGCCCTAGGCACTTGATAATCTCTATACTGCCTTGTTAAATAGGTCACTATTATTCATTTTTGCATAGAAGCCTCTGAAGCGCACGAAATAACTGACCTGACCCAATGGCACACCATGAGGCCTTGAAAGAAGTGGTCTCCCACATCCAAGCCCAATATTGTCTGTTGGATATCAGCCTCTTACATTAGCACTGCCAAGCAAGAAACTCTATGGGAAATCAAATGTATTTGAAACTTTTCAGAAGCCTTCTCTGTCTTTCCCAACTTTAACAAATCGACCCCCACAAAGGCTCCAGATAATCGTGCCAGATACCATCTTTGCTTTTCCATATTCCTGTGTGTTGTTCTATGGCACAGCACTCTGGGAAACAAAGATGGCGGACACAAATGTCCACACCTTTGCTTCGGAGGACACCCACTCTGTTAAAAAATAAGGTAGGGGAAATGTTAAATGCAACAGGATGTGCCCCATCACTTGACCCTAGTGTAGTTCAGGGTAAAAAATTAAACAGTATTCACCATTTCTGGAGTTCTCTCTCAATGTCTATTTATATCCCAATTCCTCTTTGAAATTTGATTTTATGGTATATCAGCCATATTCCATATTTTTACACACTGCAGGGGATAATTGTTACCAGCATCTGGCAACTAAGGGTTGCATCCAACTAAGCCAAACTCAGAGCAGACCTATAGAAATCAGCATACGTGACAAAAAAGCCCATGGGTTTCTGCTCTGCATTGGAAACAACCCTAATATTTTTGCTGCTCCAAACAAATGACTATGCTCTCTCTAGATTACTGCTTGATCTAATGGAAACACAATTATTAACATTATGTACTGTATTGCCGAAGGCTATGCCTTTATTTATTGTGACTGAACACGATAAAATAATTGGTTAGGTACATACAGCCTGGCCATACACTGCTTCCTGTGGTTTGCCACTGGCATCCAGTCCACCATGCACATAAGAAGAATTCCTGCCATAAAACCTGCAAAGACATTCGAGCATGAGGTTTAGGACAGTCATATAGGAGCACATCTGGTTTTCAGCAAGTTAAAAAAAAAGAATGCTAAGAAGTTTAATGTAAGCTTTAGATAAGAGGACTATATGGTTTTTAAAACCTGGTATAATCAATAAAATTCTGATGCAGTTCAAAAGCCCATAGCAAATAAATAAATAAATAAATAATGTTATAAGATATAAGATAACGCTAAATCTGGTTTGTATCCAGTTTTGGTATCTAGGCACCTTACAAAAGTTTCTTTTAAAAGATATCCCACCATTCTTCCATAATGATACCCAAGGTTGACATACGTGGGTATTGGCTTGTTTTGCTTTTGTTCTATTATAGAATCATAGAGTTGGAAGAGACCACAAGGGCCATCCAGTCCAACCCCCTGCCAAGCAGGAAACACCATCAAAGCATTCCTGACAGATGGCTGTCAAGCCTCCGCTTAAAGACCTCCAAAGAAGGAGACTCCACCACACTCCTTGGCAGCAAGGAGTGTATTCTGCGTTTCCATTTTGTATTTTTATGTTGTAAACCACCCTGTGGTCTTCAGAAGAAGGGTGGTATACAAGTTTAATGAATTAATACAAAAAATAAAAAACAAATGGTTCCCAAGAATTCTCCTGTTCTGGAACTGACCAGACCTTGACCTGTTTAGTTTCAAGGGAAACTAGGGTGTTCAGGGGGTGGCAACTTCACCCAAATCCCTTTCCAGGGGCAATAAAGCTACATGGATGAAACAAACTGCATCTTTTAGGGAACAGTGCACATAATTCCAGGTTATCTGTGGGTACAGTCCTAACGGAGATCACTTAATATGGCCAGAGCCAGAAAAATTTCAACTGTATCCATGACGGCTCTTCTGGCATTAAGTTATCGAAATACAATGCTGGTGTCTACAGTTCTGAAATCGTTAAGGATTTTTTTTTTTTTTGCTATTTGTTCTCTGTATTGAAATTATGATTACTTATTAAATTTAATATACCTCCATCAGATCTCGGGGGGTTCACAAGATAAAAATACCAGGAAAGAAGCATAAAATAAATAGTTAAAGCAAAAACTAAACTAAACAATAACCCCACCTCCCACAAACACATTTCAAATGCCACATCAGCCAAAGGCCTGTTTAAAGAGGAAGGTTTTTGCCAGGCGCCTAATGATGTATAACAAAGGTGTCGACCAAATCTCATTGGAGAGCACATTCCACAAATGGGGAGCCACTGCAGAAAAGGCCCTTTCTTGTATTGCCACCTCTGGACCTCTCATGGAGGAGGCACACAAAGAAGGGCCTCAGATGATGATCACAGAGTTCAGGTCAGTTTATATTCCTTTAAATTGGAAATAATTTTTATTTATCACTAAACAAAACAATTCAAATACAGTACTCTGAAGCTCTAATACAATCTCCCTGATCTCCCCTGCCCACATCCAACCACAAGGCACCAGCAATTTCAAAGTCATTAGTAACTTTTTAAGTGGAGCCAACAGAACACAAAACTAATCAAATAATATATTGGCCTCCAAGAGCAACCTGAAACTGGAAACAGCCGTAAGGAGTACATCAATATGCATTTATGATTCAGCATTTCTTGTTCATGAAATTCTGAAAGCTTCCAAGATGCTAATACCATCAAATCTAATGGTAAGTGATGCAATAAGAGAAGCAATAACTCCTGAACTATTGCCCAAGTTATTCACACATTCAGATTGTGATCCAAATCCTAAGACAAAGACAGACCAAGAGAAATGCTAGGTCATCATCACAGCATGTGCTATAATAAATGGGTATGTGATGATCCTTGACATTCTTAATTTTCTTGAGCACTGTGTCAGCTACCACTATGTTGAAGTACAGACCTATTAATCATTTGATTAGCAGCAGACTACCCCAGTAGGAAGGGACGCGGGTGGCGCTGTGGGTTAAACCACAGAACCTAGGGCTTGCTGATCAGAAGGTCGGCGGTTCGAATCCCGCGACGGGGCGAGCTCCCGTTGCTCAGTCCCAGCTCCTGCCAACCTAGCAGTTCGAAAGCACAAAGTGCAAGTAGATAAATAGGTACCGCTCCGGCGGGAAGGTAAACGGCGTTTCCATGTGCTGCTCTGGTTCACCAGAAGCGGCTTAGTCATGCTGGCCACATGACCTGGAAGCTGTACACCGGCTCCCTCGGCCAGTAACGCGAGATGAGCGCCGCAACCCCAGAGTTGGACACGACTGGACCTAATGGTCAGGGGTCCCTTTACCTTTACCTTTAACCCCAGTAGAAAGAAAACCAGCATCAATGTTAGTAATATGCATTTTCTGGGATAATTATGATGCATATTTATCTCAACACTCATTGATGGGAAAGAGATGATCCATTTCACAGTTCAAAATTGTTGCTTGGGGACCTCACTGCCTATGTTGAATTCTTTACAGCACTTGTCATTCTCCATAACTGTGTGGCACAGGAAGCCGAGAAACCACAGTTGAGATGCTTAACCATTTACAGTTCACTCTCATTGGCCGTTGTCAATAAGCAGCACCTGGGTCAGAATAGCTTAAATCACTTCAAGGTATCCAGGATGTAAAAGGTCTTCTACTGCTTCTCAGCCATGCATCATGGAGAGTGAGCTTTATTGCAAGGATTTTTTTGCAGCAAATGATTTATCTGGCGCATATAACAGAAAATCATGGCAATAGAAAAGAAACTGTGGCCAGTGAAAAGCTACATCACAGTGTTATAATTCTGTCAGTCAACAGGAGGGTGTTTTCAGTCTCTGCTGTTAGTAGGCAAACTCTGAAGTAGCTTTTTTGAAAACTGCTACAATAGTGGAGAACCTTTGCCCCGCAAAGCGAAATTAGGCCCAGTGGGAGTCCTAATTTGGCCCACAAGGCTGCTTTCTCCAAACTATACCCACATGTTCCACATCCACCATCATGGAAACAATTCGGAGCCTTGGCAAGCAAGGCTTGCTGTAAATGTTGATCAGCTGATCACTGCTGACAGCAAGCTCCACTGTGATCAGCTGTACTATGGAATTCCCAATCAAAATATTTGTTTATTGTATTTATGAGATCACTCAAAATAACTTCTCTACGTCTCTTACATATAAACACAACATGTGTATGCTAAATTTGGCATCATTTGGAACATGAGATTGGCTGATGACAGCTTGTCTTTGTAGCTACCTACCCATATATTAAGATCCTCAATGAAGGAGCTCATGTAAACATCTCTCTCTCTAATGTAATGGGGAAGTGTACAAGAAGACTTCTCAGCAGTGGCAACTCCAGCGCGGAACACTATCTCTAGAGAGGTCTCTTACCATAAAATCTTTTCAGCACCAGTAAGGACCTTTTTATTTTTCCAGGTTTTAAAGAAACAATTTTAATCTTGCTGTATCATGCTGCTTTTATGATTTGGTGGCTTTTTCATTTACAGTACTGTATTTTCTTGCATTCACATTGTAACTGTTTAATTCTTTTTGCAAACCACCCTGGGAGTATAATTGTATAATACTTTCATAGGGTTGTATCCGGCTAACCCATGCCCAAACTAGGCCCACTGAAATCAATGGAATTGTTAGTCATGAGCAACTGAAGTCCAATGATTTCAGTGTGTCAATACAGTCATACCTCATGTTGATCGCTGCGTGTTGCATTCGTTACGGGATATGAATGCGCCGAACCCAGAAGTACCGGAACGAGTTAGTTCCAGGTTTGGCGCTATGCGCAAGTGCAGAATCGCAAAATGACGTCATGAGCAGACACGCCGAATTGCGCCGCACACATGCATAGACGCGGCGCTTCAGGTTGCAGACCTTTCAGGTTGCGGACGGGGCTCCGGAACGGATCCCGTTCGCAACCAAAGGTACCACTATACTGAATATGACTTAGTTCAACAAAGCTTTCAATAAATAAATAAATACACAGGAATAGGAGCATAGCTGTCAACTTTCCCCAGTGTGGTGTAGTGGTTAAGAGTGATAGACTCGTAATCTGGTGAACCGGGTTCGTGTCTCCGCTCCTCCACATGCAGCTGCTGGGTGACCTTGGGCTAGTCACACTTCTCTGAAGTCTCTCAGCCCCACTCACCTCACAGAGTGTTTGTTGTGGGGGAGGAAGGGAAAGGAGAATGTTAGCCGCTTTGAGACTCCTTCGGGTAGTGATAAAGCGGGATATCAAATCCAAACTCCTCTTCTTCTTCTTCTTCTTCTCTTTTTTGCAGAAAATTCCCTTATTCCAGGGCCGTTTCCCATCGCAAAAAAAGGGAAAGTTGACAGCTATGGCCGTTTCCCAATGCAAAAAAAGGGGGGGGGGAGGTTGACAGCTCTGAATAGGAGGCAGGGTATCTGTGCTTTGTTTCTTTTCTCAGGGCTCCGAATTTGTGTTGTTCATCTGCTTTTTCAATTGCTTATTCTTTATTAATGAAGCCCACATTTTAACAAAACATCAACAACACTTCAAATTTAGATAGAACAGCTGTTTTAGTCAGAACCTAAATTAAAACCACACTTCCAAATATAAGTTTTTTATGGCTTGAAAGGGTGGGTTTTCTTTGTGCGTGAAACAAATTATGGGACACAAAATAAACATAGCCCAAGTTGGCTATGATTGTTGTCTATTTAAAGAAAACCCATTTAATTTAAAGATTTTAAAGACACCCTTTAGTAAACTATAAGGGCTGCATACAGTAAAATAAAAACATCAAGGCGGAACTAGTCCACAGTCAAGTTAAGCTGTCCATAAGAATGTGATAAGCAGTTACATTTGGGGGGAGTGGGGTCAATTCAACTTGTTACTTTAGTCAAGGCAACATCAGCTATTGATATATTTAGAAGTTACCTGTGTAAGAAGTCGGGGGCTTTATTTAGCAGGGTATAGTACTGCCTCACGAACTCCCGCCCTACAAGCAGCGGACTTGGCTTCTCCATCACCATTTCTTTGGTAGACAGTGTCAAAGGCTATAATACAAGAGAACACACACAACATAAGATGAAATGTACAGCACTCTATTGAATGATGAACATTAAATGCAGTAGAACCTTATAATTGCAGGGAGGGGGGGAAAGTAGTTCCTATCCAGTAAAATTCAATTTCAAAAGAATTTAAGGTTTCTGTAATTTCCCCTTCCAAGTGTTCACTTCACTTACATATGACTGATAAAAGCTGGGATGGGCAGGTACAGCTTTTACAAGCAGCAGCTGCAATTCTTTATTTTAAAATATTTGTCCGATATCCTGAGTCCCCTTTGGACTTAGAACGCAGACTGTTCTGAAAGTTTGACTCATACAGCAGCCCAGCATGAGTCTACAGGTTACAAGCCATTAAAGCATGGCAGAGTATAAAAAAGCATAAAAGCATAGCTAGGCTTAACTAAGATTTGATCCTTTTGAAGACACATTCGTGCATTTGACGTCCCAAGCCTTGGGACTGAGAAGCAAATGGGAACTCCTCTGTAGAGGCTGGGCATATATGGTCTGCTTGAACCAGCGCTGTTGCCTCCACATCCTTGGAGATGACATAGCCAAGGGGCATTCTGTTCACTTTCAGGGTACAGCGCTGATGGAACCACATCTACAGTTTGTGATGTATCGCTTGGGAAGTCCATCTCCGACAAGCCACTAGACCCTTCTCCTGAATCCGGATCCCCTCCTCCCAATCCACTGGCAATTTCCCCGGGGCTGCAAGTTCTCAACCCACTAGAACTTTCCCTTGGGTTGGCATCTCCCAATTCTCATCAGCATCTGGCCACCTTCTCCGTGACATGTCCATGGGATGCACATCCTACATGGGACTTGTACTATTTGGATATACAGTTTCAGGAACGTACTACTTTGATGCCCAACGTTCTGACCCGATGCATGTTTACTCCAGGGTAAGTTCCACCATGTTCAAAGGGGCTTATTCCCAGGACTGCAGATTTAGATTCTAAATCAGGAATGGAGAACCTGTGGTCCTCCGGATGCTGCTGCCTTACAACTCCCTAACCATTGGCCACACTGGCTGAAATTGAAGGAACGTGGAGTAAAACAACATGGCTTTGTAAAAGTGGAGTGCTGTGCTGCCTTGCCAACCTTTCATTTTCTACAATCATAATCATTTATTATTGAATACTCACATATCGCCCATCTGATTGGGTTACCCCAACCATTCTGGGTGGCTATCAAAAAATTAAAGCACAATACAACACCAAACATTTAAAACTTCCCTGAACTGAACATGGGTGCCTTCAGATGTCTTCTAAAAGTCAGATAGTTGTTTATTTGCGAGTCGATGACCCACCCCCACGTGGAGTAAATAAAACACACGGACACATGATTTTGGGTTAATGGGAAGAATAAGGCCACAACTTTATTGGTTACGGCGTGTGAGTGGTATTGGCTTAGGCATTGGACAAGAGCGCAACACTTTTGGGTTAACAACCAGTGGGAGGAGCTTGTTGATGCAAATTCAACTGGAAGCTTCCCCTGACGTCACCGGGGGTCGTGCCATGGCCCTAGCCACTAGCAGGGCATCGGACAGGATCCACGACCGCCGGATCCCTTTAAAGGGATACCCCTAGGAGGCAGGTGATGGCCACAACCTGACCTCCAACCACAACACATATTACATCACCTAATGAGTATTCCAATGCCTAACCGCCAATACCATGAAGTTGTGACAAGTTGCTACGAAAAAACCAAAAGGCCAGTGCCAATTTGCCAAATAGATAAAAAACTCCTACCAGGCCCCCTGGGCAACCAAGGCAACCAACCGAAGTCCATAGCAAGGTTAGAAGCATAGCAAGACCTAAAGGGAGGGAGGGTAGGAGATGCGAGCAGGGGCAGAATGAGGAAGATCATAGAATCATAGAGTTGGAAGAGACCACAAGGGCCATCCAGTCCAACCCCCTGCCAAGCAGGAAACACCATCAAAGCATTCCTGACAGATGGCTGTCAAGCCTCCGCTTCAAGACCTCCAAAGAAGATGGCAGTGCCCAGGCTGGTGACTGCAGCCTGGCACCGTCCCCCAGCCAGTCCTATTGGCTGGCTATGGGTCTTGTGCAGCAGGAAGGAGGGGCAAAGGCGGGGGGCGGAACATGCCCCCTTGCCAGCACGGGAAATGGCCCCCGCTTGCAAATTCTCCCCTCTGGGATGAGGAGAGGTCTTCCTTGACATCTGATGGGAGGGAATTCCACAGGGCAGATGCCACTACCGAGAAGGCCCTCTGCCTGGTTTCCTGTAACCTCACTTCTCTCATTGAGGGAACCACCAGAAAGCCCCTCAGGGCTGAATTATGGGGGTAGAGAAGCTCCTTCAGGTATACATATGCATGATTCAGTAGAATTATATACTCTGGCTTCCAAAAAGCTTTTGACAAAGTCCCTCACCAAAGTCTTCTGAGTAAATTTAGCAGTCATGGGAGAAAGGACAGAGATTCATTAATTTGCTAAAGAACAGGAAGCAAAGAATTGAAATAACAAAATTATTTCAATGATGGGAAGTACAATGATTCATTATATAAGATACTGATACTATTTAATTCGTTCATAAATGATCTGGAGACAAAGAGTGAACACTAAAATGGCCAAGTCTGCAGAGAACAGCAAACTATTCAGGTTGCCAACTAATAGAAGCTCAAAAATCTCTCCCAACTGCATGAATAGTCAATGAAAGTTAGGTTCAATGCAAGTTAGGTGAAAACTGATACACGTTGGAGGGGAAAAACCTGTATATTGATGAGATCTGAACATGTGGTGACTAAACAAAAAAATGTATATTACAGTAGATACAGCTCTGTGAAAATCATTAACTAAGAGCATGGGGGTAATGGAAAAGGAAAATACCGTGTTCGGAATTATTACAAAAGGAATTTAAAATGAAGCAGTTGCTATCATATCACATTTATATAAATAAATCTATAAACCACTTGCATTTGGAATACTATCTACAATTTCAGTTGCTCCATCACAAAAAGATGATACAGAGTTTGAAAAGATGTTTAAAAAAGCGCAACCAGGAAGATGACAGGGTTGAAGCACCCTACTAAGAAATGCTCAAGTATTGGGGGCTTTTCAGTTTATCAAAGGGATGGCTAAGGGTGCAAGCCTATATTTATGCTGGCTGGAGAGCTTTAGGGTTTGATGTTAAACCACCTGCACCAACATACTACCCAAGCTAAACCACTGTTGACTCCACCACCCCATGCAACTAGTCAATTGTTGTTGGCTTCTGTCTGTCTCATGAGACAATGGAATGCACCTCTGGGGGTGAAGTCAAACCGCTGCTCTATCTTCTTGACCCCCACTGTGTCTCCCTTTAATCTTATTTTTTCCAGGCTAAACATGCCCAGCTACTTCCTTCCTGCAAGTGTTTGCAGACTGACCATTCTAGCATTCTAGTCATCCCCCCTCTGGACACACACCAGTTTGTCAGTGTCTTCCTTAAATTTGGTATGTCGTGTAACATAATGAATGCATGTCAACTCAAATCGAACAATTTGAATAGATACAATACTCTGGAATAAGGTGACTGTAGGAAGCACACTTATTTGTGCACAGTTCTTTAGGCACGATAAAATTCATATGTTAACATTTGCAGTGCCTTCATCCCTCCTCTGCCACAGAAGGAAAGTGTATGCTATTGAATTGTTAAACCTTAAATTACGATATTTACAAATATTCCAATAAAAATAATTTTCAAGTGAAGTTTTGAATCTGCTTGAATACAATGTTTCAAACTACATTTGGAGCACCTGGGGGGGTTGACGGACAAATTTCAGTTCTAATACTTTTGAATATTGGAAAACCTTCAGAGATGTTCATACAGCTTGTAAAATTAATACAGCACACATTTAATAAACAAAAATAAAAAGTAAGTAGTCAAACAAATGTGCTAAATCAGGACTCAAATGCCTCAAAAAGGTAAAGGGACCCCGACCATTAGGTCCAGTCGTGTCCGACTCTGGGGTTGCGGCGCTCATCTTGCGTTACTGGCCGAGGGAGCTGGCGTACAGCTTCCGGGTCATGTGGCCAGCATGACAAAGCCGCTTCTGGCGAACCAGAGCAGCGCACAGAAACGCCGTTTACCTTCCCGCCGGAGCGGTACCTATTTATCTACTTGCACTTTGACGTGCTTTCGAACTGCTAGGTGGGCAGGAGCTGGGACCGAACAACAGGAACTCACCCCGTAGCAGGGATTCGAACCGCCAAAATCTGATCGGCAAGCCCTAGGCTCTGTGGTTTAACCCACAGAGCCACCTGGGTCGACATAAATTTTCCAATCCAAAATTTTCTGGGAAACCTGTACCACTGGGATTCACCTTGCTGGTGGGAGCTATGCAAGGATAGTAGCTTGGTAGTAGAACATCTAGGTCCCAAGTTCAATACCTGGCAGCTCCAGGTAACATGGTGAGTGTGGGGGAGAGGCTCCTTCCTGAAACACAGAGCTCCTGCCAATTGGTGGAGACAGCAGGTGAATCAACGATCTGGCTCAATATAGCATAGTATCATATGTTCCTAAAGTGAAAGAGCACTTTCCACAAAAAGCTTATATGGGTACCTCTAAATAGTATTACAGTATATGGCAACTCCAATGCAAACATGCAACAGGACAAAGCACCCCACAAAACTAAGCAAGGGATGAGAGGTAACTTGCTTAATCGACAACACCTTTTTGGTTAAACTTTTTGCATTACAAAGCCTTCCTCTCCCAAAAGCTAGTAATGATGTCTCCATCCAAAGCTGGGTGGGGTGGGTAGTGACACAGACGCTCAAGTGCAAGCTAAGTTTTGTGTTGCCACTACTGCTAGTGCCAGCCAAACAATCATTATTCCTTTTGCCTTTCAGGATCACAGTCTGAAAAAAGTAGACATTGCACAAAGAACTCCACTGCCGCTCCCCACAGGAAAAAGAGAAGGTACTGTCTCAGTGATAGCTCCCTTCTGAAAGGCTAGATTAGGCAGAGCCTATGTTGCAGATTCCTGACCATTGCTCATTAATGTCCCCAACTCTTCTTGGCTCACAGGCAGCCCTCTAAGAACAGTTTCTACTAAGACTACACAATAGGACTACAATGTTAGTAACAGCAGTGACCGGTGCTATTCCGTGTTTTGCTGACTTTCCTGTTCTACTAAGCTCCTGTATTTTTTTGAAAGCTGCTTGGGAGACAGCTATATATTGTTGAAGCCCTAGCCAACAAAGAGATGGAGCACTATGGAGCAGTACACCTGTTCCTTTTCTGTTGGCCACATAGCAAAGGTGAAGGAGCCCTGCTGAGACAAGGTGACAGGCAGCTATGTTCTTATTTTCTGCTTCCAGATCTCATTCCGCTTTGTTACAGCTGCCACTTCTATGTTGATGGAGTTTAGGAGCCGAGGACCATTTCCCACCAGTGTTAGAAACTGGGATAGAAAAGCTAGGAACCAAATGGCTCTGGGGACCCGGGTTGTGGGTGCCAAAACAGAATGTCTAGTTGCCATCTTGGGGGGGGGGGTCGGCAACACTTTTTATTTATTATTTTGATAAGCATGAACTAACATGCAATTCATATAAGTGACACATTGTTAATATCACATTTTAAAAGGGAATATATGTTTAATTTGGTGTTTGCAATAAAATATTGGTACCATACTTCAGTTTTCAAAACACTCTACTCTTCATTATTAAACTCCTTAACGTACTGTCTACTCTTAACATATACTTTGAGGCTTCAAGGCACATACATTTCAGTAATCCTTGAGTTTTTGCCAAGTGCAAAAAAATGGAACCCAGACCTTTTGAGGTGCTCGCAAATGGAGTATTTTAAGCGCAAAATGTGCTTGGCGCCCTGCTAATTTCGAACCCTGCTTCCCACGCCTGCTGGGTCTTATTCACAGGAGCTCGTGTCAGGATAGAATTTTGAAGAGAAAGGGGCTCAAAGGTTTCCTTTCCACCAGGTCTTGGTGTAGTTTATTCCTTCTTTGGCCATTTGAATTCCAGTGAGGTAAGGGGGGGGGTTGAGACCCCTAAGAGTTGAAAAGCCTCCTGGTTACTTCTGATGTGACGAATTATGCAGTGGGCATGTGAAGGAATGAGTAAGTCTGTTGTTGGGGGAGAGAATTGGGGACATGTCCTTCCTCAAGACATAGTGAGGAAATAAACAGCAGTACCAGACAATAATGCATATGAACATGTGGAATAGTGTGGCTAGGTTATATGGCAGGGACTGAGTGCTGCAAAAGCAAACTGGGTCACATGGGAGTCATACAATTGACTGATGTAGTACAGGGTGAGTCTTTTAAAAGAGGCCCTGTGAAACATGTGTACTCTGTATTCACGGGGCCTCTTTTAAAGGACTCACCCTGTATTTCCTCTGAATGGCTCAAGACTCTGCATTCGCCAAGGCATCCTAGGTATACCAAGTCCTTCCAGAATTTTCTAGTGGGAAATGGCAGTCCGGGTTTGAACTTGGGACCACTTGTATGTGAAAGCTGGGGTTGCTGGTGCAACCCTCTAGGTCTTTGCTGGGTCAGGATAATATGCCCTCCTGTTGTGCCTGAGTGGCTGGAGAACTGTTTGGGGAGAGTGAAGGTTGGATTGCAGGTTTTGCTTGCTTCTCCCTCCCCACTTACCTTTTGGCACGACCACTTGTTGTCTGACATGCAAAAGGTGAATTTAGCCCCAATTCAAATACTTCCCTCATGGGGGTTTGTGCCTAATTCACCTATTTCCTGTACCTATGCCCTACAGAAAGCGCTAACAAGAGGCTCTAGTAAGAGCACAATTGCAGCTTCACCCTGTTAATGAGTTTGCAACCTAGCCTGGCCCTTCATAAACTTCTAAGTAAAAGTAGCCCACACTCTCCACTTCATCTCTGCTTGGAGGTTTTCCATTAGCATTTGGTTAGCTACAATGGAAAACAGGATGAGGAACTATATGGATCTTTTAGCATGCATACATGCAGTAAAGCTGCTGTTTTTTTCTGAATGGAAGGAAGATCTATTTTTGTCTCTAGGGTATTTGCATATGAATGCATTGGAATAAACATTAAGGTGACTAGGGCAGTGTTCAGAACTGTATTTTTATTATGCTTTTAACCAAACAGAGCTTTGTTTTCAAATCACATCTAGGACCAGCTATAATGCAAAGTTAATAAGAACATCTGTCAACAGATAAAAGAAAAGGTTAAAGCAATTTGTTATAGTGTGGTTGACAAGACAGGTTCATTTTCACATGTGAAAAGGAAGCTGATGTAGCACAGTAGCTAAGTGTTATTAAACAGGAAATCCCCACTGAAGATCTTAGCCTCTGCAAGTCACTCTCACTCTTGCAAGATCTTAAGAGGAGTCAGCTGGAACAGGCCAATGCCTTATCTACCCCCATCACCCTGTTCTCACAGCAGCTGACCAGATGCCCATTATGGGAAACCCACAGGCAGGATTCAAGCGCAAGAACCTTCTCCCCTCCTGAGGCTTCCAACAACAACTGGTATTCAGAAGCATGACAGCCTGCAACTGCAGAGGCAGTGAATATCCATCATGGCTAGTGGCCTTTGATAGCTCCCTTCTCCACAAATTAGACTAAATCCTCTTTGAAAAGCCATCTAGGTTGTGTGACCATCACAACCTCCCCTATGGGAGTGAGTCTGTCATAGCCTAACCATGTACTGTGTGGAGAAGAACTGTACTTTCTTTTACCATCCTGAAGCAGGGGTTGGACTAGATGACCCTCAGGGTCTCTTCCAACCCAACCACTATATGATTCCTAACACTCATATTAGCTACCATCCCTACCTTACAGGGCTGTTTTTGCCAGGAAGCACGTTACTCTGGTGTGCTGAGAACTTGAAAGGTGTCACATGAGCACTAAGTATCTGGGAGTTGTCGCTGAGCCCACAGTGAAGGAAGCTGTGTGTGTATGTGTGCACATATGGGGACACACGTAACTATACATACACACGAGAGAGAGAGAAAAAAACAGACGTGCACACTCACAATCTTACTCTTTCAAAGGCGGGCTTGTGTACCACAGAATAACAGAAGAGAAGAGTAGGAAGGGGTCCCCGGGGGTCATCTAGCCCACCCCCCCGCAATGCAGGCAATCTTAGCACGCGTTTCCCTCCCCCTCCCATCCTGTCTGAACCCTGCTTAGCATTGCAAACGGGCTAGCGGTTTCGTAGCTGCAGATGCTGCCGCAAGCTGCGTGGGCGCCTAAAAGAGGACTTAATGCATATTATTATTATTATTATTATTGCCACCACTACTCGCGCCTCCTCGTCCCATTTCCCCCTCAGGGCGAGGCCGGAGGGAGGAAGGTCGCGCAGCCACCGGCCCCGCACCCCACTCGGCACCCGGAGCGCACGGGGAAGGGGCCTGCAGGGCTGTTGACAGCCGCCGCCGCCGCTCCTCCTCCTCTCTTTCTCTGAGGAGAAGCTGCCCCGCTTCCCCCCCTTCCCACACACCCCCTCACGGCAGAAGGCGGGAGGCAGGCCTTCCCCGCCACACCCGGCCCGGCCCTCCCCACCCCGTTACCTAGATGCTCTTCTTTCTCCGTCTCAGGGTCCGGGGTTCGCTTCCCGGCCGATGGCGCGGGGGGGGGAGGAGCGACTGGGGCAGCGCGTCCGTCTCTCTCTTTCTCCCTCCCTCCCTCACAAGCACTGATTCGGGGCGGAACCGGATGTCTCGTCCGCTCTCGCTCTCTCTATAATAAGGAGGAGCGGGAGAGGGGGGGAGGAGGAAAGGTGGCGCGCGCGCAGCCTCCGGAGGGCGGCCCGGACGTGGGCGGGGTCAGAGGCCGCCGGAGAGGAAGGCGCACGCGCGTCCACACGCTCACTCAGGGTTTTTTGTTGTTTTTTTTAATAAGGTCTGCGAGCCAATAGTAGCTTTTTCAAATTTTCGCCGGAAGTTGCGGCTTCATCTCTATGGTTTCCGCCCACCCACTTCCTCCCGATTGCGTTTCCCAGGTCAAAGGACGCTGTTACAGCACCGTCGCAGGACGAGTGACGAAAGGCGCGCCGAGTGACGACGTTTCTCTCTTTCTTTCAAGAAAAGGAAAGCGTTTCCGTTTCGACCGCACTTCCGGCCCGTGTCAGAGCCGGTCTTGAACCTGGGTGGAATCTAACACGCGTGTTAAAACGTTGTGAAAATGCTTTTTTTTAATATAAAAATGAAAAAAATATCGTTTTGAAAAAGGCATGGAATTTGCTGTAGCTCACAGTCGCCATCTAGTGTCACAAATTGTATATCGCACAAAATAAAAAATAAAAAATTCCTTCCAGTAGCACCTTAGGAGACCAACCAAGTTTGTTCTTGGTATGAGCTTTCGTGTGCATGCACACTTCTTCAGATATATCGCACTGTAAAACACATTCAAAACGTTTCGCTTGCAGTTGTATAGCTGAGTCCCTGAGCCCTGCATTGGCTGCGGCGTTTAGAAACAGCATCATCGGTATTATTTTTTATTTTATAGCTACATGCCGCTCTTCAGCCCTATAACCCCCTCCCTCCCAGCACACAGTTTAAAATACCATAGATTGTTTTAATTAGCCAAATGCCTGGAAGAAGAGGAATGTTTGTGCCTGGTGCCTAAAGATCCATTAATGATCTTGTACATGTGAAAACAAAAAAAATTAAAATAAATCCTTCCAGTAGCACCTTAGAGACCAACCAAGTTTGTTCTTGGTATGAGCTTTCGTGTGCATGCACACTTCTTCAGATACACAGATTAATAAATCTTGTAAATGTGTACACTATTTGACTGCAAAAAAGGCCTCAGAGCAGCTAACAAAAGTTAACAGTAAAACCAAGGAAAAAACAACTTCAAAAGTTAAAATACCAAAACAGGTTGAAATTACTTCAACTTTCTAAGCATTATCTTGCATTCCACACACACAAGGAAGGTAACCCAATTTATTTTGCTGAGTGGATGCTGGGAAAGAGGCCGGGGAAAACTCAAAAGTTATATGTTGACAGTTTGATGAACATTGCGAAATGCAAAATAGGGTATTTGATAAATAAAGCAAGCTTTAAAAAAATAGCAGGGAACTCAATTCGTAATTGTGGGTGGGAATGGGATATTCACATTTAAATGCATGTACTTCATGACTAAAATACTCTTTACGTGTGTTTAGTACAACCCGCTATTTTTTTTAATTCTTTAAATGAATTATCTGTTCTGGGACCAAGTGAAAGGGGTAATAAACGTATACTATTTCAAAGGTTTCTCTAGCACATGGTATTGTTTATTTTTATCGTTTCATTCCATCCTTTACACTGTTAGCAAAACAAAACCAATAAAAAAAACCCGCCACGCCTAGCAGCAGCTGCGCTGACTACACGTTGCAATTTTAAATGCTTTTAATGGAATGAAATAATAACTGAAGCCAAGCCTTCTGCATAATTAGAGCCTGCGCTGATTTATTTTTTTTTAAACCACCTCGATTTCCCCTCCATGGGCGGGGAAATCCTAACCTCGGGGAGAAAAAAAATAAAAAAGAGAAGTCTACAGAAGCCGGAAGCTGAGGCGGTATGTCACTCTACCAGTTTCCTCTCTCTAGGGTGGCTACCTTTGTGCCCGACACCGGAAGTTCAGGCGGGGTGTCTCTCCGGCGTCTCTCTCCGTAGGATGGCTACCTTTGTGCCACGTCTTGGCGCAGGCGCACTGGCGGCGCTGTTTGCTGCTGCTGACGGGAGCTGACGCGGCCCGAGGAGAGGAGCTGCGGCCTAGGGAGCCTGGTGAGGCGGGGAAGGCCGGCCGGGGAAGATGAACTTCTTGCGGGGCGTCATGGGCGGCCAGAGCTCCGGGCCCCAGCCCTCCGGAGCCGAGACGGTGAGTCCGCCCACCTCCGCCGGGGAAGTTCGCTTAGGTCCTCCCCGGCGGCGACCCGTGTCGCCCTTCCCCGGCGAAGTCCCTCCCTTGGGGCGCCCGGTTGCCTGCCGGCTGGCTCCCTATTTCACTCGCCCTCGCCCTTCCTCACCGCCCATCACGCCACCCGGGGCTGCTTCACACGTTACGTGTAACACGCGGGCTTTGGCCTTGCGTGTACACAGCCTGTTTGTCGCCGTGCTTTTTATTGTGGTTTTTATACAATCATTCTCGGGTGAAGGGCGGTATGCAGGCTTGATATATGGCGATGATATTATTATTTTATTTCAATATCGGGCTGATTAACATCTTAGATCCTTTCAAAGGTGTTGGAGGGCGTGATTATTAGTTCTTTTTCATTTATTCTGTGTTTTTATGCTGCGAGCCACCCTGAGATCTTTGGTTGGAAGGCAGTATGCAAATAAAATAAATAATGCCACTTTGCCATTATACGTGCCACTGTTTGACCTCATCTGCTTTTTCAAACTTGTTGCCCCACCCTCTGTCATGTTCACTTAGTTGGCGTGAAGTATATTTGTGGTCCGTACAGTGCTGCTTTACCAGGCCTTTCCATTTAGTAAGAGAGAGTTTTGGTAGCTACATCTTGGCTGGCTCTACGCTGCAGTCTGCTAAAATGCTTTCTACATTTGTGTGATTATATATTACCCAAAACGCTGTTGCCGCTCTTTCCTGCCTCCTTTGTCCCCAGTACTGACATAACTTGAATACAAATTAATTTACCTGACTGACTTCTTGTACATTGTTGTGTAATTTGTGTGGGGGAGTTTGGATTTATGTCACACTATAAATGAGGGTTTAGTAACCTCTTAATCTATGTATGATGCACACCCAGCACACTTCATATGGACATCAAATATGATACCAATAACTCACCAAGAAGTACAATTTAAAAAATTGGGAGGGGGGAGTTGTCTATGAAAAGGTCAACAACTTTCAGATTTTCCTAAAGAAAGCTGAACAATTAAAAGCTCAACAACTTTCTGTTGTCCTGGTTTTTACTTTTTGAAATATGGCAACCCTATTGTTGGATGATTTGTGAAAGATTTCTGATTCCCAGTTGTTTAACAACAGTATGGTTTCCATACTTGCAAAGGAGGCAAAGTCATTACAGTAGGGCCACAGATTTTTTGTTGCCCAAGAGCTCTCACTCTTAGCACCTTAGCTTGTTCAGTTCTTCACCATGTTTGGGACCAGGTGAATATTTCTCAACTGCAGGAATCTCCTTTCTATTCAGAGCTATATGTAAGTTATCTCAGTGCAGAGGCTGCAATAAAAGATGATATTTTGTGGCCTTTGATCGTACTGAAGAGTCAAAGGAGAAACAACTCCCTGCATTTTCGTTTCTCAGATAAGCTGCCAGGAAAGTAGCCACTGCTTTGCTGTGTTAAAAACTTTTGAGAGATTACGTGCATCTTCATGTTGAGTACTAAACAAAAACCTATTTTCTGCAATTAATGGAGTGTGTGGGTGTAGGTCTTAATTTGTTTCACTGAAAAATCAACTATTTGAGAAACAAAATACACATTATGTAGAATTCAATTTGCTTTCCTCTGTTTTCCTTTTCTTAAAAAAGCTATGTATTTGATAGGCTGCAAGTCTGAGAGAAGGATGCATCAAAAAAGCTTATTTTAATCATCTCTCCACCAGTTGCCCCCAAAAGCAGCTTTGTTAACCTGTGTGAGGGAAACATATGGGTATCCTGTAGTGCCCCTCCCCACTGTTAGAATTGAGCTGAAGCAAGACAAAGTGTTAATCGTCTTTGCCTGCTCGTTTATCTTTTAAGATTTGCAACATGCCCAGATTGATTTTGCTTTGTGTTTTAGAACAATATGGAAAGATGAGACTTCATGTCAAGCCTAAAATGCTACAATATGCTATTATAAGGAGCAGGAGAACTTTGTGAGGGATATTAGAAGTGGAGCAAAACCTTTGGGCCATAGCTCAGTGGTGGAGTACCTTCTTGTATGCAGAAGGTCCCATATTGAATCCCAGGTAGGGCTGGGAGATCTGCTGTCAGTCATTGTGGACCAGTGTTCTTCAGCCTTGGGTCTGCAGCTGCATCATCTCCAGCAAACTTACCTAATGCTCAGGGAAGGTGACCGCTGAATGGTGTTTACGTTGCTGTGTACTGTGTATATGCACACATATACAGATACATACACACACACACATGGGCATAACTTGGGTGAGCAAGCTATATTATTAATAAGCATAACAGGAAAACACCTGAGGGAGTGAAAATACTTTGTAGAAATATATGCTTCTAATATCTTTAAAATAAAATAAAAAGTTGTAGTCTTCCTTGGTTCTTGATCTGCATCATCTTTTCATTTGGCACATGCTGTTGAGTAGTTGACGCTTTAACAAAACAAGTGAGTCTTGGCATACGCAAGTTCAAACTACATTATTTTAAAAATTTATTTGGATGTGGGTTAAAGGTAAAGGTACCCCTGACCGTTAGATCCAGTCACAGATGACTGGGGTTGCACGCTCATCTCGCTCTATAGGCTGAGGGAGCCGGCTTTTGTCTGCAGACAGCTTCCAGGTCATGTGGCCAGCATGACTAAGCCGCTTCTGGTGAACCAGAGCAGCGCACGGAAACACTGTTTACCTTCCCGCCAGAGCAGTACCTATTTATCTACTTGCACTTTGATGTGCTTTCAAACTGCTAGGTTGGCAGGAGCTGGGACTGAACAACGGGAGCTCACCCCATCGCGGGGATTCAAACCGCCAACCTTCTGATCGGCAAGCCCTAGGCTCTGTGGTTTAGACCACAGCGCCACCCGCTTCCCACGGATGTGGGTTGTGCATTCCTAACTACAATTTTAGGTTTGCTCCTTTTTTCTATGAGTCTACTGGTAGTATTCAGCTAAGTTTTACTCAGAGTAGACCCTCTGAAATTAATGGGCCTAACTTATGTAATAATAATAATTTAAGGAATTACTCTTTCTTCCCGGAGGTCTTGGAAGTTTTGGCAAAAAACAAAGACAAGATGGCTGCGGACGCTGCAGCTTAACGGAATTGTTTGGGCTACAAAGTTGTTTTTTGACTTTGAGTACGCCAAAGGAAAAAATGGTCTGTTGGTTTTCAGGAAAAGACTTTGGAACTTTTACAGTGTATGGAACAGAACATCAGAGAGGTTTGAATTTGGCTTTGCAGAACTTAGGAGAGGCTACAAATGTAATAAGAATGCAAATGATAATACCAGCTCCAGGAGAAATGGAAGATGAGAAAATGGAACAGGAAAAACCACCCAAGGATTTGTCAATTATTAAAGAAATGAGTAGTGTGGCTTCTATTGTAAAAGGATTGTTTGGTACAGAGGATGCTGGAATTGATAAAGAGGACTATATGAAGAACTTTTCACTGCATATGATGCGAAGCGAGGGGCACCCAGTTTGGGGTACACTTTGGGATAACAAGGAAATATGCAACAGTACTTTACAAAAGAAGAGAAGAAATCAGAAGACAGCGTGGATTGACTTTTGGGCTCAGGAGTTTGGGAGGGTTCGTGTGGGTTAAAAAGGACAAATGTTATTTCTGTCTCTATAACTGGTTAAGACGGATGGACTGGATATTGGTGACAATGTGGGAATGTTAAGAATTATTAGCTAAAATTTTTGAGACCGGGGGGAGGGAAGGGTGTAGAAAAAGGAAGAAATTTAGGTGTGAAATTAGTTTAAATAGGGGAAATTTGATAAAGATATAGGAGAGTCACAGAAGCAATTTGGGAGCTGAGGAGTAAAATTATAAGCTAAATATGGTATGATTTGTATAAAAGGATAAGGAGATAAATTTAAATGGATGGGTAATATAGATACGACTATGAATTTGGAAAACTGGTAAAGAGGATAAATTATGAATTCAATGGGGGGGGGGAACCTGAGGATGCCAAGTGATAATGAAATTGAGGAAAGGATGAATGTTTGGCCTAAGGAAAGGGGCTAGACTTAAGCAATGATTTTCTGTATGTTAATTATGTTAAATTTGAAATGTTTAATGTTTTCTCCTGTGAGAGAGGGGGATGAAATTGCTCTCCCCAGTGAGGGGGGGGGGAAATGAAAAAATTTAACAGTTATGTAATGTGCTTAAAATTGTTAAAATCAATTAAAAAAATTAAAAAAGATGAAATGAGAAGATGTTTACAAGCAACAGAGAACTTTTTGAAATGCTTCAATTTTATTTCTCTTATAGATTCAGAAATTATGTGATAGAGTAGCATCTTCAACCTTACTTGATGATCGCAGGGATGCTGTACGTGCACTAAAATCTCTTTCAAAGGTATGTGTGTTTTGTCCCTTACATGAAATTTTAATTGTTTATGACACCTAATAGTACTTGGTGGCAATTTAAGAATTCTGTCATTTTCTTTTAGTTGTTACTTCTGTTCTTCAATTTCACAGAAATATCGCCTGGAAGTGGGGGTTCAAGCTATGCCTCATCTTATCCATGTTCTCCAAACAGATCGGTAAGCATCTTACGGAAAATCTAAACGTATGCAAGCAACTGTTCCGCATTAGTCACTTTTTCTGCCGTGTAGCATGAGCTGCAGTTGAATTCAAATTAATGTGAAAATGATGAAATTGCACAGGTTTTTAAATAAAAACGCATTTACCAAAGTCCAAAACTGCCTCATCCATTTGTTTTCAGTTAACCAGAGCAAGTCCAAAAAGCTTTTTAAAAATATCAGTTTTGTATTTGGAAAGATGCAGAGCAGTAATGGCCAATAGACAGTCACAGCCCCATAAGAGATAACATATTTGAATCTTTGCAGCCTTACATCAGTGCCACAGCCTTTTATTTTGTTGCTGCTAATTAGGCCACATTTACTGTTTGTGTGGATGATTTTTTTGGGGGGGGGGAGTGTTATTGTTGCTTTTCATTCTGTGAGAGATTGTGCTTGTATTCACAGTTCAGATTCCGAAATAATTGGCTATGCTTTGGATACTCTCTACAATATCATTTCGAATGATTTGGAAGAAGAAGAACAAGGTAATACACTTGCTTTTTTATATTAGCTTCTTAACAACTAGATGAATAAGCATGCCCCATTTTGGGGTTATCTAGGGCTCAGTAAGCTTGTCAGAAAACACATGCCCACTTTCTGAATGCTTGAAGTAAGCAGGACAATGAATGCTCTTTCCATCCATGTGGTAAAACCAGCAGCTGGTTGGTTGCAGCTGTTGAATTTGTAGCAACACTCTGTGGAGCACTGTAAAGTTGCTGATTTTTAGACAGAAGGACACAGATTTAGCTGACCTGATCATTTCAGAATTGAGTGAAGGGCATTTCTCAAAAGGCTGAGTGAGAGCCCTTCGTAGGTTACACAAATAGGAGGAAGACAGAAGGAAACAAGTGACTTGTGCCGAAGTTTTTCCTGCTTGTAATTGTGGAATAGAGTTTGCAGAACTCTCCCAAGGTCATATTCCTGAGATGCAAATGATGGCTCGTTATGAATGAGATATATGAGTTTCTCCACAAAAGAAGTGGGAAAAGAGGAGTTCATAGATGCTACAGCTTCCTCTCACAGTTTGCTAAGATGTAGGGATGGCATTAACATGTGACAGGGCCAAATGTGGCCACCCACTCTTCTGTACCTTGTCCCTATCTATCGTTCAGAGCCTTTGGTCATGTTCTTAGTGCTAATGCACTGAGAACTACTGTACTACACTAAGACCTGTACTAAGTGCCAGGTTAAAAAGGTAAAGGACCCCTGGCAGTTAAGTCCAGTCGCAGACGATTCGGGGGTTGCGGCGCTCATCTCACTTTACTGGCCGAGGGAGCCGGCGTTTGACTAAGTCGCTTCTGGCAAAACCAGAGCAGCGCACAGAAACGCCATTTACCTTCCCGCCAGAGTGGTACCTATTTAACTACTTGCACTTTTTGGGGTGCTTTCGAACTGCTAGGTTGGCAGGAGCAGGGACTGAGCAACGGGAGCTCACCCCGTCGTGGGGATTCGAACCTACGACCTGATCGGCAAGCCCCAGAGGCTCAGTGGTTTAGACCACAGCGCCACTCGCGTCCCTTACAGGTGCCAGGTTACACACCATCAAATATTTTTCATGCCCCTGCTCATCCTCCAAATGTGTACAAGTATAACATTTTATGGGCTGACTTGGGCAGGAGGAGCAACTCTGGAGGATCACGAGTTCTTGCAGGACTTTTAATGCTTTTCCTGATGAGTTGGAGGACAGCTAGGTTTTTGAGAAGCTGTACAATGTTTACAAAATAACAGGAAGAAAATCATGATGAAAATAGCTATGCAGAGCTTCTTGCTTTTTATGTGCATTCAAGATAGAAATGCTTGCAGGTAGTTTTCTAGAATATTTCATTTTACCGTATGTTGAATAATGGAATGTGCATTGACAGAACTTCTAACTTCCAACTTTCAATTTGGCCTCGTTGCACTTTACTTGCATGAGTATATCTTGCTGGTTCTGGTGTTGATTCATCATAAGTAATTGTCTGAATTTTAGCTAATAGATTGTGAAATGCAAACTGAGGAAGGAATATCGAGAATACTTTATATATTCTGCGAGCAGATGATAATTTAGTTGTTAAATGCTTAAAATTGAACTTGGCTTTGAACCACCAGATTGCCTTACAAAACAATAAAAGAAAGAAGGGAGATAGGCAAACCAGTGGATTCAGTTATGTTACAGTTATATACTACCCAGATTGGAAGGATAACTTTTATAGGCAGCCCAGGGAGGGAAGAAACAAGTTTCCCCCAGTTAGGCCAGTTTTGCAGAGGGCTATGCCAGCATATTCGCCATCAGGAGGGCTGTCTCCTCACTCTTGATGGCGAATATGCTTTGATGACAGTTGGCCAAGCAAGGGTATCCCATGGCAGGTGAGGAGGACAGGGACAGACCTGTTTCTTTAGAGAGTGTAGAAACATCAGCGTGGCGATCAAGGTTTAGGGAGGACAAGATTGTGGAATCTTTGCTGGGCCTCCAGAGGATGTTTTTAACTGAATTTGTTTAGGGGTGCCTGAGTTAAACTAATCAAGTAACCACTGTAGTGAGCATTGATCTGTAGTTTTTCCTTTTGAAATCAATTTTATGCCATTAACCGATCTTTTGTGCAGTACTAAATTGAAATCTGCTTCATTTTTGAATCTTTCTCTCCTCTTGTCTGCCTTTACAGATGATTCTGAAGGTAAAGCAACCTGAATTTATATTAGCATGGTGTGTCTTTAGCCATAGTTCTAAGCATTAACTGACTCACAACACCATTAATCGTTTTTTAAAAGGATACTGTGTAGACTTTTGGAAGTGTTTTAGCCCTCTCTTCTTATTTCTCCTTTCAGATTTTGCAACTGTTTTGGCCCCTTTCATGTCAAAGGGGAACCATGTGACTGCTCAAATTGATAATTGATGGAGAGAAATGTGTCTTCCCATGTTAGATACTGAATTAAAATATCTGAAATACTTTTCCATTTGTTACTAAGATTGCTGAGTTCAGTTTGAAGGGGGCAACATGAACACCCAGTGTTCAGAAATAATTGCTGAATTGCAAATATTTCATAGCAATTGAAGTTCAAAAGTGTATTTTTTGCAGTGTCCTTTTTAAACAACGCTGTGTACATGAGCATGCATCTTAACAGCACTTTGATTCAAAGGCCCACTTGGAATCATGTTGCAGGCATCTTCTGTAATAAAAACTTTTGTATCAAACGGCTAATCTTAAAATACCTCGTTGCAATACTGTACTAATGATGTCGAATACATTGTAACCTGGTTAATAGCATAATATTGATATGCATATGAGGCTTTCTTAATATTAACATATTGTTTTGCCTGTATCATTTCCTGGATATTCTGTGTGAGTCTTTTTAACATTTTGGATGATAAGGAATATAATGTTGGAATATGGCATTGGCATATTGGTTGGGTTTTAGCCAGTGCTAGATCAAACCTATCCAGAAGATCAAACCTATCCATTCTTATCAGCCCTGAGTGCTCACTGGAAGGACAGATCCTGAAGCTGAGGCTCCAATACTTTGGCCACCTCATGAGAAGAGAAGACTCCCTGGAAAAGACCCTGATGTTGGGAAAGATTGAGGGCACAAGGAGAAGGGGACGACAGAGGACGAGATGGTTGGACAGTGTTCTTGAAGCTACTAACATGAGTTTGACCAAACTGCGGGAGGCAGTGGAAGACAGGAGTGCCTGGCGTGCTCTGGTCCATGGGGTCACGAAGAGTCGGACACGACTAAACAACTCCTACCCAGAGTAGACCCACTGAAGTTACTTTACATGACTAACTTAGGTTGATTGATTTCACTGGGTCTATTCGTGTGTAGAACTTGGTTGGCTACAGCCCACTGGATTTGATATCAACTTCGAAGATCAGTGTCCTCAAAGCTGGAAAAAAAAATTGATGGCATTGAGGAATTTTAACTTTCAGATTGGTGTGTCCAGTGGGACAAATGGACAAAATTGCATGCTTCCATTGTGGCTGTGGCTGCCAATACTGTCTTCACTGTCCTCCTCTGGCAACCCTTCTTGGTTTTTCCCTAGCCCTTACTCCTACAAACAGAGCGACTGGTGGAGTGGAGCAGATTGAAGAGATGCTTGCCCTTCTGAGGTCAAAGAAGGGTTATGGCTAGCAGGTTATGGCTATTGCCTGAGGAATAGAGGTTAAAAGGAGCTAGAGGCGATAAGAAGGAAAATAGGATGACGGCTCTTCCATAACCTGGTGCAACTTAGAAGAGCAGAGGTGGAGCTTCAGGGGAGCAGAGTCTGCCTAACAAGTCTCTAAAAGTGAACTACAGGTAGGTAGAGATGTAGCCCAGCAAAAAATAAGTTAAGTAGAGACACAGCGCAAGCCAAAAGGGAGAGGTCCACTTTCCTAACTCCTGCAAAGCCTATCTCTTAAGTTGCCATTGAAAGGCGAAAGTCCTGCAACTGGACAAGAAAGCAATAGCTAACAAGAGGACTGAAAAAAGGGAGAAGTACATACTGCTTGAAGTTAATATGCTGTTTGGAAGCATACAACTTAACTATAACAACCTGCAAGAAGAAATAAAAGCCCTCAACGCTTCAGACTCGATTCTCAGGTGTGCTGGCTGGGAGCCAGTGGGTCTGGTCTTCATAATTCCAATGTATAAATTGCTGAATGCCTTATTTGGAAAGGTTATACCAGCCTCTGATTCTGTACCATAACACGTCAAAATGGTGACGTTCCCCTTCCATATTGAAGATCATTCTGCTGTTTCTTCTCCCTTGAGAATGAGGAATTAGCTGACACGAATGGGAAGCTGTGACTAGGACAGGCCACAAGTATAGCATTGTCCAAATTGCATAAAATATTTGGGCTTAGTTTAATGATATGTTACTCCTGAAGTAAGCCATTCCGTCATTTGTGTACCCTCGTTTATGGAGGACTGTCCCCACCAGGCTTTTATGATACAAAACTCACTATTTTATCTTCATAGCAAGATATACATGGAATGGGATAAGGTTGAAGTCAAAGGAGTCTTGGATTCCTCTTCCAATAGCAGAGCAAGAGTATAGCTCAGTAAACCACAGCAGCTAATAAATGGGCAGTTTTTCTTGCACCTGTTTATTAAAGAACACAAGACAATGTTTCTCCGACGCTTCAAAAATCAAGGAAGTTCTACAAATTGAGAATGTTCTTTACCCGTGAACATGTATCCAAAATGTGAATCGATCCTATGGCAAATAGGATGTCACTTCTGTATGGTAGTTTCTTCTTCATGTGGAGCCCCACATGCATGTTTTATGCCTGCATGGTGCAACATTTTGAATCTGGACAATGAAACGCTTTGGTAGCAGGCCTGTCCCCAGCCACTACTCAGATCATGGTTGCTACAGTGGTAGCATTTGTCAGAACTTTCTCTTTATTTTCAGCTTTTAAAAAAAAAACTATTTCCCCCTCCTTTTTTATTTCAGCTTTCACTCTTTCATTTTGCATTCTACTTTACCTTGGTACCATGTGCCTGCTGTGATAGTAAGTTCCCCGTTTGTTCAAATCACAGCTGTTATCTGTTCTGCCTGGGGTGGCGGATATTTGCCACAAATTCATGAGACAGACATGCTGTGTTGGGCATTGCTATGGGAGCAGGCCCTCCCTCTGGTAGACACAGGCCCCTTTAGTGCTACCTAAGTAAATGTGCCCTGTTTGGGCATCACTGTTTTTACTACTGACAATTGAGGCAGTAATCTTGGCCTCTCTGGCCATTTTACAAGCTCCCCGTCCAGTTGCAGGTGCCATGGCAGTGTTGCCTGAGGTTCTGCACCTGTGTCCTTGATATAGAAATACTTGTTCCTTTTTGTGAATTCCAGAAGCCAGCCTTCCTTTTACCGCCGTCCCTTGGTTGTCGAACACCTTGGTACTCAGACGTTCTGGCTCCCCAACGCCGCAAACCAGGAAGTGAGTGTTCCGGTTTGCGAACGTTTTTCATAAGCCGAACATCTGGCGCAGCTTCCAGTTGACTCCGGGAAGCTCCTGCAGACATTCGGAAGCCACGCCTTGGTTTTTGAACCGTTCTGGTAGTCGAAAGGACTCCCAGAACGGATTAAGTTTGACAACCAAGGTACCAGTGCGTTCATTTCTCTCTCTCTGAATTTTTTAAAAAGCAACTGTTCCAAGATAAGCTAGATTTTCATACTTCACTGCAGGGAACTGTACATGTGATCTCATATTAAACGTATCGTCCTTTGAGTATGGTTCTGCTTTGAATATGAATATGTATTTCCATCATATCTGCCGTGTAAAGCATTGTGCATCTCGAATAATTGTGTTTGTCATGAACGTGCAATTATTAACACATTGCCTCTGAGGAAGCAATGTGGAGGCCTCAGGTTTTTTTCCTGCATGTCACATGACTGAATACATATGCTATTCATAAAGTTTTTGGGGAATAATTTAGAAAATAAATGATTGGGGTGGACAAAAAGGCAAAGCTCTTGTCCGGGTGATGTAAACCAGGCATGTCCAAAATCTGTTTGGGGGGCTTAATGTGACCTGCCGTTTGATAATAATAAATAATAATAATAAAACTTTATTACGGTCATAGACCAGCAAAAGAGAAAATAAAACGATAGTACATAGTATAAATATTTCTTAAATATCGTCTTTTAACAATACTATTTCAGATCCCATGTTAGATTAAAATTAAGCTAAAATTTAATGGGAGATAATTCCATTTAAGTATTATCTGCTATGGCTTGGTGGACGGCTTTATCGCTGTTGTCAGTTGATGTCATGACGCGTCTCAGTCTTGCCGCATGATAGCAAAATTTAGCTACAGTCATAGTTCGCTCTGGGTTGGTGTCCTCAATTAAATATCTAGTCAGCATTTCAATTGAACGGCCTGGTAGATTTTTTAACAGGGGTTCGATTAACTCCTTCCTCAAATCTCGATACAGAGTGCAGTGTAGGAGAACGTGGCTAATAGATTCGATTTCCTTGAGATCGCAAGGACATAGCCTCTGTTCTATTGGGATCCGAAGATATCTACCAGTTAGTAACGCCGAGGGTAATGCATTAAAACGAGCCCTAGTAAAGGCCCATCGGTGTCTCGGGTTTTCTAACGTCTTTAAATAGATAGCGGGGTGGTTTGGGTGGTGCTCATACAGTTGTCTGTACGTTCGATTGAATCCGGCCCTTGTGGCAGTATATATCCTAGTGCAAAATTCTAAAAAAAAGGTCAACAACTTGGGGGTAAACTTCAATCCCAGAAAAAGCTCTGGTCGGCCCTCACGCATGTTCACTCCATCAAATCTGGCCCTCTTTGGAAATAGTTTGGGCACCTCTGTAAACAGTTCAAAGTGAATACAGTCAATACTCGGGTTGCGCGTTTTCAGGATACGAACGCGCCGAACCCGGAAGTACCGGAACGGGTTACTTCCAGGTTTCGGCGCATGCACAGAAGCGCTAAATCGCGTTTCGCGCATGTGCAGAAGCGCTGAATTGCGTCACGCGCAGATGCAGCGGTGCGGGTTGCGAACGCGCCTCCCGCACGAATCGCGTTCGTAACCCGAGCGTCCACTGTAAATAATACTAGCTAAATGTGCAAAGTACATTGCTAAACGAAACACCTGACCTCTTAGAGTCCCTTTTCTTGATGTGAGCTTCAGGAAGAACTCCCCCTGCTGCCACCTGATGTGAGATGCTCCCAAATTTTCTGCAAGCGAAAGCATGGCCCGTGCTGAGTTTCTAGCAGATTTGCTAATAGGGGATGAAGGCTTGGAGCAAATATGCATTGGATTCGTAAATAGATGCAACATATGCCACAGTAGTAACATTACCATGGTTGATGCCCTATTCCTAAATGCCCATGTGGAATTTAAAAAATAAAATAAAAAAATTAATGATTGCAAAGAGCAGGCCCAATGAGATTAATGTGAACATCTGGAAGGATAGTTGGGATACAAATACTTCTATTAAATAACGAACAATTTATTGGTAAATATAGCTCTCTCTTTACTTACTGTCTTCAGCATTTTTCAGCAAGTCCACGTTAACATTCATGCCTGAAGTTGTGAAATGTTCCAGTGCACGTTAAATTTGTTCTGTAACATTGATAGTTTGATGGATGACAATTATTTCTTAAGATGCATTTTATATTATGTTTACTCAAATAGTACTTGTTGGCAATTACGGAGCTGATTGAAGCTTTGCTGTAATTGAACCTTTGTTAACGTTACAGAAGAAAATTCACAGAAACAGACAGAAGACCTTGGAAGTCAATTTACAGAACTTTTCATTAAACAGCAAGACAATATCACTCTTCTGCTGACCTATTTGGAGGTGAGAGCTGTTCTTCTTTCGTCATAGAGTAAGCATGCAAATTCGTTGGCTGATATTGCCGTGAACAAAGCTGTATTAATCTGGGGAGGGTGGATCTTGTCCACTGCTTTTTACTGCTGTCTCCCTACTGGACCAGCAAATCCAGTCACAAAGTCAAGCTAGGGGGAAAGCATCATTTGAAGGGTTGCAGAGGAAGTGATGTTTGACTAGGACCTGGGAAGTCAGGATTCCTATCTTCATTCAGTTGTGATGCTATCTGGGGGAATTGGCTCAGTGTCACGTTGTGGGGATAACATGGAAGAGAAGAGCCATGGCAGTTTGAACACCTAGGCAGAAAGGCAGGATATAAATGCAAAAAATAATCCTTGCATTTAAGTAGCATAGCAACTTGGTTCTCAATTTCAGTGCGTGCCTTCAAGCTTTGTCCAAGGGTTAAAGTAGAATACCCATCTCACCCCTTGCTTTTTCCTTTAGGACTAATTGCAGTCGTTAACAGTCATCAACAGGTTTTCCACACCCATCAGCCAATCACCCATTCCCACCACCCTTCTGAGTAATACCCCTCCCCACTCCCTCACTATATATAAGGGTCTGGTGACTTCCTGTTTCAGTGTATCTGAAGAAGTGTGCATGCACATGAAAGCTCATACCAAGAACAAACTTAGCTGGTCTGTAAGGTGCTACTGGGAGGATTTTTTTTTTTAACCCAGGAACAGTAATTGAATTTTCAAAATTATAAATGAATTGCACTAAAGTGGCTAAGCTATGAACCAGAAAGTCCCTGCTGCAAATTTTGCCCCTGTTGTGAGCATACTAGATGGCTGAAATAGCGGAATAATACTGGCAAGCCTTGCAGGGTTTTGTAAGGATTACTGATTACGTGTATGAAGTTTTATACAAATGTTGGTGATGTTATGATTATCTTAATTTGGCTGTCATTTAAACCAGAAAGTAAACTTCCTTTGACAGAAGTAGAGCATATCATTTTGTTGTTGCTGTTGTTGTTTTTGGTAAAATAATAGCACAAATATTGGCCAGAATAATCGTAAGCAATGAAATACAGTGGGTTTTAATGCTTAGGCATGTTGACTTGCAGGAATTTGATTTTCACGTCCGGTGGCCTGGAGTGAAACTTCTTACAGTGCTATTAAAACAGCAGGGGCCCCAAGTGCAGCAGATAATACTAGTCAGCCCCATGGGTAAGTATTTACTTTATTTTAAAACATTTCTATACAGCTTTTCAGATGTAGCGACCTCCCAAAGCATTTTACAATAAAAAAATAAACATCCGTAAAAACCCATACAGTACAACAAAGCAAGGAAAGACCAGCAAAAGAAAAACTTCTTTAAAAAACAAATAAAGCCATCGCATCAGGACATACTAAAAAGCCTGGACACATGAAAAGATTTTCATCATCATAAACTTTATTGCACTAGCCAAAGGCCATGGCATCATTCACAAAGGAAACAAAAAGAAAAACAGCAGTAACCATAAAAACCATAAAGACAACAGGCACTGCAAATACAATAAACCACGGTCATGTCTCCTAGAAATTATTTGTTGCATACAATAGAATAGCAGGGGGTTCTCAGAGAGAATGTGCCAGCTTAAATATCCGAATCACCTTTGCAATTGACTGCTATTTTATCTAGTTCTTTTCTCCTGATCTTCTTAGCTGCCAACTCATATAGTGCTACATTATAAGTTACGAAGCCATCAGTATCACTCAGTAGCCATTTCACCCTTTCCGCCCTGTTTGAGTGTGTTCCAGTCATAAGCGGGGGTTTTATACCTGTAAATCGGTCTCCTGGTTCTATATATAGTGGGCATTGCAATAAATAGTGGTACAGGTCCTCTACACAAGGTTGCCCACACAAAGTCTCTCCTTTACTGTACTTTGCCGTACCAACCATCTACCACCGCCGTGGGCATCAATTGGAATCTTAATTCTGTAAAAGCGATTCTTAGTACGGCAAGTGGGAGCTTTGTCAGATAACTAGCTCGGATGTGCTCCATTTTGATAAGTGGGAACCGTGGTGAACTTTTGGTAGAAGCAATCGTGGTTAAATCTCTTTCTGCATCGGACCTGAAGAGAAATCTCTTAAGTGCCTCTTAAGAACCAGTGTGGTGTAGTGGTTAAGAGCAGTGGACTCGTAATCTGGTGAACCGGGTTCGTGTCTCCGCTCCTCCACATGCAGCTGCTGGGTGACCTTGGGCTAGTCACACTTCTCTGAAGTCTCTCAGCCCCACTCACCTCACAGAGTGTTTGTTGTGGGGGAGGAAGGGAAAGGAGAATGTGAGCCGCTTTGAGACTCCTTCGGGTAGTGATAAAGCGGGATATAAAATCCAAACTCCTCTTCTTCCATCTTCATGATCACCTAAAGAGCTTGTAATTGATATTGGGTCAAGAGGCGTTGGATGCCATCCTTCCAACATTTGGTCTGTTCTTGTTCTGTGTGGGACATAGCGGGAAATCTCTCCTCTGAGAGAGATTGAAGTCTTGAAAAGATTTTCGCTGGTGCAGAAAAGATAAAATTATGCACCAGACAATCCTCTATGGGGAGCACATTCCTTCAGCAAGTGCCACAACCAAAACAAGGTCCTATTCCACTTCTACACGCACCCTACCAAGGGGTGTGGTGTGGTCCAGCATCAGGGCTTCTGAGGATGCTAATATTTAAGTCAAAATCCCCTGTGGTAGGTGGTCCTTGAAATACTGTGCTGTAAAGCCATTTACGGTTTTAAAGCTAAAACCAGCACCTTCAATTTGGCTTAGAAACTGATCCAAAGCTAGTTCAGCTGTTCAAGATTTGACTGACTAGATATGTTCAACATGCCTGATCCCACTGGGCACAGAACACAGCAGATAAGTTTCTGAACTAGGCTGCGTTGCAGTAATCCAAACGGGATATTACCAGGATGTAATTACTGTGGCCAGGCTATTTTTGTCCAGGAGAGATTCACCAACGTAAACGGGTGAAAGGTGCCTCATGCCTTCAAGGCCACTTGACCTCTCAGAGATAAGGCCAATAGCATCCTCCAACCTGTGAATCTGATGCTCTATCCAGAGCAGCCTGAACACAGGAAAAAGTGTCTGCATCTGAAATGTAGCCAGAACATCTGCTAGGCTGTAGTGATACAAAGGGGAGCACCCACAGCTTTTAAATTTCTCTGAATGCTGGTAAGCCATTCCGGAAGTTGCTGTTTTAACAGGTTTATTAAGTGCGACACATCTCACACTGTGAATGCAGAAATTCTTAGGTTCATTTCTTGGCATTTTTAGTTAAATGGATCTCCATTTATAGGGCTGGGAAAGGCCTCTGCTTGAGACCCTTGACATCCATTGCCAGTTAGAGGAGAAACTGTTTGGCTTTTAGCAGCAGGTTAAGGCTTTTGCGGAATTATGATAATCATGCGCTGTGTGTGTGTGTGTGTGTGGAGGAATCTTGTTTTGTTGGGGAATATTGTTTTGCTAGACATAATAGTTGTTTTTATTGTATATGTGAGCCACCTGGAGACTTTTTGTATTGGGTGGCAAATAAGTTGAATAAATAATAGCAGCAGCAGCAACAACAACAACAACAATATATTGCATACATTTTGACTTGGGTTAAGGCAGCTTTATATGCCTGGGCATAACGATATTTTGTCATGGTTCTCTCTTTTAGGCGTCTCAAGGCTGATGGACCTGCTAGCAGATTCTAGAGAGGTCATACGGAATGATGTAAGTAGAAAATAATAGAGTGTACAGTTGTATCTAATCATATTTTCATTTTTATTGCAAGTACAACAGATAAAAAGGGGGGGTGGCAGCTTACATTAACAATAAGAGCAACACATCAATCCTATTTTATATATTGATATAAGCAGTCCATATGTCCAAATAGATACCCAAACTAGATTATTGATTGTAAGATATTTGTTCAAGTGTGGAAAGCGCATTAAGATCTTCAGGGCATTGCATAATGGATAGTGGGTGTTGACCCTTCCATCCTTGAAGAATAAGTCACATGTTCGTTGTCCACCCCTCTGCTCCCTTCTCTTTGGGCTCCTCCTGGTGCTAGGTGACAGAGGATGTGTCTCTGTCTCCTGGGAGGTGGCCAAAACTCGTGGAAAAAACCCTCTGGGTAGGCAGAGCTACTCCCAGTACCTGACAGCACCACACTGGGCAATGCAACAAGCACCACGGGAGAGGGAGGTGGGGATGAAGAGGGCGGCGGGGCTTGCGGCTTTTGTTGTGGGGATGGATGAAACGAGAGAGCAGGTTGAGGGAGCCCCCCGCCCAGCAGACTGCACCACTCCCAACAAGGGTGCCGTCATTGTTCTGGAGCCCACCCCATGGTCCTCGGCCAGTCCTCCATCTGCATCTGCCCATAACACATGGAGGCAGGCTTCTTCTCTGATGACAGAAGAGATGTGGAATGCACTCATTGCAGAAATTAGAAAGGTCCCATCTCTACTGAAATTCTGCCTCTTCTTGAAGATGCACCTGTTCATGCAGGCATGCCCTTGATCTCTTGACCCAGATCTCCTGCCTTTAATCACTGTGTTTTAATGGGGTTGTTTTACAGTGCATTTTAATTATGCTATATTTTTTAATACAGTGGTACCTTGGTTTAAGAACAGCTTAGTTTATGAACAACTTGGATTAAGAACACTGCAGACCCAGAAGTAGGTGTTGTGGTTTGTGAACTTTGCCTTGGAAGAACATGTTTCGCTTCCTGTTGAGTGCGTTCCATTTGTAAATTGAGTCCCTCGCTGCTATGGGAAAGCACGCTTTGGTTGAAGAACGCTTTGGTTTAAGAACAGACTTCCGGAACAGATTAAGTTTGTAAACCAAGGTACCACTGTATGTGTTATGTATACGTATTAATACAGTTGTGTAATTTTTTTATATATATTGTAAGCTGCTTAGAGGCCTATTTTGGCATTTAGTGATACGTATATAAAAGGAGAGAATGGCACAGTATGTGAGACTGTGTTTGCTGCTTCCAAAGTGGATGTCTTAACTTCATATCTACATGCTTTTTTGGTGCATGTGTGGATTTGTAAGCACCATAACTCTTTTATTTAAACCAATGTTTTACGGTCCTAAAATATAATAATAATAACAGCCTAAACCATAAAACGCAGCATGGACTTAATAACTTTGTAAAAGCAGAGAGCTAAATGAAACTCCCTCAGAGAATTAAATTTACGCAGCTAAAGAAATTGAATTCTTTTTTCTGAATTTGAAGATCTGAGACTCTTGGGAGTCTTAGGAGGCACCTGTGTCAGTGTCAGGAATGTTACTTCCCAGAGTGACAGCGAGGGCTCCGAGAACCGAGGTGGGTGGCAGGCAGGAGGAGACAGAGGCTTGCTTTCTTCCCATGCGGAGAGTGAGGTGAGCCCCTCCCGTCCTGGAACGCATGTAGTAAATTCCCAAGACAGCGTAAGGCAGGCAGAGGGGCCGCAGCTCTCAGACACGTTCTCAGGGGAGATGGGCAAGCTGATCCTGAGTCTCCTCGTACTAGGAGGAGGAGTAGAGTCCAGGCTTGGCATCAGGCCAACAGAGGGAGGGGTAGCCAATGGAGGATATCCTGTTGGCGATGAACCTGCTCTTCAGTGGGCTCAACTGATTCATCGAGTGCGGAAGATTGAGCTGTGTGCTCGGACTGAAACTGCTGTGTAAGTACTATTAAATCTAAACGTCATACGTGTGAGAGGGAGATCGTAAATCCCTCGTAAATCCTGACAGTCACACACACAGCAGCACATGCTGGGACTTGTCTGATTCTGTTAGGTGGGACCTTGCTCATAGAATCATAGAGTTGGAAGAGACCACAAGGGCCATCCAGTCCAAACCCCTGCCAAGCAGGAAACACCATCAAAGCATTCCTGACAGACTTGAACATTGAACATTGGTGTACACTGGTACCTCTGGATGCGAACAGGATCCGTTCCGGAGCCCCGTTCGCATCATGAGCAGTCCGCAACCTGCAGCGCCGCTTCTGTGCATGCGTGGGTCGCGATTCGGCGCTTCTGTGCATGCATGTGACGTCATTTGATGTGTCTGCGCATGCGCGAACTGCCGAACCCGGAAGTATCCCGTTCCGGTACTTCCAGGTTCGGCGCGTCCGTAATCCACGGCATTCACAACCCGCAGCGAATGCAACCCGAGGTACGACTGTATCATTTAAAGCATGGGTAGGCAAACGAAGGCCCGGGGGCTGGATCCGGCCCAATCGCCGGATTTTTGTTGGTGACTTCTGTCTGCCTTTTTCTCCCATAGGGTGTCTTGTTACTTCAGCAGTTGACAAAAAGTAACGCAGCCATCCAGAAAATAGTCGCTTTTGAAAATGCCTTTGAGAGGTTGTTGGATATCATAACGGACGAGGGAAACAGTGACGGAGGTATGCCTTGAAAGATGCGCTCTATCGCCATAGCTTACGCAGCACTGAATGTCAAACACGAACCTGTTCCGTTTCAGATCTGGGTTAAGGAATCCTGGTTAACCCTTTCCCCGTTTTGTTTCTTGCAATGCCTTACTGAACTCTGGGGAACAAAGGGGGAGAAAAAAGAGCTTCAACAGTGTGGATCAAAGCCTAAACCTTATTACCTCATTTTGTGGTGGGATAATGAAACATAATTTTAAATAGACAGTACAGTATAGCACAGTGCTCATAGCTTCCTTCATAGCCTAAAAGTGTGATGGGGAAGCCATTCAGTGGCATGTCTGAGACTAGATCTTTGACCCGTCCATTCTACTCCTACATTTCTGTGCTTAGTCCTTTCTGACTCCCTTATCCGTTGGGCTGCATGAGAGCCATTATTCCAATGGCATTTAATTAGGGTATTGCAGTTTTAATTTTACACTCTTTGCTCTTCTAGCTCCTCACCTTTCTAAATATTGGTTTAATTGTTTTTTAAAGGTCTTGACTGCTTTCAGGATCCTTGTTAGCGTTTGAAAACAGTCCACGGACATTCTTATAACTGAAATAAACAAATAATCTAGACAGATGGGCTCCGTACATCATAACATAAGAATTGGTTCTAAAATACATTTACGTAGTGAAGGCCTTTTAGTATCTCATAAAATTTTAGTGCCACATAATACTCATTCTGCACTTGTAAGAAATCATTCTGTCAGGAAACCCCCCCCCTCCCCGCAATCGGTGGGATCGTGGGAGCATTTGCAGTATAGGGAACCCCCCGTGCATTTTACTAGCTCCTCCTCCCCCTCCTCTGCCGGAAGCTTCCATTCCTCTGGTGGGGAGGGGGAGTCGGAAGCAGGAAGGTGGTGCAGGGGCTTGGACAGGATCGCAGAGCCTCAGCACCGCGAGGTTAGCAGGGAACAGGGTCAGGTTGCCACGCTCCGAAGGGGAAGACAGGAAGGACGTGGAAGGGGCAGGCGGGGGTTCAGGATCCCGCGCCTTTTTTGCTGGAAAAAGAACCGGAAAGGGTCATTCCTGGACTCTGATGAGTGAGGAGATGGACGTTGAACCTTTTGCTCCACTGTAAATAGTTTGCACAATAAAGAACTTAACTTAGAAGTTCTGCGTTTGGCTGATTCTTCATGAGCAACTACTGAACGTCCTTACACATTGTTTTAGTGTGTCAGCCCCCACACTTTGGAGCTCCCCAACTATTGGTAACGGGCACCTTCACTGTAGTCTTTTCAGTGCCTAGATGATAGCAATAGTATTATGTGGCACTGAAATTTTACGTAGTAATTCTGATTGTTGAAACTAACGTGCATCGACACTTCTGTCCTTTCAGGCATAGTTGTGGAGGATTGTCTTCTCTTGCTGCAAAATTTGTTGAAGAACAACAATTCCAATCAGAATTTCTTTAAGGAAGGTTCCTATATTCAGCGTATGAAGCCGTGGTTTGAAGTTGGCGACGACAATGTTGGATGGTCAGCTCAGAAAGTAACCAATCTTCATCTGATGCTCCAGGTAAATGCTTCTCAGCATAATGTAATGGTCAGCAAAGTGACTTGAGGTTGGATCTGTTGTGTTCACCTCTATATCATTATGCAGGTGTGCTTTGACTTTCATGTAATTCTACATAGTTCTGTCTTGTGGAAAAGTGAAAAAGGAAAGTTCCTGGGGTGGATTTTTAGCATGTGTATATGATGCTATAGGGATGCGGGTGGCGCTGTGGTCTAAACCACAGAGCCTAGGGCTTGCCGATCAAAAGGTTGGCGGTTCGAATCCCCGTGATGGGGTGAGCTCCCGTTGCTCGGTCCCAGCTCCTGCCCACCTAGCAGTTCGAAAGCACGTCAAAGTGCAAGTAGATAAATAGGTACCGCTCTGGCGGGAAGGTAAATGGCGTTTCCATGCGCTGCTCTGGTTCGCCAGAAGCGGCTTAGTCATGCTGGCCACATGACCCGGAAGCTGTCTGTGGACAAATGCTGGCTCCCTTGGCCTATAGAGCGAGATGAGCGCTGCAACCCCCGAGTCATCCACGACTGGACCTAACGGTCAGGGACACCTTTACCTTTATATGATGCTATACGAAATTCTTTTCAGCTGGTCCGAGTGCTGGTGTCCCCCACGAATCCCCCTGGTGCCACGAGCAGTTGTCAGAGAGCCATGTTTCACTGTGGGTTGCTGCAGCAGCTTTGTACAATCCTGATGGCGACTGGAGTTCCTGCTGATATTCTTACTGAGGTAAGGGAGTAGAAGGAAGGTGGTGCATTTAGTAACAATAAACTGTGTAGCTGAGAGCACATGTTCCAAGATCTGATCAGGCGAGGAGAGGGTGACATGGATTTGCATGCTTTTAAGAGCAGGTCGTTACTGGGTCAGACCAGGCATGTATCTAGTCCAGCATTCTGTTCTCACAGCGGCCAGAATCTCACAAGCGGGACGTGAGTGCAGCAGCACTTTCCTGCTTGCGACCCCCCCCCCCTGCAACTGGTAAGAACATAAGAATCTGCTGGAGATGTTGAAAATGTGTCCTTGGGGTTGTGAAGCTGAATAGTTCCCATAGTTCCATTGTTATGAATATCCTTCATTTTAAGAATTAAGGTGTAAGAAAACCAATACAGTAGTTGACTATGAACTCAGTCAAAATTCCTTGAACGCATTATAGTAGTGATGCACAGTCTCAGTTCACACAGGCATGACTTATCACTGGATGACGAGTTGTTTTTTCAGTGATCAACGTGTGAGCTGTTGCTGAACAGCATTACTTGTCAATCAATAGCTCAGTCAGTAGAGCATAAGACTCATAATCGCAGTGTCGTGGGTTCGAGCCCCACATTGGGCAGGAGTTACCCGCATTGTAGGGGGCTGGGCTAGAATCTAGATCATGGGTAGGCAAACTAGGGGCCGGATCTGGCCCAATCGCCTTCTAAATCTGGCCCACGGATGGTCCAGGAATAAGCTTGTTTTTACATGAGTAGAATGTGTCCTTTTATTTAAAATGCATCTCTGGGTTATTTGTGGGGCCTGCCTGGTGTTTTTACATGAGTAGAATGTGTGCTTTTATTTAAAATGCATCTCTGGGTTATTTGTGGGGCATAGGAATTCGTTCCCCCCAAAAAAAAATATAGTCGGCCCCCCACAAGGTCTGAGGGACAGTGGACCAGCCCCCTGCTGAAAAAGTTTGCTGACCCCTGATCTAAATGATCCTCATGGAATTGTAGAACTCTACAATTCTCTGATTCTTTGATTCTCAAATGCTAACTATAGTGTCTCTGTCACAAAGGCATGTCATCAAATGATGAGCATGAAACCAGATGCATTATAATTAATGCAAAAAAACAACCACCGTGTGATGGTACAGTTGAGGCTAGAGAGGTTGCTCTGCCTTGGATCATTTATCCCTTCCCCTTGCTCCTCCCTATAATTTGAACTGGCAAATAAAGGGATTCTTTTCGCCCTCGGAAAATTCCGCTCTTTGTTTTTGCCTACTTTACATTCTTCACTGAAACAGCTTCGTGCAGAGAACAAGACCTGCAGAAAGCATGTGCTAGCACGTACAGAAACACAAAGCAATGTGCATGTTTTATAGCGTTGCGTAATTCTGAAGATTTGAAGCTGGGACCAGTTCATTGCACAGCTCTCGGTTCTGATGGTTCAGTAATCTGCTTTTGCTTTGTCGCCTTCTAGACCATTAACACTGTGTCGGAGGTCATTCGCGGGTGTCAAATGAATCAAGACTACTTTGCTTCAGTAAATGCACCTTCAAACCCACCAAGGTAGGGTAAGGAAAATTTTGATGGCATTTATTGTAAACATAAATAGCAAGATGTTTGCAACTGGAATTAATAGGTGTAAAACCAGAAATGTGATCAGAAACAGGGGCAAAAACAGAAGTCTCTTGTGTTTCGTGAAGCTTAATTTGCAGCAACCTTGTGAAGCTATCTCCATGACAAGGCTGACTATTGACCCATATAGCTCATTGTGGTCGAGCCCTTTGATTTTGTACCCCAGGAATGAGAACTAAGAGTGTTTCGTTTCCTGAAATAAGTTGTATCCCCCAGTGGCACTGCACTGCCATTTTCCTTTTCAGTTAGAAGTACTTGGGATTAAAGGTTGGCGCCGGTTCTGAAAAGTTTTATCAACTTGCAGCAGCTTTCCAGGGCCCTTTTCGCAGGGATCCATCTTAGATCTGCTGCCTGAGAGCATCAAATGGGGCATCTAGTTATTGAACCAGGGACTTCTGAAGGTAACATGCGCTCTGCTGCTGAGCTGAGGATCCTCCTTCAGCTTCTGTGTAGCCCGTCCTGGATTAACCCCTCTAGCTTTCACAGCAGAGTGTAGCTCACTCTTACTGTTTGGAAATTCAAGCAGGGGCACTGGCTGCTGAGCAGAGCTCCTTGCAGGTAGGTGTGCCGGCTTCCTGTTACGAGCATAGCTACTTGGGTGGAAGGTGGACTTGGCATGTGTACTTGGAGTGCGCAGACAGAGAATCCCTATATGCAAGGGGGGAAGAGCTAAAGGAAGCATTTTCTTGCCAGCTAACAGAACACCAGCAGCGAAATAGATTTCTCTTTGATCCATAAGTGGGTTAATATTGCATTCTAGCTTTGAGTGCTGTTAGCATTTGATCTGAGCTTCTTGGAAGAACTTTGGAACACAAGAAGGTGCATTATATATACAGTACCAAGACCAGACCAATGATCCATCTACGTCAATGTTTTCTGCGCTCACTGGCAAACGGACAAAGGTCTCTGCCTGCCTTACCTGGAGATTGAACATGGGACTTTTTGCATGTAAAACGTGTGATCTGCCACCGAGCCACAGCCCTTCGTGAAAACAAAGGAGAATCAAGACGTCACTTCATCGTCGGTGGGGAATCAATGCTCCTTCTCCTGTTTTCTAATGGCAAAGCTGGCATCTCATTGAACTGAAACTTTATAGCTGTACAGGCCACTTTGGGTCTAGGGTTGTTGTTGTTGTTATTTTGTAGTCCTCTTAAGTCAGGGTAGCCACCCTGGTGACCTCTGGATGGCGTTGGGCTCCCCACTCCCATCTGCCCCAGCCAAGGTAACCAAAGGTCCAGGAACATGGGAGTTGTAGTCCACTGCCATCTGAAGTGCATCCTGTCAGTTACCTGTGCTCTAACTTCTGTAAGGCTTCCTTTCAGTCTGTAAGAGAGGACATCCCTAAGCCAGTGTTTTTCAACCACTGTTCCGCGGCACACTAGTGTGCCGCGAGATGTTGCCTGGTGTGCCGTGGGAAAAATTGAAAAATTACTTTATATATAGTCAATATAGGCACAGAGTTAAATTTTTTTAACATTTTCTAATGGTGGTGTGCCTCGTGATTTTTTTCATGAAACAAGTGTGCCTTTGCCCAAAAAAGGTTGAAAAACACTGCCCTAAGCACCTGTTGTTGCAATCAGCGTAACTGTTTCTATGTTTTGCGTAAGAATCTAGTGCTGGTGTGTTTCTTCATTTGTATATTCAAATGTATTTTGTGTCCTCATTTTGTGTTTTTATGTTTTGAACCGCCCTGAGATCTTCAGATGTAGGGCGGTATACAAATTTAATAACTAAAAGTAATTAAAATAATAATGGATGTGCTTATTGTAGAGTCACATGGTTGAGCAGCCTCTGATGTCTGCTCTTAGCTGCTGCTTCAGTTTGTTGGAAGCCACCCAGAGTGGCTGGGGGGGGGAACCCAGTCAGTTGGGTGGCATATAGATAAATTATTACTATTATTAATCATTCAGTTCCCCAAGAGTATTATTGTTTTTATGCTTGCATACATAAAACCCCCCAAAACTAATAGATTTTCTTCTTTTAAACTTGACAGGCCTGCAATTGTAGTCCTACTTATGTCGATGGTGAATGAAAGACAACCATTTGTGCTGCGTTGTGCAGTCCTGTATTGTTTCCAGTGCTTCTTATACAAGAACGAGAAGGGGCAGGGAGAAATTGTGTCAACGCTTCTACCTTCAACCATTGACGGTATAGAACTTTAAATATGTAGTTGTAGTTTTATGAGCGAGTCTTAATATTTTCGGAGAGACCAGAGGACTAGGATTAGCACTAGATCAAAGTAATTATTGTTATTGTTATCGTTATTACTATTATTCCCCCCCCTTTTTTTCCTTGACAAGACTCAAGGCGGCGTACATATGAAAACGAGAACCACTAAAAACGTAGAAAAAACAATCATTAAAAAGCATTTAGACATTAACAGAAGTAAAAGTATAGATCAGGGGTCAGCAAACTTTTTCTACTGTCCCTCAGACCTTGTAGGGGTGCCGAACTATATTTTGAAGGGGGGGGGAGAACGAATTCCTATGCCCCACAAATAACCCAGAGATGCATTTTAAATAAAAGGACACATTCTACTCATGTAAAAACACACTGATTCCCGGACTGTCTGTCGGCTTTTCCCTTTGCAAAAAAGCTGCAAAACTTTTAGTTGATCCTCAAAATTTCCCTTTGCAAAAAAAGCTGCAAAACTTTTAGCTGATCCTCAAAAAAACAGGGCTTTTCCCTTTGCAAAAAAAGCTGCAAAACTTTTAGCTGATCCTCAAAAAAACAGGGCTTTTAGAGGAGGAAAACCAGAAAAATATTTTTTTTTCTTGTTTCCTCCTCTAAAAACGAGGTGCGCCCTATGGTCCGGTGCGCCCTATGGAGCGAAAAATATGGCAATTACAGTAAAAACAGCACAACACCATCCCTTTCATTAAAAGCAGTCAGTTCCCCAAAGCCTGTTGGAATAGAAAGGTCTTCACCTGCTGGCAGAAGGACAACAAGGAGGGAGCCAGTCTAACATCCCTAGGCAGGGAGTTCCACGGTTGTCTGGGAGCAGCCCCCACCGAGAAGCCTTTTCTTACGTCTTTACCCAGCATGCATGTGAGAGTGGCAGGACCTCCCCCAAAGATCTCAAGCCTGGGCAGGTTCATATGAGGGAATACATTCTTTCAGATAGCTTGGGCTTAAGCCATTGGCTTTACAGGTCATAACCAGCACTTTGAATTTTGCCTGAAAACAGACACAGTGGAGCTTTTGTAACAAGGGAGCCATATGTTCTCTGTAACCAGCTCCAGGTATTTGCTTGTCCCAACAGTTTCAAGGGTTGGGCCAACACACTAACTTGTCATGTGACGCACAGTTTGGAAACCTCTGCCTTCAGGTATTTGGGTTCTAGATCGTAAGATTGGTACATCAGTACCAATATCTTGAATTGGGGCCTTGCAGCTATCAAGCAAGCCAGTGCAGAGGTTGCACCAATCAACAGTTCCACAGAAGAGAACTATTAGAAGTTTTTATTTACATTTCAGTTTGCATAGCAATAGAACGTTGGGTGGAACAGGGAGGAGGGGGTTGGGCAGACTATAGTGAAGCTTTGAGCATTACTGATTTCCTGGGAGTGAGACACCAGTTGCCCAAAGTAGCATCTCTGCTGCAGGAGAAATCGTCTGTCCTCTTGATATGTTACCTGTAAGGTTCGCATGATGGTGCTTCACGAGTAACGGAGCAAGAGCCCAAACTGTCTTTGGCAGTTTTATCGTGCAAACTATTTACAGTGCAGAGCTACAAAAAGCATGTCTGTCTCAGTCGCTAGCAGAATCCGGGAGTGGCCCCTTCCGGCTCCTTCCCCAGCATAAGAGCTTCGGCGCCCCAAATCTCCTCCTACCCTCCTTACGTTTCAACCCTCTGTGCAATTGGGGCGCCGGAACTGGCGTGTTTCCCTCCTGACCAGCCGAGCGAGGTGAGGTGCTGGGGCTCTTTGCAGCATCGCCGAGCCCTCTCCTCTCCCTGCTGGCCCTTTCCCCTTCCTCCCCACTGGAGGTGGGGCTGCTATTCGTGCTGGAAGAGGTGCTGCTGCTCAAAAGGTGTCGGGGCTCTTTGTAAGCTAACGGACCCTCCGTTCCCCTCAGCGGGCCAGGTGGCAGTTCCCTGACATTACCATTCAACAGTTCAGACACTAGGGTGCTCTCCTCTCTTCAGAAAAAAATAAATCCATCCCTTGGGGCTGGCAATGTCTCGCTTGCAATTAGTGCATTGCTGCCATTTCAGAACATGCACAGCCATACCTTGTTTCTCAGACGCCTTGGTACTCATACTCATTCTGGCTCCCGAATGCCGAAAACCTGGAAGTAAGTGTTCCATTTTTCAAACGTTCTTTGGAAGCCGAACGTCCGACGTGGCTTCCGATTGACTGCAGGGAGCTCCTGCAGCCAATCGGAAGCTGCGCCTTGGGTTTTTGAACGGTTCCGGGAGTTGAACGGACTCCCTTAACGGATTAAGTTCGACAACCAAGGCACGACTGTATTTGACATGTTTTGGATGTATTTTAAATTAACTCCCAGGGATTTAATTGTTTATTTATATATATATAATTTAAATACTTTTTTTTTTTAATTGTGTGCCTGCTCTTTGCAGCTACTGGGAATTCCGTCTCGGCTGGCCAGCTGCTCTGTGGAGGACTCTTCTCTACAGACTCTCTTTCCAACTGGTGTGCGGCTGTGGCATTGGCTCACGCCTTGCAAGAAAACTCCACTCTGAAAGAACAGCTGCTAAGAGTGCAGCTGGCAACAAGTATTGGCAACCCTCCAGTGTCCTTACTGCAACAATGCACCAACATTCTGTCTCAGGTACAGCGTTTACGTTTTGTGTGTCTCACATTAATAGTTCTCTTGTTAAGCTGGGAAATAATAGCACTTTACATCAAGAAGTGCCGTTCTCTTCAGCAGATAGGAGGCCGCTGGTCATTTTAAATTTCATGCTAATTACTTTTATTATAACAAGTCAAGGTGTCTAGAGAATTATCTTGGACACGAGAGGTTGCACACGATCTCTTTCGGTTCCTGTTGAATTGCAGTTAGCGTGCTGGGCATAATAGGATGAGTAAAGTCAGACTGTCTGGCGTAACAGGCAACACCTGTGGCTTATATAACACAAAGAACGGTGGGTTGCTGAGAACTAAATAATGTAGTCAGGTGGATCTGCAAGCCTTCAACAGAACTGGCAATCAAAATGTGCATAATAGACTGGGGGCTTGGGCAATATTAGCATTTGAGTTGCTTTCTAACAAGATGCCAAGAATTGTGTGGGTACACAAATTCCTGTATTAACTCTCTACTTTGCTAAACAAGCAGAGACCAAACAGACTCGTGTTCTTCCTTTCGCCCCACCCCCCGCCCCGCCCATTACAAAAGGTAATTCTGTTCCTCGATAAGCCTTGAAATGGGCTTTTCAGGCTTTTCTCTTGCTTAGTATGGAGGGGAATAAATCACAATTGCCTACTTATGTAATGAGCAATATCCTGTTTTGTATTTGGGGAGACAGCATGGGTAGCTGCTTGCATACAAGTGCAATATGATCCCCGTGAGTCAGATTTGACTTATACAGGTGAAACTCGAAAAATTAGAATATCGTGGAAAGGTTCGTTTCTTTCAGTAATTCAACTTAAAAGGTGAAACTAATATATGAGATAGACTCATGACATGCAAAGTGAGATATGTCAAGCCTTTATTTGTTATAATTGTGATGATTATGGCGTACAGCTGATGAGAACCCCAAATTAACAATTTCAACTTTGGGGTTTTCATCAGCTGTATGCCATAATCATCACAATTATAACAAATAAAGGCTTGACATATCTCGCTTTGCATGTCATGAGTCTATCTCATATATTAAACTCCAGTAGCTAATGAAAACAATTGCTTACATAAATGGACTTTTCCACAATATTCTAATTTTTCGAGTTTCACCTGTATAAGCTGCAGAGTCACCAGACCTCTGGGCTCCTGTGCTGCCTTCCGCCTCATGCAAAATAGGGTAGTGATCAGGCTCCCCCAGAAATGGCCGCTGCTAATTTATTTGATTTTAATCTATAGATTTGTATGCTGCCCTTTGATATAAATACACATGGGGCAGCTCACATCAGTGAAAATAAGAACAAAACATTTAGAAGTTAACCCTGCATTGTGTAAGTGTACAATAGACCTATAACATTCCCTTATCATTCTTAATGTATGATTCACAGGGTGATAAGATCGACAGACGGGTATGTATTGGTGCGCCTGGAGCTTGGATCACACTAGGGTGTTTCTGCTATCTTAGCTTTGCCGTGTGTTTTATGAAATAACTGCTTTGAAGTTTTTTTTCCTCCCCTACTTAACAGTTTGGTGTTGCTACCTAGTTTTATTTCCAGTAACAAGCTCTCTTTCCGTACTGGTGCTCTTGGCAACTGTGGTGTGGGATACTTGGTGCTTTCTTTCTCCACAAGGGGAGGCTTTGCACAGCCATGGGTAGATGGCTTTCTCTCTCAGTGTGGATTCAATGTCACCTTTGCAGGAAGGCTAAACAACATTTGAAGCTATAAAGTAGTAGTATACAAAAAATATATGGATGCGGGTGGCGCTGTGGTCTAAACCACTGAGCCTCTTGGGCTTGCCGATCAGAAGGTCGGCGGTTCGAATCCCCGCGACGGGGTGAGCTCCCATTGCTCAGTCCCAGCTCCTGCCAACCTAGCAGTTCGAAAGCACACCAAAAAGTGCAAGTAGATAAATAGGTACCACTCCGGTGGGAAGGTAAACAGCGTTTCCGTGCGCTGCTCTGTTTTCACCAGAAGTGGCTTAGTCATGCTGGCCACATGACCCGGAAAAACTGTCCTTTGACAAACGCCGGCTCCCTTGGCTTGTAAAGCGAGATGAGCGCCGCAACCCCAGAGGCGTCTGCGACTGGACTTAACTGCCAGGGGTCCTTTACCTTTACCTTTTATACAAAAAAATAACAATCTATTTGAAAGTTATATGGAGCACTCTTTCCCTGAGAGCTGCATAGGGTGAACAGTTATACCCCACGCTGCACAGTCCTCAAGTCCACGGATGCCTGAATTCGGTTGAAAATTCTGTGCATATCTACTTGGAACTAAGTCCCACTGAATTCAGTGGAGCCTATTCCCAGATAGGATTGCAGCCTTGGTTTCTGTGGACTGTGACCTTAATGTTCTGTTGCAGGACGAAGGAAATAATTCATCTTAGAATCATAGAATTTTAGAGTTGGGGGGCACCCTGTGGGTCGTCTAGACCAACTCCCTGCAATGAAGGAATCTCAACACTCAGTCCTCCATCCATAAATGTCTTGGTCTAAAAACAGAGCTTGCTTGTTTTGATCAATCATCCCCAGTATATAATAGAACAGACAGATTAGTTTGTCAGCTGATGTTTTGACTGCTGCAGATGTATGCAAAATTAAACAAGGGCCTTGGGTTTTGTTACCTGAAGGTGAACTCCTTTGGGGGTGTGATGAGCAGGAACCCTCCAATTAACTGACCAGCAGTGCCATATCATTGCTTTCTAAATACAGGCAGCAATAAAATCAGTAGGGCAGTGCTTAAAAAAAAAACACCCTCATTTCAAGAGTGTGTGCTTCTTTCTGCTTCTTTCCTGTTTCTTTGAAATGAGTGGTCAGTATTAAACAAGGCCCCTACTCATGCTGCTGCTGTTAGGTTTTTGCCGGGTTTTGCATTGAGCCTCTTGGTTTGCACTTATTTTCTCTTGACCCCTCTGTGCAGGCATAATATTTCCCAGTATCTTAACCATGGTTAAGGTATCAGAAAGGGCTGGGTTGAGCACACCTTCCTCTCTCCCACTGCCTTCCCAGTTGTTCTGCTTCAGGCCTGTGCCCTCCTCTCCCACTAAGATCCCTTCCTTCCCTTTTCAGAGCTAGCCATAGTAAGCATTCAACTCGGCACAGATGAAATGTTAAGGGTCTCCCCCCCCCCTTTAGTTTTAAAACAAAGTGTGAAACTCGCCTCTAACCATGGTTTTAAAATATAGCTTTAAGCTATCGAGATTGTTGTTCAACTAGATGCAGGTGGAACACTCATCATAGCAACAGGAAGTGGTAATTTGAGGGGTAACAGAACTCATTTACCTAAGGGGGCCTGCTAGTTGCTTAACCATGGTTAAGAAGCTGGGGGAATTTACATTTGAACCAAGACTGGAAGGTAGTGTTCATTAACTTGGTCATTAAAGGCTTGTGCAAAGTATGCATGTGTTATGTGAGCCTGAGGGACCTGATAAAACGACAGGAGTCCCTGCTCTGATTTAGACTTGACTTTTGTATGCAACATTCATATATTCATTAATCTATTTACGGTATTTTGTTTTTAAACATTTAAGAGGGTTAACCGGTTTACATGCATGCGGCTTCTGCACGCAATTGAGTATTTGGTCTGACCTAAGAGGAAGGTCCGAGGAGGCCATTTAATCTTTGCCGCGATCCTGAGAGGTATGGAGAATTTTTGACTGGGAGTTGAAACCAACCACACGCCCAGCTTTGTCCTCCAGCACTAAAAAGGGCTGCTGCTCCCTAGCCAAGCTCTCAGCCTGAATAAGGCAGAGTTGTTGTATTCTATTTCTCACTCGGAGCCTGGTCTGCAATTTCAGTGTGTGAACTAAACCGCATGGATGTCACACACCACTCTATCCCAGTAACAGCCCATTCTAACCAGTGTGGGGACAATGAACTGCATTTGCACCGGAAACTGTTTTGCACTGAATAGCAATTGAGCTAGAGTGAATTGGAATTCTTTTCCTTTTCCTGTACAGTGGAACCCCGGGTTACGTACCTCCTGTGTTGCGGATGCCCACAACCCGGAAGTGTTTCCGGAGCGCGCGCGACCCCTGGATGCACAGAAGCGTTCTGCGCACTTTGCGCATACACAGAAGCGCTCAAATCGCGCTTCTTCCGGGGTTTTTTTGTGCATTCGTGATACGCCCGCCTGCGTTACGTACCGCGACCCAAAACAGATTGCTTACGTAACCCAGGGTATCACTGTCTTTTATTTGGGGGGATGTGGACGAGCACACTTGGCATCCAATCACAGCTGTGCCCAAGATACTTGATTTCTTCTTTGATATCTACGGACAGCTCTCACCTCCATCTCTGGGGACGTTCAAAAGCAGCCTCTCCGTGCGAATCAGGAGATGACCGATCCGGACAATAATGTGATTCTCTTCGCTTTTCTTATATGTGTGTCTATTTTCTGCATCCTCCTGTACTGGTTTATCTCAGGTGAGGAAAGGAGGAGGAGAGAAAAGGAGCACAGGATGATGGAGAAAGATACACATGCTTAGCTGATCAGAAGTGTTTTTATGCTGCAGCTGCATTCCCGTTTTCACCAGCTACTTCCCGCCAGGAAATTCCATTCCCTTCTCTCTCCCCCACCTCAACAATTGGCTCAACGTTCTGTGGCTACTGCCCATGCTTGGTCCTCATTTGGCTGTTCTCCCCATCCCAGCCCTTAAGGTCTTGTTTTCTAACAACAACAACAACAACAACAACAACAACAACAACAGCTGTACTTTTGCAAACCTTCAGTTCTCTTCTCTCCATCTCCCAGGTGTTCTGATACCTCCCTCTTGTGCATGGACTTTGCCAGTTTTGCTGCATAAGGATTCACACTCACTCCTAACATAGGAAATTGTTGAATTTTAGTAATTGCGTAAAAAGCGCCTGTCTTGTTCTGGACACCCAACATTTAAGACTGCTGCAGGCTTCAAAGTAGAAACAACGCGTGGAAGAAACAGAAAACCTGTAAATACAAGTAAACGTTTGTTTGTTTGTTTGTTCCAGGGAAGCAAAGTGCAGACAAGAGTTGGATTATTAATGCTGCTTTGTACCTGGCTAAGCAACTGCCCCATTGCCGTCACAAATTTTCTGCACAATCCGGCCAATGTTCCATTTGTATCCTTTTAAACGTTAGCAATTAATGTCTCTGAATTGTGATAGGAAATGTTCTTTATGAGCGCAAGTTTCTGTAAGCGAGTCCAAAGTAAGGAGACTCCAAACCTTAGTGTTGCAATGTAGTATTTACCTCCTCGTTTAATACATTTACACCCCTCCTTTCTTGGAACTCATATTTGGTGTTTCCGGTAACACAGGTATCTCAGTAAGTGTACACATTGCCCACATTTCACATATCTGCTGCAGGAAACGGTTAAACCTGTAGAAATAGTATTTTCCGCATAACCTACATGCCCCAACACTTTAGGTCACAGGTGGTGAACTTGATCTCTATCCTTCACAGGCTAAAGTTGATAGGTGGGCGCAGCCTCTCACCTTTTGGTCTTGGCATTGGGACTTCAAAGCACCACCTGGGGCTTTTAAAAAGCTGCATGGTGCTTTGAAGCACCGCTGATCAGCAGGCTGGAAGTCTCCACTTGTCTGATGGAAGTATTGTCGTTGAAATTCTACTCAGTATTGATCCAGAGTAGATTCCAAAATATAGTTAGCAGAGTAAAAACTTAAAACATGTTCCCATGGTCCCCCCAAAAAATAGACCAGAGGCAATATTTCATCCAGCAGAGCTTTACTGCTACTGAAGGCAAATGAGCATAATGGTCACAAATCCAATACATTCAGGATTGGCACTGTCCATAAGAAATCCAGTTGCAGCAGACTTAACTTAAACTTACAATAACTTATAATAAGTCTAAACCTTAACACTAAGCATACTATGTACAGAACACCACACCAGAAGGAAGAGAGATAGAGAAAGTGTGAAACCCAGGCTCCTTTTGGCCTTCTTTTATAGTCAGCATGACCTTGACAGAAAGAGATAACAGAACCAGTTTAAACCAGCTGTACTCACCTTCTCCGAAGGAATAACCCAGATATCATGCACCCTCTGCTTGCTTCTTTCACACAGAGAAGCTTCCAGAACCCTTTTGAATTAAGTAGAATAAGGAAGATCTCTACACATCAGATCAATACTTTCTGCACTAAGAAATGCAAACTGACAAGTGTATGTAAATTTCCTAAGGAGTCTTTGGCAGGTATAGGCTTGGATGCATGGATAAACTCACAGGGATTTTAATTTTGAATGTGCACTTGTAAGCTTTAGTGGAAGGAGAGATGTTGCAATCCTGCAAAAGAAAAGTTTTTATTTAACAGTCGTTTCAGATTCTGACATTCTTTAAAATATGGTCATTATCTTTCAAGGGAGCTTAAAAGTCTCATACTTTGATCTCTCCTCTCAGCCATATGCATATAAATAGTGCATGCTTTACTTAAATTCTATTAATATTTTAATGTTTGCCACCCTGGGCTTCCTTTGGGAGGAAGGGTGTGGTACAAATTTAATAAATAAATATACTTGTGCTTGAGTAAGCTAGTATTAGTAAAAGCAAATAAAAAAAAGCATTGTACAAGAATTGGAATGTCTCTGTCTATGAAATGTCTACACCCCCTTAACTCATTTTTTTAGCTGACGGGACAGATAGCGGAAAACCTTGGAGAAGAGGAGCACTTAGTCCAAGGGTTGTGTGCTCTCTTACTAGGAATTTCCATTTATTACAATGACAACACGCTTGAGAATTATAAGAAGTGAGTACTTGGAAGGGTGAATGGGAAACTTGTGTCATGGCCACAATTCTTGGTATACCAAGTATCTACTATGTAAAAAAAAAAGGGGGGGGTGCAGCTTCTTTCATTTTCCTACAAATGTGGTCGATCTATTCCATAGGTAGGCAAACTAAGGCCCGGGGGCCAGATCCGGCCCAATCGCTTTCTAAATCTGGCCCGTGGACCGTCTGGGAATCAGTGTGTTTTTACATGAGTAGAATGTGTCCTTTATTTAAAATGCATCTCTGGGTTATGGTGTTTTTACATGACTAGAATGTGTGCTTTTATTTAAAATGCATCTCTGGGTTATTTGTGGGGCATAGGAATTGGTTCATTATTTTTTTCCAAAAGATAATCCGGCCCCCCACAAGGTCTGAGGGACAGTGGACCAGCCTCCTGAAAAAGTTTGCTGACCCCTGGTCTATTCTGATATAATTTTCCAGGCAAAGACTAGGAAATAGATACACACACACACACCCCAATATGGTTAAGCCAGAGAAAATTAGATACAGACTTAAACTTATATTATTGTTACAAACTTTTGATAGGGCCATAATTAGCAGCTAGCAAGTTGTCCATTAGCATGATGAGTCGTATTTCTCTTGCACGACTGAATGTTGAGTCTCAACATTAAAATGAAAACCAATCCTGTTCATTTTAACTATAGTCTCCCTTCAGCTCATTATTTCCAAGCTCTTGAAACAGTGCTTTTACAGTTTTGCAAACTCATCTGTTCTCCATTTCGCCCTCTGCACTCCATTCAAACTGCCAAATCCGAGGGCACTTCTGTCCCTACCACTTTGTGTACTACTCTCTGTTGCCTTTGATGTAACTGATACAGCTATTTGTTAAATAAGAATTTGCTGGGGGTGGGCTGGTGGGGTGAAATGAAAAAGAGGGCACCTTTGTGCAGTTTGCAGTGGTTTTACGGGATCCGTCTCTCACCCCCAGGGAGAAATTAAAGCAACTGATAGAAAAGAGGATTGGCAAGGAAAACTTCGTTGAGAAATTGGGATTCATCAGCAAACACGAATTCTATTCCCGAGCAGCTCAGAAACCTCAGCCAAGCTTTTCTAGCCCAGACCATATGATGTTTGATCATGAATTTACTAAATTAGTAAAGGAGCTAGAGGGTGAGACTTGTTACTTCACTTTTCTTGAGTTTTGTGTTTACTGCTTAAGACGATTAGATTGGAAAGATTTAGAGCTTTCCCTTTTCAGAATTGGATGTAAAGTTAATTGAGTTATACCTTTCAAGGTTTTTAATTTTCTGCAACCCTAAAGCATGTTATGACGCTGGAGGCATTTTATACAGGAAGTACAATAGGTTTGTTATGTTCACGGTGTGCTGTTAGACCAGTTAATTTGGCTTCTTAATATTTGAGGGTTTGCTGCATCATTTTGATATAGCTCCACATCTTCCAGACTTTGATTTATGTGCATTTACTTTGGTGAGAAGGTGATAGTGCAATTGGTTTACAGCACAATGAGGCTTACCTGCTGAAATTCTTGGTAACATGTTCTGATCCATTCTGCATCTGAGAATGTGGTTTGTCATTCATTTTTCCTGGCAGCTAGTGGATTTGCTCTTACAAAATTAGGCTACATTATCTGCTGCAAAGGTTGTAGTTGATCTGTTAAATACTGTAGTAAAATTGCTGTGCACCGTACAAAGATTTGCAAAATAAGATGGACCA